>PVHT021183584.1:6156418-6487257 GCA_004024745.2 Catagonus wagneri
GCAAAGGCTCCGCGGCACCGGGACGGGTCCTTTAAAAACCTGGGGTGTAGACCGAGAGGGCGCAGGACAGATTTGCCAGCACCAGAGGGAGCTGGGAAGAGAGCCAGCCCCGGGGTGGAGGCGCGGCAGAAGGGCGGCTCCGGGTGACCGCCAGGAAGCAACAAAGCGGCAACACAAACAGGAAGCAGGACCGCTGGTGACAGGATGGGGCCCGGCCAGGCGGCGGGGGCGGGGGCGGCGGGGCCTGGGGGGGCCGGCGCCCTGGGGAGGGGCGGGGGCTGATGCCAAGTGAATTTGACATCGCCTCCTAAGTACGCAGTGACGCTCCCTCTTACCCTTTAAAAAACACAACAGAAAACTGCCTATTTTGCAACTCTCTTCCCCCCACTTCTGCGGAGAAAGGGTTTTCCTACTTCCTCTTACCCGCACCTCCTCATTAGTCAAACATCCTGAAGCTTGCCATTACCTGGGCTGATCCCAGAAGCCAGGGATCCGGGGCCTGTCCTCTTATGAAGAACCTACCTCTAGGGGCACCTAGCACATGATGGACCCCCGAGAAGAAGGGGACCTGCATCTAAACTAAATGTGAGTGGATTGCAGATTGATTCATGGCACCGAACGCGGAGCGGCCCAAACTCCATCCTTCCTTCCGGCTTCCATCTCGCATCTCTTGTCAGTCTCAAAATTGACAGAGCAGCCTGAAGTCATTGAACAGTTATGAACAGTTATGTGGGCAATCAGCTTTCTAATTTTTGCATATGGGTGCCAACACACCAAGAGGACCCAGGCAAGGCGACAACAGAGTGGCTTTATTTAGCGTGATGACAAGCATGAATAGCAAGGAGCTCATGAACTCTGCAGCAGCAGGAAAAAAAACAAAAACAAAAAACCTGCATGGATTCCTGCCTCCACTCCAATGGCCCTGCCCGGTGCAAAAAGGAGCTTGCTCACAAAAAGATTATTCAGTGGCTCCCCGAATAAACCCAAAGGTAACAAGTATGGATGGAGCAGATGTCAGGAGACTGAGCGCTGTTTTGGAAAACTGCCGAGATATTTAGAAATGGCGTTTTCTTATTAACCCAAGCATAATACTGAAGGTCCTTAAAAAAAAAAAGGACTTCCCAGATGCCACCTGTATCTGCCGTGGCAATAGCACGAATGCCAGTGCATCCACTGATACTGCAAATGCTCGTAAGAAACAGCCTCGACTGATTGTTCCGGCACAAACAAATCACAAACTCATTTATGTGTTCCTGCAGCTGCACCCTGGCCCCAGTGAGGAGTCGGCCAATTCACAGTTGACTAGTGCTGCCTCATTCTTTGCAGATTTTGGCATTTAACTGTAATTAAGATTTATTGTTCACTAGCTTGCAGGTCAGGGCAAGCATGACGATATGGGTAACTTTCCTGTTTACTAGTAAAATGTCTGGTAGGAGGAAGCCTCAAACCTTCCAAGCAGAACTTGACAGAAATAAATAACACCTCTTCACTCCAGGACAGGCGGGTGACCGATTTTAATCAGACGCGAGGGTTCTCTTTAAGGGAGAGCGGGAAGAAATGGGAAAGAGCTGGTGAACTGTGCTGTTGCTTTTGCACCAGAAGGGTACGGGCCGGAAGCCAAATCAATTATTGCTGATCTTCTGGATTTGGGGAAGGGACTGTCTGCTTGGTGTGGGAGGGACAGAAGGGGACCTTGATGCCTTTGTTGGTTCTGCAGAGACCGAGACCTGTGGGCCTGCGAGGCCTCTCCTTGCCACCGACGGGAGAGTCATTCCTCATCTCTCTCGGCTCAAGGATGCTCTTGGACCAAGTCAGATGGCTGGGGTCGGGGGAAGGGAGGCAGGGTTCAGCGGTCAGCGGCCGCTCGCTCACCCGCTTTTGCCATCTGTCTGCCGAGGTCCTGTGCAGGTGACCCACGGCACAGCGGGTGAAAATGAGCAGGCGGGCTGGAAGCAGACAGATGAAGAAGCACATTGTGTCCCTACCGGTTGATTAGAAAGCAGAAATGCTGAAGCGTAATGTCCTTCAATTTTCTAGCATCTATAATTTATTATCTATTATTGTTTGTCCTCCTTGGGGTCTTTTTGTCAGTGCTTATGTGAAATGAGAAAACATTACTCACACGAACCAGAGATTTAGACCCAGGTTCGTTCTGTTTCTCTTGTTTCCTGACAGAGGAGGGGAAAGAGAAAAATCCTCTGCTCCACAGCAGTACTGCCGACCCCAGAATATAATTTTCTGTGATCTTGTAAACACATCTCTTTAATCTCACCCTACATCTGTCACGTGGTAGCTGGCAAAAATGCGTACAGTACTTTCAGAAAAAATTAGAGGTAAATGAGTGAAAAAATTGTGTGATTCCTGGCATTCTCCTATTTTATGTTGTCTATTAATAGTCGAGCTACCAGTTCGTGGACATTGAAGAGGGTTAGTCCTGTTCCGCAGGGATCCAGTGCTTCCCCGATTGCCTTAACTAGAGCACGTTTTCCTCTTTACCAGAAAAGGATCTCAAGATTCTAAGAAGTGTAAGAGAGCTTTTGTTTTGACCTTAAAAGAAGGCTATAAAAGCAAGCGTCTTTTTCAAAGGTAAAAGGGGAAAAATGGGTGTGAAATTCATTTTAACGCGGGATGAGACAAAATCTGAAGAAAGATTTAAAAGAAAACATCCCACATATTTTAGCAACCGAAGGTGTTTTCTAGTCCTGCATACCAGATTTCTTGTCTCAGGAGATTCAGTTTGGCTACAGTGATGCCGAATCACAGGAGAGGAAAATATAATTTCCAGAGGGCGGACTCTAATATTTTGATCCAGTTGTTAATGGTGTTTGAACTGCAGAAAGGAAAGCCAGACCTCCGTTTCATGGAAGACACTGTCGTTTAATTTTCAGACCTTGCCCGTCTCCGCCAGCATCACTCTATCCCGAGGACACTTGAGACAGGTACGCACAGGTCCAGGTAAGTCTCACCTTGACCATAAATGCGAGCTTGGCCTGGGGACTCTGGTCCTTGGTGATGCCCTGCAAGGTGACCCCCGAGAACACAAACAGCACAGCTTCCTGAGCTTCTGCGCCAAGCGAAGCTCGATGTGGACAGGCATGGAGGATGGAGGAGGCTGCAGCCGTCTAGCTGCCAGGCCAGCACGGAGCCCAGCCCCGTGCGCTACAGACGGCAGGAGGAGAGAGGGAGCGGGGGGCTCGGAGCAGGTGGGCGGCTGGAGGTCGGCCACTGCGCTCGGCTGGGGCTTGCGCAGGAAGCGGAGCTGGCGGAATGGCTGCGGGAGACGGCGGGACCTGGGACGGGCAGGATTCCAGGCACGGGGTCGCCTGCCCAGAACGGAGGCAGTCTTGAAGGAGGGGAGATGACGCTTCGTCCAAGGGGCAGCGGGAAGAATTCCCACGAAGGAAGAGGAGGAACGGCTGTATCCCAGCGGAGCTCCTTGGGTTCCCGGCGTGGAGGAGAGCCTCGCTCGCTCGCTCACACTATCGCTCTTTCTTTGCCAAAAATGCAATCACTTTGTTCCCGGCCTCGGCATTCAAGCTTCGGTTTTTAAGAGTAATATTGTGCCCACGTGGTCACCACATTCTGAATGGGCCGAATGGGCTGTTCAAGGATAAGGGGACGATTCGTCAAAGAACGGCTGGAATAGGGAGAAGATGGATCAGAACCCAGGGAAAATAAATCTATTGTTTGAAAATTTTTTAAATGTGTTTTTTAGAGGGAGCACCCGTCGTGGCTTAGCGGTTAATGAATCTGACTAGCATCCATGAGGATGCAGGTTCTATCCCTGGCTTCACTCAGTGGGTTAAGGATCTGGCGTTGCCGTGAGCTGTGCTGTAGGTCGCAGAGGTGGCTCAGATCTGGCGTTTCTGTGGTGCAGGCCGGCAGCTGCAGCTCCAATTTGACCCCTAACCTCATATGCTGCAGATGTGGCCCCAAAAGCAAAAAAAAGCAAGAAAAAAAAGGAAAAAAATACGTTTTTGAGAGAAGAGGGACCCATAGAGTAAGGATTATTTCCCGAGCCACTGAGAACTGGGCATTTCCTCTTCAAGGAGGAGGGTAAACACTAGTTTTTCCGTCTTCAAGGAAGAAACAGATGTCAGAGGTTCGGAGTGCTTTAAATAGATATTGTGGAATTATTCATTAAAAATGCTGTAGAAATATGGTGTAGAAATATTGATGCCTCCTAATAGTGTGTAAGAAGTGGCTATTTCCCAAAGCCCTGCCCAGAAAGAGAAGCTGTCAGTACTTATGGCATCATAGGCCAAGAGCTGGTGTTGTGTTTATCTTGACCCTGCCTGATTGTCAGGATGAAATAAAAATATCTACCTATCTATCTATCTATCTATCTATCTATCTATCATCTCCCTGTCTATAATGGAATGATGCTTAGCCATAGGAAAGGATGAAATAATGCCATTTGCAGCAACATGGATGGACCTGGAGATTCTCATACGAGCAAAGTAAACCAGAGACATATATGTGATACTGCTTACATGTGGAATCTAAAACAAAAGGTACAAATGAACTTATTTACAAAACAGGAATAGACCCACAGACGTAGAAAACAAACTTATGGGAAGGGGGAGAGGGATAATTAGGAGTTTGGATTAATAGACACATACGCTGCTATGTATAAAAGAGATAACCAACAAGGCTGTACTGTACAGCACGGCGAACCATACTCACTATTGTATATGGGAAAAGAATGTGAAAAAATTACACACACACACACACACACACATATATAACTGAATCATTGTGCTGTACACCTGAAACTATACAACGTTGTGAATACTTCCATTTGGAAAAGAAAAAAAAAACACTTTCAAAAAGGGAAAAACATCATCAAAAATGCTCCAGATCCCCATCTAGCTGGAAATCTCTGTCTCTGCTCTCTCTGGACTGCTGGCATCTCTTCTGTGAGCGGCCAGTTCGATCCCTTTGTCCACTTCTCTCCTGGCCTCTCTGGCATCTATTATTCTGCAGAAGTCCTTTGTATGTTAGGGACATACTGTTAGAGCCAAAGGATACCCCGTTGCGCCCTGGCCAGCATTCAGTAGAACTGCTTCTCTTAATTTGCTCATTTCACGGCCTAAACAGGCCATTTCAGTGTTTTTGCTTATATTTGCTTATTAATGAGGTTGAACATTTTTTTCCATATGTTTACATTAGAAATGTATGTTTCTTTCGCAAACATCCCCTTGTCCATTTTGGGGGGGGGGAGGTGTGGACATTTCTTCTTACCTGTGTGTAGGCTATGAACCCAGGGTCTATTATTTGTGATAAATGATTAATCGCTCAGATTTTAGGTACTCTAGGTATCCAGGGGTTATCAGTGAGCTTTCCTGCCTTGTTTTCAGAGGGTTCTGGCTCTGTGGACTGGGCGGCGGGGGGAGGTATATATTTCAGCACTGGCCTGTATTCTCCTTAAACGTGGAAATCAAACACAGTTCACCAGCCTGAGGATTAATTTCCTTTTGAGGGCCCAGTTTGGGTCAGGAGAAGGGATGCCAGGCAAAATAGGGATGTCCAAATAGATGAGAATTTCAGAGAAACAACTCATTATTTTTCAGTGACAAGTATCTCTCCAAAGGGGTAAGATATACTTACACTAAAAAGCTAATTGGTTATCTGAAATTCAAATTTTCTTTCCCTTTTTCTTTTCAAAGCCACAGCCACGGCACATGGAAGGTTCCAGGCCAGGCATCGAATAGGAGCCACAGCTGGGGCCTACACCACAGCCACAGCCACACCGGATCTGAGCTGCATCTGGGATCTACACCAAAGCTTGTGGCCAGGCCGGATTCTTAACCCACTGAGTGAGGCCAGGGATTGAGCCCACATCCTCACGGAGACAGTGTTGGGCTCTTAACCCGCTGAGCACAATGAGAACGTTTAAAATTCAGATTTAAGTGGACATCCTCTGTTTTGACTTGCCAACTTTGGCAACCCTTGTCAGGAGTCGGCTTCTAGACCAGTCAGCTAAGAGCCAGGGAGCCGGGGCTCTGTCCACCCATGTCAGTTATGAGTGGGTACGTACGCGCTGCCCCCCACTTGCCAACGGTGGGGGTGGGGTGGCCACTATGCCAAGCAGACAGCCCTACAGATGTCCACCTTACCTGCCCCCCTCCGGCACTTCCTCTGCCCGGGTGCCTTTCTGCAGCACCCCCCGCCCCCAACGGGACTCTGACCTCCTGTCCCACCCCCATCCCTAGCATAGTGCTCTGTCGTTGGCAGTCACCATTTGCCAACCCTCTCACTCTCTAAGACACAGGGAAGATATCCTGACATTTCATTAAGGGGCCAAGACATACCTGGTTGGAATGAATTCGGCCCAAGCTCCCTGCATCTGTCTGAGCATTTTCCTGCCACACCTGTCCCGGGCCCGCTAATCTTACAGGAGACCCAGCAGTCTTTCTGGAGGCTGCATCCTGGCACTTACAGCAGCTCAGGCGGACACGTGTGTGCTTTGCTCTTGCTACTCCTCCAGCCAGTGCGCTGAGCTCGGGCGCTTCTCACTGCAGGCCGGTCACTGCCAAGCCCCAGGTGCAGGCAGAGGGTGAGCTCTGGGTGTGGTAGCCAGGGTGTCAAAGTGGCCCCACTAGCAAGAGGGGACTGTGCTGGCGCCGGGACAGGGCCACAGGAGGTGGAATGAGCTCATCCCAGGAAGCTGGACCCGGGACGGCCCGGGAGGGCTTGCTAACAGATGGCTCCAAACCAGCCAGGTTTCCAGCAGCACCCCCACCCCCACGGCCCCCCACTCCCCGGGGCTTGCTCATGCTAACTCCCCCTCCTGTCCCTTCCTTTGCAGGAGCACTTACTGTATACTGGGCACTTTATGTACTTTTTCTTTTCATTTTAACAAGCCCGCAGTAGAGCAATTTGTGCTTAAAAGTGAAACCGTTAGGAGTTCCCGTCGTGGCACAGTGGTTAACGAATCCGACTAGGAACCATGAGGTTGCGGGATCCATCCCTGGCCTTGCTCAGTGGATTAAGGATACGGCGTTGCCGTGACCTGTGGTGTAGGTCGCAGAGGCGGCTCCTATCTGGCGTTGCTGTGGCCGTGGCGTCGGCCTGCGGCTACGGCTCCAATTCACCCCCTAGCCTGGGAACGTCCAGGTGCCGCGGGTGCAGCCCTAAAAAGCGGAAAACAAACAAACAAACAAAAAGAAATCGGTAGACATGAGAAGCATTAGGAAGCCCAGCCTGAATGGGGAAGATGGGCCTTGACCTCAGGTCTTCGGGCGGCAGAGTCTGCATTTGGAAGCGCCCTGCGGTGCTCAGCCCCCTGCGGGAGGAGCTTGGGGCTGCAGGGCAGGTGCAGGAGCGGGACGGAGGGCAGGCATTTCGGGGCGGGTGCACCGCCAGCCTCGGGCCTGCCCTCCCCACTTGCTGCCCACCCCAACCCTCCTGTCCCTTTTCATTCATGACATTGGAGGCTGGCTCCACGTCTAGAGAGGCCTTGTGACTTTGCAAACCATACATGTCCTGCCTGCCCAGTCCGACATCCCCCGCCCAACCCCATGCAGCGCCTCCCCCAGAACCTTGGAAGGCCTCAGGCTCCAGTGTGGCCAATTACCTCGGGCAATAAGCAGAGGTGGAAAGAGCAGGGGTTCCTACCTGGCCACTTTCTAGAACCTTCCTTGAATAACATGGTTCTAATACCCAGCTGCAGCCCAGAGTGTGTTTCAGGGGCTCCACTTCAGACCACACCCCTCCTTTCAAATCCAAACTGCCTTTCGGCACCCTTCTCCCCGCCACCCCCACGGTCTTCCTCTTTCCAGGTTTTAAAAAGGGGGACAGGACTGGGAAGCAGATCCAAACTCTGATTTTTGAGTAAGGAGAAGCCTTTCACATGAAGAAATGAAAGACCAGACATTAATAGCTCGGAAAACAATGGTAATATTTAATTAACCTTTTGGAATGGCTGCTCTGCAAATCTGCACGTGTCAGCTCATCTTCAGAACAGAGGGACTGTGAGCCGGTGCCAAAATCAACACGCCTGGCCGCGCCTTTCTTCTGTGGGGACTTCACGGGGGAGTAAGGCCCTCCACCCCCTCCCCCCAAATCCGTTGTTTTACTTTACAAATCCATGCAATCCAGCTGCCCTCGGCCGGCCAGGCTGGACGGGGCCTGTTGTGCCTCACATCTGCGGACCCTGAGTTGAAGCTTGGCTGCATCCCTTGTCATTGCAGCAGACAGGCCGCGGGCCTCCCGGGGGGAGCGAGGGTCAGGTCTGATGACAGCAGAAATTGGCTTGACGCACTTGGAGCTCTTCCAACACCGTGCGTGTCCACAGGACAGGGGGAATTAGAGTCATCTGCGAGTGTCAGCTCTCTGGCTCCTTTTGTGATTTTTTTTTTTTTCTCTTAAAGGTGGTGTGTCCTTCCCGAAGTGTGACATGAGGCGTCGTGTCATCCAGGGAGGGCTGGGGTTGGCTCATTAAAATATCACCTGGTTGAAGTAAATCGCCGCTGATGGGCCTGTTTAAGGTACTGCCCGTGGCGGAGTCATGCAACCGGTGTGTCGTGCTGACCGACCTGATCCTGCCATCACAGGCTCACTGGAAACCCTCATTTCTTGCTGTGCACCCCTTGCCTGCTTTAACGAGCAAGTCTCCCCCTGTAACCAGGAGCCTGAGTTGATGGGTGGTGACTAATATGTTTCATTTTCTTTTCTTAACAGCTAAGAGTGGAAAGAATCTGGGAGGGTGATATTTTACTCTTTGGGGCTTCCAGGAATTAAAGAGTGTAAACAGCAAGAAAATGGATATGGAGGAGTTGATTTGTAGTTTTCAGTTGTGCATATCTATCAATCAAGCAATATGATGCATTTTGAAATGTTAAGAAAATTGCTGTAACGTTTAAAAACAAGGCTTTTGTTGTTGCTTTTATGTTTTGAACCATCAAGGAAAAAAGTTAGGGGATTTTAAGAAACCCGGCTTTAGGTAGAAAGATTCAAGGCCTGTGAAAATTTGATCAAGGTGGAAAATACACAGTTGATCAAACGAAGCAATTATTTGATTGCTAAACCCTCTTTTTTCCTGATTGCAAGGACATAGCACACTTGGCCACAACAACTGAAAAATAAGCTTATCTCTTTCATTCTAGCAAGATCAAAAGATGTAGGGATCAAGAAATTAGGCTCGACTATTTACAATAGGCAAGACATGGAAGCAGCCTAAATGTCCATCAATAGATGAATGGGTAAAGAAGATGTGGTACATATCTACAATGGAATATTACTCAGCCACAAAAAAGAATGAAATAATGCCATTTACAACAACATGGATGGATCCACCACTGATCATGCTAAGTGAAGTCAGACAGAGAAAGACAAGTATCATGTGATATCAGTTATATGTGGAATCTAATATGTGAAACAAATGAACTTATTTACAAAACAGAAACAGATTCCCAGACATAGGAAACAAGGTTATAATTACCAAATGGGAAAGGGCAGGTAGAGATAAATTGGGAATTTGAGATTAACATATGTACACTGCTATATAAAAAATAGACAACAGGACTTAACTGTATAACCCAGGGAACTATATTCAATATATTGTGATGACCTATAATGGAAAAGAATCTGTCTAGCTAGCTGTCTCTGAATCACTTTGCTGTATATCAGAAACTAACACAACATTGTAAATCAGTACTTATACATAAATGAAAAATAAAATAAGATTAATAAAAGCACAAAAGTAGTATCCTAAAAAAAAAGAGAAGAAATGAGGCTTGAATGGGTGCTGATGAGGACAGCATCTTTCCAGGAGAAAAAGTAGCTCGTCAGTGAGAGGCCCTGTCCCAGGAGCTGGATGGCCATCAGGAGTCAACTCATACAGCAGGGACGAGAACAGCAGCGACCACAGTGGCCCAGAAGTGTTACAAATATCAAGTCTACCGATTGCAGAGATTTGCTGGGTGGAGAGCCAGGGTCTTTTTGGTTCCTTAAATCATGGAAGGTGATAGGAAGCAAGCGTTCCTGGAGGTGGAAAGAGAATTCAGGCTGGTTTCTGAGGCCTACACCGGGGACCACTCAGTGTATTCCATACCTGTTCTTGGCATCTCCAGGCTTTACATTGTTTAATCTGCATAGCAAACCGACGTGGTATTTAGGAGCGTTAGCCTGACTTTGCAGGTGAGGGGTCTGCAGCACACAAGGACTGGGTTACTTGCTCAAGGCCACACAGGCTCTGCTGATTCTTAGTAATAATTGAAGAGTTGTGCTGAAGCAGGAGGCATCAGTTATATACACTGGTTTGGTTTTTTTTTTTTTTTTTTGTCTTTTTACAGCTGCACCCTCAGCATATGGAGGTTCCCAGGCTAGGGGTTGAATCGGAGCTGCAGCTGCCGGCCTACGCCACAGCTCATGCAATGCCGGATCCTTAACCCACTGAGTGAGGCCAGGGAATGAACCTACGTCCTCATGGATACTAGTTGGGTTCGTTACCACCGAGCCATGATGGGAACTCCTGGTTTTTGTTTTTTGGACGGCTTTCTCTGGTCTTCATTGTGTTTAGTAAACCGGCCTCAGCTGCCCAGCCTGACTTCCCCAGACTGAGGCAACATTGGGAGTTTCCAACGTCAGGCTCTTCTGAGAAGCTAGTCCCACTCCTGTATCCACTCCAGGAGGTGAGAGCAGAAGCAGAGCTTAGACTCGGGGGCGAGCGCATATCCAGCCCGAAGGCGCTCACGGCCAAGAGCCGGTCAAGTAGAGGAACGAGAGCGATGGAGAGGGCAGCTCTGCGTGTGTCCCATCCGCCCTCGACAAGTAAGCCTCAGCTTCAGGAGGGACTTAGAAAAGGAAGCAGGAGTTCTCTTCATGGCACAGCAGGAACGACTCCCGCTAGGATCCATGAGGTTGTGGATTTGATCCGTGGCCTTGCTCAGTGGGTTAAGGATCCGGTGTTGCTGTGGCTGTGATGTAGGCCGGCGGCTACAGCTTGAATTCGACCCCTAACCTGGGAACCTCCATATGCCTGCTGGCGCGGCCCTAAAAAGCAAAAAACAAAACAAAACAAAAAAAAAAAAAAGAGAGAGAGAGGGAGAGAGAAAGAAAAGGAAGCAGAATGGTGAAGGAAAGAAGACACTTATCTGTAGACAAGTGGGCCTGGATTTTCACCCACTTGGCCCAGTGCTCCAGGGCTAAAGTCTGCAGACTGGCACGTGTGAAAGTAACTTCGGGAGTCCTGAGAGCTGGGAAGGACCTCAGCACAGGACCTGGAGAAAGACCTGGTTCTGGCTCAGGGAACGTTTAACCCATACAGATTCCCAGAATCTGCGAGCGGGGCAGTTTCTCAACAAGGAAACAGCACATGGATATGACACCATGGGGTCCTGCCACCCCAAGTGTCTTATGCATTGGCCACTAACACCAAGAGGCTTAATTAAGAGGTGGATTTGGGGCCAAGTAGCCTCTTCACCAAGGGCTCTTCCTGACATTGAAAACCAGAGGCCCCCAAAGACAGTGTAAGAGTCATAGGTGACCACTGATGGTGAAAGTCACCGTCGTGCCAAGGGACTTGCTTGAGGTCCCATGTATTCACGCCTCATCCCTGAGTGGCTGAACTATCATAGTTAGCGATCAGCACTTTTGGAAAATCTAAGTTGACTCCCAGGAGGTGGAGGACAGAAACTGTATGCGCGTACAGAAAAATGGAGACTCGTGTGTGTGTGTGTGTGTGTGTGTGTGTGTGTGTGTGTGTGTCTGCACGCGCGCATGAGCATTTGTGCATGCAAGTGGTGAGGAGCTGAGGGTCTGAGCAGTTTTCTGAGATTCCCCAGAATACGGAAGGCTTGTGGTGCATATGGGAGAGCTGACAAGTACACCAGAAGGTGAGGAAATGGCTGGAAGCAACGCTAATGCCACTCCATCTGGAAAGAGGGGTACTGTTTAGTACGTCTGGAAAGCATTATTTCTGCAAATAGCTCAACCTCTATCAACTTTCAGGCAGGGATCCCAATCTGCTGCCAAAATGAGATCTCCCTGACGGCGCTGTGGTGAGGGAGGCTGAGCGAATGAACGCACAGCAGAGAGCAGGAAATCTGGGGAGATGGCAGCCGTAGCCACCACCCAGCAAGCACCTGCCTCTCTCCAAAAAGACAGCCGGGGTTTCACGTCGCATTAGGCCAGGGCCGTGCTTGGAGAGGCCTGAACCTGGTGGGATCTGGGACTCGGCAGCCATCTCCAACGATTTCTCACCATTTGGGGTCTCAGAGAAGCCCCCGGTACAGTGAGCCAAATGGCTTTCCTGCATTGATTTTTATACCCCTGGGTATTTTGGAGGAAATTAAATCCATGTGTTTCTGATTCCATTGCCATTAGCACGTGAAAACGCTGTGTTGTGAGAGTTGTGGTAGAGGCTGGGTGCCTTCACATGGTGCTGCTAAATGCCACGAAAGCGTCTAGCCAGACACGGAGGTGCAAGAAGCTGGGTGTGTTCTGCTCGCCATTTCCCTGCCTCTCCAGAAGGCAGTGTGTTTTTGTCATTTGCATCCTTTCTGAGTGGAGCACAACACGTTTCCTCGTGCCTGCTAATCATCTACCATCCCCAGTTTGAAATGCAGCCTTATTCATCTGGAGGATGAGAAATCGCCCTTAACCGCTAAGAGCTGGACAGGATTCCTGTGAAAGCAGCCCCTGGGATTAGCGCTGGTCTCCAAGTCTCTGGGCAAAAAGGCTGGTGGGAGTGCACCCCCAGGAAGGCCCACGCAGGCTCTGGTCTGCTGCCCCTAGAAGCAGAAAGCATGTGCTGGCAGAGATAGGGGGCAGGTCTGGGTCTGTGGGCAGGAGAGGAGGGGGCTCACCCAGGCCCCGTTACCTTCCACTGCTGAGCTTCCCTCATGATAACCAGCTGGTCAGATGCCATCTGTTTAGGGCCATCTCAAGGCCTGGCACTCTGTGGTTAAAAACTGGCCCCTATTCGTCCTTAGTTGGCACCTTCATTGCATGGTTGCCTGTATTGAATTCTTGGTGGGTTCAGGGTTGAGGACACGAGAGTGAAAAGAGTGTTTTTGCCTTTGGAGGGAGCAGAAAGGGAGGGGACTCATTCTTGGAGTACTGACTGTGAGTCAGACCCAGTGCTCGGGGCTTTATTTGCCAATCTCACGTCGTCTTCACGAGACTGTTCTAAAGGAGGCATGATGGCCCCCATTTCATAAATGGAATTGCAGGAAGGGTCAGGAAGATGAGATAATTCACTCAAGGACACAGTGTGCAAATGGAGGAGTTGGGATGCGTGGACGTTTATCCCTGACGTGAAAAGCTCTGGTTATTTCCTCTCCTCCTTACTCTTTCTTGCGTTTCATTGTGATCGATATTAATAGTGTGATCAGATGTATAAAATGTAATTATTTTATGCCTGGAATCACAGAGGACGGTGTTCCTGATTCTGTTGGGGAAACAATGGGAGATTTCACTTGAAAAGATATTTGTGTTGGGTTTTGAAGGATGAGCAGGAGTTGGCCAAGTGGAGATGGAAGATGGCATGGGAAACGGCAGAGGAAATATAGGTGCCAAGACGCAGAGTGAAAAGGAGAGCAAGGTGTTTGGGGAACTGAAAATACATCACTCACCTCATTTCTGCAACACTGACTAATGTTTAAACTGCTGAAACCATCTGGGTACATTTCTCCTGCGGCCACATTTAAATCTTAAGTGTGCATTTTCTTATCGGAAAGATAAGCTCTCCAGTCCAGGCTCATTACTGCATCTATTGGGCAGGGCTGGACGCCATCATGGAGCGCAGGTGATATCTCTTCCAGTGCTGCTGCTGACCTTGACTTTGCTCAACCTTGATGAACTCTCAGTGGAGAGAAGGGATTCCTTAAATCTTCCTCCACTTATGTTATCCTCAAAGATGCTTTGCTCTTGCCAATGTGAGAAAGCTGAAAGCACAGCTGGTGGCAATTTTGCTTTGAATTTGGAGGTCGTGGAGCAAATGGGAAATTTCATGCTGCAGCCGTGGTGGAAGCCCACCGAGCTTTAGTAACTTACACGGTGTGTCCACAACCTGCTTCCCATGAAATTGCCCGTAAGCGCGAACAACTGAGGGACCCGCTGCTGAGCTGCCTGTCTAGAAGGCTCTCTGGTTTTTATAACTAGGCTGATTCCAGCACTTAATAAAACCACATTCTCCTGTGCTTGAATTGGACAGCTCGAACTTGCCCTGTACCTTCTTCCCACAGTCACTTTGCTTTCTAAAGACTGGAACAGGCCCTCCATGAAGAGCTGTCTTAACCCATCCCCAGGATTTCAGGAGGTCCCTCAGCTCCTGGTAAGTGGTGTGCTGGCCCCTGAGGGAACACGCTCGCTTACCGTGCTCTAGATTTATACTGTGGCTGGAGTGCCGTTGGTGACGTGTCTGTGATTCTCATGTCTACACGGGGTCTTTGGGTGCTGGTGTGAGCCGGCTGTGAGAACCCAGAGCTCCACTGAGACCAAGGGGACCTGTTTCTGGTCCAGAATCTTTCCCTAAAAAATAAACTTCATCATCTGTCAAATGAAGAGGTCAGACTAGGACCGAGGCGGCTCTACTGACTTCCGGTTTCTCTTGTTCTAGCCGTGCTGGGAGGTGAGAACCATCATTCGCTCTCAGCCTCCCAGGGCCGTTCCCAGCACCCGCATTCCAGCTTTCTCTCTTTGCCCCGTTAAGACAAATGTCCTTGGCCACTTCTCGAAGGACAGTTTTCCCAAACATATCATCATCCACATGGACATAAAACTCTTTGAAATCCTCTCCACAGCCTTCACATAACACGCTGGTTGTACCTTCCAAACGCAGCGCCAATATGGGTTTGACTGCACTGGGGTTGCGTGGCCGGGTGTGGATACAGGCAGGTTCTGTGCTTCCAAACCTTCCTTCTGTGAGAACTGAACCATGCTGGGGAGCTTGCAGCCTCTCCAGTTGGCATCTTTGGGAGCATAGGCAGCATTAAATGTCTCAAACATGGCGGCCAGCGATGAATGTCCTGGACCAATTCTCCTCCTGGCTTGTGCAGAGAGAGACCAGTCAGGTGGTGTGGAAACGCTGTTGGCAGGAACCCTCACTCCCTCTATTTGGGAATGAAGGACCATAAATGGTGGCTGTCTTCCAAACTGCCAATAAATAAGTAAATATAGAGTGTTGACACTGGTCTTCCTGCCAAACGCCGGGCTGCTTCATGTCCTCATCTTGCGGGTTATTGACTAGACTGTTGAGAGGTAGCCTCCGTTCTGTTTAGAACCTCTCCTTCTTCTGCGAACCTTTTGGTCGGCTTTCTGGTCCTTCTTGGAGAGTGAGACAGTTTGTTAAAGACGAGACTGTGTTAGCTTACTCATAATCATTCTCAGCAGTGGGGTGGGATGGAGCCATCTCTTAAGGATGAACTGTTGTCAACAGACGCTCAGGCTATAATTTGGAGTAAGCTCCAAGACCCTGAGAGGGTGGCCCGTTCGGCGGGCAGTGATTGGGAGAGATGGACGCAATTCCTTCTTGGTCCACACTCACGAGGTTTTTAACCTCTGCCGCCTGAGGTAGAGGGTTTTGTGCGCCGAGTTTGAAGACAGACAAAATGGCAGCCGTGTTCTACATAAGAAAGGCTTTGGGAAGAAGTAGCTTGTGTGCTTTTGCATGCCTAGTGCTTTTGTGGTGCCTGTCACCTCAGAGGGCACTTCATAAATCCTCGTGGAACGAAACAAATGGGTTAATCTGGAGAGGCGCGGCTTCCTTCCCGCCTGCTTTACTGCTCAGGCTCTTCCGGGTCCGGATCCCTCCAGAGCTGCTCTTCCAGGACACCTTAGCCTTAAGGGCTGGTGCTTTCAGAGGCTTCTTTTACCACCTGCTCAGGCCAGCTTCCCTCCCAGCGTCGTTCAGGGCTCCTCCCAGCAAAGGCGTCACTGAGCTCACCCTTTCCCTGTTCTCAGGTGAGAAAGGTCTTGAAAGTCCTCAAGGAAAAGGGAAAAAGGACGGGAAAGCAAAGAAGGGAGAAAAGAGGGGAGAAAGCGCACGCCTGCAAATTCCATGCACTTTCTCCCTTCTTTTCTCTTTCTTTTTTTTAATTGTTGGACTGCCTTCCTGTTCCTTTTTTTCTGTTCCTTGAAACATTTCAAGACCCCGCACTTACGAACAACTCACAAAATCTGAGAAACTGAGGGAAGAGAAGGCCAAGGACTAAGAGAGAGATGACTAGTGCAGTAACTTCTCTCTTCTTAAGACCCAACAGGGTTTTCTTGTTGGCTGGGCTCCTGGGCAGAGCCTCTAGCTTAAAGGGCCACGCACACTGCAGTTTTCCACTATTGTTTTGACAGCTGAAGAGCAAAGGAATTAACCCTTTGGATCCATGACTTCTACAGTTTGTTTGGTTCCTGCTTCCCTTCCAAGTGTTATGTGCTATCTACCTATTCAGGTACGGCGTGGGCACCTATTCATATGCACACCCATACGTACTGAATGTTAGTGGGTTTTTGTCTAGTTTAGAAATTACTGCTTTCTCTACACAGTCTAATGGCATCTGAACTACCCCAGGGTTCCTATTAATGATCTCAAGACAAGACTTTCAGGTAATTAGGGAGATGGTATTTTCCAGGAAAGACTCATCTCGGAAGATCTCTGGTTCCAAAGAATTGCGGGTTATTGGGGTTGAAACTTCAATGGACAGACTTCATGTTGGGGCTGATCGAATTTAGGGGCCGCTGATGCCACACCGTAACAATAAAGTCACGTAAATGTGCCCCTTACCTGCTTTCATATGTTTTAAAGACTACAACACGCATGCTTGTGTCTATAAAGAGACATCAGCCTGCATGATGGTTGTTTTCTTTTTCCCCCTTAGATGCCCTAATACACTTGTACTATTTATATTTTTAATGGTGTGACAGTGCCCGGAGGTTTAATGGCAAAGGAAGAGAGTGGTCAAAACGGAATAAATACATACATTTAAATTTTTAAAAATCTGAGTTAGGGATGTCTGACTTCCTCTATTCACGTTATCGCTACTCTTGTTGCGTTTTGGTTTTTGTTTTGCTTCTTGACTGTTGTTGTTTTCCACCAAAGCTGTCATTTATCGTGAGAACAAGAGCAGCCATGTGTTGATTTTTCTGGATTCTTTTTGGACACTGTCCCAGTGCTAATGAAGGCCCTTCCAAAGTGCTAAAGAGTTGGTGCCAAAATCAGTTATGCTGAAAACAATAGAGGAGAGGGGTACACAGACAGCGTGTGCACCCCGTACGCGTAGACACCCCCAGGGATATCTGCACGGATCCGGGCGCGTGTGCACGCAGACACACCTGCGCGGCTGTGCAAACACGGAGCGTGTGCGGCAGAGCTAGGCAGGGGGAAGGCTGGGGTGGCCTTTTTATAAAAGGACTTTCTGCATCAGCTTGCAGAAAATTTCCATAGCTCAAACGATGAACAGAATTTCTAAGTTTTGTGGTGTCCTCGTTTGTCGGTCCTGAAGCTCTGAGAGATGTGCATTCACCAACTTTAAAAATGTAGACAGGAATGTAGATATTGTCATAGATCTTATTTGTTCTCTGAAGAGAGGAGGATTCTGCTTCGAGAAGCGCCCGGAACGCGCTTAGCTTACGCTCAGCGACTGTGTACCTGCTAAGGCTTTAACGTTGGCCTCGGACGACTCGCAGGGGGTGTATGGCCTGAAAAGGGGGGAAATTTTCTATCTAAGTCTCCCCCCTATGGATTTTTCTTGCCTTTCTCCCGATGTACAATTATCCTCTCCTCAGTTTGTTTACAGGGCTTGGAGATGGGGACAGATTTCTCTGGCGACCGTGCGACCGAGCAATCACCCTAAAGAGGAGCATTTAGAAGCTATGAATCCTAAATGCCCCGCCATGCGTCATTACACCGCACAGTTATTCAAATTGAGTAAATTAAATTAAATAATCTCAAATAACTTGATTCCGGGGCTTTAAAAATTCATCTCTATGGTGCCCAGTAGTCAATTTCCTTTATTAGTATTGTTCATCAAGTAGAATTTATGTTTTTTATGAATCAGAAGCCTCTGCTGCCTCGCCGGCCCCAGCGGCTCGCGGCTCGGAGGCTCGGTGCGCCATCTACCGGCCGATTCGCGCACGGCCGCGGCTCCAGAACTCTGGGAGCCGCGCCGGTGTGGCCCTGTCGCGCTTGTCCCCGTTAAAAATTCCGAGGCAGGACCGATCTCTCAGCTCTTATGCTAACTGCTCCCTCGGGCTTTGCCGTTGTGGATCAACTTGAAGTCGCGGGGACAACTCAGGGAGGTTGGCTGTTGAGGCTGGAGGGGTGTTTTCGGCTCCTGCTGCGAAGCCAGCACCGCTTGGTCTGGTTGCTGTTCTACTGCTCCCATTCTTCTTGATTAAAGGCCAGATGATCTAATCAAACTGCTGTTTACCGGGCATATCTGGGAAGCCACTCCTTCATTACCAGAAGCCAGTCTCTGCTTTTGCACGATACCGTTTAAAACGGACATTGATGCGCAGAGACGGTGGCTGCTGACGCCAAGAGCAGGATTTCCCAGATAAAGGCAATGCTGAATCTTGCCGTGTGTTATGTTTTAAAAACTCTTGTATCTCCAGGGAAATTTTTCAATATTTCTGAGACAGAGTCGACTTTTCGCGTGGTCAGGGCAACTGCAAACCGTCTGTTGTTTTAGAATCAGGTTTAAGCTACATTTGCTGTAGTGACTGTTTAGTAAATAAACCACCATCAGAGGGTGATTCTGTGTCTTTTAAGAAGAAAACCCTTCTGGAGTTCCCATCATGGCTTAGCAGTTAACCAACCCGACTAGGATCCATGAGGACACAGGTTCAATCCCTGGCCTTGCTCAGTGGGTTAAGGATCTGGTGTTGCCATGAGGTGTGGTGTAGGTCATAGACGTGGCTCGGATCCAGCCTTGCTGTGGCTGTGGCTGTGGCCTAGGCTGGCGGCTGTCGCTCTGATTTGACCCTTAGCCTGGAAACTTCCATATGCTGAGGGTGCGGCCCTAAAAAGCAAAAAAAAAAGCAAAAGAAAAAAAAAGGAGAGAGAGAGAGAGAAGCCCTTCAAAGCAGCCTTAAAATATTCCCTTGGTGGGAAAAGAATCTGAAAGAGAACGGATGTGTGTATATGCGACTGAGTCACTTTGCTATACAGCAGAAACGATCACAACCTTGCAAATCAACTCGACTTCAATAAACGTTAAAAAAATATTCCTTACCTCAAACCTCTCTGGCACCTTTGCTTAATCTATGTCGTGTCACTCAAGTTCATAAATATGCCGCTTACAGGCTTTCACACATTTTAAAGAGTAATCCAAGCATCCCCGCCAGGGTCCCGAGCAGAGGGCTCCGAGTAGGTATTTATGTGCCTTCCTACTTGTCAGCTGCCTTCTCTCCCAGTCAGATGGTTCAGTGCAGCAACAGATGGTGTTGGGGGCTTTTTGCTGAGTTTGGGATGGTCTATTTTGCGCTTTCTCGGGAAGATTTTCACTGTCATTAATGACTTCCAGTGACCCACCTCCTGAAAGTGAAGGTCCCTTCACCCAGCCCCACGGTTCGGAGCGTTTTCCTCGTCCTCCAGAGGAAGCCTCTCCCTCCCGCAGCACCGGTCCCCACCGATGCTCAGCGTTGTCTTCAGATGTTTGCACAGGGAGGAAGGGCACGGACGAGGTCACCGGTCTGGGGACAAGGGCGCGTAATTTATGGTTCTGCTGCCCGTGCAAAGTTAGAGATCTCTCGTGATTGTAAGCCCACTCTATCTTCTAAACAAGGGTCAAAACTAAATAACAGCCTTCAGTTGATGGAAGAAAAGTAGACGAAATTGTGCTTGGTGGACTGGTTACTGAGCTTGCATTTATTGCCAAAAATCTCATTCTATTTATTTATGTTTGGCCACATATGTATGTATGTTTGGAAGCTCCCAGGCCAGTGATGAAATCTGAGACGCAGCTGCAACCCACACCACGGCCGAAGCAACGCCAGATTCTTAACCCACTGCGCTGGGCTAGGGATCGAACCCACACCACCACAGAGAGCACGCCAGGTGTAAAAGGACTCACGGCCTGAGAGCCTTTCTCCTTACTGCTCCGAGGAGAAAGCAGAGACTTTGATAACTGAGTTGTTAACATTCAAGGTGGAGTCATCTTTGCTTCATCGGGCAACTAACTGAAGACAAGCCCTTCTAAATGTCCCGTGTTGGCGTGACTATGATCAGGACGGATTTGGTTATGCTTACATCACCAGGGGAATGATCCTGCCTTGGGCCAAGTTCCTGAAGGCTTTACCAAGCAGCCAGCACGCTGCTCGGGTGCCGTGTCCTGGAGTCACCCTCTTGCACCCTGGTCTTTCTCGCTTAGCACTATGGCTTTCTAGCTCCTGTTTAATATAACAATCATTTGGTGGGCTTTTTAAATTCCACTGAGCCTGAAGGAGTTGGCAAAGAAACCCAGGTAGGAACTAGCTCCCCAAACTCAGTCCTCAGTCTCTTTGGCTTATTCTTTTATGGCAAAAGCCAGAAACAAATTGTCTAAAGGAGTGTGTCATCTGACACCAAAATCCCCAGAGGAAGGTGTCATGGGCTGAATCGGGTCCCCTCCACATTCACGTGTTGAAATTCTAACCGGCCAGAGCCTCGGGATGTGGACTTATTTGGAGACAGGGTCTGTACCGAGGGAAGTCAGTTAAAGGAGGTCCTTAGCTTGGGCCCTAATCCAACCTTATCAGTCCGGTGTCCTTATAAGAGGAGAAGATGAGGACACAGACGTGCACAGAGGGACGGCTGCGTGAGGACACAGAGAGAGGCCCTCCGCCCTGGGCCCCGGAAACAACAGATTCCCCAGACACCTTGATGTCACACTGTGAGGCGATAACTTCCTGCCGTGGGAGCCACCTCGGCTGTGATTCTTCGTCAGGGCCGCGCTTGCACGCGCATACGGAAGGTGAGAAGGTTCATTCAGCCCGACGGTGTGTTCTCTGTACTCCCAAATGACCATGCTTAATGCCGGGGGCCTGAGGCTCTTTCCTGCAGGGAGATTGGCAGGCTTTGGTGGCAGTGGCAGTGCTGTGAGCGTGCATGTGTTTGGGGGTGTGGGTTAGTTCACTAAGCGAGGCCCCCGGAGGTCTCTAGCCTGGCCCTAACCTGACCACAGACCCCTGCGTAGACCGTAATGTCCTGCCCAAGTCTGGGCAGCATTAGGGTCGTGTCTGCCTGTGGTTAGTAATGGCCGTGACTGTCTTTTATTTCACCACGTATGTCTGGACACGGCACTTTCATGCTGACAAACGAAACTCTTCAAAACGGTGCTTTACGTGCCTCTTTTGCAGACTCTTAACTTGAGATCGAACAGAGTTAAGCTCTATGAACCTGCAGACCGAATCCCTGGGTAGCGTGGTCCCTCGGCATCCGAGGGGACTGAGTCCAGGACCCCTCACGGGTACCCAAATCCTAGGATGCTCAAGACCCTTATATGATGCGACATAATATTCGTATATAACTAGGTCCATCTTCCCGGGTACTTTAAATCATCTCTAGATTACTTATAACACGTAATACAATAGAAACGCTATGTAAACCATTGACAGCACAGCAAATTCAAGTTTTGCTTTTCAGCATTTTCTGGAATTTGAGGGGAGGGAATATTTTCCATCTGCAGATGCAGAACCAGTGGATACAAAGGGTTGACTGTCCCCATGCACCTGTGTGTGGCATCCAGATGGATGCTGGGCTTTTCGCTGGTGCTCTGAAAGGTGAGGCCGCATCAATAAATGCTCTTCAAGGACGCGCCTGATGCACCTTTTCATTTTTTCATCGATGCGGCTGCTTCTGCCAGGGGGCACTGGGTCCGATGCTGATGAGTTTGCTGGAAGCCATGGGCATTGAGTTTATGCCCTGTGGACTTTGTGGTCCCCTCCCAGAAGCTAAGCTGGTTTGGCATCAGGAGAACACCATGAGCGCAGCAACTAGGCTGCAGCACCGGATGGGTTTGGGTTAGCAGATGTGGGGAACAGCTCCAACTTTTGGCTGGATTTGTTTTTTTCTTTTTCTGTTAGTAAATAAACATTTCCACGCCAAGTCAGATCATGAGATTTTAATTTCACTCAAGAGTGTAGAGCATTTTTATTTTAATGTTCTTTAGTGTACCTCACCATAGAACACTGGCATATTTAATAAGTCCTGAAGTTTGTGTGTGTGTGTGTGTATAAAAGTGTATACAACTTAAAATGATTCACAAAGGGACCAGAAGGCAGTGGATAAAACTTATAATGATGGCAAAGGGGGACAAAGAAATGCCTTTTTCGTGAGCTTTTACTAAAGTAAAATTTTCACAAAATCAGGTATTGTTGCTAGTGTCCCTTTACGAACCTGTGCAGTTCTTAATGGAGACAGGTCATGGCGACAGCCTTAAATACACCTTCAGTAATAAACAAATCGTGTTGCGTTTTATGAGATTAGCATCATCTCGGGAGTTCCCGTCGTGGTGCAGCAGAAATGAATCTGATAGGTATCCTTGAGGACGCAGGTTCGATCCCTGGCCCCACTCAGTGGGTGAAGGATCCAGCATTGCCGTGAGCTGTGGTGTAGGTTGCAGACACAGCTCAGATTCCCAGTCGCTGTGGCTGTGGTGTAGGCTGGTAGCTGTAGCTCCGATTTGACCCCTAGCCTGGGAACGTCCATATGCAGCAGGTGCGGCCCTAAAAAGACAAAAGACAAAAAAAAAAAAAAAGATGACCGTCATCGCGTACTGTCCCAATGCGGTAAGGAACACACGAGTGGAATGACCTTGACTGATCACATACATCATGTCAGGCCCACGATGAGACTAACTCATCTCAAGGAGACTCTCCTCTCCCCATAAAAGCCAGCGAGAATGTGCATCAATGTGGATCCAGTACTTTATAGGAAACTCCTCACAACCCTGCATTGGCTTGTGTTTTACACACATGCACACACACACACTGGAATAAAAAAGTATTCAGTAGGCATTATGCATTTGCTGTAGGGGTTTGGAAATTGAGTACTAAGAGAGCTAATCAAATACCAAAAATTGGAATGGAATTAATAACATTAAACTGGAGTCAAATAAGTGGTCTAACTCAAAATTATACGTGTGTGTTGTCACCTTTGCTTTGGTCCGCAAGACCCCAACTAAATTAAGCATATAGTGTGACCTGCTTAAAAATAACTCTCTTTTGCTGTTGAGATCTTTAAGGTCAAGTTCAAGAAGTGTCAGCCCCTCAATGATTTAACCATTTTGTGTTTCTTTTCTGAATATTTTCTCTGGTGTTGGTGTGTTGCTCTCTGCTTATTCCCATCTGTGCTGGAAAACCAGTGGGCTGTGTATTTATCATATCCAGGGTCTGGTTAGAATATGACAAACCGCTACATGGTTTTTCATGTTTCACTTAGCATCTGGGTGCTTAAGGTGATATACCAAATACGTTCATGTGAAGTCACCTGACTTACAATGTCATTCCCCTCGAAGTAACCTGATTCTAATGTTCTCATTCTAAAATATGACTTTGTTTATGGGTGATCTGTGATAAGAGGGTAGTGAGCAATCAAGAGAACATTTCCAGGGTATCACGGAAAACATCCTGATGTCTTCCCTAACTGGACGGTCCCGGAGATGAATGTGGTGTGAAAATAGGATATTTTCACTGCTACAGAAGCAGCTCAGAAATCCTTACGTGTATTGATGGGCTAACAGCTGCAAACACAAGGTGACATCTTTAAAGATAAGGATGCGGAGGTATCGATCGGACAAATCTGTTTGGCAAGGCAGCGGTATAGCTGGGGGAGAGCGGTGTTGGGAGAAATCTGTGAATGTGCATATTTGAAAATACCTTGCACCATTCATAAATATCATTAATTATCATAAAGGCTCTGCCAGTGACTTAGGGATCCAAGTAATATCACTTGATTGTTAACATTTTACTTTAAAACTGGAGACTAATTAATGCTGAATCATCCAGTAATTCTTAATGAAAGTCCTGTGCATGTGACATCAAAATTCATTACAAGAGGGATAATCACAATCAATAGCCAATAAATTAATAATGACAAGACATCTAGGATTCCAGGCATTAAAATATTAAAGGCAGCAGCACTTGGCCTGTTCACTCTGAGGCGTGGGGGTCACGTCAAGCCCAATTCTGAAGGTCCCACGGCCTTTCACCATGTTCCCCCGGTGGCCGGGTTCGCGATTTCTCTGCTGGCCATTCTGCCTCTGCTGGACCAGGTATGCCTGAGTGATGTCGTGGTCCCTTGCTCTCCTAAGGGTGCCGTGTGCTCACAGAACCTCCTAAGCCAACTGTTGTCAAAGAAATACTGGTGAAATGCGGCAAATCACTAGGTCTTGGCTAACAGACAACTTGCAAAGATTCTCCAGCTGAGGATCTCAGTTCATCTTTCTGGCGTTCCCAGTGTGCTGCCTGAGCTTACTGCATTCTGGAACCTGCTCGGGCCCTTGGGTGGGGGCCGGTCGCAGGGCATCCTCTGCCCCTTGTGGGCTCACGCCGAGCCCCAGCGGCCCGCAGGGACTTCCCCAGGAGCACAGGTCTGTAAACCCCCGGCCCAGGTTCTTCTTTCTGGTCTCCAGGAGGGCAACTTGACCAAGCAGTCAGCTGCAATCAAGCGGGGAAAAACGCAAAAGTATCTCTGCTCCCAGAGGCCCGGGTGAGAAACCGCAAGGTCGGAGGAAAGCTGAGAAATCAGAGACACTTCACAGAAGGAGCTGCTTTCCCGCCCTGGACCAAGGGCTCCTGCGTCGTGTGAGAGTTCTGGGCTTTCTAGGTCGGCTGAAAAAAATTCGGGATCTTTCCTGCTTTGCACAAAGCAAAAACCCTGAGGCCGCTTGGAGCTGGTCCTTTGTGCATTGGTTTGAAAAATCACGGGTTTCGTGAGAACAAAACTGGAGTCTAAATATCACATAGCTTCCCCTTTCTCCTAGCATCTGAGCAGAGCTCTTCTTGAGAAGCCCGGAGAGTTTTTTTGCATGAGCAAAAAACCAGGAGTTGAGAAAACCTTCAGAAAGAGGCAGGCGAGAGGGCAAGGCATTTGGAGCAGCCGCACTGAGAACAGGACCTCGTGACCTCGTGACCTCGTGACCTCATGGGGGGAGGAAATCTTGCTGTGGGCCTGGGCTGTCCCCCTCCCCCACGGCAACTCCTCAAGGAATCCTGACTAAAGACATCATCGTCCAAGGCCTTTGGAGGCAGCGTGGCTTTGAATAGGACACTGCAGACAACCTGATGATCCAAGGGGGGAGCCCAGCCTCGCGGGGTCCACCTTGAATTCAGCTTTTCTGTTTCAGCCTCCGTGCTAGGATCTAGGGTTAAAAAGTGGCCACACCTCATGTCTCCCCCACATTTGGGGTGACGGGGAGGTGGCACCCGGGGCTTTCATAACGGGCTCTGTCATGCACATCTGCTTTCATAATGAGCTATTTCGTGAACATCTGCTTCTCACCAGACTGTGAGCCTCATGAGGGCAAGGACCGCGTCTGTTTTCTTCACGATGCCCGGAGGAGAACCAGACGAGTAGTACTCGGCAGTGGTTGTTAAGTGCAGGAAGCTCGCGTTAGTGCCCTCGGGCCACTGCAACAAAGCCGCACAAACTGGGTGGTTTGAAACAACAGAAATAGGAGTTCCCTTCGTGGCTCAGTGGTTAACGTATCCGACTAAGAACCATGAGGTTGCGGGTTAGATCCCTGGCCTTGCTCAGTGGGTTAAGGATCCGGCGTTGCTGTGAGCTGTGGTGAAGGTTGCAGACGCAGCCCGGATCCCGCGTTGCTGTGGCTGTGGCGAAGGCCGGCAGCTGGAGCTCCTGTTAGACCCCTAGCCTGGGAACCTCCATGTGCCGCGGGTGTGGCTCTACATAAAGGCAAAAAAAAAAAAAGGAAACAACAGAAATCCCCCCCCGCCCCCGCTGTGGCGCAGTTGGATCAGTAGCATCACTGCAGCGCCAGGATACAGGTTCAAACCCCGGCCCTGCACAGTGGGTTAAAGGATCTGGTGTGGCTGCAGCTCCGGCGTAGGTCGCTACTGTGGCTCAGATCTGATCTCTGGCTGGAGAACTTCCAAATGCCAAGTGACAGCCAAAAAAAAAAAAAAAACCAACCTGAACCCCACCCCCACCCTGCCCAACCAACAACAGAAATGTGTCTGCTCTCAGCCTGCGGGCTGTCAGCAGCGTGAGTTCCTTCCTGGGGGTATACGGAGGGGACTCTCTTCATCCCTCCACCCCGTGACCTCCCAGTCCCCCAGATGGCAGGGCAGCGCTCCAGTCTCCACTTCTGGGGTCACGGGGCTGCCCTCCCCTGCGTGTGTCTGTCCCCGAATCTCTTCTTACAAGAACATCAGCCGTATTGGGTCAAGGGCCCACCCGATGTCAGTGTGACCTCACCTTAACTTACATCTGGGAAGATGCTATTTTCCCAGAAGGCCACTTTCACCAGTGCCGGGGTGAGGATGGCAGCCCATCTTTGGCGGGGGGTGGAACACTGTGCAACCCACAGCACTTGGTGAATAGCCTCAGTGTGCTTCTGAGACGAGTGCTTGGATGAATCCATATTCAACCCAGTCTGGACAAGGACAGCTTCCAGGACAGGTACCACTGTCCCCTGAGAAGTGGACGGGGGCCGGGCTGGGGGACGTCCGGGGCCTGGGAAGCTCTGGTGTCCTCGCTGCTGACCCACTCCTCATGCAGACTCCCAGCCCGCCCACCCGCTGCCGCAGGCTCTCCTCCCTCAGCCTACCCCGCCCCCGCCCCGCCTCACGCCCTGCTTGCTTCCAGGCCATGGCCCTTCTTTCCAGCATCTGTTTCTACTTTAGCTGCGTCGGCTCGGAGGACAGTAAGGAAGACACTGGACGCCCACCTTGCCCCTCATCCTAATGAGCGCCATGCAGATCCCTGGCGTTTATTAAGCACTGAGGCCAAAATGTGTGCAAAACGCTTTGTGTGTGTCTTGAGTCCCAGGCTAAGTGACTTGTCAAGGTTATCTCACCTGTTAGACGTGGGATGGGACTTTAACGGGGGGGGGGGGATTCTTTGTCACCAGTGATCGACTCCCAGCCCCGGGCTCTCAGCAGCTGTGAGGCCCCCAGCTCCGCCGGTGAGGGCGTGGCCTCGGCCTCCCTGTGAGCAGCAGGTTTACTGCGAGGCCCCAGGAAACTGGGTCAACAGTGAGTGTGGGTGGGGGGGCAGCGGGAGCAGCCACTGGAACGTGAGTGGAAGTGAAACTTGTCACTTCTGGGCTGAGGTTTTTAAGAATCAGGGACGACCTTATGGCTCTTTTTTCCCTCGTCTGTCCGGAGGTGATTGAACTGTGAGATGAAACGGGCCGGGGTGGTTCTAACTCCCACCCAGCTCGGTCGGTCGGTCGAACTCCTACAAGCCGCTTTAGGATCCACGACGGTTTCCTGGGGCAGAAGACACCCCTCCACCCGCCCCACGTTGGAAAGTGTGTTTGCATCCAAGGCCTCCTTGCCGCAGTCACAGAAACCACTGGAAACCTCGGTGAGTCTCTGTTTCTTCCCGTGGGCCACCTCTTCTATTTGGTGGCAGGTGGATGTTGTCTGCCTGGGCGGCAGCCCTGTGGCAGCCACACGTGATCCAGGCACCAGTCTCCACCCAAATGGGAGGACTTACCACGAATAAGATCACTGTCTTGCAACTTTTGACTCAGAAACAATTTCGATCTTCTAGAACTTAGGTCAGTCTTGGAGAGAAGGAAATGAGCCATGGAGAGCAAAGTATGAATCGACTAAGTACTTACCTAAAAAAGACAGAAAAAAAAATCTTGTGATAAATTTCATCAATTATCATGAATTAGGAAGGCTAAGTTTTCTTTTTTTAATTACTTAGTGAACTTTATTACATTTATAGTTGTACAACAATCATCACAAATTTTATAGCATTTCTGTCCCAAACCCTTAGTGCATCCCCCCACCGCCCAACCTGTCTCATCTGGAAACTATAAGTTTTTCAAAGTCTGTGAGTCAGTGTCTGTTCTGCAAAGAAGTTCACTGTGTCCTTTTTTTAGATTCCACATGTAAGAGAAAGCATTTGATGTTAGTGGCTCATTGTCTGTCTGACTTCACTTAGCACGATAATTTTTAGGTCCATCCATGTTGCTGCAGATGCCGTTACTTCTTTCCTTTTAATGGCTGAGTAATAGTCCACTGTGTATATGTACCACATCTTCTTTATCCACTCCTCTGTCGATGGACATTTGGGTTGTTTCCATGTCTTGGCTATTGTATAGAGTGCTGCAATGAACATTGGAGTACATGTATCTTTTCAAGTCAAGGTTTTCTCTGGATAGATGCCCAGGAGTGGGATTGCTTTTTTCTTTCAGCTGCACCCATGGCATGCAGAAGTTCCCTAGCTGGGGATCGAACCTGTACCATGGCAGTGATGATGCCAGATCCTTAATTGCCAGGGCACCAGGGAATTCCTAACGAGGCTAAATTCTCCAACATTGGTGAAAATGGAGCTGCAGAGACAGCTAAGTTTGATTTTGGAGAAATAAATGTGACTAAGTCTTTGCACAGATAGGGGCTCTTCACACACGTCACATTTATCCTCCCACAGATGGGGGGGAGGCAGGTCTCATTGGGGCAAAGTTCTGGTCTCCTCTGGAGCTCTTAGAATATCTCCCCCCCCCTTTTTTTTAAGAGCCGCACTTATAGCCTATGGAGCTTCCCAGGCTGAGGGTAGAATCAGAGCTGCAGCTGCCGGCCTATACCACAGCCACAGCAACGCCAGATCTGAGCCACATCTGCAGCCTACACCATAGCTCACGGCAACGCTGGATCCCTGACTCACTGAGCAAGGCCAGGGATCGAACCCACATCCTCATGGATACTAGTTGGATTCATTTCCTCTGTGCCACAACGGGAACTCCTCTTAGAGCATCTTGACCAAGTAACTGAGGCGCAGGATTCTGCCCAGTGGTGGAGAAGGCAATTACGCACAAGGGCCTCCTCTGCTCATCCGTATTCACTGGGCATAAACTGTGTGCTGAGCACCTGACTTTCTAGGCCCTGCCTAGAAGGCTGGCTCTGTCACTGCCTGAAAACCCTCGTACTTCTGGGCTGCATCTACCCAAGGACTTTGCAGAGAGAGGCTGCCGTGGAAGAGAGGTACAGGGCCGTAGAAAGATGTAAGTCTGGGAGTCGGGTGGCTGGGTCCACATCTTTGGGAAAGCTCTGAACTCTTGGGCTTCTCTTTCTGCCTTTGTTAAAGGAAGAAACCGGAGTTCCTGTTGTAACGAACCAAACTGGTATCCGTGACGACGTGCGTTCTCGCTCAGTGGGTTAAGGATCTGGCTCCAAGGATTAAGTGAGACCGTTTATTCAAGCTCCAGGATACTTTAGCTCCAAGTCTAGAAAGTTCTGAGCAACTCGGTAAACTGTAGCTATTGCGGTGAATAGAAAGGGATGTTGGTGAGAGGAAGGCGAGAAGACTCTTTGAGGAGAACAGGATTGGGTGGGACGGCGGCCCCGGGGAGGAGCCGGGCTGGGGGGTGGGCAGTGGGGCAGGGGGTTGCTGAGGAGGATGGAAGGGGCACCGTTGCTTTGCCTCTCCCAACATGCTCCCCGGCGTGCTGCCGGCATCGGGACAAGTCCACGGGCTTTGCCTGGCCCTTATCACAGGCTTCCGGAGCCATCTTTCCATGGACGAGCCCTCCTCACCCAGGGCCCCCCCGGGTCCCCCCACCTCCGGTTCCATCCATCCCACACGAGGGTCATCCAGAGCCAGATGCTCAAAGGGCGACTTCTGTGGTCGTTTCAAAGGCACCGGAGTAATTCACAATGTCCCAGGTTCTCTCTGTGCCAGTTAAAAATCACCACTTTCTGCCTTTGGCTTTCACGTCGTTACTCTCTTATTACTCTCTTTTCGGGGAAGTAAATGAACACAGGACCTCACAGCAGAGGAAACCAAGCCAGCTGCAAAGCTCCTGGCTGTTGAGGAACTTGGACTCCAGCAGCATGAGTGGCGTCAATAATTCAGTGCAGAACGGGGACAAGGGGTTAGCTGCTTTTCCTGACGAGCCCCTTTGTAGACAGGTGGGTTTCAGGAGGAGCTGAAGCAAGAAAACACTGATGGGCATGGTTCTGAATGAAAGGAGACCGTGGAAAGAAAGGAACAAATTTAAGGTTTTATGAAAGAGCGGTTAGAAGCCTGAAGTACTCTGGACTGGGGTGAGGGGTTCAAGGAAACGAAACAAGGTAAAATCGGGGCAATGCCGCAGTGGAAGGTTTTAGCTTTAGGCGAAGACACTTGACCTTCAGATTGGTTCCGAGACATTACGTGTTCGGAGTGGGGTGTGGGAAGCAGGTGTGCAGCCCAGCCAGCAAGCGCTGGTCCAGAAAGCAGAGCCGGACCGAGGGAGGGCAGGCTGCATCCAGGATGATGAAACTAGGCTGTGGGGCATAGATCTGCTTCGTCCCGAGAGGAGGGACCGTGACTGGGGGACAGCAAGGACATCAGGGTGACAGAACAGGCGGGGCTGAGTCATGTGTTAAAACATCCCTGCCCCCGTGCTCACCATCAGTCGAACACCTGCAGCTCTGTTTTCCCAGACGAGGTGGGAGCAGGAGCTGGTAAGCGGCTGCCACTTCCCTGGGATCTTGCGACATCTCCTCCGCAGCCTCTGTGCGTCTGAATCTCCTTCTAAAGGAACTTCCTGCCACCCTCTGCGGTTAGTTCGGGTGAAGCCGCCCAGCAGAGACATGGTGCTGCCCACGGCGCCGATGACCACGAGCAGAAGTCAATAACCAATGGGTTTTTTTGGGGGGGGTCCCCACTGCAGGCCTTTGGGCTATAAAGGAAAACATGACAGCGAATGAAGGAAACAGGCGGGGGTTGCCACCCTCTGTGTAAGCACCTTGTCCATTTACGAGTCTGGTACGTAAGGTATGGGGACAGGAGCGCACAGAGCGAGGGCTGAGAACAAGCAAAGGCCACTGTTCCTTCTTCCCCGTGGCTTCTGGCTCTAAGGCCCCTTCTAGCCTTAAGCAAAACTGCAGTGCACGATTCCAGGCCGGCCCCACGGGGAGAGTCCAAGAGGCTGGATTCGTCAACATCCCCTTGAAATACCACGGAACGACGTTTCCCCAAACGCAGGTGCTGAAAACAGCAGCGCTTTCTTAGTTCTTACAAGTCCGACGGCCTGAGCTCCAGCTGGAAAGGGTGCTGGCTGTGCTGTCTTCCAGCCCCTCTGGAGACAGCAGGCCAGCGCGGGCCTGTCCTTCCCATGATGACGGCAGATGCAAAGGGGAGCAAGCCAGTCACCACGCCACTGCTTGCATGCCGCCTGCTGTCACCACATGGCCCAGAGCGGGTCCAGCATGGACGGGGTGGAGGACACACTGCCCAGGGGGTGCTTCGGGGTTGAGGGGCAGGCGAGGAGCCAGAGCAGTGGCTCGGGACCTCCAAACAGGATGAGGGATTCTCCCGGTGTCTGTCATGTGCATCAGAAAAGCTCTTTCCAGAAAGGGCTCTGTCTCTCTCTTTGGGGGGGACCTGCATTTGACCAGGTGAGAGAAAGCTGGCGGACACACCTCAGAGAGGGGCGGGGCCTGGAAGAGGACACAGGGCATTTCCCCGGGCAGACTCCTCCCACCGGTGCCCCGGGGGTGGGCGAAGCTCCGCGGAGCGGTGCCCCGTGGTCTGGACCAGCCCGAGAGCTTTCTGGCTGAAAAGCTCAGATGAAACTGGGGTGTCACTTCTGCCTCCCGGGCAAGGGGGCTGCAGCCCAGGCTGCTGCTCCGGCAAGGTGCTCCCCCAGGCCGGTGAAAGAGTCAGGGCAGGACCGACCTTGACAGGTGACCCCCATCACAGAACAAATGGCCTTTATGTGGACGGGCAGGGTAGATGGAGTGTCTCAGAGGGGACAGCAAGGCCCTGGGAGCCTCACGCTCGTCTCGCTGCTGCCCCAGAGACGGAGACGCGGTCCTTCACCTGCTCCCTGGTGGATCCGCTCCGCACGTCCTCCCGGTCTTCCCCAGGTTCAAGGGGAGAGATCCGGCCAGGGCCACCTCAGGTTTCGCCAGGCCCTCAGCTCGGGGTCTGAGAAACCAACGGCTCTACCGAAGGGCTGAGAGCCAGGAATGACCTTCCCACACTCGGGCACCCGAGGGTCATTTTAAGAAGTTGTATGAGTCCTCTGACCTTTGCTGCCTCTGAGTCACCTAACGAGGGTCTGCATCCACGCTGCCGCTGCTCAGGTGCAGCTTTTTTTTTTTTTTGTCTTTTTAGCGTCGCAGCTGCGGCATATGGAGGTTCCCAGGCTAGGGGTGGAATCCGAGCTTCAGCTGCCGGCCTACACCACAGCCACAGCAACGCAGGATCCGAGCCGCATCTGCAACCTACACCACAGCTCACGGCAACGCCGGATCCTTAACCCACAGAGCGAGGCCAGGATCTTCATGGATATTAACTGGGTTTGTTAACACTGAGCCACACCGGGCACCTCCCAGTCAGTTACAATGAGTAAAGTTTTCAGTGGGACTTTATTTTATCTGCAGTTGTTCTCTGTGGAAGCTGTGCTCAGTGATTCCTGAGGGAAAACCAATACAGTGGCTGCAGAAAAGAAGCAGAGGTTTGGAAAATAGAGAGAAATACAGGAAGTCCCCAACTCAGGATACGTCTGATAAACATACAATAAATAAAAGACTTGCCCTGAGTTTCCAGATGTTTTAGACAATAGAGTCTACTTTTTCAGATGCATAATTGGACATAATGCTCTAAGTTTAAAGATACTTTGTCAGGAAAGGAGTTCGGAAGTTGAAGATATGCACTGAGCACATTATTGGAAAATGGATATATGTATTTTTTTCAGAGTGGAACAATAATTTATTTTCTTATTTTATTAAAGTATATTGACATTCAACATTATAGTGGTTTCAGGTATACAAAATAATGATTCAATATTTGTTTATACTGCATAGTAATCACCACTGCAAGTCTAGCTAACCTCTGCCATCATATGTGGTTATAGAATATTCTTTCCTTGTGACGAAAACTTTTAAGATCTAGTCTCTTAGCCACTTTCAAATATATAATACAATATTATTAACTATAATCATCAGCTGTACCTTATATCTCCGTGACTAATTTATTTTATAACGGCAAGTTTGCACCTTTTGGGTCCCTTTAGCCAGTTCTTGCAGTCCCCACTGCCCACCTCTGGCAACCGCCAATATGTTTTCTGTATCTATGAGCTTGTGTGTTTGTTCGTTTGTTTGAAGACCCCAATTATAATTGAGATCATGCAGTATGTGTCTTTCTCTGTCTGACTTACGTCACTTAGCGTAATGCCCTCAAAGTCCATTCATATTGTTGCAAACGGCAAGATTTCATTCTATTTTTATGGCTGAATAATATTCCATTGTGTGTATATACCATATCCTTTTTATTCATTCATCGATTGATGAATTCTTAGGTTGCTTCCATATCTTGGCTGTTGGAAATAAATCTGCAGTGAACATGGGGGTACATAGAGCTTTTTGAGAAAATGTATATTTTTTAAAAATTAGTTTCTGATTTGTCAAATACTCTGAAATTTATTTATTTATTTATTTATTTGGTTTTTAGGGCGGCACCTGTGACATATAGAGATTCCCAGGTTAAGTGTTCAATTGGAGCTACAGCTGCTGGCCTATACCACAGCCACAGCAATATCAGATCTGAGCCACCTCTGCGACCTACACCACAGCTCATGGAAACAAAAGATCCTTAACCCACTGAGTAAGGCCAGAGATCGAACTGGCAACCTCATGGTTCCTAGTTGGATTCGTTTCTGCTGCGCCATGACGGGAACTCCTGAAATTTTTTTTTAAGGTTGAAGTTTTAAGGATGCAAATTGAATCAAGCAAAAAAAAAAAAAAACCTCCTGAAATTCGCTTTTTTTTTCTTTAGGGCTTCACCCAAGGCATATGTAAGTTTCCAGGCTAGGATTCAAATTGAAGTTACAGCTGCCAGCCTACACCACAGCCACAGCAACACCAGATCCGAGCCGTGTCTGCGACCTACACTGTGGCTCATGCTCTTCAGGATCAGGTTCAAAGTGCTGCCCAGTTCTCTCCTGGCAGTGAGGCTGAGCAATCTTAAAATTACTCTTTGGTGTCTTGCCCTTATTTTATCAGTCAACTTTATAAAGAATAAAACAAAAAGCTTTATAAAGAATAAAAACATGAGCTACACTGTGGCTCATGTGCGGGGCCAAGGATCAAACCCGAAACCTCATGGGTACTAGCAGGGTTCTTAACCCACTGAGCCATAAAGGGAACTCGCTTCTGAAATTCTTAGCCTTACGTGTTTTCTTTTGAGGAGATCTGCAGCTTTCCTACCCTGACTCACTAGGGTGATGACGTGGGTGGGGGAGGGGGGGCTGGACCGCTTCCTTCACCAAAGCTTCATGGTTCCTGAGAGCTCGAAAAATCAGTGTCCCCGTCATTTCCTTCCATTGTTTGCATTTTCCAGTCTGAAGTTCTATGCTTTTTGTTTTATTCTTTATAAAGTTGACTGATAAAATAAGGGCAAGACACCAAAGAGTAATTTTAAGATTGCTCAGCCTCACTGCCAGGAGAGAACTGGGCAGCACTTTGAACCTGATCCTGAAGAGCAGACGTGCAATGGCTGGGGGTTCTGACCCGTCTCCCAGTTCCTGGGAGCTGGTCTGCACTGTCGGGGTGGCCAGAATTCCGGGAGGGGAAAAAGGAAGGTCTGGTTAGTGTAATTGTTAATACGGGCACAGAGATGCAGGTGTCTGCCCAGAGCAACCCTGAGCCGTTTTCCTCAGGCTCAGGAACCTTCCTCAGACTTTGTTTAAAGAATAAAGGCCAGGCAGACACCCTAACGATGACGATAAATTCCTTCTCACGGACGGCAGAGAGCTAGAAAACACAGACACCCCCTCCCCCGTTGTATTCTTTTCTTTTTCTCCTAAAATCGCTGTTCATAAATATTATGTATGAACTGATTTAACTTGACCTCCACGGTAAAAACATCTGTTGGAATAAATGCTAATTCGATGGCACTTTTTGGGTGCTCCCGATGAATTTTTTGATGGGTACCTTGGAACGGTCTAAACCCAATTGCCCTGGACTTTTTCCGACTTTCTTCATAAGGCTCCCCCCGCCCCCCCGCCGCCCGCAGCTCCGGGAGGTGCCTTCCTGTGGCGATGCAGCAGCTGCAGGGAGGACGCTGGGGTCTCCTCGCTTTGAGGGCCGTTTGCGAAGCCCCCGAGGAGAGGATGGAGCCGAGCGCAGGAGGACGAAGGGGCTGGTCTAGTCTCCCCCTTGCCTGGGAGGGGAAAAGAGTGGCTGGAGGAAATGAGGTCTTCTGAGGCCCCAGAATGGGGATCCGAGAACAATGCGGCCTCCTGGACACCACCGGTGTTGAGGGAAGCGGCCCTCCGTTCCGTTCCGGGAAGGCTGAGCGAGGCCGGGGGCGTGCGACAGCTGCAGGGGCCGCGTCCTGGGAAACTGGAGGCTCCGGGTGGCGAGACTCAGACTCTGACGGAGAAGATGCAGAAGCTCCACTCTGAGATGTTTGGACTCAAATGGGAGCCTTAGCATGGACACAATAGTTGAACCTAACTCTGCTTTTAAGAAGCTGAACTGGAAGTTTCTTTCCTTTCCTGTCCCTTCCCCTCCCCCCACCCCCTTCTTTCCTATCTTTTTTAACAGGGAGAGCTAGTGGGACTTTGGGTTCATGAGATGGGCTGTCACTTTCTAGTCATTTGCTCTGAAGACAAAAATGGCTAACTTTGGGAGTTCCTGTCGTGGCACAGCGGTTAACGAATTGGACTAGGAACCGTGAGGTGGCGGGTTCGATCCCTGGCCTTGCTCACTGTGTTAAGGATCTGGCATTGCTGTGAGCTGTGGTGTGGGTCTCAGATGCACCTCGGATCCTGCGTTGCTGTGGCCGTGGTGTAGGCCGGCGGCTACAGCTCCAATTTGACCCCTAGCCTGGGAACCTCCATATGCCTCAGGTGAGACCCTAAAAAAGCAAAAAATAAAAAAAAAAGAAAAAGAAAAAAAATGGCTAACTTTGAAATGTTAAGGGAATTCCCGTTGTGGCTCACTTTATGACTCCGACTAGTATCTGTGACAAGACAAGTTTGATCCCTGGCCTTGCTCAGTGGGTTAAGGATCCGGCGTTGCTGTGGCTGTGATGAAGGCCAGCAGCCGTAGATTTGATTTGACCCCTAAACTGGCAACTTTCATAGCCTGGCCTGCACGTGTGGCCCTAAAAAACAACAACAAAAAAGTTAAAATAATGATCATGATTTTTTTGAATATTTGTTTTGAACAGCTTCTTTTCTCATGGACATCCTTTTATTAATGCACCCACCTGTCCACACCTGCGTCCCAGCAGACCTCCAGCCAGCCATACAATGAGTATTTCTCAGCACCTGCCATGAGTCTGACACATAGCGAGACACTGGGCCTCTCAAACAAGAAAAGGGGAGACGTGGAAGTGCCACAGAAATCACGGCCAGAATAGAAAACCTGCCTTCAATAGGTGACCGACTTTTTCAATATTTGTTAACATGGATACAAAATATGACCAGTACTGCTGTGACACCAAAGCAGGCATTTGGGTATTATACTTAGTATTTTTAAAAACGTTTTTTATTTTATTTTATTTTTTTATATTGTGGTAAAATACCCATAATGTAAAACTTACCACCATAACTGTTGGTTTTTTTATTTTTGTTTTTGTCTTTTTTAGAGCTGTACCCACAACATGTGGAGGTACCCAGGCTAGGGGCTGAATCGGAGCTGTAGCCACTGGCATACACCACAGCCACAGCAACACCAGATTCGAGCCTCCTCTGCAACTTACACCAGAGCTCATGGCAACGCGAGGCCAGGGATCGAACCTGCGTCCTCATGGATACTCATCAGATTCGTTTCCACTGAGCCACAACAGGACCTCCCGTAACCATTTTTAAGTGTGAAGTTCAGTGGCATTAAGTACATTCACATTTCTGTGTAACCACCATCACCACCCATCTCCAGAACTTTCTCATCTTTCCCAAGCCGGAACTCTGTACCTATTAAACATTAAACCTCCATTTCTCCCTCCCCCGGCTCCTGGTAATCACCATTTTACTTTTTGTCTCTAAGAATTTAGCTACTCTAGGGGCCTCCCGCTAAGTAGAATGATACATATTTTCCCTTTGTGATTATTTCCCTTTACAGAATGTCTTTAAAGTTCTTTGCAGAGCAGCATGTGCCAGCATGTTTGAATGATGTCCCATCGAGTGTCTGTCCCACACCCGTTTATCCGCTCCTGTTGATGGACACCGGTTGTTGTGAATAATGCTGCTATGAGGCGGGTGTGTGTAAACACTTCATATGTTGATACTAATGATTACCTCTTCAAAATTTGATAGCAAACCAACTGCTTTATGGTAACAGGTAATGAAATGTCAGTTTTCTAAAGGGAACTCATTTGCTCCTTCAGCAGACATGCACTACCTATAGGAGTGCCAGGTGCTGGGGGCCGTGTATGGGTGTCCAGGGTGAGCCCCACAGTCTGAACCCCACAGGCTGGTCTGGAGCCTCCAGGCACCTGGGGAGGCAGGTGCTAAACCAGCGAACATACGGATCAGCATTTAATGGTTTGTTGCAGTCAGTGCTGGGAGGGGAGAGAGCAGAAGCACTGAAAGCGCATTGACAGGTGACCTGACCCAGAGGGGGCGTGGTCTGGGAGGGGCTTCCTGACAAAGCGACGTTTGTGTTGAGGCCTGAGGATGAGAGGCAGCCAGGGAGGGAAAAGACTCTCAGGAAAAGACACACAGGCAAGTTCTGGGTGAAACTCCTGAACTCTTTTTTCTAGCGCTCCTTTTCCAAATCAGTTCTGGCTATTTTTTGGTTGTTCGGTGACCTGAGTTCCTGGCATTCCAACAGCTCGGTTTTGGTTTATGAACCGAGCATAAAACCACGGCTGTGAACTTCCTTCTTCACAAAAACGTTGTAGAAAGGAAAGAGAATGGGTACCGGGCGTCAGGGACTCTTCTGTAACTCAGGCCATTATCATGTCTCGGTTGGGATTTGGGACCTCACCTAGAGGAGGAGGAGAGAACTGGATGTGGCTAAGATGAGCGATTTCTGTAGCAATGAACACAGATCTGGCAAAGTCATATTTCTTCCCCACCGAGTTTTCCTGGGTAGGTCAGTTTCCTTCCTGTCCTCCAGATTTGGTGGCCGGCTCAAGCCGTCCCAGCCCCGTACAGAGAAGAGAGATTTTTGCCTCCAGTACGTTCATTCCAATAAGAACTTCTGAAGCGCTTGATTGATTTGATTTGGACTAAATATCACTAAATGATAGCAAGATCACTTTGACTACAATCAGGTTCAATCTGGAACAAAATGGTGGCTAATAAACCTTCTACTAGGCATTCCTTTTGTAATTTTTAACAGCTTGCAATGAAATTTTACATATGGTTGGAGGCTGTAAGGACACATGCTCACACCAAAAGAGGTGCACAATTTAGAGAATCACAGATGATACTGGGAAAAATGTAAAAATAATTACGGCTCCTTTGATATTAATGCATATTGTCATAATGACTGCCATTACTGGCTCTGGGGCTACACTCCATAATGAGCCATTCTGGGGGACTGGGTGTTGTGTAGAGGTGCCAGAGATACTGCCCTGTTAATGAATGTGGAGTTCTAAGCTGTGACAATGGCCACACTGTATTATTCTGTGAGCAAATTCTGCTGAATTCACAGACAGGTGACACTGTGTGGGCACTAATGTCTGTGGAGTGCGCTGTTGCAATAAGTCTGCTGTTATCCTTAACACAATAATGCTGAACGTGCCCTTATCAGCAGGCGCTGTGAGCCAAGCCTGGACTTAACTCTTCCGGGTCTGATTTAAGCTGCTCCTTACAGCCCTATCCCAACCTCAGAAATTCCCATTCTTGTTTTTTTTTTGCTTGTTTGTTTTGTGTTTTTGTGGTTCCCAGGCTAGGGGTCCAATCAGAGCTGTAGCTGCCAGCTTACACCACAGCCACAGCAACAGAAGATCCGAGCCCTGTCTGTGACCTTACACCACAGCTCACGGCAGTGCTGGATCCTTAACCCACTGAGCGAGGCCAGGGATCAAACCTGTGTCCTCATGGACACTAGTCAGATTCTTTTCCACTCTGCCACGATGGGAACTCCACATTCTTTCCTTTTCTTACTGCATGTTCGGTCCCTCCTTTCTTCCTTGGGTGCTTCTATAATGAGCCCCTTTGGCATCCAACTTCCTCTTTGTTTGAAAAGGCATGTGTTGCCCACTTGGGGGGATTGTTGACTTCTGTCTTCATCCGCGGAGTCTAGCGGGTTGTGTTCTTGTGCTTTGCCTGTATCTCTCCCGTCCCATCCCCCAGCCTCCAAGGGCTCCTCACAGCAAGATCATTTCTCCCCAAATATTGCATTCTCTAAGCAGCGGTGACTGCTCCTGGCAGAAAAGGGACATTAGACATCACCTCTGATTGGTCCCGACACCGTATGCTGGTCCCACAGAGGGGCCTGTGAGACAGGAGAAAAACGCGGGTTCTCTCGGCCTGTCGCACGCACGTGGGCACAACAAGGGCCCGCAGGTGCGCGAATGAGACGCTTTCCGTGCATGGAGGGGAGAAGGCCAGCCGGGGCGAACGCAGGGTCCTCGGATTAATTTCCTTCTCCTCCATCATCTGCCTGCAGACGATCCACTTTGGGGATTAGGCTGAGAAGGGCCGCCGCCTTTGGTCCACCTTGCCGCACCACGATCGGCTGCGTCCCTCGCCCTTGGCGCCCAAGCAGCCGGGAAGATGCAGGGAGAGATTCCAGAAGGTGAGTCTAGGCACCCAGCTCAGCCTTTCTGTCAACGGCAGAGGCCATTTAAGCAAAACACTTAATTACCTTTCCTCCTCCCTGCAGCCCCTGGGAAAGTCTGAGCCAGTCAGATAATGAGCTTAGAGGGCAAGCAGCCGAGGTTCCATCTGAGAAGCGACCCCACCTCCTCCCAGCATCAGGCGGGGCGGCCAGCAGCGGGGCGGGGGGGGGGGGGGGGGGGGGGGGGGGGGGGGGGGGCGGAGAAGAGGGCGGAGTCGCAGGCCAATCTGCTGCAGTTTCTCCATTTCACTCGGCAGGTGGGGAATTACTAGAACATTCAAGAGCTTCTAATTCACAGATAGGGCAGCTGGGCTCCGCCAGAATGGTCTTTGTAAAGAGCCCAGCTGGTCACCTAGCCTGCACTGCCCTCGCTGCTGCAGCAGGTTTCCTTCTGGTAAAATGAGAACCTTGGGCTTAGATGGTCTTGAGGTACATTTAAATTTCTTTTTTTTAGGGCCACACCCACTGTGTATGGAAGTTCCCAGGCTCAGGGTCGAATGTGAGCTGCAGCTGTGACCTACACCACAGCTCAGGGCAATGAGGGATCCTTTACCCACTGAATGAGGCCAGGGCTTGAACTCACATCCTCACAAATACTAGTCAGGTCCTTAACCCACTGAGCCACAACGTGAACTCCCACCTTTACATTCTGTAATGCTGAAATAATTGCTCTGGTGCAATGGAGGCGGGGAGGTGAGGCCTCCTCCAGGCTTCGAGGACAGCGGACTCGGGAGGGAGGAAGAGATGATCAACTTAAGCAGTCAGTGGAATCTTCTCCTTCACCATGGTTTAAAAGGCGTTTGTATCCAACTTTGTGTGTGTTTTAAAATAAAATAGCCTTTTGGAAACATAAAAAAAAAAAAAAAAACCTGCCTCAGGGGGTTGCCAGGACCTGTAACTGAGGTCTTGCCTGGAGAGAAGCAGTCTGTCAAATGAGAGAGAGGAATTGCTGAGCCTTCACGGTAAGAGAAGGCACTGGCCTGTGGGGAAGCCTGGAATCTCTGAGCGCACACATCCGTCACCTGGCTGCAGAGGTCGCTGGCTGGCCTGTCTCTTGTTGAGCCCGCTGGGTGCCGTGCTTTGACTCCTACGCTCTCTGACCTCGGTGTGTCTCTTGTGCTCTATCCCTGTGTTTTCCCTGCTTGGCCCTGGCATCTGCCCTGTGCCAGCCCCACAAGGGCCGAGGCCACACAGACCCTGCCTGGTCCTGCCAGCCAGCCACCCCCGGGCCCATTCCATGAGCAGAATGTCACCCACCAACATTCTCCCTGCTGGCCTCACCTTTCTCTCTCTCTCTCTTTTTTTTTTTTTTTTTTTTTTTTTTTGCTTTTTAGGGCCGCACCCACGGCATATGGAGGTTCCCAGGTTAGGGGTTGAATCAGAGCTGTAGCCACTGGCCTACACCACAGCCACGGCAATGTGGGACCCAAGTCGCGTCTGCCAACTGTACCACAGCTCGGGGCAACACCAGATCCTTCATCCACTGAGCAAGGCCAGGGATCGAACCTGCATCCTCATGGATGCTAGTCAGATTTGTTTCCACTGAGCCACGATGGGGACTCCTGGCCTCACCTTTCCTGGTCGGATGTCACCGCCTTGCCTCCATCTGGGTCATGACTCTGTGCTGCCCTGGTCCCCGAGGGAGACCCAGGGGCTGAGACAGGTGGGGGATGGGAGGCCACCACACCCCAGCGGGAGCCAGACTGAGGGACTGAAAAGTTGCTCCATTTCATTCACTCATCAAATCAGTGCCTCATAGGAGCCCGAGGCGCTGGGGTCACAGCACTGAACACACGGGGAGGACCCACTGTGTAAGTGCTGGGGGAGCAGATGGGGGTTAAAATAAATATGCAAAAAAAAAAAATTAAACTCAATGATTAAGCTGAAACAATTACTTAAGATAAAAAGAGGAACTGTGTGAGAACGTCCCTTCCCTCGGACTCGGGGACTGGTTCCGAGCAGAGCAGGCAGCCCAGACTGGCCGGTCGGACAGCTTTCTGGCCCTTTCCTCCTGGAGCTGTCAGGACAGACCGGCCCGCCCCTGGGGTTGCTAAGTGTTGGGGTGCAGGCCCCAGCCTCCGGCAGACATTCTATTCTCCCTGCCGGGTGACTCACTCCTTCTGCGGTGGAGACAGACAGATCCTGACAGGAGCCTTTGGATCCGATCCGGCTCCGCCCCTTGGACTCAGTGTCACTTCCCAACCAGCAAAGTAGTTGAAGCTCCGCCGAGTCAGCCCCTGTCCCTTGCGTCCGGGGGTGGGGGCGGGGGGCCCTGACAGTGGGACCACGGGTGCTCGAGGCCACGCGGCTGACTCTCCAGCCGGGCAGAGGCTGACCACGTGCGTCTCCGAGCCGCTGGTCACAGGCGCGGGCCGTCCTCGCAGGCCAGCTCTCTAGATGAACCTGACTAAGCAAGCCCCGGATTCGGGACTATTCTTAGCCACCGGGAGCTGCAGGGCGGGGGCCAGCCAGGCAGGACCAGACAGGGTCGCATTCCCGCCCCCTCCTGCCACAGCCTCTGACGCAGCTTGGAAATCCGGGGCCGGTAGGGTTGCAACTGGAGCAGCCGGGCGAGGGCGTCGGGTTCCACCCGTGACCCAGGGGGTGGCATCGCATGGGCCAGCTGGGGCCGGGCCGGGGCCGGCGAGTTCCCTGGGGGATGACGACAGCCCCGCTGAGGGGAACTGCCGCGGGCCTGAGGGTGGACGGGCCAGCCTCTGGGGAATGCAGACGAAGTCATGAGAGGCCAGGGCGCCCACAGGCAGTTGCTGAAACACAGTGACTGGTTCTGCTGGGTGAGGCTTCTCTGGCTCGGAGCTGTTTTTAAAGGGCCAGCCACACACACACACACACACACACACACACACACACACACACACACACACGCACAAATGCTGCGGCATCCAAAAAACACGGGGGCAGAGCCCAAGACGCAGGGTCCTCCGGAGAGTCCCGCTCCGTGCTTTCACACTTCTTCCAGGCCTGTGTGCAGATGGGCGGTCCAGCCCTTCCCTGCGCTCTTCCCTGCTCGGGCAGATGCGCGAGTCAGGCTTGGAAGGGCCAGGCAGTCGGCGCTCCAGTGATAATCCCAGTGACCTGCGCTGAGGTCGGGACCTCACGGAGCCCGGCGGTACCAGGGCCCCAAAAGTCTTGCTCTCGATCCTGTGCGTTTAAATCACTGCCTCCTTGCTCGCTCCTATTTCATGTGCTGAAGAGGGCTTACGTTTCACACCAACCCTTGCATCATCAATGATGAACCTTCCTGCCAGTTGTATCACCGAGTAGGAAGCAGACAGACTCAGCAAACCTCGTTAAATGCGGTGCCACCCAGTTGGAACTTGCAGCATCGAACAGATGCTGAAATGGGACTTACTTGTTGCTCAGGTAACAACAGACTGAGCCTGGTGCCGTGTTAACGAGACTAAGCACGTTTGCAGGAAGGGCAAATTTAAAGCCTTCAAGAGAAAAAATGTCTTAAACGCCCTCAAGCACTTTAAAAATGTCACATTGCACCCAAACAGTGGATGCCAGGTCCACATAAATTGTCTGGATTCACAAAGGCAGATTTTGGAGGATTTCTGGAGGCAGAAAAAGAATGTTTCACCTTAGGACTGCCCTCCAATGCAGTGTGTGTGTGTGTATGTGTGTGTGTGTGTGTGTGTGTGTGTGTGTGTGTGTGTGTATTCTTGGTGCCGCAGTGGAATTCTTCTTTCTAAACCAGGTAAAGAAGATGTTCTCCAAGTTCTTTGCAGGCTTCCTGTGGTTGAGACACAAAGTGCAGGAAGGGGAAGTCCCGAGGCTCAGAAGTACACGGGCCTTTTTTTTTTTTCCGCTGGAAGAGTGGGTTTTATTCTCCCAGCTCTGGTGCTTTTTAGGTCCCTACCCTGATCCAGGGAAGGTGAGCAGAGCCTGGGCTCTGGTGTGAGGGGGAAGGAAGTGCCAGCTGCTATAACAGAAAAAGCCCCCATTGTAACTGCCTTACGCGCCCCAAGTTTACGTCCTGATCACAGGAAGGTTCAAGGCTGATAGTGCAGCCAGGCAGCTCTCCTCCATGGTGTGGTTGGAAGGCATGACTTTGCTCAACGGTGGCCTCACCAGTTCAGTGTGTGGCTCTCAAGACAGTTACTAGGTCCACTCATTCCAGAGAAAAGTGCACAGAGGGTCCCACATGATTCGTGATCCAGCCCTGGGACTGGCGAGGATCAACTCTGCACAGTTTCCACTGACCAGAGCAGGAGCGATGCTGGACCAAGGCCACATCTCCCTGCAAGGAGGGTGGTGGTGGGGGTTGTGGTTCAGCTGCGTGCCAGCGTGAACCTGCAGTAAGAGTTTCCGCCCTCTGTGGCCACAGGCAAGAGGCTTTTGACTCTGAGCTGTGGCCAGACTCTCACTCCCGAGCATGTGGCAAACTTGTCGGGGCGGGCTTCAAGAGAGGGCATTAAATTCATTTTCTTTATTTGTTACTGGGTCTTGCTCATCTTACTGGCTTCTAGATTGGAATTCAACATCTTAACATCTTAGTCTACAATAACATCTTAGAAAAAGAAAAGGGTCTATAGTGAAAGAAATCCACCTGACCCTGCTTCCTCTCAATCATATGAAAGTGACGCTCCACGCCCAGATAGCCCACTGGTCGGAAGCAGACAGGTCCCTTCCTCCCTCCCGCCCTCTCTCTTTCTCTGAGACCTGGATATCCTGCAGCAGGGACCCCCCGACTCCCATATTTCAGGACAAGGAGCCTTGTGTCGACCCCAGCTTCCTTACCCCCGCTGATGAGTCAACCCCACCCTTGGGCAGATGTGGGAAAAGGTCTGCAGCCCACCACGTAGTAGCAGTGACATTTTGGCACCTTGTTTAACCTCCTGAGGTTAAATTATTTCCCTCAGTCCCTCATTCTGTGAGGATGGGGTTAATAATTCCCATCTCACGGGCGCTGTAGGGTGAAGGCAGATGCTGAAAGAGGAATCGGCCGCCACAGGGCCTGACATCCGAGGGACCAGCAATCCATCACTACCAGCTTCCTGCCGGCCCGAATCCACGTGGAGAAAGGTAACCGCCGGGGCCTTTGTCGGGGTGGCGGGGCCTCTGGGAGGGGGAGCGTCTCTCCTCCTCGCCCCCACGTGTCCCCAAGACCCAGCTACAGCAAGAGTTCTTTCCATTCAGGCAGAAATCCGAGGGTCTGAGGGCAAGGAGGGAGTGGGAGCCAGACAAAGGCGCAATTACCCCCACATGACTGCCTACTAAGAATTCTGGCTGCAGAAAAGCCTTTTCTGCAGTTTTTTTGGCTAATTCTGCCCCGAGAACCCGAGAGGGAAGGCCTTCAGTCCACAGGTCCGCCCATCCCATTGTCTGCTGTAATTTAACTTAGCGCACCTCCGGCATATTCTGTGCTCCGTCTCTTCTCTCGAGCTTTTTCCTGGGTTTATCAGTGGCTCTCTGCTCCAAGCAGCACCGTTTCCGGTGATCAAGCCCAGCTAAGCCTAGCCTACGTCTCGCACACACACACACACACACACACACACCTCCTCTCAAAAGAGGGCGGGTGGTCTATTCTGTTTCTCAGTTGACGCCTCGGTGTATAAGGGAAGAAGACGAAAATCACTTCCCCCACTGCTCTCCCAACCTAAGTTTAGGAGAATCAGTTATAATCCTTAAATCTTCTCATTCTTACACAGGCTTATTTCTTACTTAGCTCTGGTATCCCAGTCGGAGGCAGTCAGAGGGAAAAAGAAACCTTTGCATGGCCCGCAACACACAACTGGACCCGCAGGATGATATTCTGGGATAGATCAGCAAAAGCCTGACTGTTTCTGTAGTAATCCGAAAGATCAACAGAAGAAATTGCTTGAAGTGGATGGATAAAAATCTTAGCATAATCCCGCCCAAGCCCTCTAGAATTCCTACATGATGTCACACGTGAGCCTTTTGCCTCTGCTGATTCCAGGGTGTCACCAACACGAACGCGCCGTGTTGTTGGGAGGGAGCATGGCGGTTACAAAAGGCCTTAGACTTGAGGACGTCTTTTTGAAGTTGGGATAAAAAGTCCCATTGCTAACTGGAATTCTAGAAAAAGTTTTTTCTTTTCTTTTTTTGGGGCTGCACCTGTGGCATATGGAAGTTTCCAGTCTAGGGGTTGAATTGGAGCTGCAGCTGCCGGCCAAGTAACTGGGGATCTGAGCTGCATCTGCAAATTACACCATAGCCCATGACAATGATGGATCCTTCACCCACTGAGCAAGGCCAGGAATTGAATCCACGTCCTCATGGATACTAGTCGGGTTCGTTACCGCTGAGCCGGAGGGAACTCCCCCTTGTACCCCTTTGTAATTCCCCATCTCTGTCCCTCTCTGCTTTAGCCCCTCTTCACCAGGCAACCACAGATCTGCTTTCTGTTACAATATATTAGTTTGCATTTTCTAGAATTTTATATAATTAGAATCCTACTATATATACTTTTTAGTCTGGCTTCTTTCACTCAGTGTAGTTATTTTGAGGTTCATCTATGCTATTTGTGTATTACATGAGTTCATTCATTCTTATTGATGAGTAGTATTTCATCAGATACATATTATGCAAGGTGTTTATCCATTCAATTTTTGCTGGTTTCTAGGTTTGGGATATTACAAATAAGGTTGCAGTAAACATTCATATATAAGTTTGTGTGTGGACTTAACGCTTTCTTTTTTGATGGGTAAATATCTAGAAATAGGAAGAGTGGATCGTACAGTAGGTATACATTTAACTGCCTAAGAAACTGACAAGCTGTCCCCACTTGACTGTACCATTTTTTTTCCTACACTAGCATGTATGGGAGTTCTAGTTCCTCCATATCTTCACTGGCAATTGCTGACATCTATCTTTACCATTTTAGACTTTCAACACAAAGATGTGTTGTGGTGTCTTGCATGTCCCTAATGACTAATGACATTGAGCTTGTTTGCATGTGCTTGTTGGCCATCTGTCTGTATTCGTTCGTGCCTGTTCAAATCTCTTGTTCATTGTCTTTGAGTTGCTGGTTTTCTAATTATTGGGTGTCAAAAGTCTGTATATTCATGATGCAAGACCTTTATCAGAATTATGCCTTGCAAATGTCTCAAGACTGGTCTTTAGTCCTCTTTAGCAGTGGATGTGAACCATTCTGCAGCTGCTCTTGTGACTGGCTGTGGCCACGCGACTGAGTTCTTACTCACGGACTGTGAGTAGAAGGGAAGTGTGCTACCTCTGGGTTTGGTCCTTAAAGTCACGCGTGTGTTTCTCTGGACTCTTTCACGTTCTCAAGCCACTGCTCAGCTTTGATGGTGCTGGTGAGAACGGTGCCTGGGCATCAGGATGACATGTACAGGGGGCTCACTCTCCTTTATGCTGTTGCGTGGTGGAGAAAGAAACCTCTGTCTGCTTTGAAACTACTGAATTTTGGAGTCTGTTAGCCCATAACAGCTTAGCTCCTGTCCTGTAACTAATACACTAAGAAGCTCTCCCTTCCTGCCTTCTTTCCTTCCTTCGCTCCTCACTTCTTTGTTTACCTATTTTTTCTTTTTATATTTTTGTCTTTTTAGGGCTATACCTGCTGTATATAGAGTTTCCCAGGCTAGGGGCCTAATCAGTGCTATAGCCGCCGGCCTACACCACAGCAACAGCAACATGGGATCTGAGCCGCCTGCGACCTGCACGACAGCTCACGGCAATGCCGGATCCTTAACCCACTGAGCAAGACCAGGGATCGAACCTGCGTCCTCATGGATGCTAGGCAGATTCATTAACCACTGAGTCACAACGGGAACTCACTTCTTTGTTTACATTCCAACAGAAGTTTAGTTTGGCTGGCCTGAAGATGAATTCATTGTTCTAGATAAGAGAATAAAAATTCCTTGAGCAATTAGTAAGACACTGTGCTGTATATCTGTCTTAAAAAGAGAATAAAACCCAGTTCTTGCTCTTGAGAAATTGACCCAATGAAAGCCTTTCGTTTTAGGTTTATTTCTAGCCAGTCTGGAATTATAAAGTGATTCAGCAGTTTAGGGACAAGATTTTGCTGACCTTCAAAGAAGCCAGAAAAATGCAGAAAAATGGCAGCAAACTGATGCTTTTTTCAAGATGAAACTGAACTTTGCCTCCTGCTGAATGAGAAGGTCTCCTTGTCTTGGTACCTACAGCCTTGCATTCGAGCTAAGCCTTAATCTGGGGAGACTTGGCTCGAATATAAGGCTGCAGGTACTTTGTACTATAACCTTGAATTTTAACCCGATTATCTGGGTTCTTACAATGGGCCGTAGACTCTCTCTTTTTTTAAAAAAAGTTTTATTGCAATACAGTTGATGTACAATGTTGTGATAATTTCTGCTGTGTAACAAGTGATTCCGTTATGCACGAGTATACATATATCCATTCATTTTTGGATTCTTTTCCCATATATTGGGTGGAGTTCCCTGTGCTATGCACCGTCTGTCCATTGTGTATACAGCAGTGTACAGACTGGGCCGTAGACTCTTGATGTAAGTCAACACATTTCCTTCTCTCAGGGTCCCAACTGATGCTGACAGATGAGGAAACAGAGTCAGAGTGGAAATTGACTTGTCCGTGACCACAGAGCCAGAGGAGGAGGGAGGTAAGTTGGAATCCGGTTCTGTTACCAGGCCAGGCCCCCTCCTGAAAGCTCTGCTGCCTTCCAGGGGAGCAGCTTTGCACAAGGATTGTTCACAGTATTGCTTCGGGCTTTCACTTTTCACGGGAGAAAGAACCTCCCCGACTCTGATTCTGCTCCCGCAGCCTCCTCAGCCCCAGGCTCGAGACCAGCCTCTGTTACTCAAGAACTTGGGAAATTCCACTCTTCACATTCAAGCATCGGCACGTCCGACTCTTGTTTTCAACCCAGAACCTGTCCTGTGTTCACAGAACCCAAATCCAGCTTCATTATAAAAAGGGAAATGAGCGTTGGTCCCTGGAAAATATCTCGGATCGCGGGTCCCCACTTCAGCACGTTTGGACAACAAAATTTTCTGGCTGGCTATCTCCAAGGCCTGTCAGCGGGCTAGGGCTTTCGGTCATGCCCAACCAGGACAACAAGAAAGAGGCTCTTTCTTTTTCTTGTTGTTCCAGATCAGATAACGTCGCCTGATTAGTTCCTCTGCCATGAATTCACACCACATGTACCCACACGCCGGTGCTCAGCTAAAAGGCCACCAGCTATATTGCTTCCTGCACAATCGTTCATATTTTGCCTCACGCCTTCCCTTCTCCACCTCTGTTTCCGGCTCCTCCCCATGAAGTAGCAAAATGCTTGCAAAGAAAATGTGTCAACAGGTGAAATTTATAGGAGTTTCCTGGCCCGCACCGCGGCGTGAACCACAGGCATCCCCCAAGGAGAGACTGACGCAGGTCCTTAGCCTCCTGCATGTGCCCTGATTCATTCTCATGTGGCTTCTCTAGAGAAACCAGTTATCTTTTGGAGCTCCCGACTGGGAAGAGTGGCTTTGATGAATGCCAGCTGGGATTATCTGGTTGCGGGCGCAGAAGAACCCAACCCAAACTGGCTTCGTCAAAAAGGGAAACTATTGACTCAGAAGCTGAAAAGAGGATGCTAGCTACGGACACAGCTCCATTTACAGGGCTGGGCTTATCAGTGACACCTGCCAGTTTTTAACAACTGTATTCCTTTGTTCAGCCTTCCATTATGTTGACTCCGGCCTTGGCTTTTCTGGGTGCCAGCTGCATCCTCACTCACCCACTCATTTCCTTATGTTTTAGGTCAAGATTACAAGCGATGCTCTCTTTCCCAGAAGACGCAGTGAAAAGATGCATTTCATTAGCTTTGACTTGGTCACGTACGATCCATAAAGGTCAAAGGACGGGGGAAACGAGACATGCTGACGGCGTAGGCCCGGGCCCCCGGCTCCACCCCTGGGGCCGGGTGTGGAGTCGTTTTCACAGGGCTGCGTGGAAATCAGGTACAGTGACTGCAAGGGTCCCAACAGTGTTCACTGCACTGCGTGTTGCCGTATCAGAAATGGTGTGCACCTGTCACGTAATGGTTCCCTCTGTGACACAAGCCAGCTCTGCACCTTGAAAATACCCAGCATCTGCCCATGTGTAATCATACTTTATACCCCAAGCTAGGCTGACCTGGAGAGAAGGTTACTTAATGACAACTTCCAGGAGGGAGGCCTGTGTGCCAAAACTTTGAGGCAAGTGTGCCAGTAAAGGAAACACTCTGAAGTTCCCCAAAGTCGACGGCAGGATTGCTTTATATTCCTTTATTTTTTTTAATACAGGGACTTACTCATCTTTATTTTACTTTTTAAAAACTTTCTTGCGTTATCGTTGATTTGCAATCTTGTGCTAATTTCTGCTGTACCGCAGTTACACACATACACGTATCCATTCCCATACAGGTTATCACAGAGCCCTGAGGAGAGCTCCCTGTGCTGTACAGCGGGTGCTGGCTGGCCGTCCACTCCACATACCAGGGTGGGCATGTGCCATTCCGAGTGCCTGTCCTCCCTCCCCATTTGGTAGCCGTAGGTTCATTTGTGAACCGGGAAGATCCTCCGCCGGTTTGGAATTGACCTCTGTGGCAAAAAGCCTGTCTTACTGGTGTCCCAGAACCTGTGTGAGCACAGCACAGAGACATCCAGGAGTGAGGCCATGACGGGAGGAAGGCGAGCTCTCTGGCCCGGCTGGGGCGTGTGGCTCGGAAAGGACGCACCCGGGAGGAGGCAAGTGGGACCCAGTCCGTGAAGGGCCCGGCTGGGATTTGGTCACAAGGAAATGGGAGAACTGTTGAAGGACTTTAAGAAAAAGCTGACTATTATTCATAACTAGTTTTGTTTTCCATTTTTAAATTTGCAAGCCTAAGTCTTTACAAAAATTTTTATTGTAAAAAATATAAAAAAAAAACTTACCAGTTTAACCATTTTAATTGTGTAATTTGGTGGCATTAAAGTACATTCACAATCTTGTACAACCATCTCCACTACTCAGTTTCAGAAATGCTTAAGTTCCCAAAGAGAAACTCTGGACGCACTGAACCATCACTCCCCATTTCGCTTGCTGATCCGGCGGATCAGTGAAAGTTGCCCTAAAAACCAGGGGAAATAAGCACATAGATCCTCAGTGTACATTAGCAGAAAGAACATAGTGATTTATGTTTTTCTGTTTTTTAATTAAAAACTATTTTTTTTGGTTGCACCCACAGCATCCAGAAGTTCCCAGGCCAGGGGTCAAACTCAAGCCACAGCAGTGACAACGATGCCAGCTCCTGAACTGCATGGCCACCAGGGAACTCCGATTGGTGCTTTTAAAAAAAGCCAAGTGTCAGTGACATTCTGTCTGCGGGCTGAGAGCCCACACGGTGGCCAGTGGGTGTGATAACCAGCCAGGCCGTGGCGATGCTGTCCCACTGTCACCAGGATGCCCACCTGTCCGTCTATAAAGAAAGGCCAGTGGGCCAGCCTGGCTGCCGTCACCAAAGCGGCCAACAGACGTGCCATGGCATCAGTTCAGCCATCCCAAACACGCCGTGAACCTGCCGTGCGCACGGGCAGGAGTCAGGTGCCATGCACAGGGCAAAGCAGGTGATGAGCCACAACCTTGAAAGGAATGTCATGTAGTCGTGGAGAAGGTCAGGGACACGTGGGCCTGTGACCCCGGGAGGTGGACTCACCTGACCTGTGCTGTTTTACCTTCTCGCTGCACCGGGGACAGCGCTTCACGGCGCTGAGCACGGCATCAGTTCACATCAGTTCAGACCTCTCCTTGCATTAACCGTGCTTGCTCCGGCGGGGCAGAGGCCTCCTCTGTTTCTGCTCAGCATTGTCTCTGCAGCATCCAGCTTCGTACGTGGCCTGTAGGGTGTGGTCGGCAAATGCACCGGGAAGGAAGGCTTGCAGGCGTGTATACATACATAACGCGGGCATACGTGCAATACACGTATGAATACAGATATTCATTCTATGTGTGTAGTCATTCAGTACAGGTATATGTATAATTATACCCCGTATGTTTTGAAAACAAAAAGAATCTACTATAGTCCAAATCATTATTTAAAAAGCTCGCACTTTGGAGCCCGTAGCGTCATGCAGGCCTCAGGACTGCTTAAGCGTGGCTGCGAGTGCAGGGCTCCCGGGCTCCGAAGGGTGGGCGTGTTTACCGTGTGTCCTTCACGAGCAGCAGTGGGCGCAGAACCTGGGTTCGAGGTCCTAGGAAGAGGCTGCACAGGGACAGACACACAGCGGCACTCAGTCTGATTAGTTAGAAGGCTATTTATAGCCCAGTACGCCCCTGGTGACCCAGCTCAGCCTTGCTCTCAGCAGACACCTCACCTCATGAGTCATTGAGAAAACTGAGGTCATGCGTGTGCTTTCTGGTAACTTCCCACTCTCTACCTACAATTTACCTACACCCACGCCCGGCTTCCCAACCTGGCCTCTGACCGCAAAGCAGAGGCGGCCTCCCCCCAGCTGCAGGGTCCCTCTCCCCGCTCCGGGAGGCTAGGTCCTTAGCTTCGCTTAGGCTGCACTCTCAGGGCTTTCCTGGATTTCTGCCGCAGCCTCCCAAGCCCTCCTGCCTTTCCACTTTCCCTCTCCCACCGTGCAGACAGACACCGGAGTCTTTTAAAATGCAAGGTCATGGGCAAGTCCCAGTGCACTAGCTCAGCTCTCTCCTGCTTTTCCCTATTTCCAGGAATCCTATCAGAAGGCGAGTCACTAAGTGTGATATTCAATCCTCTCTCCCTCTCTCCCTCCCTCCTTTCGTCCCTCCCTTTGAAAGTCAGCCATCTGCGTAGGTGATGTTTATTAATAGCAACACAGTTCACCGGCTGCACCTGACAGCAGACTCAGGCACCAGGCTCAGTCTTTGCTCCTCACGCCTTGTCACACACTCCGCGTCCTCCCCCGCCCTCCCGGCTCCCAGCGCCCTGTGAAAATCAGGGTCGCGAGGGCCTCCCCGCTGCCACCGCCCTTTTTCAGCCCTTACCTCCTGCCTTGTAGGCGTCCACCCTGCTGGTTTGCGGACTTGCCAGCACCCTCCCAGTCCCCCTCACGGCACCGCAAGGGTTCCTTTGCCTCCTTAAGAGGCCTCTTTTTTATTCTCTTTTTCTTTTTAAAGCTGCACCTGCATCGCATGGAAGTTCCCGGGCTAGGGGTCAAATCAGAACTGTAGCTACCGGCCACGGCCACAGCCACGGCACCAACAGAGCCTTAACCCACTGAGAGATGCCAGGGATCGAACCCTCATCCTCATGGACACTGTGTCGGGTTCTTAGCCTGCTGAGCCACAATGGGAACCCCCCTTGGACGCCTCTGGCTCTGCCTGCCCCTTGAACACCGTGTCCACGGGGTTCTAAGCGGTACCTGCACTTCCTCTCCCAGCTCTTGGAGCTTTCGGCGGGTGACTTTATCCCCTGGCCTGTTTTGTAGGCACGCCTATCTTCTTCATGTCACCTTCTTACTTGAGTTTCATCGGTCTGGAGCTTTAGCTGGTCATTGTTGAGGCTGGCTTAGTGGGCTGTGGGTGTTATGCCAAGAATGATAGCTTGACTTCTCTAAAATTCTTTTTTTGTGTGTGTACGTGTTATTGTCAATACTATTCCCGAGGCCCACAAGCATTTAACGATATTAGAAGACGAAGCAGCACATTTTCTCAACTCTCCAAGAATTTCTGGTTGTTTCCCATACTCCACCCCAATGCTTGCTGACCTTAAAACTGGCTCCTCAGGTTTAGAGACCTGAGTCCGGGCCTCTACCCCGGGCACGTCTTCTTTGACTTGTGCTGGAGGCAGTGCCAACACCCGCCTCTCTCACCTTCATCAGGCAGCTTTCAAAGCATTCTTCCCACCCCTCTGCCCACAAGACCCAGATCTTTCTGCCGACCCGTGGTCAAATCGGTGCTAGCAGATTCTGCAGGCCCCGTTCTGTGTGGGGGAAGGGGTGTCAAAGAGACAGGCTTAGCTCAAGGAACACCCACTAAAGAGGTTATTGTGCTTTTTCTGGAGAACAGCATGCACCTGCATGCAGTGCTAAAAATGAGGATATTTTCCCAAAGTGCCATCTGTGTTAGTTTCCTGTTGCCACTAACAAATGATCCAAAACTTTCGCTTTAAACAACACATTTGTTTTCTCACAGGTCTGGGAGCCAGGAGTCCACAAACAGTTCCACGGGGCCACAGTCAAGTTGTCCGCAGGGCTGGTTCCTTCTAGAGGCTCCAGGGAAGAATCTGTTTCCTTGACTCTTCTAGCTTCTGGAGGCACCTGCCACATCACCTCAACGCTCCCTCCTCCTCGTCACATCCTTTACTTTTTCTCCCTCTTGCAAGTCAGCTCTTCCTCTGCCTTCCTCTTAGAGGGACCCCTGTGATTGTATTTAGAGTCATCCCGATAATTCAGCATAATCCCTCCAGTTCAATATCCTTAAGTTAATCACAGCTGGAGAGTCCCTTTGGGCATATAAAATAATATTCTCAGATCCTGGGGATTAGAACATGGACACTTTTAGGAGACCTTATTTAGCACAATGTCACACACTGCATTTCACCTGCCCTCTGATAACTCACTCACATTTCTCTGTGTCACTTTCTTGAATTCTACTCTGGCCCTAGAATGTTACTTAATAAGGCATTTTCCTTTACAGATGTGTATATAGAATTATCGAATATTATATATCTATCATATATATTTAAAGGAAAATTCCTTATTCTTTATGTATTTTATGGATGTATCATATATACATCCATAAAAGTATACTTTTTTTTTTGTCTTTTTAGGGCTGCACCCATGGCATACGGAGGTTCCCAGGCTAGGGGTTAAATCGGAGCTGTAGCTGCTGGTCTACACCACAGCCACAGCCACGTTAGATCTGAGCTGCATCTATGACCTACACCATAGCTCATGGCAACAGCGAATCCTTAACCCACTGAGCGAGGCTAGGGATCGAACCTGCATCCTCATGGGTGCTAGTCAGTTTTGTTTCCACTGAGGCACGACGGGAACTCCTGGTTAAGATGTTTTAATGATTATGTTTTTATCTGCAGAGATGATATGTTTTAATGACTCACCTTGGTTGACTATCGGGTATGATAATTTCCTTACTATGAATACACTTATGGAAGTAACTTTACTTAACGTAGCCAGGTTATCTAATTCACTTAAAGCGGAAAGTCTCGTCCAAAATGTGACAAGTTACATTAGCAAAAACTGGATTTAGAGTATTAAAGTTTAGAATGGAGATTTAATCACAGCTAATGGGTCCATCCATTGCTTCCCAATGAAAGCACCAAAGAGGCTTTGAATATGGCACTTAATGCAGTAAGTAAAATCACCTTGTTCAGCACACATTTTAGCATAAAATAAGATAAAGCCATGCACCATAAGCATATGTTTGCTGGTAAACAAATTATCTTCCAAATAGAACAGTTCAGCTATTGTCCTTAGGTCAAATCTTTCGAATCTCTAGGGAAATCAAGCTCAGTGAAAAGAAATAATAAACTACAAGGGAAATGATAAGGCTTTCCTCTATTGAAGTCTATACATTTTTGGTATTTAGCTTTTTATTTTTTCCCCAGGGCTGTACATGCAGTTTCTAGGCTGGGGGTAGAATCAGAGCTGCAGCTGCCAGCCTACACCACAGCCACAGCAACACCGGATCCAAGCTACATCTGCAAACTACATCACAGCTCACAGCAATGCTGGATCCTTACGCACTGAACAAGACCAGGGGTCAAACCTGCGTCCTCATGGATCCTAGTCTGGTGCTGAGCCACAACGGGAACTCCTCATTTTTTGATAAGATATTATATCGATAACGTTATACTTTGGTATTTGGCTATGGTTTTTAACTGATAATGTTCTATCAGTTTCTAGCACTTCCTCCCAGTTGAATTCCTTTTGTCTGATTTTTATATTTATTATATTTATAATGGAGGGTGAATAGTAATAGCTACCTTGTAGGTTTGTTGGTAAAAACAACTACGCATTTAAAGTATCTGACACTTAGTAAGTAGTTAGCAAGTGTTAATGGGAAACAGGAACTGTCATCACTCCCCACTTGGCTGAACAAAGAGAGTTCCTATGGGACAATCTGACTTTAGAATCCGGGGTGGGGGGGGTGGATGGGGAGTGGGTAGAAAATAGAACAATAAAAAATCACTCCCTCCCCTTAAAAATGCTTCTCTATGCCTTTTTCTCTTGCTCAGGTGGGCACATATGGTTCCTATGATCATGCTTAATCAGTGTGCTGGCTTGTGGGGAAGGACTCCCAAGCACTCTTAAGGAATGGATGCGGCGTTCCCGTCACGGCTCAGCAGTTGACATCCCTGACTAGCATCCATGAGGACGCAGGTTCGATCCCTGGCCTCGCTCAGTGGGTTAAGGACCCGGCATTGCCATGAGCTGTGGTGTAGGTCGCAGACCCTGCTCAGATCCTGTGTTGCTGCGGCTGTGGCGAAGGCCGGCAGCTGTAGCTCCGATTGGACCCCTAGCCTGGGAACCTCCATATGCTGCAGGTACGGCCCTAAAAAGACAAAAGACAAAAGACAAAGAAAGAAAGAAAGAAAAGGAATAGATACCACCACGAACTGCCCAAGAAGCATGGGATGGATGCATGCATGCATGCCAGATGGTGGCAGGTGGCTGTTTTCACGTAGCAGCCGCTGGCAAAACAGAAAAGCGTGTGGGGATCATTCTCCTCAAAGGCTGTGCGTTTCTCTGCAGCTGGAAGGGCAGTGAACTGATCCAAAACAGGACCAAGAGCTTGAGAGAATTATGACAGCTCCGTCAAACTCCCCTAAGTTTATCGGAATAAAAATGCTTAAGCACCCTCCAGTGTTGACAAGGTGTGACCTCCACAGCGGCTGAAGGTGGAAGATCAGAGCTGAGCTAATAGGGCTGTTACACTCCTGAGATGCATGAAGTAGAGGAAAGAACCTTGACAGTGGCTGAAACTAGGATTGAAGCTACTCCAAATGTGATGCAAATAAAGGTATGTCCCAAGTTATAAATACCTAATTGCTGACGGCGCATAGATATGGAGGATTGGTTGGGTACCGGTTTCCTTCATATACCCCTGCTCCCCTCATCACACGCTCTTCTTAGAAAACACCGGGGTGTCTGGACCGTTGAAGACCCGCGGCCTCTTGGCTCACCAAAGGAACACGGCAGACCCAGTGGCCACGGCTCCTTCCCCACCCCTCTCCTCCCCGCTCAGTCCATTCAAGCTGGGCTAAACCTGTTCTCACATATCCTGTTTCATTTCCTTCTTCCCCTAGGTCTTCCAACTCTTGTCGAATTAGATCAGAAAAAAATTGTTATTAGATTTTCTGTCAAGAGTTTGACGCTATGGAATTAACGAGGGACTAGGACTGTGCCTGGCCCTTACTGAGCTGAAAATCTAAAGTAGAAAAGCATTTACCTCTATGCACGTCTCTCTATACACGCATCACAAAATGACACAAGGTGGGGTTCTCTGATCTGACTCAAAAGAAGGTCATAAGAAAAAGTCAGTTTTACGTATTACTTTCTTCTTGCATTTATTTGTTCTCTCTTCCTTTTGCTTCATTTTACAACATCTGGTCTGTTGATACACTTTCTAAGACTCTGTTCTATTTTTTAGTTACACGCTGGTACGGGAAATGTGTGCACGCTGGCTGGGGGCCCCCTGGCTGGGGGCCCCCTGGTCTCCCGTTTACCTCTTGCTCTCCCCTGTGAAATCAGATACCAGCAAGAAAGGGCTAAGAGCACAGCACGTGCTAGGAAACGCATGGAGAAGCCCAGAACCTTTCTCTCTTTCTGTGCTTCTCTTTCCTGACCCTCCCACGTATCCGCGAGTGTTTTTCTGCAGCTCTGGCAGGATCAAAAAGTCGGGCAAAGACCACTTGGGGTCCATTTCTATTATGAAATAATTGTCGTACCTGCATGGTAATACACACAGGTATGCCGGCGAAATTACCGGCCTCCTAAGCCTCCATTCACATCCGGGAGAAGATGATGAATGTACCAGATGCTTCCGCGTCGCGGTGAGCTCACGGAGATGGGCGGAGTGGGACAGCTGGCCAGCTCTCTGGGTGGCTCTGTCACGAGAATGCGTCACCCGGGCAGCTCCAGCTGTGCCACCCCGATACGGGCTCCAATACGTCCTGTGGGGAGAAGCCAGGGCCCTAAAGGAGAGTTAGGCCCGCTGTTCATCGTCCAGCGGGCGGGCATTTCCGACGTTATCCGCTTCGCCCCGCGAGCCTCTGGCGGTCATGAACTTGCTGCGGATGAACACAGGCTCCCCGGGCCCCATACCATGCGTTTCTCTGAGGCTAGGACCTCTGTTCTATCCTTTGCCCTTGGTCCTTGAAATATTTACCCAAACGTGTTCTTGGGCTTGGGCCAGGTCTTAGCCTAGAAACCAGATAATCCCCTTTTCCTGAAGGTCAGCAGCAGACCGGGGTTTGAAATCAGGGCTGGAAGGGAACAAGGAGAGACAAAGTTCCGCTCTGGACCAAGCGGAGCGCCCTTCCCGGCTCCCCCTCCAGCAGCAGACGGAGCCCCGGGGGCCTCAGCGGACCGCAGACCACACTGCAACCACGTGGCCGTGCCGGCGGTGGCGGGGAGCTGCCAGGCTACCCGGCTGGCCTTGCACGTGGCAGCGTGGGAGCTCGGCTCCTCCCCTCACAGCCTTTGCGTCCTTGAGCTGGACGCAGCTGGCCGGACCTGGGATCAGACACTGCGCACGCCCCCACTGGCCTTTTAACAAGCAGCGCTGGGGGCGGAGGAAGCCCGAGGGAAGTGTGGATCCCAAGTTTTAGGTAGAACCCTCCTGCGGGCTTTGCCCGGACTGGATCCCAGACCGCATCGGTTGGTCCCCAGACCGACTGCCCTATAAGGATGCCGGTCTAAGGGGCGCAGGAGGCGGCTGATGAAAGAAGCCTTGTGGTACAGGCTGTGGGAAGGAGGGAGGTTTGTTTGTTTTGCATTCTGCAGTGTGATGATGCTGGGGCGGGGGGCGGATTGCAAGGGCTCATGCTATCTCACGAGGCCCGAGTGGTGACTTCCGCTCACTGACTTGTACCAGATTTGGATTCGGACCCCTGGCAGTCAGTCCAGGGCGGGGGGCCAGCCTTTAGCGAGAAGGAATGTCTTGGTCAAAGAGTGTAGAAATTTCTAGTCTCAGCTGATATCTATTTTTATGGCTATCTTGATCTGTGTTACCGGTTGGGTTTTCTATGAGCTTGGAATACATGCAAACCGTCAGATTCAGAGTGAAACTCCAGAAGATTGAATCGGATTCATTCTGAAACTGATTGTATTTTTCACTCTAACAATAAATCTAACAAGTTCAAGGGATGCTTTTTGAATTCATGAGTTTTCCTTTCCTCTTTTTTAGTGTTGGTCAGCAAAGCCCACCACTGTGGAGACCTCAGGCATTTTTATGTAATTGGGGCCATTTCTTCTGTCTCAGTGGCCAGCTCTCCCTGTTGGGCTGTTTCCCAAAAATTTTCCAAAGAATTCATATGCTAGGTCACAAGAGTTATACATGGGTTACATACACCTTTCTTTATTGCACTTCACAGTTACTGCATTTTTACAACTTGAAAGTCTGTGACAATCCTTAGTCAAACAAGTCTATTGGTGCCATTTTCCCAGCGGTGTTTGCTCACTACGTGTCTGTCACATTTTGAGAATCCTCGAACTATTTCAGATTTTTCCATTATCATGTTTTTGGGTTTTTTTTTTTTTAATAATTCTTTGGCCATGCCCATGGAGGCAGATGTTCCCAGGCCAGGCAGCAAATCCGCTTGGCAGCAGTGACCCAAGCCACTGCAGCGACAATGCCAAATCCTTAACTTGTTGCACCATAAGATAATACCTCATTATCACGTTTGGGATGGTGATTGGTGATCTTTGATGTTACAACTGTAAATCTCTGAAGGCTCAGATAATGGTTAGCATTTTTTTTTTAGCAATAAAGTATTTTTAAACTAAGATATGTGCATTCTTTTTTTAGACATAATGCTGTTGCCCACTTAAGAGGCAGTGTACAGTGTACAGTGTAAGCGTAACTCTTCTACGTGTTGGAAATCAACAGATTCCTGGGACTCCCTTTATTGCGATATTTGCTTTATGGTAGTGATCTGGCACTGAACCTGCAATATCTCTGACACAGGCCTGTAAATGCATTTTTCTCATTAAATTCCAATTTTTCAAAACCAATATCCTATTATAGGATAAATATTAAACTTTAAGACGAACAGCTGCAAATTCAGATTAGCCCAGTTAGGGGGCTATTTACTTTTAGGATTTTCTGAAAACAACATTGGTGAAGGTGGAGGGGAAAAAAAATAGGTAGAAATAATTGATCTGAGATCAAACACATGCCAAAGACTGAAGCATAATTTCTCTGAAAGAAGTTATTTGGAAAAACTCCAAACATCTGGTTTCTATTATAAAATACAGGCGTAGAAAGAGTAGCGGTCTTTGAGACATCAGTTTTTATATTTCTGGAATTTTATAATCACTCTGTCTCTTTTTCTTTAAAAACAAAATGGAACTTGTGTTTTTTACTGCTTACCGCTGGCGACAGTTGTTGCGGAGTGGCAGTGAGGTTGGGGGCACTTGCCACGGGTATTAAAGGAAACCCAGGTGATTTCTTTTCTTACTTTTCATATCTCAATTCCCTGGCCTTTCAATTTAGTTTCTGAGGTGCTGACAGCTGGTAATACGCAAAACTGCAATCCACTTTTCCGAAGTTATTGATATTTCCTAACTGAGGTTTAATGGTGTGACTCGGCTTAGGTGAAAATGTGCCAAGGTCTCGGGTCTCCTGTGTTTCACCCAGGTTTGCTGTAGTTCCAGAAACCTACTGCCAGGGGGCTAGAAGCCTCGTGGCTGCCTGATCCTCCCAGGGCAGAAGGGTATCAATTACCCATTACTTTCCAAATGCTTCTGCACAGCCCAACAACGGGACCCAGCAGTGATTCCTTATTTGGGGCTCTTTATTTATCCCATTTGCAAAAGCTGGTGAGCCTAAGAGATTGAAAAATCCAATTCAGCAAAATTAAGAGCGACTCACATTATAGAAAATAGTCCTAATTTGTTTTAGCAAAAGCTATTAGGAGAAGAAAAAAATAAAAGTCCCTGTATCTGGGACTAGAGAGCCGTGATGGTGCATATGACATTGTGAATGTATTAAACATTACTGATCGTGAATTTTATGTTATATGGATGTTATTACCACCAAAAAAAAGTTGGTAGAAAAGGTTTATCTTCCTCTAGTGGCTGAGAAGTTTGGTGTTGATTATCACCGTAGCTCTGTGGTTTCAAATGAGGTGGAGGGAACAGGGAGTGGAGCCGGGGTGTAACACCCCAACTCTGGTGTTATTTATGACTGGCACTAAATTTTATTGATGGCAAGTCATAGATAATTTGAATATTCTTCTTAGTATGGTGATCTCTTAGCAATAGGATTTAGCCGTTGTGGTGGTCACTATTTATAAAAGAGCTTAGGGTCCATACCTTACAGTAACGTGTCATTTGGGGAGATAAAAGGCCAACAGCACAGATTGGCTGCGCCTTCACCACTCCCGACACGTACAGAGTAATGTTCATGAAATGATTAAAAACTTTGTTCCCTTGAATAAAATGGCCGTTAAGTCAGAGAAAAAGTAAAGACAGATCATGTAGTTCATCTGTGGAATGCTGGGCAACACGGAGATATTGAGAGACATACTGAGGGAGGTTTAGGAGAGGCATCTGAACATTTCAATTATTTGGGATTCATCTGGTCCCGGTCCTTCGGCCCTTGTGAGTGTCAGGGACACCATAGCATCTGTTTTATCCAATACATTCAAACCATAATGAATGTGCTGAAAACCTTGAGCTGCCTTTTTTTTTTTTTTTTGTCTTTTTGCCTTTATGTGGAGCCGCACCCGCGGCATATGGAGGTCCCAGGCTAGGGATCTAACAGGAGCTGTAGCTGCCGGCCTTCACCACAGCCACAGCAACGCGGGATCCGAGACGCGTCTGCAACCTACACCACAGCTCACGGAAACACCGGATCCTTAACCCACTGAGCAAGGCCAGGGATCGAACCCGCAACCTCATGGTTCCTAGTCGGATGTGTTAACCACTGAGCCACGAAGGGAACTCCATGAGTTGCCTTCTTAAAAGAACATGGTTTCAATTAAATTGAAGATGTATTTTTGGGGCATGTACCATCTGCAAGGCACTGTGTAAGATGCTGTGGGAGAAAAGGCAGGTGAGTACAGCCCAGACTCTGTCCTCAAGGAACCAGAAAAATTGTGGAAAAGGCAGGTGCCCAACGGTCCATCAGATTCTAATAAAAGAGAGTGTTAAATGCTGAGCGTGAAAGTAACCTGGAGATTCACAAAGGAGAGCAACAGTGAACGAGGGCGAGCTTTTGTTGTGAGGTTGTGGGGTGTGTGGTTGGTCCGTTTATACAGGAGGTGCCATTGGAAGACTGGGTAAGAATTTGGCAAACTGAGAATGTGTTTCAGGCGGCAGGACTGAAATGATATAAGGCAAAGGCACAGAAGAGGAAATGCGCAGGTGCTGGGAAAATGCTGTAATTCTAGGTTGGCCGGGAGAAGGTTGTTTGTAGGAGAGCGGTGAGAGTTAAGATTAGAAATGTAGATTGGTCCTAAATGTCAGGACGAGGCATGTTGTATTTAATCCAGAAAGCCCTGGGAAGACACTGACAGCTTCTGGGGAGGCAGCGAAATGTTCCAAGTCACGCTTCACTGATGGTGAGGACCAAACGGAGGTGGTTTGGGAAGAGCCCCGCAGAGAGGAAGTGGGTAGAATGCCCTGTGAGGCAGAGAGAACAGAAGGAACGGGGACGCGGGCCAGGCTGGTGGCAGCAGGGAAAAGAGAGAAGAGGCAGAACCTGCATCTGATTTGGCAGCTGATTGGGTACAGGTGGATTGGAGAGAGTTCTGGAAAGACGGCCACTTGAATGTGTCCAGGCTTCCTCTCCTGAGCCAACGCTTGCTGACGCCAGGCTGGAGGGGAAAAGGAGGGCTCCATCTCTAGTGGATTCCAAGGCGGATGCAGGATTTCTCCTCTGTGTGCGCCTGGCAAGAGCCTGGAGCTCGTGGGAAGAGCCTAGGTGAGGCAAATAAAGAAAATTGTATCTTGGTCTGCAGGGGAAAGTGTGTTCTTGTTGGTGTAAACAGAAGAGAGGACTTCTGGGTTTCGGTCTGGCTTATAAGAGGCTTGGAAATCATTACTCACAGACTCACAGAAAGAAAAAAGCTCAACAAACTGAAAATCGGGAGTTCCTGTCTGCAGCAACGAATCCGACTAATATCCACGAGGACGCGGGTTCGAGGCCTGGCCTCACTCAGTGGGTTAAGGATCCGGCATTGGCAGGAGCTGTGGTGTAGGTCACAGACGCGGCTCGGATCTGGCACCGCTGTGGCAGTGGTGTCGGCCAGCAGCTATAGCTCTGATTTGACCCTAGCCTAGGAACTTCCATATGCTGCGGGTGGGGCGCTAAAAAGACACACACACACACACACACACACTAAAAAAAAGCAAAACAAAAGAACGAAAATCAAAAACTCTCACTAGGTCCATCAGAAACTGAGATCACAGGGAGAACTACGGTTCCCCAATTAGGACTCATAAAGGCAGGTACAGAGAATCAGTTTACTGGAGCAGAGGTACCTGAGCAGAAATCTTGATGGAAACTGTGCCAGGTTCCTCTCACCCAGTGCATCATGCCCAGCTTTCAGCAAAAAAAATTACAAGGCATACTAAAAGACACAAAGAACAGTTTGAAAAGATGGAGCAAGCATCTGAACCAGACTCGGATATGACAGAGATGTTGAAATTATCAGATTGGGAGTTTAAAACAACTATGCCTACTAGGCTAAGGGCTCTAATTCAAAACGTGGACCATGTGCAAGAAGAGATGGATCATGTAAACAGGAAGATGGAAACTCTAAGAACTGAAAGAAGGCTAGCAATGGTAAAAAACAGAAACAAAAAACAACAACCTTGTAACGGAAATGAAGAATGGCTTTGATGACCCCGTCAGTAGCCTGGACATGGCTGAGGAAAGAATCAGTGAGCTTGAAGAAATGTCAATAAGAACTTCCCAGATGATGCAAAGAGAAAAAGAGAATGAAAAAGTCCAGACAGAATATGTACTATGGAGCAATTTAAACAGGTGTTATATGTGGATAACAGGAACATCAGAGCAGAAGAAAAAGAGAGGAACAGAAGAAACTCTTGGCGCAATAATGACTGAGAATTTCCTAAAATTAACCATAGACACCAAACCACAGACCCAGGAAACTCCGCAAACACCGAGTAGGATAAATACTCCCAAACAACATGTAGGAATGTCATGTTTAAACTTTAGAAAATCAGAGACAGAGAGAAAAATCTTCAAAGTAGCTCCAGGGAGGGGTGGGCCGGGGGCTCATTATTTACAGAAGAGCAGGGATGAGAATTACATCGGTCTTTTCTTCAGAAACCAGACTGTATTGAATGAAACCATCGGACTGTTTACACACACCCCTTTTTGTGCTAGAAAAGGAGGCAACGACATGCTTAGGCTACTGAGAAGGCGGGACCAAGACCAGTAACTCGATGCCCAGCTAAGGTACTGATTATGTGACAGAAATAAAGATATTGGTGGATTTGCAAGGATTTAAGACTCCGTCACTCAGTAGGATGACAACATTCTGGTCTGTCCGGAGCTCTGTCTGTCTTAGCCCTGAAAGTTCTGTCTCCTGGGAAACCCCTCGGCTTTAGGCAATTGGGAGAACTGGTCATCCTGTAATATATGCCATCTGAAGAAAATCAACATTAAGTTAAAAAAAAAAAAGAGACCTTGAGGTGGGTTAGTGGTTCTCAACCAAGGACGATTTTTATGTCCCCGCTCTCACTTCCCCGGAATTTGGTAATTTCTGGAGATATTTTTGGTTGCTGCAACTGGGTAGGAGAGGATTCAGCTACTGGCATTTAGGGGTAGAGGCCGGAGATGCTGTTAAACACCCTGGAAGGCACAGGGTCCTGTAAACATACTGTAATGCATAGAACAAAGAACTGTGTTGCTCAAGATATCAATGGTGCCATGGTTGGGAAACCCTGAATTTGGGGAAGATAATAAGAAATGGAGAGAGTGGTGAGTATAAACTTTCCCGTATTTACATATATAAAACTTACGTGTGGAGTTCCCTTCATGGCACAGCGGAAACGAATCTGACTAGGAACCATGAGGTTGAAGGTTCCATCCCCAGCCTCGCTCAGTGGGTTAAGGATCCGGTGTTGCCTTGAGCTGTGATGTAAGTCGCAGACGTGGCTCAGCTCTCACGTTGCTGTAGCTGTGGTGTAGGCCAGCGGCTGCAGCTCCGATCAGACCCCTAGCCTGGGAACCTCCATATGCCATGGTTGTGGCCATAAAAAGACAAAAGACAAAAAAAAAAAAAAAAGTTGTCTCGGGATGTACAAGGTAGGAGCTAGTGAAATGTTCTTGAAATAAAAGGGATGAGCTGTAGAGAAATCCTAACATGGGCTATATTTTTCAGGTTGGTAATTCAAATTATTGTTCAAATATAACACCCATCGTTTTAGCAGCAAACATCTTCTAGACTATTTCATTCCCATGACCTTTTAATTCAATCTTGTTTTCCCCCAATTCCATATTTTCTGAGACCTTGATCCTGCCTTCCATGGTTATTTTCTGGAATATGATCTTTGAGATTGTCAAGGAAGTGCTATAATCATAACAGTAAAAACAGATTATATTTGCATGGTGCTTTAACTTCTGTATCCGTCGGACACTCGCCATAGGGAAGCAGGTAATACCACGCTCATTTCATAAATGAGGTCCAGAGTTACTGCATGCTTATGATGGTTGCTGAGCTAGTGAGACACTAGTGAGGAGAAGCAGCAAAATGTAAAGGGCTAATCTAACACGGCCACACCGGCCGTGAACCCAAGGTGGTGACCCCAAGGAAGCCAGGGCTGAGAGTGAAAAGCAAGTGACAGCAAGTGGGTTTTATAATCGATCACTGCTGCCTTCCATGTGAGAAGTGAAATAGTTGCTAACACCTGTCAAAGATGTTAAATTAGAATATTTGCCTTTAGGGCTATATACAGACACCAAAGACCCGGGTGAGTTGAGAAAGACACCCAAGATTAACTCTTTTTTTTTTTTTTTTTTTTTTTGCTTGTTACGGCTGCACTGGTGGCATATGGAAGTTCCCAGGCTAGGGGCCTAATCAGAGCTACAGCTGCCGGCCTACGCCACAGCCACAGAAACGCCAGGTCCGAGCCGCGTCTGCCACCTACCCCACAGCTCATGGCAACGCTGGATCCTTAACCCGTTGAATGAGCCCAGGGCTCGAACCCGCATCCTCATGGATACTAGTTGGATTCATTACTGTTGAGCCACAAGGGGAACTCCTCAAGATTAACTTTTAAAGGAAATAGCCAAGAAACAGTTACACATTACATTACATATTTCCTCTGTCTTCATCACGTTTAAAGGGGTCCATTTGCAAGAGTTCGCTGAGGTCGTATTCCCAGGAGTGGGGTTATTGCGTTGGATGGTATCACTTTTTAATTTTTCCCGAATCGTGTTCCAGAGTGTTGACTGTCACTTCTTCGGTGTTCTTCCTGCCGGCGGTGGGGAAGAAAGAAGCGCAGGGAAGAGCGTCCTTGATGCCATCAGTTTCAAACGCGGTTATTAAGAGTTTCCCAGGGCAGTTTCCACGGCTTCACCAGCCACCCTGATGCCGGTGTGGCTTCCTGAGGACGAAGTTCTCCCAACGCCTCCTGCTGTAATCTGAGCACCTCCCTCCTTCGAAAATGACTCTTCATTTATTAGTCATCGGCATCCTCTGAGCAGTCCAGTTTTTACTTTTTAGCCCTCATTCTGACTTTTTCCTGTCAGGAGACAGATCACAGCTGAAAGGTCTTTCAGATACTCTCATGGTCTAGTGTATAACCTGAGATTTAAAGGCCTGACATGCTTCAAATCCACATTCAAGAACGTTGGATGATTGCATTCTGTGTATGCAGTGCTTTATAACATAGATAGCCCAGTCCAGCCTCCAGAAGTCATGTTTCCTTCCCTTTATTAATTATCCGGTCCTGTCCGTGTTCTCTGTGGCAGGTTGGAGAAAGGCCCACGGATTTGAGGGGATGTTATTCCAGCAGAAACACCCGCCACTTGGATTGAAAGGGACAGAGACAGGACAAAATAAAATAAGGCCGTGGACTCCCCAAGTTTCTTAGGCAGGAGACAGGCTGATGAAGGTACTCAGCTGCAAACACGTAGTCTCTTTTAAGATGAAGGATGACTTCAAGGGTGGAGCTGCTGGTCAAGAGCCACAGAGAATCATCCTCAAGTCCTGAAACATAATGGACTTTGCCTGGTTGCACTTGGACTTTGGTTGCGATCCATCTACTCCTTTTTTCCTTTTGTTTTCACACTGTTTAAAAAAAAAATTATGGCTGCACCGTGGCATATGGAAGTTTCCTAGGCCAGAGATTGAATCCAAGGCATAGTTGCAATTTATGCCAGAGCTGCAGCAACGCCAGATTCTTTTCTTTTTTTTTTTTCTGTCTTTTTCTAGGGCTGCACCCACGGCATGTAGAGGTTCCCAGGCTAGGGGTCTAATCGGAGCTGTAGCCGCCGGCCTATGCCACAGCTACAGCAACGTGGGATCCGAGCCGCATCTGCAACCTATACCACAGCTCACAACAATGCCAGATCCTTAACCCACTGAGCAGGGCCAGGGATGGAACCCACTTCTTCGTCCTAGTCGGATTTGTTAACCACTGAGCCATGATGGGAACTCTGCCGGATTCTTTAACCCATTGTGCTGGGCCAGGAATCGAACCTGCACCGCCACAGTGATCTGAGCCACTGCAGTCAGATTCTTAACCCACTGCACCACGGCAGGAACTCCCGTTTTCACCCTTTTTGAATGGCATGTCTATACCCTTTACCCTATGCATGTCCCATCAAGACTTTTGCCCCAGGATGGATTATAGGCAGAATCACCTGTACCTGACTTGCATCTCCTAGATGAGATTTGGGAACTGGTGAGACTTGGATGAAATTTTGGCCTTGATGCCATTATGGGTTAAGACCTTTGGGAACCTTGGGTTGGGGTGAATGCGTTTCACACATGGAATCAATGTGAATCTTGGGGGCCAGAGGATGGACGGTGGAAGGCTGAGTAATGACCCCCCCAAAATATGTTCATGCCCTTAGCCCCAGAACCTGTGATTGTTACTTTACGTGGTAAAAGGGACTTTGCAGATGTGATTCAATTAAGGATCTTGACGTGGGAGGTTATCTTGGATTTTCCAGGTGGGCCTGATAATCACAAGCATCTTTATAAGAGAGCTGTGGGAGGAGTCAGAGTCAAAGGAAGAGGCCACATGAAGCAGAGGTTGGATTGATGTGGCCATTAGCCAAGGAATGTCAGCAGCCTCTAGAAGCTGAAAGAGACAGGGAACAGATTCCCCTCTGGAGCCTCGAGAAGTAACCAGATTCTGCTGACACCTTGCTTTGGACCCTATGGGACTCATTTTGCTCTTCTGACCTTCAGAAATGTAAGTAATACATGTGTGTTGTTTTAAGGCATTTACGTTGGTGGGACTTTGTTACAAAGCAACAGTAGGAAACTAATACACTATCTGTTGGGCCAGGGGTGGTAGGTGCTTTTGTAAATTCAAGAACACTAGCTAGAGCAGCTGTGTGAAGAGGAATGAGGGAGGAGATAGCTCCTTGAGGACTATTTCATTATAATTGGTGAGTTTTCTTTTTCTTAAGTAAAAGAACACCTTTAGACAAACTACAAAGAAGAAAGTGAGTTACAAAGTCTTTTCTAAAACAAACGTTCTATAATTCAGCATATACTACCTGGGGTAAAATACTTCAGTTTTTACTAAATATCTAAACTAATTCCATTGGAAAAAACCCCTCTCTCTAGAAGACCTACGTCTTCTTAGGAAAGAAACTAACAATGACATAAAACTGCCTTTGTCAAAATGACAGCAAGATCACATTACTAATATTCTTAGGAAATCTTGATATGGAAAAATGTTGTGGTTAAAGATGGCACTGTTTTTTTTTTATTTATTTTATTTTTTTGTCTTTTTAGGGCTGCACCCATTGCATATGGAGGTTCCTGGGCTAGGGGTCGACTTAGAGCTGCAGCACCTACACCACAGCTCACAGCAACGCCAGATCTTTAACCCACTGAACAAGGCCAAGGATCGAACCTGTGCCCTCATGGATACTGGTCAGATTTGTTTCCACTGAGCCACGATGGGACTCCAGCATTGGTTATTTAGAATAGGTTTGGGCAGATTTAGCAAAACATTGTAGTAAAATGTATGAGGTTTTGATTTTAGGCAGAAAATTCTTTAGATTGAAGTCTTTATTCCCACGTTTACTTTCTTCTTTTGATTGGTCAGAGGTGCACACATTCCACATTTTAACTCATTTACATTTAATGTATTGATGTGGATTCTTTCACTGGAAAAGATTTGTGAATGAAGAAATTTGAAGATTATATTTAAAACAATGTATCTAGTTGTTGAGGTAACTAGTTTATTAGCTGGCAATTTTTTTCTTAGTGTTTGAGCTTTTTGGACTGAATGCCAGTTTGCACTGATGGTACCTATGTCAGTCACAGGCCAGTCAGGAAACTGGATGTGCAGTCACACACATGGTATAAGCTGCAGGAGCCCATCGAGGGCAGTGGGATATTTTGGTCAGCACAGCAGGAGGCTGCCCTCTCCCTTAGTTTTAGAGGGCCACGGGGAAGACGTGGTGGATAGCTTCTACTGCTGTGGTAACAAATTGCCGTAAACTCAGCGGCTTAAAACCACACTGAGTGGGATTTATTATCTTGTAGTTCTGCAGTTTAGAAGTCCAAAATGGGTCTCACTGGATTAAAATCAAGGAGTTATCAGGACCTTGTGCCTTTCTTTCTTCTTTTTTTTTCTTCCTTCCTTTCTTTCTCTCTTTCTTTCCCTCTCTTTCTCTCTTTCTTTCCCTTTCTTCCTTCCTCCCTCCTTCTTTCTTTCTTCCTTCCTTCCTTTCTTTCTTTCTTTCTTTCCTGTCTTCCTTCCTTTTCTTTCTCTCTTTCTTTCTTTCCTTCCTTCCTTCCTTCCCTCCCTCCCTCCCTCTTCTCTCTTTCTCTCTTTCTTTCTTTGTCTTTTTAAGCCTGACCCTGTGGCATATGGAGGTTCCCAGGCTAGGGGTCAAATCAGATCTGCAGCTGCCAGCCTGTGCCACAGACACAGCAACGCAGGATCTGAGCCACATCTGTGAACTACACCATAGGTCATGGCAATACCAGATCCTTAACCCACTGAGTGAGGCCAGAAATCGAACCCGTGGATACTAGTCAGGTTAGTTAACTGCTCCCCGTGTGCCTTTCTGGAGGCTCAGGGGAGAATCTGTCCCCAGGGTACCCACATTCCTTGGTTCCTGAATCCCTTCCTCCATCTTCAGAACCAGCAATGACTGGGTTGGTCTTTCTCACATCACATCACTCTAATATCACTTTTCTGCCACCTTGTCCACATTTAAGGACTCATTTCAGGACTGGGTCCATCTGGATAATCCAGAAAAATCTCCTTACTTTGACATCCGCTGATTAACAACCTGAATCCCCCTGGCCTCCTACTGTAACATACTCACAGTTTCTGGGAATTGGGACTTGAACGTCTTTGGAAGCCATTATTTTGCTTTCCACGAAGGGGTGCTGCTGGGGCTGGCAGCCAGGGCCGTACAGTGGGAGCTGGGCCACAGCAGGAATTATGACCACGGGTGGAGAAGCATAAACAACATGCAGCCGTGACAGGGTTATGGGGGAGAAAGAAATGGACTGGCTCCTCCCTGCAAAATGCATAGTTTTCATTAAGTAAACATCTAGTACTAAACATCAGATTTCTCACTTTTCCTCCCCCTCTTTTCTTTTTCTTTTTATGGCCACACCCACCACAGCATATGGGAGCTCCCAGGGCAGGGACTGAATCCAAGCTGCAGGTGTGACCTACACTGCACCTGCAGCAATGCTGGATCCTTTAACCCACTGTGCCCCAGTGGGAACTCATTTCCTTTTGTAGTGTGGAGTCTCAAAAACCTTCTGCTGGGTGCAAGAGAACACACTTTTCTCTGTTTATATGGCATATGTGACAACTATACACAACTTTGTGAAGTGTAGAAAAAGACTAACCCTATTGAAACTATACGTGAAGCCACACACAAACCCTTTCCTTAATCAGGTGAGGGTCTGAGTTGCTTGTGTGGGGAAAAGCATATGATTAGAGCCCGCCCATTAGCATTTTTCATAACAATAGACAGTATGACCGTCTGTAATCCAGCCCCCATTGCCAGAGCCTTCTTCCTGGACACAAGCCAAATGAGGTGAATTTGGGCGAGTTTCTGCAACTTTCCTCCAAACACTGGAAAGATAGCTCATTATAATATGCTTACTAAAAAAAAAAAAGCATTTTTAAAAATGTTACGCTGGGAGTTCCCATCATAGCTCAGCGGAAACCAATCCGACTCGTGTCCCTGAGGAGGCAGGATTGCTCCCTGGCCTTGCTCAGTGGGTTAAGGACCCGGTGTTGCCATGAGCTGTGGTGTAGGTCACAGACGCAGCCCGGATCCCAAATTGCTGTGGCTGTGGTGTAGGCCGGCCGCTGCGGCTCTGATTCCACCCCTAACCTGGGAACTTCCATATGCCGCAGCCCTGAAAAAGACAAAAAAAAAAGTTGCTGTGCAGAAATTTCCAGCAAATGGGACTCCAGGGATTACTGTGCGGAGGAACCGTCAGTGCAAAGCCTACAGACGGTCTCTTTAGCGCCCTGTGCCGTCAGTTAGAAACACGCGCCAGGGGGAAGGCTTGGCGAGGCAAGAAGAGTGAGGCTCCACGCCGATCTCTTGTTTACCTTTCTTTCTGGAACACACCTGCCCGGCTGCTTTGGGGGCCGCTTTCCCCCCAGCGAGGCCTCACCGCCCTTACCCGCCGTGGCCTGGCTTTCGCGGCTCACCTTCGCCAGTCCTGTCTCAGCAGCGGGCTGCCAGGCCGACATCAGGCTCGGAGCCACTGAGATGACTGAGTTAATGGCCCTGCGTTGTCCCTGGAGGGGCGGGGACAGACAGGTCGGGTTCTGTGTGTGCCAGGACAGCTCTGAATGCAGGACTCCGTCCAGGGCAGTGTGCCTGGCCACAGTGGCCTGCCCCGTCGCCTGGCCGCTGCTTGACCACCAGCCCTGCGCACGGCCAGGTGCTTTTCTGAGGGCAGGAAAATGCATCTCTGTTCTTTTGCTTTCATCCTGAACCCAACTGTGGTTTGAGCTCTAAAAGCCAGGCCTTTACATGGACCCACCTCTGCTGGAATTTTGTGTGGCTCCAGCGATCTGCTCTGAGATATGTGTGTGGGAGGGGTGTCGAACTCATGTCTTTATCACTCTTTTCCCTTTGCCCACCCCCGCTCCACTGTGTCCTTCTTCTTCCTTTTTTTTTTTTTTTTTTAGTCTTTTTAGGGCTGCATTGGCACCATATGGAGGTTCCCAGGCTAGGGGTCCAGTTGGAGCTACAGCTGCCGGCCTACACCACAGCCACAGCAACGTCAGGTCCAAGCCGTGTCTGCGACCTACACCACAGCTCACGGCAATGCCAGGTCCTTAACCCACTGGGCAAGGCCAGGGATCGAACCCGCCACCTCGTGGTTCCTAGTTGGATTTGTTTCTGCTGTACCACGACGGGAACTTCTCCTTCACTGTTTTCTGACTCCAGGACTCAGGGTGTTGATGCTGGGCATTTCCAAGTGTGTTGCATTACCTTGCGGATGATGAGGGCAGGGACCACGGCTCGTATTCCTCAAGCTTGATGCACCGCCAAGTGCCTTCCAGGGGGAAGGCGGTTTAGTCTCGAGTCTGTTACTATTACCTTCTTTGTTTTAAACATGAATAAACTGAGACACAAAAGGTTGGGTAACTCTTGGCCAAATTAGGTCCCCCACCCCAGTTCACAGGCCAAAAGGCCCTTATTCCCAGGACCTCAGCCCGTGACCGAGTCTGGAGCTGGGATGTTCAGAGTGACCCTTACACTGAAATCAGGTCGTGGAGGTGGACCCTGACCCAGCATGACTGGTGTCCTTCTAGGAAGAGGAGACGAGCCCACAGGCCCAGAGGGAACGCTGAATGGGGACACGGCGAGAGGGGGCTGCAATCTGAAAGCCAGAGAGAGCGGCCGCAGAAGGAACCCACCCTGCAGACACCTTGAACTCAGATTTCCAGCCTCCAGAACTGTGAGAAAATAGATTTCTTTCATTTAAGCCCCCAGCCTGTGGTGTCTTCTGATAGCAAAGGAACACACGAACTTCCCCAAGGCTACACACCTGGCAAGTCTGACCATAGAACCTATATTTTTTTGTGTCAACCTCATATTTTTTCTACCATAAGTTCCGAGTAAAAAGTGTAAGCAGCAGTTAATATTCTGAAAGGATGTCTCTCCTTTCCTGTTTATAACATATTTACAGAATTCTGAAAGTTATTACTCCCAGATCTGACTCTACGCTCCCCCGGTGTCCAGTTCTAAGTGAGCTGTGACATTTTCAAAACAACACTTACTCAATTTTTCTTTAATTAAAGGAAAAAAAACAACTATGCAAAACAGCTTTTGGTTTTTAGGGGCAGAAGGCAGGTTTCAGGAAATCAAACAAACAATAAGGTTTGGAAATTCCCCGAAGACTGGGGCTTTCTGACCCCAGCGCAGGCGCAGGCAGCCTCTCCAGAGGCTGAGCACTTTTTATTTTCCCAAAGGATTGAGAGCCTGGGCGCGGGGGAGGCCCGCGGCGGAAGCCCACCCAGGAGAGGCCTCGCAGGTGCAGCCTGCGTGCTGTCCTTTTCCCGACAGGAAGCCTGGGATGGAAATGGGATGGAAGGGCGGGGTGTGGACAGCCCCGACTTGGCCACCCCCCAGGGGAGCTGGGTGACCTACTGGTTGGTCCTGATCTACTGGTTGGAAATGTTTGCCTTAGGGATCTTACACAACAGCGTAGTTAGAGTTTTTCCAAAAGACTGACCACAGTGGCAGCTGGAGACCTGCTCTCGCCACGTTCTCTAGCCGACAGTGGGGCCTCGCGGTAATGAGTCAACACAGAGACCCCAAGCATGGGGAGCAAAATGTTCTGTGTTTCAAGGCAGAACTGGCTTTTTATTTTTAATACTTTGAGACATTTGGGAGTTGGCGCAGGTGACAGGTGGCGCAGCGAGTTACCAACGTGACTAGTATCCATGAGGATGTGGGTTCGATCCCTGGCACCGCTCAGTGGGTTAAGGATCTGGCGTTGCTGTGGCTGTGGTGTAGGCTGGCAGCTGCAGCTTCGATTGCACCCCTGTCCTGGGAACTTCCATATGCTGCAAGTACAGCCCTAAAAAGAAAATAAAATATTCCATTACACACCCACACCCACACACACACACACACACATATATATATATATATTTTTTTTTGTCTTTTTGCCTTTTCTAGGGCTGTACTCGTGGCATGTGGAGGTTCCCAGGCTAGTGGTCTAATCAGAGCTGTAGCCGCCGGCCTATGCCACAGCCACAGCAACTTGGGATCCGAGCCACGTCTGCAACCTACACCACAGCTCACGGCAACGCCGGATCCTTAACCCACTGAGCAAGGCCAGGGATCGAACCTGCAACCTCGTGGTTCCTAGTCAGATTCTTTAACCACTGAGCCACGACGGGAACTCCCACATATATAATTTTATATTTTCAATTTTTTTGAATAAAAGGTAACATTTGCCCAGTTACCTGGTTTCAGCTCTAGGCACAGTTCCTGTCTTATCTGAATTTTCACTGGGTAAGGGTAGTCTACTTCCTTGGTTTCTTTCCAAAAATCCGCCTGGAAAGGACAAGAGAACAGTAAACAACAGTTTTTGTTGCATTCATGTGGATTTCAGCCGAGGAAAAAGAAAGGATTTAATATGTGATCAACCTAAAGAATGTGATGGTGGTGACCTTGCGTGGAATCAATATACCGCTTCCCCTTCCATCGGCCGGAACCGACTTCTATGCATCTTTTCTTATTTTTTTCCCTTCAGCAAAGGCAGTGACCTAATGATATTAAAATTTTAATTGATTATGGTGGATGTTCTGAAAATTGAAGCAGCCGGATTCAAACTCATTCAACCCAATTCCCCTCCAGCCGCCATTGGGTGCGAGTGCGACAGCTGTAAACAAATGCTGCCACCTACAGGACAGACTGGGGAAGTGCTCAGCCAAACAGGTCCATGCTTGGAGCTGGAACTCACTGGTCTCTTAAGACTTTTTCTTCCACCCACTTCCCGTGGAGAGGTCGGAGTCTGCATTTATATGATTTATGATTTTTTTTAATTTTGTTTCAGAATACAAAGTGAAACCACATCTTATGGAGGAAAAAAAGTCTTCTTTATAATGAATTTTCAAATTCTCTAAGACATCGATAACAAATAGGATGTAAATATTGAAAGAGGAAACTTAGGAGAATTTGTTCAGCACAGTGTCTGAACTGGAAAGGACATCATTTCCAAATCGTATTTGTTTTTTCTATCCTAACAGCATGGTTTCCACTGTAAAAATGTCATCTTTAGTGACTGAAATCGGAGTTCTCTTGCAGCACAGTGGCTTAAAGATCTGGTGTTGCTGCTGCAGTCGCCTGGGTCACTGCTGTGGCTTGGGTTCAGTTCCTGGCCAGGAACATCCACAAAGTCAAGAGGGGGAAAAAAAGATTGAAATCGCGCTCAACAGACCCTGCTTGAGTCCAGGAAGCAGGCAGTGGCCAGCAAACTCCGCCATGGACTGTGCTCTTGGAAAGCATTTCCTTCTATTGGGTTAAACTGTGTCCGCCTGCTGAGTGCTGGTCCTGAGTCTGTGCTTTGGAAGGCGGTGGAGAGAGTGGATTCCCTCTGTTCACACGAAGGAGGAAGCCATCCCAGCTCCCAGGGCTTTATCCTTCAGGAAGAGCCTGGCTTCAGAGACTGGATCCCTATCCCCTCCGCCATCCGGCCGCCTGCTTCCCTGGATGTGCCCAGTCCTGCCTGGACTGGCGTATTCAAGCGGCCACAGGGCCACCTCCACTCTGCCAACTCCGCTTTCTATTCTTTCCAACTCAGACATCAACGTGACCAGCCCAGAGCTGGGCACTTGGCACAGCTGGCCAGCATTAACCACCACCCCGGGGCGAGCATGGAATCCTGCCTTTACCCGCGGGGATCACGACGGCTCTGTGCTCGCAACAGTGAGTTAGGTGCAATCACGCCATCAGATTAAAATCTCCTTTGAAATGTTAAAATTTAAATACGCTATCTGTTTGAATGCCGGCTCTATGGTGTGTCTGAGTTCTGGTCATTGTGGTATTGGGGGTTAACGCCAACCAAAATTTCTGCTGGAGCTTTTAATTATGCATAATAACCATTACACTTTGTTCTCCCGTATCTTTCATCCAAAGCTCAAAGCGCTCTTCAGGCGTTATTAACTCATTAATCCTTGCGACACCCCATGGAGGCAGATGGGAGACAGGCGATTAGCCCATTTTCCAGACAGGGCCACAGAGGCACAGAGGATTTTACGCCTTCCCCGAGGTTGCATAAGTCGGAGGCGGGTAGAGAACAGAGCGTACTGGTGTCCCACCCCCAGGCTGCCGCCTCCCAGGAGTGAAGGCCAAGTCCGGCTGCATCTCGGGCCCCGTCTCTACCTGTTTTCTGAACATCAGTGCGGAGCAACACACTGACCATCTTGCCAAAAACAAAGCCAAAAACAGTGTTTTCTTGACGTGTAGAACCTATGCTCTTTAAAGGACCAGAGATGTATATATTAATCACCAAAATAAAACTGGGTAACACTTAGAGCCCCAACGTCCTCAGAGCCTTTTAATAGAGACCCCTACACTTTTCTTACCTAGAATCAGGAAATTCCATTTGGTCAAGCAGAAATGAAACTTGAACTTCACGAGAGTTAGGATTCAGCTTGAAACTGAGAAGTACCAACATCTGTCTTTTAAGTCTGACAAACAACTTTTCTCCTTGGTTTCACTTGAATGCAGGCTGGTTTCACATGGACCTCATTGTCCTTTCAGTGAAGGCACAGGAGGGGGCCACTGTGTCAGAGGGGCTCGTTATTGTCCACAGAGCCACTGAAAGCCTGGGACCTGGGGTCAAAGGGCTCCAGAGACTGACTTGAAAGGCAGAGTAGCAAATTCAGTGTGAAGCCATGAGCCATTGTCTTTACTTATGATTCATTTAGTTATTCAACAAACTTTCATCAAGTATCTAGTATATGCCAGTCCTTGGCTGAGTGCAAGCAGTTCTAAGATGCTTACCTTTCAGGAGCTGGCGATCAGGGAGTAAATATAAACAAACAAATAATTATTATACAGATAATGAGTAACCTTACAGATATTTACAAAGTCCAATTAAAGCACATGAGCTTGGAGTTACCTTCTTGGCTCAGCCATTAGCGAACCCGACTGGCATCCATGAGGACGTGGGTTCGATCCCTGACCTTGTTCGGTGGGTTGACAATCGGTGTAGCCATGAGCTGTGGTATAGTTCGCAGACTCGGCTCAGATCCCACGTTGCTATGACTGTGGTGTAGGCCGGCGGCTACAGATCCAATTGGACCCCTAGCCTGGGAACCTCCATATGCCGTGGGTGCAGCCCTAAAAAGACAAAAAACCCAAAAAGTAAAAAAATTTTAAAAAACAAATGAGCTTGAATGGCTCAGAGAGATCTTGAAGACCATACAGAGGATGGATATGAAGGATGAAGACTTTGCTGAGGGCATGGTTGGAGCTAAACTTTCAAGGATCATCCATTTGCTGAAGGTCTGTCGACAAATCATTTTCAGCAGCAGCAGCAGCAGCAGCAGCAGCAGCAGCAGCAGCAGCAGCGAGTGGTCACTGAATTCCTAGTATGTGCAAACTACTCTTCTGGTTCCTGGGAAGCAAAGATGCTAGAAATGATTTTGGTCCTCAGGCAGATTACAGTCTGAAAAAACAGGCTCTACTTTCAAGGACAAGGAGCTGTCTAGTCAGTGCCACTTGAGGATCAGACAGTAAGCACGGGGGAAATCCAGAGAAAAGAGGGCGTAAGCTGAAAAGCTAGAATTAAGGGGGAGATGGAAACTAAGCTGGGGCTAAGATGAGAACCTGTAATGGGAGAGAGGACTAGGAGAGATTTTAGGCAGAGGAAAAAAAAAATGAAAAAAAAAAATGAGAGAAAGAGGGAGCAAGAAAAGGGGGAGCATACTGTTGGACCAAACACAGGCCATTTGGCGAGAAGGCGGGGCTCCTGGAGAAGAGAGCCGAGCCCCAAGTATAGACGGGGCAGGGCTTTTATGCTCAGTGACTCTGATGTCACCCCTCCCCCTGTGGTGGCCATCATGCCCGTCCTGCACTGGACACCTCCACTCCAAGCTGAGTTCTCAGACCTCACCTCCGGGCTGGGAGGGGCGGGCTTGACTTTAGAGAAGTGAGGGCATGCGAAGACCCTTGGGCAGGCGGACCTAATGGGGAGATTAAGACTGGCTGCCAGGAGCTCCCTTTGTGGCTCAGTGGGTTAAGGAGCCAACACAGGGTCTGCGAGGTTGCAGGTTTGATCCCTGGTCCAGCTCACTGGGTTAAGGGTCCATCATTGCCACGAGCTGTGGTGTAGGTCGCAGACGCGGCTCGGATTCGGCCCCTGGCCCTGGGAACTTCCATACACAATGGGTGTGGCTGTAAAAAGCAAATTAAAAACAGGACTGGTTGCCAGGACGCTCCAAGCAGAATCGGCTTAAACAAGAAAAAGGTCTTACTTGTTCTCTCTCTCACGCCAAAGTCTGGCAGCAGCTGGTTCAGGAGCAGCATCTGGACCCCCCGCTCCTGTTCTCATTACTTCTCCCCGCAAAGCTGCCATTGCCAAGACCGAGGTGTCTTTCTTTTGTTTTTGCGTTTCAGTTTTTTTCTCAAACTCCAAAGAGTGTGTTTTTAATGAATATATACCTTGTTTGGGATACAACTTTTCTAGTTCGGGAAAGACATTCGAAACATCCTAATGTTTTCTTATGAGCATTTTTCACCTGTATTTGGCTTCCATTTTCTTGTTGTATATAGATTAGGCCAGGCTAGGCTGCAGGAACAAATACCATCATTCTATACAAATAACAGTATTTTAACGTTGCACTTGTGTACCAGAATGTGTTGACATGACTGTCACAACTGGCAGATCTTGCTGGAAAGTCATGCCCAGACAATGAACCGTTTTAAACTCAAAATGTTAAATATCACTTCTGGTGACATTTCGTGGCCAAAGCAAACGACGCGGCCAAGCCAAAGGTCAGGGGGTGGGTGGATCACAAGCCCCTGTATCTGGAAGGAGAGAAAAGCCATCAGAGGACAGTGGCAGCGTCTCCACAAAGCCAGGTTTTGACCAAGACCAAATTGTAAGTGGTTTAAGTGGCTGCTGGCGGTGAAGCATACCTCTGCCAGCAGGAAGCAAGCAGTGTGGGGGCAGCGGGGGAGGCACAGCTGTCCTTTGAAGGAAAGGCTTTACAAACCACATGCACCACTCCTCCTTCTCTCCTGTTTTCTAGAACACAGCCACGTGGTCACACCTCGCTACACTGGAGGGTGGGAGGTGTTGTGTTTACCAGGCAGCCGTGTCCACAGCTTCTTAAGGAAGAGCAGGAAAATGAGTATTAAGGGACATCTAGCGGTCTCTGTCCCCAGGAGTAAAAGGACGTATTTAAAGAGGTGGTAAGTGTAGTTATTTCAAAAAAACATGATATTTCGGTGGATTGAATGCTACTAATCAGTCATTGGCCTCCAGTTTCACTCAGGGCCCCGAGAAAGGTAAGCACAGAGCAGCCTGAAACATGGGAGAGACCCCTGCCACCCCCTTTTCAGTCCCCAGAGTTGGTAACCCCACTGAATCCCATGGCAGTGCGGAGGACAAAGGGCGAAGCTATTTCATCTGTGACCAAAGGCTCTCTTGTGAAATGTTGACTGTCGTTTATTTTTCTTGTATCCTGCAGTCTCACTGAACTTGGGAGTTCCCGTGGTGGCACAGCAGTAACGAACACAACTAGTATCCATGAGGATGCGGGTGCGATCCCTGGCCTCACTCAGTGGGTTGGGGATCTGGCGTGGCTGTGGCTGTGGCGTAGGCTGGCAGCTGGAGCTCCAATTTGACCCCCAGCCTGGGAACTTCCATATGCTGTGAGTGTGACCCTAAAAAGACAAAAACAACAAACAAACAAAAAAACAAACCCAAACTCACTGAACCTGTTTATTAGTTTTCATAGTTTTCTAGAGGATTCCTTAGGATTTTCCATGCATCTGGTGGTGCCATCTGCAAATAGATATGGTTTTCCTTCTTCCTTCCACCTTGGATGCCTCTTATTTAAGATTCTTGCTTCACTGACTTGGTTAGAAATGATAATTTCTTGAGAGAATAGCATGAGTCATAATGATAAGCTCTGTGCCTCTCACAGGCTTTTTACTCCTAAATGTTACTGGGCTGAGCTGTTATCTGGGATTGACTACTAGGTCCACTGGGGGAAAATACCTTAGGGAAGTGAGAAAAGGGGAACGTGAGAGGGAGAAAAAAGAGAAGTGAGTGGAGAGAGAGAAACAGGAAGGAGGTAGTTGGAAGAGGAGAAGGAAAAGGACAGAAAAAAACAGACTTGGCTCTGAGCTCTCTGTAGGTACTAGTGCCAGCAGTGAAGATGTTGGTTTTCATGCACGGCCTGGTCACCACCAGGAAAGGCAGACAGTGATGCTATAGCTTAATAAAGGCTTTCATTTTCTTTGTGTAAAGCAGGAAAATCTCACATCCTTGCACAGGATGGGCAGCTTTGGAGAAAATAGCATCCAGGTGGCAAATGATGCCATGTAAGTTTCTGGGTAGAAAGTGGTGATGCAGTCCTTATCAGTGCCTTGAAGCCAGGGCAGGAAGGGGATGCTTGGTTTACGTTGCTGCTCTTCCTTGGCCCCTGGTGGCCGTCTGGTTGTAGGTGAGGAGTAGCAATGAAGAGGTAACCAAGGAAAGTGCGTTTCAGTCCAAACAGCCTTACTCCGACTGCCGCTTTTTGCCGAGGACCAGAGGTAGTCTTGAGCATTACTGATTTGTGATTAATTCATTTGGTCTCTGGGTGAGGGTGCTTGTCTGAATCTAGATAATCTGAGGGCAACTGGATCCAGAAAAAGATTGGTATCCGAAAAGAGTATGATTTTTCAGAGGCTTTGGGGTTATAAGTAAATATCCTTGAAGTACGTGACTTTTGAAGGAGAATTAATCAGGAAATGTGCATGTCAGAATGCAGGCAGCGCGAGGCTGTGACCGGTGCCACTTCTGGAATAACAAAAGGCGAATGCGATCCTTAAGGAAATGGGCTGGCTTAGAATTATGAATCACCGAGCCCATTTCTTATAGTGATTAATGATGAATCACTGTTTTAACTTTGGATGAAATAATACACTGCATCTGAGGCACTCCATTAATCATCCTAAGAATTAGGCTTGTGCCAATTCATTATTGCAGGGTCGACGTGAGCTGAACAGTGGAGCCGAATTTCAGGCAGGGGTGAACTTTAGGCAAGGGCTGGCTCAAAAGAATGCAGACATTAGGGCTCTGTTCCCTCCTGGATGGGTGCGGATGTTCTGAGTGGAGCAGAAATCCTCTTATCTCGTCCCCCAACGGGACCGCTCTTCCAGAAGCGTGACAAACCACCGACTGCAAAGGCTTTGGCTGTTTGTTAATTCAAGGGCACAGTGTAAGAGATAACCAACACATATCACAGCATCTGTTTTTCACTTGGCATGTTTCATGTCCTCAGAAAGCAATTAGCAATTCCTGGACGTGGTGATTTCGGCAAGCATGAAAGGAAGCTGACTTAGCCCGTTGCTCTTTGAAGAAGCAATTCAGCCAAAGTTCTGCTTTTCTAAAAACTCCTTACTATAGATAATGGAAACTTGAGCTACAGGCAGAGGAAGGGAGGAACTTGGTCCGTATAAACCAGCAGTCAGGGAGTTCCCTGGTGGCTCAGTGGGTTAAGGATCCGGCATTGTCAGTGCTGTGGCTCTGGTCACTGCCGTGCCTCGGGTTTGATCGCTGGCCTGGGAACTTGCGCCATGCTCTGGTTGCAGCCAAAAACAAACAAACAAACAAACAAACCCAAGAAGTCAGCCTGGATTCATTTTGTTTTGTCATAGTCATACCTCTTGAGCTGACTGGGAGGTTAGTTTTTTCAACAGATTAAAATTAAAATAGTGATCCATTAAATGTGATATATATTAAGATTAAAACGTGATGTACATTTGGTATGGATGTCTCTCTTGGTTTTCAGTGACGGGAAACCCAAGAGAATTGTGTGCAGTCCTTGACTCCAGTGATTTTGATGGAGCAGAAATCTACTGCTGCACCTTAATGTTATTAGCTGTAGTGACCTGTAGGAGTCATGAAACGTATTCACGTCATCATTTGGAAACCTGGCTTATCCACTGCAATACAGATTTTTTTGGGGGGGTCAGATCAATAGCATATGGGTTTTTTGAAGAAAAACCTTAGGGATTGGGTCTAAAATTTAAAATTGATTTTAAGAGATATTTTTCAAATACAGATTTTCTTAAGGTAGCCTTCAACAGTATTTAAGTTGTCAGTTAATTTCAAGGCATGCATTATTGTATTTTTATATGCATTTTTTTGTTTTTGTCTTTTAGAGCCACACCTGAGGCATATGGAAGTTCCCAGGCTAGGGTCGAATCAGAGCTACAGGTGCCAGCCTACACCACAGCCACAGCAACGCAGGATTCTTAAACCACTGAGCGAGGCCAAGGATCGAACCCACATCCTCATGGATACCAGTTGGGCTCCTTATTGCTGAGTCACAATGGGAACTTCCTTATATGCATTTTCTTAATCATAGGTCATTAAAAATACAACTCTTTTCATAGGAGATCCTTAAACCTTTGTTTGTTTGTTTGTTTGTTTGTTTTTGCTTTTTAGGGCCACATTCATGGTATATGGAGGTTCCCAGGCTAGAAGTCTAATTGGAGCTGTAGCCACCGGCCAACACCACAGCCACAGAAATGCCAGATCGGAGCCAGGTCTGCAACCTATGCAGCCTACAGCTCATGGCAAAAGCAGGATCCTTAACCCAGGGATCGAACCTGCAACCTCATGGTTCCTAATCAGAGTCGTTTCCTCTGAGCCACGACGGGAACTCCAATTTCTTTTTTTTTTTTTTTAACTTAAAAAAGGGATCTTCGTACTCCAAAACACAGGCACCAGCAGCTATGAGACGGAGTATACGGGTGTGTGGCCCATCCTCAACCCGACCGACCCCCAGGACCTGCTGAACCTCTTTCTAGCTCCCACCCCCACCTTAGTCTGTGTTAGCCCCCAGGATTCTTCCGGAAGCTTTCTATAATCGCCCCGGCAGCGTCACTCCTCTCGCTCCATCTCGGCGCTTCCTTATTCCCGGACGCGGGCGGACTTTCTTCTCCAATCGGGTTCCCTCTGTGAGCGCGTCCTCCGCCGACCCCCGCCGAGTGCGGACCGCTGCGGGCTCGGGGTTAAGATCTGTTTAATTGAACTGCATTTTAAATATAAAGCCAGTGCCTGAATTCAAATGTGGTGGCAAAAACGGTCAATGGAACGCTCCAAAACCAACAAACAAATGAAAAGCAAAACAGCACACAAACGCAGGTCCAGGCTGGGTGGCCAGCTGTCAGTTTTAACAGCCAAATAAAAGATCTTCCTTCAGACGGGTTGAGGAGCCGGACACAGGAAAGAAAGCTTGATATTTAGAAAGGATTTAGAGCGAGGGCTAGAGAGGCTGGGGCGCCAAACAGATAAACAATCCTGGGAGCAGGCTCTGAGCCCAGGCCGGGCCGGCAGGATTAGAGGTTAGGAAGCCGAGCGCCCAGCCCGGGCCTGCTCCAGGCCTCGCGGAAGGAGCTGCTGGCACCTGGGCGCGGGCGTGGGTGGCCCTGGGTCGTCACAGCCCTGGGCAAGTTGACAAGCCACCCGGGTGCAGGTGGGAGGCTTGGACCAGCTGCACAGAGGCACTCGGCCATGTGGAGACGCCTGATTTTTTGTTCCTTGTGTGCAGAGGAGACACAGCTATTGAAATCTCACTGGCTCAACTCCCAGGTTCTGTGAAGTTTTACAGGTAAAATTCAGCCCGACTCCACTATAAGGGACTGAACGTGACATTGAGAAGAAAAGACCAGGCTTCTTAGCTCTGGATGCCTAGAGGCAAGCAGAGGGCCAGGGACTCGGGGCGGCTTGGAATGACTGAATGAATGAAAGAATGAATGAGAAACGAGCACAGCTGCCTGGTCGCATGTGACAGCGTGCCCAGCAGAGGACCCGGGCAGTGACAGTCGCGAATCTTCGAGAAGGCCGTCTCAGAGGGATGGACGGAAGCTGGCCGAGTGCCACCCTCCCTCATCCCCCCACTTGATTGTCCTGATGGACTTGGGACACTTTGATCAGCCACGTTCTTGTCACCCTAAGGAAGCAGAACGCATGAAAGCCAGGAGGATAATTTGAAATCGTAAGGGCTGGTCTGCCCATCAGAAGGAGTGAGAAATTATCTAAAGCTCAGGCAGAATGCAGGACAGAAGGTTTCCTTTGCGCCGTCGAACCCAGTGCCCCGAGATTCGCAGTCCACGGGGACTAACCTGGCGCCGCGGATGGTCCCCTGGCAGGTACTGCGACCTCCGCTGCCCGCGTACCCGGCTGCTCTGCGCGGCGTCTTAGCTGGGACACGTGTTTGCTGGACTGAACCGAAATGTCGTTGGCGCTGCTGTGGACATACTCTGCCCACGCCTCCTTTGCAGTTTCCAGAGTGCAAGTGGTTGGCTTTTCCTTTGGTACAACTGTGATTCTTCCATGTTCTCTGGTTATTTATAAGCTGAAATTTAAGTCTTTCCACAAATGTTTATTGTGAGCTTGCTCCAGGAACTTGGGAATCATCGAGGAACCCAACAGACAAGGATTTCTGCTCTTGGGCATCTTACATTTCAGTGCAGTAAAAATCTGCAATACAAAAAATAATAATAATAAAACTGTAATCCTAGGTGCAAATATACATGGGTCCTTTATATCAAAAGGGTGACACCCGCTTGGTACTTTTCTGTGCCATTCATTTCATTTTCGTTGACGGCTTAGCTGACCTGTGATTCTGGCATCCAAAAGCTATAAAAGGCTCCATGGATCTCCCTTTCGATTTATTCCAGTCTCTCACTCTTTGCATCTTTTTCTCTCTTCCCCATGCGGGTGTATTTATATCTCTTTCTGTGGATTTACTCCCATGAGGTAATCTGTGTGTCCCTGACAGCGTTCAGAAGAGAGGATGAAAAGGACATCTGTCATTATTCCTACATGGGGGAGCCTAGGTGAGACTATTAGGACTTCCAAGAAAGCTTTTAAGACCCAACCAGGCTAAATACGAGTCCTCATCCAGGGGTTGTATTTTCTTCTGACTCTGGTTCCTTTCCAGTGACACCCCTCTCAGCTGGTACGTCCTGTCGCTTTGCTTATTACAAAGCTCAGCCCTGAGTCTGGGACTCACTATTTATTTATTTTTGCTTTTTAGGGCCACACCTGCGGCATATGGAGGTTCCCAGGCTAGGGGTCTAACAGGAGCTGTAGCCGCCGGCCTTCGCCACAGCCACAGCAACGTGGGATCCGAGCCGCGTCTGCGACCTACATCACAGCTCACGGCAACGCTGGATCCTTAACCCGCCGAGCGAGGTCAGGGATCGAACCCCAGTCCTCATGGATACTAGTCGGGTTCATAACTGCTGAGCCGCAGCAGGAACTCCTGGGCCTCACTGTTTAGAAGCCTTTGCGGGCCAGGCAGCCCTGCTGAGCCAGGGACCTGCAGGCGTTTTTCCAGTTCAGCCCCGCGCTCCAGTTCTCCCGCCTCTGTGGGTTCTGAGCCACGTTGCCCTGAGCAGGGAAGCAGCCTGGCTGGAGGGAGAGAGGCGAGCAGGGTGTTTTTCGTCTCTTTTAGGGCTCTGAGCGGTGTTCTCTTTGAGGTTTCTCCCCCTTGGCTAAGCGCCGGCCTGAGGACCATGTGGTGGGGACAGTGACCTGAGGGGTCCCATTTGGAGTGGCTGGTGGAGGCTGGGGGGCCGGGGGATCCTGGGCTCGCATTTTGCTACTTCCAGTGATTTCTGTAACTGTCATCATTCGCAATATATGGAAAATACGACTATTCTTAGAGAGGTGTTCTAATGTCTAAATGAAGTAATTTCCATAAACGAGCCTCGCAGCACCTGTGGGCTCTGGGGGCATGGTGCCCGCCCACCGCCCAGCCTGCCAACCCTTCCAGCCCCTCTGGTCCCCTGCACCCTCCTGCGTCCCTCTCCTCCCTTTTCTGAGACCCATTTCTTAATTTCACAAGCCTCCCGGGCTCAAGCCCTGTCTTAGGTGGGAAACAGATCTAACACAGGGATCCAGGACTGTGGATGCCCCCTTCCTGTAATTAAAAAATCGTAGCTGATTTGTGAAAATAAGCCCGAGCTTTTTTCTAAAGAAAACACAATAAGGCATAAGAGAACATACTCAGATATTAATATTCAGCTTTTGCTGTTCGAGAAACTAGAAAATTCGCAAGCATAAAAGTCATGTTATTTATCAGATGATTGAAATTCTCTAGATGATGATTCATCACAGAAACAGGATGCTTTTCTCCCTCGGAAGATCACCGTCACTTTTCCCAATAGCAGGATGATGACTTGGTGTCTTCTTTGTTGTCCTCTTGGAATTTACTCTTTTTTTTTAATTAAAAAAATTTTTTGGCCGCCCCTGTGGCATATGGAAGTTCCCTGGACCAAGGGTTGAATCTGAACCATAGCTGTGACCTACACCACAGCAGCAGCAACACCGGCTCCTTAGCCCCCTGTGTCACAGAGGGAACTCTGGACTTGACTTTTGGTAGACATGACTGTGTTCCATGTGTGTTGTCCTTCAGGTTTGGCATGAAAGGATGAAAGGGCTGGGAGTGGAAACTTGCTAGGTGAATTTGACTGCTGCCATTATAACATTTGTTTCCATAGGGGTCCATTTCTGGGCTTCTATGCTGTTCTGCAAAACTTTCTGCCCAGTTCTTTGCTGTTAGTACACTTTTTAATTACTGTGGCTTTAGAACGTGTTTTCATATGGGAAAATGAGTCTTCCTCATTATCCTTCTTTTTTGTTATCTTTAAAAAAACTGTTAGCTGTTATTCATTTATTCTATCAAATAAATCTAAAAATTATTTTTATAGGTTACGAAATATTTCCTTGAAATTTCCATTGAAGTTGTATTAAATGTATAGATATTTTGCAGAAAATTGACACTTTTTTTTGCCATAAGATCTTTCTAATTAGTAGAATCCTCTTGGAGTAAGCTCAGTAAAGTTTATTTAAATTAGTACTGCAGATTTCTTGCTAAATGTTCCCTAGGCATTTTATGAAGTTCTGTTGTTGTTGTTGCTATTATGAAGAAGATTCCCCTCATTATAATTCAAAAGGAAGGAAAACTCAGAATCTATAATCCAACCATCTACTGAGACCACCTGTTATTTCGGTGTAAAGTTATAAAAAACTAAGCCATCCCAAACTGTACATTTCATAAGTTGTCAGATAAAAAAGAATAAAAAGAAATCAGCCAAAGCACTGAAGGCCCCTGGTGTCTAAGAGACAACTCTATTTACTTTTGGCACCCAGGCGGTCAGCTTTTTCTGTAAAGATCCAGGTAGTAAATATTTTAGGCTTTGGCGGGGGAGGGGGTGCTATCCTCAGGTTTCAAAAGCAGTCATAGGCGATAAATACATGCACAACTGCGGCAGTGTTTCAGTAAAACTTTACCTGTGGCAAATAAATTAGAATTTCGTATAATTTCTCATGTCATGAAATATTACTCTTCTTAGATCTCTTTGCAATCACTTGAAAATGTAAAACCATTTTTAGTTTGCAGGTCTTAGGACACCAGGTGGCAAAGGGCAGTTTTGCCCACGCGAAACACTCACTTGCTTTTTGAACCAATACACAGCCATTTGCAAGTACCAACCCCACCCAGAGGAATAATATTAAGTAGCCGAAAGAGCTTGATGCGGATAGCCAGTTGCCCAGAAAACCCTCTGAATTTTTAATTCACTGGGCCTTCTGCACAAAGCTCTGAGGGAGTGTCCTTCACAGAAAGGATGTAAAGAAAGACCACATCCCTACATAATACCACTCTTGCAGTTAATGGACCAAAAGAAAAGAAGATGCAATGATCGAGTTATTTTTTGTACTGAAAAACTTAATGTTTATTAGCAAGCTAATGGCTAAACAAATCTCTTATGAGTAAGATGTTGAAACTCTCACCTGATACATTATCAGGTTAAAAAAAAATGGTTGCAAATGAAGCATGTATTTGTCAAGAGTTCTAGAAGGACCCGGAGAATTTTTGGTATAGGAAATATCTTGCCAACATTAAAAGGAAGTGAATGAAATCTTTATTTCAGCTCTCTCAACCCTCCAGATTTACCTTTTGTTTCTGTAGTTTCTAAGGAATGTCTTAAGTGGCTGAGTAGCACATGCAACTCTGTATTTAAAAACAAACAGAAATAAAAACAGGAGTTGACCAGTGTTTCCTTGGGAGTGTAAGAGAGCCTCAGACAAGGCGAAAAGTCTCTCCCTGCTCTTAAAAATCCCATGCAATTTTTCAGCCATGGAAGGTGCATGGAAGCCAAAGGCTGTAAATGGCTAAAAAGGGTTGTGTAATGTTTTCCCCGCAGACTTTTCTGGAAGCACAGGGACGACATTAAAGCACAAGGTTTCAGGGCACAGGCTTTGGCAGGTTGGAGCCCTGGGCTCAAAACGCGGTTCTGATACTTACCCCCTTATGACTTGGGACAAATTACTCTGAACCATTAGTAAAATGGGGCTGATAATAGCTCTTTTTCACCGTCATCGAGAACCGGAATGAGATAACCGTGTGCGAAGCATTTAGTACAACATCTGACACAGAGTAAGGGTTAGAAAAATGGCAGCTTTCATTATTTCAACTATTAGATTTAGTGTGTGTGTGCTGGAACATTGCTCCAGAAAGAATCACTGAAACGCGTGACTTGTGGACCGTCGGGATGAATCAGACACGTTCTGGGAAATAAAAGTATCCTAGAGACTCTGTAACTTTGTTTCAGTCCATCAGGTTTTTGCAGAAGAATCTAAACTTGAGTGAACAGATACTGTGGCCTGCGAACTCAAAGACAGATGATGAGCATTTCAGGTCCGCTGGTGGCTGACTGTCAAAGCGCAATGTACACAGACAGCAGGGCCGATCCGCGCGGAAACACGCCCGCCCACGCGCAGACGTTCGTGCAGTTGGATGTGCGTTCTTCGGTTTACACTTGCTTAAAGTAGCACAAAATAGAAATTCTTGAGAGTGTAGAGGGGAAAACAAAGATGCCTGAATATGTGCAAACTATTAGAAGTGCTATCTTCCAGAAGAAAAGCAGTCCAGGGAAATGAAGATGCAGGAATACGATAGTAATACACAGTGGAAGGAAAAGAATCACCGTGAACTGAGACATTAAAAAGTCCCCATAAGTGAAAAACAAAACACAGCTTGGTGGAGTTCCCATCGTGGCGCAGTGGAAATGAATCTGAATAGCATCCATGAGGATGCAGGTTCGATGCTTGGCTTTGCTCAGTGGATTAAGGATCAGGAGTTGCCTTGAACTGTAGTGTAGGTCACAGATGCAACTCCCATCTGGCATTGCTGTGGCTGTGGTGTAGGCCAGCGACTACAGCTCCGGTTTGATCCCTAGCCTGGGAACCTTCATATGCCGACGGTTTGGTCCTAAAAAGATAAAAAACAAAGAAACAAGAATTCCTATGACTTGGTGAAAATCTCGATAAAACCTTCCAAAGAGCCTAAAGCCACTTTCTTTAGTAATACCTGAATCTGTTCCAGTCTCAGGCTGGTGGACGCAACTTACGAAAATGACCCAGGTACATAAAATAAGCTGATTCGTTTCCTCTCAAGCTGCCTCCATTATAAGCACACGGCCTGGTAAGAAGAATGCTACCAAAGACATGAGTGTTGTCTTGTGGAGAGCTCTGGCCACTTACTGCAAACCTCCTGATGACGCTGAGTGACCCCGCCAGCACCCAGCATCACTCGGGAGCAGGGTAAGCACCACGCACGGGATCCTGCGACTGCTGCACAATTTGATTTTTCCAGGTTCGCAGGCCAGGAATATGGCTTGTTAGGGATTCTGTCCAACACATTTTTCTGGCAACCTAGTGGCTTTTGGCAAATTTGTCTTTTGGCTGCCCTTGCTTCTCACTGCATCCTATTTATCCATTTCCACCAGCATGCAAAAGCCATTGGCCTTTATGAGGAAAAGCCCTAAACCAGCCGACCAGGAAGTGAAAGATCACATGAAAGCGTGAGGTTGGTCTTTTGAATTTTCGCAAGACAGCGAAAGAGATAAACCTTAGCACCAGAGGAGCTGAAATACACTTCCTGGGGCCAAAGATGCTTTGGACCAGCTTCGGCTCTTCCCCAGCTCTCTGGCTCCTTTGCTGAAAAAGGATGCTTGACTCTGGTTTTAAGCACAGAGAATGTCATTTTCTGTTCTCTGTGTTAATGTTTACGGTTTCCTCTGTTTTTGTCTGCTTTTCATAAGCTGGTAAAAACAAGAGGTACCTAGTGCGTTAAAAGCTTTCATAGTTTGTGCCTCGCTTTAGAGGAAACATTAAAACCTTGGGAAATAAATGCAATCAGTAATTTTACAACTACTATTAAGTCACTTTTCCTGACTTAGAGTAAAAGTTATCGTAAATTTTTACAAAAAAAGTTACAAGTGCATTTTTTGTGCTATGAACCTAAAAAGTATACGTACTAAATAGATTTCACATTTCCCCCAGATTTTCTTTTCTTTTTTTTGCTTTTTAGGGTTGCACTTGCAGCATATGGTGGTTCCCAGGCTAGGGGTGTAATCCGAGCTACAGCTGCCGGTCTACACCACAGCCACAGCAACGCCAGATCCGAGCCACATCTTTGACCTACACCACAGCTCACGGCAACACAAGATCCTTGATCCACTGAGCGAGGCCAGGGATCGAACCCGAAATCTCATGGTTCCTAGTCAGATTCGTTTCCGCTGTGCCACAATGGGAATTCCAAATTTTCATTTTTAACTAGGAATGTAAAAAAACAAAAAAACTAGGAATGTATTAGAGAACATTTTTAATATTAAATATTTTCAAATATTAAACATTTTACCATGGGTTCAAAATAACTGGAAATATTAATTTTTTTGCTTTATTATTAAACAGAAAACTTTGCTCCACAAAATTGGGGAGGAGAATGACCCAATTTTTCTGCTGATTTAGGTCATTCTTTTGGAGTTTTTTAAGTTTCAGGTCACCTGGTGTTCACGGACAAAACCCCATGGAGGAAGGGCCTCGCGGTGGGTGAGTGACCATGGCCCCTGGGGCTGGGGCAGGGCTGGTCCCCTCAGATCTCACGTGGCCTGTTCACCTGGCAGCTCCACACTGGCTCTGAAACAGCCTGAGCTTCAGACCAGACAAAAAGAGAGCAAAAGCCACAGGGCAAGGAGCAGCTGCTTTTCCTTTTCTTTAGCTCCAAACACATTAAAGGAAAAAAAAAAAAGGAAGAGGAAGAAGAAAAACAACAACAAAAAAAGAAGAAAATGAAAAAAAAAGAATAATAAGAATGATGTTTCATCTTAAAGAGGTTTGAAAATATTTTGTTCTTGCACAGGCTCAGAGACAAAATGACTGACTTTCAAAGCACAAATTTCTTCATGTCAAAAAAACAAAACATAACAAAACAAAAAACCGAAGAGACACAGATGAGAATCAATTGAAAGTCACTGAAACTTTAATAAAATGCCACGTGCGGAGGAATAAGCAGGATCCCTGTTCTCGGCGGTTCTAGTTTTAGGTGCAAGTCTTCCCAAAACAAGCCTCCAAAATTCACCATCACTGAGTGCTTTAAAAAAAAAAAAAGTGATTCGAATGAAAGCAAAGAATAAATACATAAACGAACGAGAGGGTTTAGGAGGGCTTCCAAGAACAGGTAAGCACTTCACGTGCGATGCCACAGTGCGTGACTGAACCCTGGCGTGAGAGGAATCGCTCCCAAAGTCACGCCTTGTGTGGCGGGGCTGGGGCGCGGCCCTTCGCTTTGAGGCTGGTGCGCGTGCACGTCTGCACGAGCCTTCCTTGCTTATCAGGGGAGCATGTCATCGTCATATGTTTGACCCAAATTCGTTATTCATTATTTATCTTGTCCCCTTTCTAGTCCAGCTTGTCTGTTTTTCCAGGATGTGAAACTCCACCGTCACCGTAGTCCCACCGGACCCTTTAATGAAAGGGCCAGAGTCTGGCGCTCAGCAGCTTGTGAACTTGAGGAAGCCGCTTAGGACTGTGGAGTCTCCGATTCTTCTTCTCTTAGAATTCACGCTTTCTTTCTTTTAGCAGGTAAGGAACGGCCACTGGAGGTTGGGTGCCGGACACACAAAGACACATAAGACACAGTCTCACTGTGATGACCCCCCTGCGTTGACGCTGCCGCGGAGGGACGCGCGTGTAAACACACATGCCTGGCCCCGAGCCCATGGAAGTGTCTCCTGCACCATCTGAGCACGGGAGGTGGTGGTGATGGGTGGCACAGAGGAGCAGGGAACACCAGGGAGGAGAGGAGAGTGATGTCCGAGACGGTCCCTGGCTGGTATTCCAGAGCATCTCCTACGCCAGGGGCTGGGCTGGGCACGGCAGGCATTTCTCATCCATCTCCGCCGACGCTTTGCTGGTTAACTGCTCTTCCTCTCCGTTGAAGAGATGAGGCCCAAAGAGATGAGTGACTCGCCCAAGGTCAATGCACTTTTTATTTCATTTATTTATTTATTTATTTATTTACTTACTTATTTATTTATGTTGTATTTTTGCCTTATCTAGGGATGCCCCCTCGGCATATGGAGGTTCCCAGGCTAGGGGTCTAACAGGAGCTGTAGCTGCTGGCCATCGCCACAGCCACAGCAATGCTGGATCTGAGCTGCATCTGCGACCTACACCACAGCTCACGGCAACGCCGGATCCTTAACCCACTGAGCAAGGCCAGGGATCGAACCCGTAACCTCATGGTTCCCAGTCTGATTCGATAACCACTGAGCCACGACGGGAACTCCTCAATGCACTTTTTAAAGGACAACTTCGAGATTCCACCTCAGAAAACAAGCCCCAGAGTCCTGCCTCTAACTGCTCACCCTGGCTGTCTTCCCCTTTCCTGCCGTGTGTGTTGCAGACACTCAGTGTGGGTCTGCCTCCCGGAGGTGGCAGCTGCAGCCGCAGGTGTGACAGTGCCCGGGGAGCGGGGGAGGGACCGGTGGGAGGTCAGGTCACCGCACAGCACAGCCAGGTTCCGAGAGTTCTAACCCCTAAGGCGTTACTCAAAACGGAAACTTAAAACATGACGGAAATGCAGTTCCTCATTTTGGTTTGTCTCTTCCAGATGAGATTTCTTTGCTCACTTAGTTCAAACCGACCGAAAAGGACATGAGCGGTTTTTTTGCTCCCCCCATAAAACGCTGGGAAGAGGTCACGTGACAGAGGCCCATGGACTCATTCTTGGGTGAGTTAAAATAAGGAGGCGGGCGACAAACTGTCAGCTGTTGTTTCGGTTCAGTCCAAGGGGATTTTCCAGTCTCAAGAACTCCATTGTGTGTTCCAGGGTCGGGACAAATTCCTGCTTAGCACTCAGGAAGGTTCTCTGTGAGGGAACTTCAAAAAGAGATATGCAAATATCCTGGGCAGATTAATAGGAAGACACAGCTCCGAGACACACGAAATGAAATACTATGACAGATAATATATTTTCGTTTGATTTTTCAACAGTATATAAATGTTCTTAATTAATATTAAAACAACAATTAATGAGAACTAGCCTTGCTGGTTTGACAAATGGAGCGGAGTCCTTTTCAAGGACATTTTTTTTTTTTTGGCTCTGATTCCGAATGGAATATAGTTGACTGTGGGAGGTTTGGAAATGAATGAAGGTCTAAAAAAATAAACCAGAAATCACTAAGCTCTCCAAGCTTCTTCAGAGCCCCACTGTGAACTTCCTGGAAGTCCGTCCTGCCAGGCTAGCTGACCCTGCAGCTTGTTCTCACTTCTGTCTTTTTCTTTGCACACACGTACATGTAGTAAGTGGGCAAAAAATGTTTACTATTGTTGTTAGTAGGATTAGTTTTTATATTATTTTTTTATAAAATGGGAATATTTTGTACATCCAAATTATGTCTTTTTGATGGACATAAAGTATATTATGCTTGTATCCAATGGAACCGAGAGCATTAAAGCGTTACTAAAATACCACATCAGTTGTAGTAATCTGAGCTTTTTTTTTTTTTTGCATTGCAAGAGCCAGCAGTCCTGACAGACTTCACTGAGGGCTAGGGAAATGTCACTCTTTTGCATGGCTGGATCCAAGGATTCAAACAATATTATCCTCACTTTCTCTCTTCCTCTCAATTTTTTTTTTTTTAACGGCTGCACCCAAGCACATGGAAGTTCCCTGGCCGGGGATCAAACCCGCGCCTCGGCAGTGACCAGAGAGGTTGCATGTGGATTCTTAACCCACTGCATCATAGCAGGGACTCCTCTTCCTCTTATTTTTCAGGGCAGCTTGTTTGCATGTCAGGTTTACTCTCTTCCTGGTTCGTACTTTTCTTTAAATTACCCATCTGCCTTGAGGTGACATTCCCACCATTTATGATCCCAAAAGGGAAAAGGGAGTCTTTCCTTTTGAATCCAAGAGGTGGCTCAGCTTGGGTTACATGTACGTCTTGAGCCAATCACTGGGCCCTGGGGGTGTGGTTTCCCACTGGCCTGGGATCTCTTCCCTTCCTGCTGGTTGGAATGGGACGGGGGCTGCTGGGGGCTTGAAATGAGCATGGTGATTTCCCCACTGTACAGGCCCATAGCAATGGGGGCAGAGCTTCCCAAAGGACCAAAAAGAACTGCAAAAAGGAGGGAGCTAGGCATGCTGGACAAACAAAAATGTCAGCAATCACAGTTGTCCTTTTCTGTTTTGTTTTGTTTTGGTTTTTTTAATATTGATACAGTTTAAAATTAAACCTCGGGTGTATACGCTTTAGGATAAAAAAAGTATCTATAAAGTGGAAAAATATACAGTGATTTTTAAAAATAGTTTAAATTAATTTTACTAACTGGAATATGCCTGGTGAGCTCCTGGCATATCGTACCTATGCCTGATAGCACACTGTTTTAAGCCAAACTGACTAATCGTTGAGATAAACTACACTTGAGGATTTATATATTTTTCTTTCCTTGTGCATTCCGATCGGATATTCATTATCAAACAGCATCTTCGCAAAGTCCAAACCAGAATCCCCTTCCCTCATCTTTTTTGAGATGTACAGTCTGTTCTATAAACCTTGTATGAAATACATGCTGTTTACCATTCTTTGGAATAAATGCAGCTATCTCTATTAGAGGACCATTCCAACGGGAGATGCTTTTAAACACACAGAGAAGATCTAGGAAGGGGCAATAGTGGGAGAAAATAGTTCTTTTGGAAACCCATTCATCAACTGCTGTGGAGTGTTCAGTTGATTGATTTCATTATTATTTTTTTAAACAAGATTTTGGGTATCAGCATAACCAAATACCTGATTTGTTTTTGAGTTTTTACTGAATATGATCACCTAGATAGAATGCAATTTCCTAGTAGTGACGCCAGATTTTTGCCCAGATTCATGTAGTCCTGAGAGAATTACTGTGATTTAACTCGTTCTCAGAGGTCACTGAGATACCAGGAGGAAGCCTCGAATTATCCCACAGGCACATGGGGTAGGCTTTACTCTTTCTGAACTTTTAGATGCTTCCAAAGAAAAGACTTCATAATTCCTTACAGTCAGAGGTAGCCATGGAGCTGGGTCTGTTTGGTTTATCTTTATCATCTGTGTTTTTTCCTGGAATCCTTTCCTCCATGTGTTTCTTTCTCCATATTCTTTCTCCATATTCTTTTCTCTTGAACGATTGTTCTATCCTCTTAACAGTCACAGGCTCCTGCAACAAGAAGCCCTGCTTTGGTAGGTTACATAACACGGTGTGAAATCCAGGATCCAGGGGAGAAAGAGGCACAGGATTCATGCCGAAAGAGTTGACCTGGATCCAGAACAGACAATAAGCCCACATCCTAGTTTCTTGGCTTGCTTTCAAGCCAGAGCAATTCCACTGCCCCCCTCTTAGTTTTTCTCTGCTGCTCCTGGTCCCCTTGATGCTTTAGTGACTGATTGTGTTTTTGTTGCCTTAGACAGTGCCCAACCTCTTCCAGGATAACTTTCAGTGACTCCCATTTCTAGGCCAAGAAGGTCCCATTTCTGAAGCCCATCCAGTTTCGTAAGACCTCTAACCCTCGGCTGATTCATTTGTTGCGAGGTGGGCCCCAGGCCAGCCGCAGAGAGAGGTGGAATGCTCTGTAGCTAAATGGAACAAATAAATAGCAACTCATGGTCGCCGATGACCAGGCAATTTAGCAGCGATTTATCACATTATCTGTTGCAGAAAAGGCGAGGCAGAGCCTTCCCTGTGGATGAATGAAGTTTGGCCATTTTAGTTGTGTAGCAATTAGAGGACACTGATTTGGGCACCTGTGACACCGCTATTAAGCAGAGGAAAAAATGCTTCTGGCTCTCTGTGTCCTGCCTCTGAAGAAATGCTGACAATGGTTACTGCTTCTTCCTCTAACACCGTCTCTGCTGAAAATGTGAGCAAGTCAGGGTCTCTATGAATAATCTTAGAGTGGAGCACGAACTGAGAAGCCCAGTACTCGGGGGCACGGGAAAGGTCAATTTCTCAGAGGACTAACTGACCAAATACAAGACAAGAAAAGTGGTTGGTTTTGCTGCAGTTAATAGGAAACCCTTTCTGGACCACTCCTAATGAGAGCAGTGGGAATTCGTATTGAAAACTTTCCCTTTGCTTACATCTCACTGGCCTAGTGCCGTGCAAGGAGCCAAACCCCAACTTGATGGTGTCTGACAACAATAATTATCTTAATCTTATAAACTAATAATCACTGTTTCTGAGAGCCCAGGGTCCAGCAAGGCTCAGCGAGGCCAACCTGCCTCAGGGTCACCGAATGGGTGCCAGAGCTGGACTCTGGGAGGCCGGAGAGCTGGGTGGTGCCTGCCCGCCCCCGCCGTGTAGTTCTCAAGGCGTCTCGTGTGGTCCTTCCTCGCGGGCCAGCTGGGGCTCCCCCACAGAATGGATGCCTCTTAACTACAGAGAGTCGCAGGGCGTCAGTGGGAATGTTCCAGAGAACCAGGTAAAAACCATGTTGCTTTCATGACACAGACTCCGAAGCCCCATGAGCACCGTTTCCTCAAACACTCTTGGTCAGCCCGTCGCTAAGACTGGGCCAGGTTTAAAGGGAAGGCGTGTGACGGCTGCCTCTCCACGGGCGGGCCTGTCGGTTTGCAGACTCGCTTTAAAAATCCCACACGGAGTTCCCTTCGTGGCTCAGTGGTTAACGATTCCGACTAAGAACCATGAGGTTGCGGGTTCGATCCCTGGCCTTGCTCAGTGGGTTAAGGATCCGGCGTTGCCGTGAGCTGTGGTGTAGGTTGCAGACGCGGCTCGGATCCCGCGTTGCTGTGGCTGTGGCGAAGGCCGGTGGCTACAGCTCCTGTTAGACCCCTAGCCTGGGAACCTCCATGTGCCGTGGGTGGGGCTCCACATAAAGGCAAAAAGACAAAAACAAAATAAATAAATAAAATAAAAATCCCACACGCCTTTAAGACAGTGTTCATCTATTCTTTGGTTTGAATCTAAACACAGGCTTTTAAACAAATCCCGATGGAGCAATGGCTTTAAAGAGTTAAAAAGCCCATATTTATTGCACAGTTCCGCTGTCGAGCAGTGTCGTCTGTATCATGGACTATGTGGGGACCTCACATTGGCCCGGTTCACACCCCGCACCCTGTGGACAGTGAACGAAGAGTAACAGGATGAAAGGCTGAGTCTGTAATGAATCAGTTCACATATCTGTGATCAATCACGAAAGCTCGTGTGCCAAATAGATTAGAAGCCAACAGAATGAATTATAACTTGGCCTCCTGGGTGAGGAAATATGTTTCTAAAATATAATGAGCTTCACACTTGTTTTGTTTTGTTTTATTAGCACGTATAATTTAGTTAAAAGGCAGTTACATAGGTTCACACGCCTGCCTGAGTGGGTGAGGGAGGGAGGGGGGAGAATATTTTCTGAGGCGCTTTAAGGGGCTGCAGGGCGCCCAGCCCCTCACGGCTGATGGAAGCAACACTGGAATTCCCTCGGAAGCCTGCAATGTTCTCCTTGGCGATTACCCTGGGCCACTTCCATTCTGTCTAAAACTGATGCCAGGGCGGAGGTCTAAGACGCAGCTCAAATTCCAGGTACGTCAGATCGTAGGCACCTGGCGTCTTTGAAAACTGCGTGAACTTCACTGCGAGGGGACCTCCTGAAGGCCTGTCTTCCCGTAAAACCCTAGGGGGCATTTGGGCGTGTGAAAGGGGGCACTCTGGTCGCCCGCAGTGCCCGGCGGGGGTCCCGGATGCCCGAGGACCCGCTGCATCTGGACACTCACACGGCAGAACCGCGCTCCCCGCGGAGGAGCCGCAGCCTCCGCGTCGAAGGGCCGTCAGGCTTGGGCTTCCAAACAGGTTCCTCCTTCTGACCCTGCGATTCGTTCCCTTTCGGGGCAGCGCGGGGGTCTCACGCGTCCTTCTTTGCCGCAGGCGAAACCAAGATGTGAGAACCGGCCCTCCAGTGACCCGGCCTTCCTGCTGGATCCCTCTGGACCGGAGCTGGGGAGCTGAGCCGGGAGGCTGCCGGTGGTGATGAAAAGTGACGCTTTTGGGGAGGGAGAAGCCCAGAACCAAAGACACTCAGGCCAGGCCCGGAAAGCTCTGGAAGCCAGAGACGCACAGGCCAAGGACAACTCAGGCACATTAGGGCTGCTGAGGCTGGACGGCTGGCTTCGGACGCGGGGGGGGGGACCTGCCCCCAAGAGGCACCTGCCCCAGTTTTCACAAAAGAGAAGAGAGAACCCTTGTCTATGCCTTTCCGTCCGTTGGAGACACCATGTTGGGTAGCACCTGCCGTTCTGAGCGGCCCAGCCCAGCCTCCCTGTCAGTTTTTTATCAGGGGACCGACCTGCGCCCTGGGTGTACGTGGCGGTGACTCCTGTGGCCGATCCAGGACTGTCCCCGCCCAGCCAGCGCGAAGGCCTGGATGCCCTGGGAGAGCTGCAGGGCTGGGTTCGCCCCTGAGTGACGGGGCTCCAGTGTTCCTGCTGGGACCTGCTGCCCGGCTCCCGGGGCCCTGAAGGGGAGGCTTAGAGAGCACGCAGCCTGTCACCCTGCACAAGGTGAGGCAGGACATTTGCTTTCTCTTAACAGGGGTGACACATGACCACGCTGCTGCTGCCGATTAGCCAGGCGTGAGATGCAGCTTTTGTGGGATGGGCCTTGCCCACGACACACTCCCCTTCCAGAAAGGTCTGAGCAGCTGCGCTCTTTTCATGGAAATCAGAGAGATTCTGAATCAGAAGAGTAATGACGGCCACCCTCTGAGCCCTGCGAGAACCAGCGTCCTTCTGCTTGCACCGTGGGCGACCCGAGTCCACCGGGAGGTTCAGGCTTTTATGAACGCGAAGCATCAGCCCAGAGCCGGATGCTGTGCTTGGTTCTGGGGACGCCGAGCGACACCGCCCTCCAGGACCTCGCGGCCTTACAAGAAAGACAGACAGGAAAGCAAACCGCTTCGATGGAATTAAATAGACTCCCCCAGAGGGAGATGTACAAAGCTATGGCGGTGGCAGGAAGTCAGTTCTGCACAGGAGGGGACGCCAGGGGGCGCCAGGGAACCCGCCCCGCAGACACGAGGGCTGCGTGGGGCCCGAAGGGTGAGTGTAAATCAGCCAAGTGGACAGAGGCGCACGACGACGCCCAGGAAGCAGCCGCGGCAGACGCCGAGGCCGACGGCACAGAATAACACGTTTCTTCATCTTGTAAGCAGTTCCTTGTGACCGGTTATAGGGGCGAGGTGCGGGCGGCAGGACGTGGACAGTCATGGGGACCTTTCCTGGGACACTAAGGAGCCTGGATGTCACCTGCAATGAAACGACATCTGGAAGGACCTTGAGTCCGGGAGGAACGTAGTGAGCTGGGGCGTCCCTGCCAGAGCTGGCCGGACTGGGAAGGGGCGCGAGGGGGATTCGGTAGGTCGGTCCTAGGAGGCCCGAGCGCGGAGAGTTCCAGGAATGAAGGCGGGACTAAGGCAGTGGTTACGCGGAGAGGTCAAGGGCGCTGCCGTGGTGCACTCAAGGGGCGGACACCACAGGACCTCACGCCTGGCTCTGGAATAGGACGGTTCAGAGAAGGGCAAGTCCTGAATGGGGTGACAGGCCACGGTGGTGCTGACGAGCCGGGAGAGGTGTGCAGAAGTCTTGTTTCTGGTTGAGGTGGCGGCGTGCTGCGGGTGGGGAGCCAGCGGTGGAGACGAGTTCAGCGGACCTTAGCTTTGAACTCTGTGCTTTTGAGGTGTTTGTGGAATGTTCAGGCGGAGGCATCCAGCAGGCAGCTGGGCACGTAGTGGAGCCACACGTCATTAGCCTATGCAGTGCTTGCAAATCCGACCACATGTCATTAACATATGTAGTATATGCAAATACAACCACACAGTCAGCGAATAGATACAAAGACACGGGGATACAGGGGGAGGAAATGTTACTTTTAAAGTGTTGTCCATGTGACTTTGCTCAGGAGCATATGCCCAGTGGCGGGGCACCGGACGGAAGCACCCACCCGGGTCTGTTTTCTCAGCGGAGCGTGGGTGTGGGAACCTCTCAGGGTGGGGGCGTTGGCCTGATGGCGACTCCGGGCAGGGCTGGGCGAGATGTGGGGGACAGAAGGTGACCCAGCCAGTCCCGGGGTTCAGGAAGCACACACAGGGAAGCAGGCAAGCTCCCAGGCTGATAGTTATGATGCTCCCGAAGGAGAAGAGGCCTCCGGGAAGGCCTGGGTCTTCGCTAAACAAACGATGAAGAGGCTGGGAGAGGGTCTGGCAGGTAAAGGGACCGCAGTCTTACGCTGGCGGGACTCAGACACGAGGACAGCGCCGGGTTCCACTGTGGGCGTGTGAAGCCTGTGAATGTGCTCGAGAGGAGCTGAGAGCGAGGCAGAGGCCTGCTGACTTTATCCGCGGCAGGAGGAGCCTAAAAGCTCTGGCCAGGCAAGGAGCGGCTGGTCAGACGTAACTAAATTTCTAGCTAAAATTTCTCGAGTGCTTATCCCAATCCAAGCGCTGTACGAAGAACCTGATGTTACTTAAGTCATTCAATGGAGATTTCTTTGGGTGGCGAGGACGCCGGACTTGAGCAGGGGAGGGCTGGTGTGGGGTCAGCAGCAGGGCAGCTTGGATGTGGCCGGTGGAGGAAGCAAGTTGGGGCGATTGCAGGGAGAGTAGTTCCAGGGGTGCAGCCTGGGGAGGGGCATGTGGACAGCAGCCGGCTGGCTGCAGAGGCGGGCGGGGCTGGGTCCCTCGGGGCGCGCTCCAAGAAGGCGGTGGTCCCCAACTGAGGGGAACGTGTGGTTTATCACTGGACCCGAACCTGGATATCTTGCAGCGAGGCCCCAGGCGCTGTTTCGCTCTCTCCTGGTAGGAAACACCTCCCTCTCACGTATATCTGTGTTCCAAACGCAAATCTCTTTCAGGGAGAGAAGTCCTGGATGACAATGGCTTTCTTCCTTCTGTGTGCTGTCATTGGAGAGCAGGTAGGAGCGGCCGCGCCGGGGAAAGAGCAGCTGAGCATCCATCCGGTGAGGTCCGATGCCCTCGAAGGCGGTGCGCTTCTGCTGTGCGCCCTTTTGTACAACTACACACTGCTGAGCGGCGTCTCCCCTCCCGCAAAGGTGACCCCTTCCTTTTACCTGCACGGTGGCCTCGCGTCTCCGCTCCCGGCGCAGCCCGAGGCGCGGCCGCCCAGCAGAGGGCAGCATTGAGACACTGACGGAGCCGGCGCCCCGGGCCTGCGCCCGGAAGCAGAGTTGGGGGGACCCACGCGCGTTGCAGGCGCGGATCTTTTAAGCAATTCCCTGGGGAGCCCTTCCTAGAGTGTGAGGATTCCCGGAGAAGGAGCAGATGATAGGAATGAAATATTCAACAATTCTGGACTGCAGAATGAAAATCAGTTGTCATTTAGAATTTTATCTGTTGATGACACATTCTTCCCACTCAGAGGTTGTTTAAGGTCAAGAGCCGGTGGAACGCCTTTGCCTCGTCCCACCTCCCCCAACCCACACCCACCCCCTGCCAACACCAAATGCCATCTGTGCAGTCATCGCCAGCAGCGGGAGGGGCCCCCCCAAGAGATGAAAGCTGAAGCCAGCAGGGATGAGGGACCGGGGACCTGGGCTGGAGGGAAAGCAGGCAGCTGCAATAAAGATGCTGTGAGTGCAGGCAGGTTTCCAGCGAGGCAGCGATCTGGAAGCCGGCAAAGCATCACAGCCTGATGGAGGAAGCGGAGATGGCAGAAAGCGAGGGGAGGCAGGCAGCCTTGGTTCTTGGCCACAGGTGTCTCCTTCCGTATTGATTTTGTGGATCGGCAGGGAGAAACGTTGGCATTTCCTCTGTCCTTCATCATCTGCCATTTCTCACCCCTGCTTCCGGCTGCGCTGCAGCAAATTCCTGGGCATATCCTCTAGGCTGAAAGTGGCCCCGAATCTTTCCGTATTTGGCAGAAGAATGAGACTTGTTTTGTCTCCATTTTCTGTTTCTGCCCTGTGGATGCCAAGTCAGTGTTTCAGCATCTGAGCTGCCTCTCAGCAGAGATACAGCCACCACCGTACCCAAGCTGTGAAAATTACATCCATTTAAAAAGACACATTTATAGAGACCAAGAGAAGGGTAGAGGGTGGACCAGTTGGGTGAAACCCTGTGAAGTCCTCTTCCTTAGCCTGATTAAATGGTAATTATATCATTGGGTGAAGGTTCTCTGCTGCTACAAAAACCTAGAATCTTTGCTGTTCCTGAGGTCACTGTATTTCTTTGCAGATAATATTAATTCTTCCCCTTGGATGACTGCCTGCAAATCTCCAATTTTACCCACTCATGGTCTTGGCATAGATGATAGCCCTCTTGTTTGATAATTACAAGGAACATGAAACCCTATTGCTGAGTGATTTGGATTTGGAAGAAAATATTTCTTCAGTCCTTTTAGAAGTGATTGATCTATTTGACTCAGTAAATCAAATGCCTACCTGAAACGGGAGAGGGAAATGTCTGTAACAAGCCCAAGAAAACCCGAAGCATTTTCAGGGACAGTCACTTCAATTTTTTCTTTGAAATAAAATATCTTGCAGAATAGTCTTCTTCCTTTTTTTTTTTTTTTGTCTTTTCTAGGGCCGCACCCGCGGCATATGGAGGTTCCCAGGCTAGGGGTCTGATTGGAGCCGTAGCTGCAGGCCTACGCCACAGCCACAGCAACCCGGGATCCGAGCCACGTCTGCAACCTACACCACAGCTCACAGCAACGCCGGATCCTTAACCCACTGAGCAAGGTCAGGGATCGAACCCGCAACCTCGTGGTTCCTAGTCGGATTCGTTAACCACTGAGCCACGATGGGAACTCCCAGAGTATTCTTATTGTTTGCAAATGTGCACGCGGTGAGTCATGAGACTCAGGGGACACGCAGTGCGTCAGGTACCTCAGTCCTTGTTGCTAAGAGGACAGGTGGTGGAAAGAGTGGGGACTGGGAACAGAAGAAATGGAGTCAAAAACCCAGCTCTGCCTTTTACTGCTTTTACTATTTCACTTATTCGAGCTCATCTGAGCTCCCATTTTCTCAGATATAAAATGGGGATAATAATCAAAGCTGTTCCATCCTATGTATATAGAATGCAATGAGGCATACAAAACGCCTACAGCATAGTAAGCCCTCCTGATGTCAGCCCTCCCCTTCCTCCTCCTCTTCCTCTTTTCCTCCTCCTTTTCCTCAGGTAACTCTTCCAAAAAAAGCATAGATAAGCACAGAGACGACTGGAGCCTTACCCTACGAAATCAGGTGAATATCAACTCACTTAAGAAACAAAGCATTCAGAAAATGGCATGTACACACACACACACACACACACACACACACACACACATATAATCTATTTCTATTCCCTACATTTTATTTCTACACATATCTATTTGTTGAATACTTGCATATTAACCAGTATTTTAACACTATCTGTGTATCTGTGTATTTACCGATATCATCAACTATGGCAGTGGAGTCTTCATAAAGCCCTGCATTAAAAGCTTACTTTATGTATTGTTTTGGGGACACACCTGATTAGGCAGGTGCAATCCCATATTTGAGTTACTTGCCTGGTGACCAGATTGATCATCAAGTCAGCATAAGCTCTTGTAAAAGGGTGGCCAAAACAGGACATCCTTCTTTGGAGAATGTCCCCTTTACACAATGGAGAGTTTCTCAGTTAAGATTAAAAGAGAGAGACAGGGAGTTCCTGTCACGGCTCAGTGGTAACAAACCTGACTAGTGTCCGTGAGGACGCAGGTTCGATCCCTGGCCTTGCTCAGCGGGTTAAGGATCCGGCGTTGCCGTGAGCTGTGGTGTAGGTCGCAGACGCAGGTCATATCCCGTGTTGCTGTGGCTGTGGCGTCGGCCGGTGGCTACAGCTCCTGTTAGACCCCTGGCTTGGGAACTTCAATATGCCGCGGGTACGGCCCTCAAAATGGCAATAAATAAATAAATACATAAATAATAAATACATAAAAGAAAGAGACAGAAGAGGCATTGTGTGTCCACATGGAGCTGGCAGGCCTGAGAGAGGAGGTGAGTCATGGATCCCGAGGCAAACCCCGAGGCTGGCTTAGGGGCGTTAATCACGAGTGAGGGCTGGACATAATAGGCCCTGGGCTGGGATTCTCACGCCGTGAAAACAGAGCCGCACACAGAGTTTCCACTTGTTTTGGTGACAGCTCCATTTCTGGGAAGTTAAAAGATTCAGCGATGGGGCTTGCTACTGCGGAAGTCTTTCAGATCAGAAAGGGAACCCTTTGTAATCCTTGGGTGCGAAAGAGGAGGTCATCGGAGTCTTAAAGAAATTTCTCAGCACAGCGGTCAGATCAGGCACCTATGAATTTAGAAATTTAATTGTCAAAATACCCTAAGAAGATCCGTGTAAAGTCTCATTTCTTTCCTAATTTTTTTTTTTTTTTTTTTTTTTTTTGCTTTTTAGGGCTGTACCTGCAGCATGTGGAGGTTCCCAAGCTAGGGGTCAAATTGGAGCTGCAGCTGCTGGCCTGTGTCACAGCCACAGCCACACTGGATCTGAACTGCGACCTATGCTTCAGCTTGTGGTGACACCGGAAAGATGTTACCAGAATCCAGGTTCTTGTTCACAGAGCCGAAGAATGAACTTCGCGAACACACAGAGGCAGCAAGCAAGCAAAAGTCTGTGTCTTTCTTTCTTTCCTCATTCCTTCCCCATCAGTCAGGGAGTGAGTTAGAGACTAATGTCCACCTTTACATAAAGCAGATGTGTTTTCTATAGAGAAGAAGGCCTGTGAGAAGGTTATTTTCTGGAACTCCCAAATCATAGACATTAATTAACAACTATATCAAAGAATACATCGAAATATTAATCAACGACTATATCAAAGAACACATCGAAGCCCACATTCCCACACTAACTACCTAAGTCCACATTTCATTACTCTGCCTCAGTGGCAACACGGGATCCTTAACCCACTGAGTGAGGCCAGGGATCGAAACCGCATCCTCATGGATATCAGTCAGGTTCTTAACCCACTGAGCCACAAGGGGAATTCCAAGGAACTCTTTTTTATGTAAACATATAAAAGTAATGCCAAGTCCACACACAGGCATTCAAGGAAAATCTATCCAACTGATGGTGCTGGAACAACTGTGTTTGGAAAAAATCAAGAAACTTATTCTATCTCATACCACACATAAAAATCAACCGAAGATGGATCGCAGACCTAGGTGAAAACGCAAACATGATAAAGCTACTAGAATAAAACAAAGAGATAGGTTTACAACCACGAGGTGGGGATATATTTCCTAGAGAGGACATAAAAATCACGGGCCATAAAAGAATAAACAATAATAAATTAGACTATCAAAATTAAAAACTCCTGTGTATTAAAAAAACATCATCCAGGAAATTGATAGGCAATTCACAGACTGGGAAGGAGAATTCACCACACATGCCTATGACAAATGACTTGTGTCTAGTTTATCAAGAACTTCTGTGACTCAATAATAAAAGAGACAACCAAATAAAAAATGGACGAAAGACTTAGGCACTTCACAAAAACAGGCTAATGACATGGCAGAAAGCATGTGAAAAGCCCACAATATCTTTCAGGAAATGCAAACGAAAATTACAGTGAAAGACCACTGCAAATCCAGTAACATGCAAGATAAGGTGGGGGCAGGGAGTTCCTATGGTCTCAGCAAGTTACGAACCCGACTAGCATCCATGAGGACGCAGGTTCGATCCCCGGCCTCGCTCAGTGGGTTAAGGATCCCGTGTTACCGTGAGCTGTGGTGTAGGTTGCAGACACAGCTCAGATCTGGCGTTGCTGTGGCTGTGGTGTAGTCCGGCAGCTGCAGCTCTGATTCGACCCCTAGCCTGGGAACTTCCATATGCCACAGGGGCGGCCCTAAAAAGCAAGAATGAAGAGAAATAAGGTGGGGCAGTCTGACTGCTCAGACATTGCTGGCGGGAGCGGGAGAGGGGACATCCTGCATACCATTGTCTTTAAAGCTGCTTACATCTACCTATGACTGAAGCATTTATCCAAGAGCTAGGAAGACAGCATGTGCAAGCATGTCTACAGCAGCTTCATGTGTAAGTAGCCCCCAGACTGGAAGCATCCTGCAGGCCCATCAGTGGGATGGATACCCATGGTGCATCTTACAGTGAAATATTACTCAGCAATGCAAAAGGAACAAACTAATGCCATATATAGTAAGACAGAGGCATCTCAGAAACATCTCCCTAGTGAAAGAAGCCTGACCTCCCCACGGGCCCAAACCTACACTATGATTCTACCTACATACCATTCTAAGCCAGGCAAACTATGTTATGGTGATGGAAACACAAACGGTGGTTAATTCTGGGGAGCAAGAACTGGGGGCGGGTGGCGGACAGGCTGTCTAGGGCAGCAGCAGTATTCTGTGCTTTGATGCACATCCGTTAAGACTGTGTGGACAGTACACTTAAGATCTGGGCGTTTCACTGTGTGCACGCCCAACCTCAGTTTAAGAAAGGAAGTTATCACGGGACAGCGGGCAAAAGATACAAACTTTCAGTTATAAAGAAGTCAAGCCACAGGCATTCGTGTCCCAGGGTTCTGGAGGCTGAAAGTCCGAGGTCAAGGTCCGGGCTGATTGGTTTCTGGCGAGGTCTCCATCCCTGGCTTGTAGACAGCCACCTCCTGGCCATGTCCTCACAGGGCCTTCCTTCTGTGTGCCTGCAGAGAGGTGGGGAGGGAGGCAGGGGGGGAGAAAGCTGGGGGTGTCTCTTCCTCTTTTTATAAGGACACTAATCCTATAAGATCAGAGCCTTACTCTTCTGACCACTTTTAACCTTAGTGCTTCCGAGGGCTCTGTCTTCCAGTCCAGCCACATTAAGGGGTGGGGGCTTCGCCGTATGAGTTCTGGGGGAGGACCCCGTACTCGGTTCACAGCAATGCCAGAGGAGTGACTTTGCAAAGACTGCTGCGTAGCGCGGAGATCTGCCCCTTCTCTGCTGGTGAATGGCTTTTTAGCCTCCGTCTCCATTAACCAAACTGGATTTGAATCTAGGAAAAGCACTCATTTCCTCGGCCTCCTAAGCTAAGCAGTCTTTCCGGTGGGACGGCTCCTTTCCAGGCACTCCATCATTTATCAGGAATGAAAAGCTTGCTGAGAATGCAAAACGCAAGGCACAGAGAAATTCAGGTCTTCATGCTTTTAATCGACTGCCACGAGGGGAAAGAGTGGCTGGTGTGACCCTCCTCTGGGGCTTTGTCACATGAGCAACAGAAAGAGAAGAGGGCTGTGTCCCCAACTCAGCCCAGACAGGCGGGAGCAAAGACTTCGAACTGCTGTCTGCACCTGGGAAAGGAATTCAGCGCGATCAGGAGCAACCCTGCTTTTCCTGAATGTTCTGCAACAATTTGTGGGAGGCCCCGGGAACTATTTATAGCTCCTCCGACGCTTCCCCAGGAGGGAACTTTATCTCACTGTCCACTGTTGGTGGAGCCAAGGCTGGTGTGTTTCCATTTCTTCGCTGGTCTGACTTGTTCTGGAAGGAACCGAAAGTGTCCTGCAGAAGCAGGGCGCAGACTGGGCTTCAGATTCTGCTGGGAAGGCTCTCCTTGAACAACTTCTCGAATTCAGCTGGATTTAACCTTGAATTTTTTTTAAAAAATGCATATTGATTGTAAGAATTAACTGCAGCGTCTATCTAAAAATCACTATCAATAGCATGCCAATAAGCCATTAAAGAAATAACTAAAAGCAGTATCTGCTGACATGGCGGGGAACGTTTGCATTTTTAGCTTTTGTTTTGACCCATTATGATTCCTACTATGAATCCGTATTTAGTGAAAAAAACAACTAGCGCCCCCCCCCGTCCCCGCCCCGCAACAAAACTATTTCTGTAACCGAGCAGGGCCCTGTGGGGCTGCTGGGCACAGAAGCCTTTCTGTGTCCTCCATTTCTTTGTTTTCAGGGCAGAAACCTCAGCCTCCGTGACCTTCCCCGAGTTTCCAAAGGGCAGTTGCTCATCAGGAAGGGAGGGGCTGCAGAGGCGGGGGCGGGGGGGGGGGGAGAGCAGGCCGGCGACCGCAGCCTCCGGGCAGGTCCTGAGTCCTCCTCAAGGAATATGTGTAACGACAGCTTTGAGGTCTCCCACGGAACCGAACCCGCAACAAAGGGAAGAAGGACTTGGTGAAGAAGGAGGACCCCCGGTCCTGGGGCTACTAAATACCAGCTTTGAGAACCAGTGCAAGCTTGCCTCTGCCCTGACCCTTATCTAGGGCCCTATTTTCCACTCCCCAAACTATAAAACCAGCTCCGAATTCCTCCCAGGGCGGACACAGACTTTAAGGCGTTCGTGGCGACTCGTGGCTAACGGGGGAGGGAGGACGAAGGCAATAAAGCTATTTTTTTTCTCCTTCACCCCAAACTCTGTCTCCGAGTTTCCATTCTGCAGCAACGGACAGAGGCCGAGTTTCAGCAACGTTTCTCCTGGACCCTCCCTAGTGCCAGCCAACTCAGACAGCTCAGGAGAGCCTCCTTCAGAATTCTGGAAACTAGAAAGGAGAGGAAGAGGTGCCTCTGTCTCCGCCCTCAGGGGCCCTGACCGGCCCACCCAGGCTTTCCCAAAGACTGTGCTTCTCCCGTCTCTCCCGCCAGCTTCCTTGTCCCTCAGATCAATTAATAACCAAGAGGCTAAATGACAGAACTAAATGACATTTTTACTAGGCCTTTGCTCTTCAGAAGTGTTGAGCCCAGCTGAATATTCAAAGGACGGGCCTGACAGAACCTCTGAGCCCCTGGCCCCGTCCCTGCCAGGCCGGGAGAGCCCAGTCTTAGCAAGAATCCTGCTAAGCCAGCTTCTCCAGAACCTCCCATCCTTGCTATCTGCTCACGTTTCTGTCCACCACACTGGGTATCGGGCGACCTGCCCTCAGCAGGGATCCCGTCAAGTCGGTTTAGCAGGAACCCTACCCGTGACGCATCGTCCGTCACCCTGCCTCCGCCTTAGGCCTAGATCTCCGCTGGTCCTGGTTGTGTTCGGGAATGGGTCTGATCTCTTCTCACAGCATCTTCTGCAAGAATCTTGAATAGTCTTCTTCACTGTTTTAACAGGTGTCAGAGAAATGTTTCCTTTGGCAGCACAAGAGGTCCACGAGACTAAGAAGTTGTTTTTTTTTTTTTTTGCTCCTTTCATCACCACTGAAGCAGGTTCTTGTCCCCATTTTATAGAAGAAGAAGCTAAAATACTAGCTGGTAAATAAATCCTGTGGCTTAAGGGATTTATTTACCAGCTAGTTAAGAAACATTCCATGGAGGGATTGCTCTTTGCTCTGTCCTAGGCTGCAAATATCCACTAACGGCAAGGATTCAGAAATAGCCTTGAAGGAAGTAAACAGGACCTGGATCCTCAGACAAGAGCGAGAACCGTCTTTATTGAGAACTGCTGACATGGTTATGCTGGTCAGGCCTCTAAGTATCTATTAACTCTAATCCTCATGGCATCCTAAAGACACAGGAGCAACTACTATTATTATTACTATTATTATTATTATTATTGTTTTACTGAGGTATGAGTTAACATGCAGTAAACCGCACACACGTGAGTTCTGACACGGGCACACCCGGAAAGTTACTCCCGCAGTCAAGATGACGAGCACATCGCCCCCACCCCCGCAGAGGGGCTCTTATTATTCACACCGTTTCTCAGATAAGAAAGCGGACTTCATCTGTACAAGGTGACACGGCTGCTGCGTGGGGAGCCAGAGCCTGAAGCCACGTCGATAAGACCTCAGAACCGCGCCTCTTCGCTCAATATCAGCACGCGCCTCTCTTCCCCTGTCCCGAGAGGCGCCCCCACCCGCTTCTCTTTCGTCCCTCCCTCTCTCTCTCAGGTATTACCGATCCCCCACTATTTGTGAATGACTCTATCTTTAGCTGCTCTGTCTTCCTAAACCAAGAGCAATCACGAGCAGCAGTGACAACTGCAACTAACACACATGACAGACGTGTCACTCCGACAAGCGTTTTTAGGCACGGGGCCGTGTTCAAAGTGATGTGGCTCCGGAGAGCTCAGCTTTGTAATCAGGCTGACCCGGTTTGAACTCGAGCCCCCGTCCTCCCTAATCCCCCCGCCCCACCAGCACCCTTTTACTGAGCAGCCCCGCACGACCCCGGAGACCTTACTGAGCCTTGACCTTTCGTGGGCAAAAGCGTACAGACGCCCATCTCCAAGCCGGTGTGAAAAGCACACGGCAGAGTTCTACAGCGTAAGGCAGGCGTTCCAAACGTCACCGGGGTCACGAAAAGCAACAGAGCGGTTCTGTAAAAAAGCACACCTCCCCAGATCCTAAGCAATGATTTTTCTCTCTCCAGACTTTGGTTGTTTCCACACAGGTAAACAGATACACATATAAAAGCACATCTCAGTTTTCCAAAATTTAGCAAATACTTCACAGAACACCAGTAACACAAAATTGTTGAAAAGGGATAGAGAAAATTGGAAATGATCAACATCTACTTAATTTCTTTTTCTCCCTTCCCTCCTTCCTTCCTTCCTTCCTTCCTTCCTTCCTTCCTTCCTTCCTTCTTTCTCTCTCTCTCTCTTTCTCTCTTTCTTTCTTGTCTTTTTAAGGCCGCACCCGCAGCACATGGAGGTTCCCAGCCTAGGGGTCGAAACAGAACTGCAGCTACTGGCCTACACCACAGCCACCACAATGCAGGACTTGAACCATGTCTGCAACCTACACCACAGCTCATGAATCCTTAATGCCGGATCCTTAATCCACTGAGCAAGGCCAGGGGTCAAACCCACATCCTCATGGATACTGGTCAGGTTGGTTAACCACTGAGCCACAACAGGAACTACTAAATTTCCCTTTTTACAAGTTTATTTTTAGTTAAAGCCTCTTGAGAAAAATATATGACTCTCTAAGTGGTTTAAAAAAAGAAAAAAAAATGACTCCACCTCACCTCTGGGTGTCAGGCCAAGGGTAAGGTTCATTGGCTTTAAGTGCCATGGCTCTATTTCAGCATAAAAGCACAACCATCATTGAACAGATCAGCAAGAAATTTGAAAAACGTTTTCTAGGTCTTGTGGTCAATACCCAAATCAAGCTAATGAATTATTATTGAAGTAAATAGTGAATTTGAATGTTAAAGAGGTCAGCAGGCCAAGATGGGAGAGAAATTAATCAGTATAAAAAGCGTGGTGGAGGAGAGCCAGTTTTAATGTATTTTTTGTTATTATTAGCAAGTGAGAAATAATCTCAGCCAGGGTTATTCATCTCGCTTTTTTTTGTTGTTGTTCTTTTAGGGCCGCACCCGCGGCATATGGAGGTTCCCAGGCTAGAGGTCTAATTGGAGCTGTAGCCGCCAGCCTACACCACAGCCACAGCAACGCCAGATACGAGTCAAGTCTGCGACCTACACCATAACTCAGGGCAATGCCAGATCCTTTAACCCACTGAGCGAGGCCAGGGATCGAACCTGCATACTCATGGATAATAGATTCATTTCTGCTGAGCCACAACGGGAACTCCAAAGTTTTACTGAACCACACACAGCCATGTCCATTTATTTATATATTATCTATGGCTTTCGTTGTTGCTGTTGTTCTTTTTAGGGTCGCACCCGCAGCATATGGAGTTTCCCAGGCTGGGGGTTGAATTAGAGCTACAGCTGCCGGCCTACACCACAGCCACAGCAACTGAGGATCCTAGCGGCGTCTGTGACCTACACCACAGCTCATGGCAACACCTGATCCTTAACCCACTGAGCGAGGCCAGGGATCTAATCTGTGTCTTCACGGATGCTAGTCAGATTCCTTTCTGCTGAACCACGACGGGAACTCCAGTTTCCTTTTTTAATGTAACCGAAATCTTGCCTTGGAAAACTTGGTCTTCTCGACGTGCTCCTAAATGCAGGAAACCTGGTCCATTGCCTTCTGTTCAGTAAGGAGCTGGGACAGTATACAAAGCTACTCTTCCCCCCACCCCCCAGCTCCTCTTGTGACTTTGCTGACACTTTAGGCCAGGGCGACATGAGACTGAAATAAGTCAGCAGGCATTTGTTCATTCTTCTCTTTAAAACAAGCACGCTAAGGGAGCAGGCACTGTACCTGACCCTGAGTGCACAAAAGAGCCAAGCCACCGTCCTTACCCCCCACGAGCTGTAGAGTTACTTAACTTCAGCTAGGACAACACGTACACGTACCTTGACAAAATAAGTTTAAGAGCGTGCGGCTAAAAATAAGCACCACGTGAATGGGATGGATGCAAAATCTTTTTGTTAGGGAGAAATTACTCCAAGCTAGAGCTGGATTGTGGTGGGGTGGGAGTCAAGTCACGCTTTATGCAAGAGGTAGATTTTTTTGGAGCTGGACCTGGGGTTGGATTTTCATCAGGAAAAATGTGGAGCATAGCAAAAGCAAATACTCAGAGAATAAAAAGTCCCCTTCACAAAGTCTTGCTGATCATTGGTTTCCTCTGCCCAGTCGGCCCTCACCCACACTCCCACCCCACAGCTTTGGAACAGGATTATTAGACTCCATCCATGACTAGCATATCAATCTATGCTTAGACTGCATCAGCCACTGTGTTGGCTATACTCGCTGTATCTTGCAGTTTACAGTATGGGCACATGAAGGGGTGGATGTTAAGAACGACTGTGGTTTGTGGCTCGTGCAGGTGGGGGGATGGTGAAGTAGGAAACGCTGGAAAAAGACCTTATGTGGGGAAGATGCTGAGTTCAGCTCTGAGAAAATTGAGTTTGAGCTACAAGACAATTGGTAGCGTTAACTGGAGTTCTAGTGTATTATTCCCGAAGACTGCTATGATCTCCTTTTCATTTTTCTCTCTATTTGCAAAGAGCAGCAAATTTTTTACAAAATACATAATGAGCATGTATGGCTTTAAAAGTAGAAAGTGTCATAAAATAATAATAAACCATGAAACATTAAAGAGTTTTAAAAATTAATAATACTCATTGTGAGACTGTATTTTATCTTGATCCAATTAGTTTATAAAAATGTAAGCAGCCAAGCTCCGTGTTTTGAGGCTTCATTACATATAGGGTAACTCCTCCTCTTGCAACAAAAATCTGGAAAATGTGTAACGGTGCTGAAGGGGAGCAGAAAACATGACCCTAAAAGGCACCCCTTTGGCATGTGGGTTCTTCTGAGCTGAAGCAATCAGGACCCAACAGTTGCCAGAAACATTTGCCTCTTCCTTTACCACCAAAAGGTAATTTAGATACTGGGCCAGTGGCTCAAAGAGAGAGCTATAACCAGAGATAACCTTTATCTGAATGACCCATCTGCAGGGCAGGGCAGACGTCTCATTAACCAACATCTGCTCTTCTTATTGAATTACCCTCCTCCCCTCCTTGCCCCAGACCCCGCCCCGTTCCTGAGCTCAGGATGGAATATAAACCTCAATGGCCCAAGTTGCCCTTGGGTCTCGTATTCTTATGGGATCCCCGTACTTACACAATTAAGTTTGTTTTCCTCCCGTTACACGCTGTCCTGTGTTAATCTAATTATCAGACCCGCCCCAGAACCACGCAGGGGAGCGGGGAAGTGTTTCCTCCTCCAGCAGCTCAGACACGATCAGAGAATTTACTCCTCGCTCATACAAAGCACAAAGGAGCGCTCTGAATTGAGGAGCCTTCTTCAGAAGTGATTTGTTGTTTTCTTGTGCCTTTTTTCTTTTCTCCTTTTTTTCTTGTGCCTCCACCACCTCAGCGTGTGTCTTCTGGGGACACAGCTGACGGCAGAATAAAGAGTGTGGAGGATTCGCCATGAGATATTTCTCTGCACCAGGCACGAACCACTTCTGTGATTGGAACTGCAGAGCAGCGTAGGAGATAGATTCTAGCCTTGTGCCCAGTAAGAAGCAGAGGGAACAGATTTTCCTGGGAAAATTCTGCCTGAGATACCAAATGTGTCATTTAGTGTTTTCCCTCTAGAATGGCATTGGATGAGCATCTTTTCCGTTTGCTCTTTGGCTATTGTCTTGCTGACGCTTTACACTCGCGCACACACAGAGGATAAAGTAGAACACCAGCGGTCAAATCCAGAGGGTACGTACACAGTCCCCTGGAATATTAATCTGATACACGTACGATAAGGAAAATGAAACTAGATTGAAACGACTTTGCTATCAGAACCAAACGCTCTTACTTTTAATTACATTAAAACTTTATTTTAGAGATTTGAGGAGATCAATATAAAATTCTCTTTGTCCTTGGTTCCTAGAATCTATAATTTGATTGTTAGAACCACCTTTACAAGAGTTTAAAAAATCTGTAATGCATGCTAAATTTGGTCTGCAGACAAAATAAATCATATTACTCACAAATACAATGGCCATTATTTTTCAAACAGATGTAGATATTGTTAGGATAAAGAAGATTATGTATTCAAAAGAGCTGCTGAACTTACAGTAGCTTTTTGCCATGGTGTGTTTTGTTAAATACCAGAGGTATAGTATGTAGCTATCAAGGAAGGTTATGAAATTTACAATTTTAACAAAAGATCATGATTTCCATTTCCAGAAAAGATGGAGTAACAGAAACTAGGTTTACACTTAGCCAGAAGCAGGATGGAATATGTGCAACAATGGTCTGCAAAGTTCTGGATGCTATGATTGAATTGTGCCTCCTCACCCCATTCATATGTTGACGATTTAGCTCCCCAGTGTGTCTCTATTTAGAGACAAAGCACCTAGGAAGCAAGTAAGGCTAAAGAAAGCCATGAGGGCAGGGCTCTAATCCAGTAGGATTGTTGGTCTTAGAAGATGGAAAGGAAAGAGACCCTTGTCCAAGCACACGGAGGGGAGGCCACGTGAAGGCCACGCAGGAAAGCTGCCGTCTGCAACCAGGGAGGGAGCTGTCACCAGAATCCCACCACCCTGCACTCCGGTTGCAGACTTCTAGCTTCCAAAAATGTGAGAAGAGAAATAAATTTCTGTTGTTTAAGCCACCCAGTCTATGGTAGAGGTTAAAGCAACGCAGACTAAAACAGCAGACATCACATAGCAAGGACACCCACCCTGAGAGAATGGGAAACGAGGCAGGTGAGCCCTGTACAGGTTTCAGTTGACTGCCTGAGGGTGTCCAGGCAGGGAGAGGAGGGAACCCAGGCTGAGCCAAAGGTGAACATTTTGCAGGACAGTACTAAAGGGAGACAGTGGCGCAGACACGGAACTTTGGCTCAAGTCTTCAGCTGAGTACTGAACAGCTCAGCCAAGTGAGGGAACCACTGGAGGCTGGGATAAGAACCACCTGAGAGGCGTCCCCTGGTGGCTCAGCTGTAATGAACACGACTAGTATCCATGAGGATGCAGGTTCGATCCCCGGCCTTACTCAGTGGGTCAAGGACCCGCTGTTGCCGTGAGCTGCAGTGCAGTTTGCAGACCCAGCTTGGATCTGGTGTTGCTGTGACTGTGGTGTAGGGGGGCAGCCGTAGCTCTGATTGAACCCTCAGCCCGGGAACTTCCATATGCCATACATGTGGCTCTAAAAAGCAGAGAAAAAAAAAGGAAAGGAAAGAATCACCTGAGAGCGTTAAAGGTGAACACGTCTGATACATTCGGTCCCAAATCATGCTTTTTACCGCCAGCCAGACTGGAAATCCTCATGCTTCATGAGGCACTGAATAGAGCACGCAGCAAGTTCTTGCCTCTGCAGTGAAAATAATTAGCCTGAGAATAAACTCTACTCCAGTCAAATACAAGATCTGAAACTATCAAATGGTTTTCAAGGACTTAACCTCACAAAGAACAAAGCTCAAGAATATTTAGAGGAGACTAAAAATATCTAATCATGAAGCATGATAAAATTCACCATGTCTCGCATCCAACAATAATAATAAAATAAACCTCCCAGGCATACTCAGAAACAGGAAAATACAAACTGTAATGAAGTTCAATCAATGGAAACTTACCCAAAGTGGCACAGATGTCAGAATTAGCCTAAAAGAGTTTGAACTCTAATCTATAGGTTTAAAAAGTAGAGAGACATGGAAAACAAAACAAGCCACAAATTCAACATCTAGGATTAAACTATAATGTGTGAAATGAAAAATACACTGTACGATCAGCTGGGTGACTGTAGCTGAGTGATTTATTCCAGAACCAGGCTTCTTGCTGGGATTCAAAATGAGTTCCTGACCATTCTAAGTTACGGTGTAACACGGATTTTCGGGGTTGCTTGAGAACAGATGAAATCACGAATGTTACTTCTTCAATGATTTGGTGTCCACTTATACTGACTGACCAGTTTGAAACTCTACTCCTTGGCCTCAAAACTTACAGTTTCATTGGGCAGAACAAGCTCTCCTCAAAGTAGAAAGAGAATAGCTGCCGTGCCGCAGGGTGGGGTGAAGGGAAGTGTCCGCTCCCTGTCTCCCCATCCAGTCCCTGCATCCTTGGAGAGCCCAAAGAGCTCCCGTTTTCCCCTTAACCCAAAGGCGGAGCAGCAGGAACCAGGGGCTACAGCGTCGCTGTCTTCTTCCCGGGGATTTTTCTAAGTTGCCGCTGTCCTCTAAGTCCCCCCGGGCTGCTGATGCCCAGCGGTGGCGCCGCTGATTAACCACAGGTGGGTGCTGCGGGCTGAATTTTGCCGCCTGAAAAGATGTGTTCCAGTCTGAGCTCCCAGTAGGCAAGAATGTAACCTTATTCAGAGGCAGAGCCTTTGCAGATGTGATCGGCCCAGCCGCCCACCAGTTCTCTGTTAGAATTAGGTCCAGAACAGTTTAATCTTTTCAGTGACTCTCCTACTTCCTAGGAGAGGAGCTAAATAAACGGTTATTGTTCTAAGCAGCTAAGCTGGAGGGGCGGTTTGTTACGAATGCCGGCTGGTAGAGAAGGTTTGGCAGATCTCGCCAGGAGCCCCGGCGACAGCCCTCGGGGACGAAGGCTTCTGCAGAATCAGGACTTCAGCAGGACGGCTGTGACGGGCGTGTTTCCTTCCTCTTGGCGTTTGTGTCTTTTGTTCCCCATCATATCGGGGGAGAGATCTGAAAATTAGTGAGAATCCAGTTGATCTACCAGCCCCTGACCGCCGTGGCTAAGCAGGAACCATTACCATTTATGTGTAAAAAACATGCCAGCTACATACATGTGTATACAGCCGTAGGTGTACACATAATTTCATGACATTCCCACCTTATGCTGAAATTCCTATGAATAAATTAATGTAGATTTCTCATTATTTTCTAGCAACACATTATCATAAGTTCTGCACATCAGCAGAAAGCTCATGCACATATTATAAGCTTTTTCTGCTTATGGTCTAGGTGTTCTCCATAGAGGTGATATTGAAGTCTATTTTTTTTTTGTCTTTTCTCGTTTTAGGGCCACACTGTGGCATATGGAGGTTCCCAGGCTAGGGGTCCAATCGGAGCCTACGCCAGAGCCACAGCAATGGGGGATCTGAGCCGCATCTGTGACCTACACCACAGCTCACAGCAACGCCCGATCGTTAACCCACTGAGTGAGGCCAGGGATCGAACCCACAACCTCATGGTTCCTGGTTGGATTCGTTAACCGCTGTGCCAGGATGGGAACTCCTTGAAGGCTATTTTAAGTAAATTCTAAGAACATGGGTTCTGGAGTCAGAAGGCCTGGGCTTGGTTACTAGACTCAGTAATTTACTGGCAGTGTAATCTTAGACTATTTATAATATCTTCACGGGGCTCCATTTCTTTATTTGTAAAGTGGGAATAATAAGGTAAACGCCCAGCTTCTAGAATGACTGCGATGACTTAGTGGGTAAACCAGAAGCCCTCTGCAAGGTTTTTAAAGGCTACGCAAATGTTAGCTGTTAGCATGACAGCCGTGATTTCAAATCTCCCTTCCTGCCTGGTTGTCACCTGAAATATGACGGCCATCACCTGGTCCTGTGCCCAGCCCTGGAGCTGAGGACGGTGTGTGCACGGCTGGGCTGACAGGATGCAGGAGGAGGCTTCCATGCCTTTCACTGAAATCTCCCTAACAGGAATTTATGCCTCTCTGACATCTCACACCAACGCCACAGGGCCTGGGGCAAAAGGCCGCAGAGAAGGGCTCAGCCAGGCTAACTCATTATCATAAATGTTGCTGGAACTGAAGAAGAGAAGCAAGTAAGGGCAACTGGGATAAAGCTATGTCTGCAGCTGGCATTTACCTTCCGTGGGATGAAAACATCAGCTGGATGAACGGATGTCATATCTCTGCAGATATGCACAGACACGTAATGAAATGAAAATGTGATGCAAATACAAACTCCCCTAAGAGGAGGTGCAATTTTCCTTCCTTCTCTGCAGACTTGGAGAACTGTCAGCACCGAGAGGAAAGACAAGTGAGGACAAGCATCTGAGGTTGCGTTTGGGGGGGCGGGGACGTGGGGTGGGGGAGACTGCAAAGTTGAAGGGGTGAGAAAGGGAAGGAAACGGCAGACAAGCTGCCTTCTAGGAGTCAGAGTTGGCCCTACTAGCTGCCCTCCAGTCTGCCACCCTTGGGGCTTTGCTAGGCGGGGAGAACCCTAGGAAGGCAGGGAGGGAGGAAAGAACTGCAATCAAAGTTAGTTACAACATATGCCCTAAAAGAAGCTTGAGATGCTGGCAACTGGACTTTACAAAGTGAAAAATCCCAAATACACTTCACCTAGCTCTGTAGTTTCAGGAAGGACTTAACTGAGGTGTGAGGAAGGATTCTGGACAGAAAGGGCTGTTGGACGGAGGAAAACTGGAGCACCTTCACTCTGGAATGTTGAATGTGATGAGTCTGAGGGTAGGGAGAGGAAATTCAAGACCGTGTCAGGATTATTCATGCCGTTCTGGGCTACACAGCTGAACTGATTTTCATATGTAACTGGAAATATGAAATGAGAGCCCAGAGTAAAAATACTGAGAATATGCAGTGATGGGTTTGGCCAAACATTTTCCAAGGCATTGGTAATTTTTTTTCCCGACAGAAATCTGATTGATAAACAGTTTCATTCACTCATTCATTTAATATGCGTTTTGACTCTGGAGTGACATTTGAACTGGGTCATAAAGGATGGAAGTTAGTTATGCAGGCGGACAAAAGGGAGCACAACGACAGATAAACACACCACGTGATTCTTGTTTCACTCCAGCTCGGAGCGACATATCTGTTCTCAGAAACCTCGTTTTCTTATTGCCTTGTCTATTGTGCAGCTCCCCAGTGCAAACCGTCTTCCTTCCTCCCAGCACTGGGTCTCATCCAACATTTGCTCCATTTCCCTCTGGGAAAAGCCTTCAAATGGAATCACTTCACGCAACAATCAAAGGAGAAAGGCAACACCCTATGCCTGGCATTGCGTCAGACGTGGTACCTAAATCATCTTCATCTCTAGGACAGGTATCCAACCCCTGAAGCTCAGGTGGGTCTGATATCTCCACCAAAGAGCCAGGATTTTGAGTCTGCTCCTGTCCCTTCCTTTACACTTTTCTGGATGTATCTATTTTCACTAATGGCAGGCTAGGGTGCTTGGACCAACCATCTTCGCGAAAACAGCTAAAATGAGTGCATAGAATACTATATATATTATATCTATATATATATTATATCTTATTATATGTAAATATATATTTCTATGTACAATTATATACATATATAATATATTTCTTCACAAAAGTATTAAATTGCTTGAATTGAAAGAAAAATAGTAGGCCAACATTGCACGAGAACACCAGCTCAAAGCCGTAAACAGCACAAGCATGAGGGAAGCAGTCTGCTCTTGAGATAATTTGCTGAGACACACAAAGGTGTACTTTTGCCTTGATGGCTTTATGAGATGTGAGGACAGAAACTAAAATTAAGTATGCAGAGGTGGAGACCCCTCCAAAATGGCCTGGGAACTCGAAGGACTAAACTCTTAATATCATGGTGAATTGGAAGTGGCCAGTCTTTTGAAGGCACTGACACCCCAGTTTGAATCGCCTGGGTCTCACATAAAATTGCAAGTCTTGAATTTCGATTAAAGTGACCCCAATATCGTCAGTTCTCCTCTGCACTGGGCAGAAGCAAAGACAGTTGCTCTAGGGCGTACGTTTTATTAGAGATAAATAGGGATATTTCATAATGACAGAAGGTTTAATGAAATAGGAACATTTAACAATTTCAAGTTTTGGATTCACCTTCTCATAAAGCCTCTCCTCCCCCCTAAAGGGAAATCAATGAATAAACATAATAATGGGAGAATTTAGTACACATCTCTCAAAAACTGATGGAAAAAGCACAAAGAATGAATAGCTATAGAGGTTATAAACAATATAACTATATATATTTACTTATTTTTTCACAACTATATATTTAAATTCATATTCTTTTGGAGATCATATGAAATATGAAAAAAATATTGTGCTATAACACAAAAATTAGCCAATTTTAAGGAATGAAATCATATCAAGTTTCATACCAAAGCCCTCTTAAGCTAGAAATCAGTAACAAAACGAAAACTATAAAATACCTGTATGTTTTGAAATTTCAAAATACATGTAATTAACCTATAACTCAAAGGATAAATCATAATGAAAATCTGGAAGTATTTTGAGCTGAATGATAAACAAAATATTACATTTCATGATATATGGAATGTAGCTAAAGCAGACCTAGATGCAAATGCATAACTTTCAAAGGACAGATTTGGAAAAAAAAAGGTTGAAATTTCACTGAGGTATTAGAAAAAGAAGAGTAAAGGAAAGTAAATGGAATAAACATTAGTAGAGCAATTGTTAACAAAATATAAACAAAGAGATTCAACAAAATCAAAAGTTTTTTAAGATTAATAAAACTGACAAACCTCTAGCGAAATCAGGAAAAAGAGTCCAAAAGATCAATATTAGGAATTAAAAGGGAGATATTGCTACAAATTTGGCAGAATTTGCATCTGTCTCCTACTTTTACAAATTACTCTAATGAAAAAAGTATTTTCACACATATTTTCTCAATACATTGTAGTGAGAATTTATTATGCAGAGCACACAGCTAGTGCTTACTTAATTTGTATTCCTTACTTTTTTTTTTTGCTGTAATGTGCTTACTCAAAAGGAAGATGGTATTTTCCCCTCAATTATATTTTACTTAAAATTAAGGATTACCTTAAATCATAAATGCCAATGATGAAAAAGTAATTAGTTTATCATTAGATTCATGCAATATGTGTTCCTGAAATTTCAGAATATATAAAAATTATTAGAAATTATTTAGTTCAAAATTTAATGATAGTACTAAATGCTACTTGAATTTTAAAAAGTGAAGATGGTGAATGACTGGGAGAGGTGCGAGGTGGAAACGATGAAGAAGTCATGAAATTTATAAAATTGAATAGCCTCAATAAGGAATAAAAGTAGGAAATCAACACTTTTATTTACTGTAAGTATGTCCTTAAAACATTAGGATGAAATCATCTCTACAGGGATCGTTTTAGGGGTTTGTTTTGCGATATAACTGCTTTGCGCTTCAGTTTCTTTTTCCACTAGATGAGTAGACTGCACAAAATAATTGCAAATCTCCCAAATGAGATGATTTTTATTATTCTAGGAAGAGAACACGCCATAATATTTAAGCGCATAGGCTTGAGAGGTATGTATTCATTCGTTTGGCAAATGTTTATTGAACAACTATTATGTGTCAGAGATATGGACAAGGTCTTTGTTATTACAGAATTTATCTTTTATTAAAGGGACAGGTACCAGACAGGTAACAAACTGTAAAAATAGGCAGGGCTTGTGATAGCTGCTGTGTGGGTAACAGGGTGTTAGGATACAGATTAAAAGAAGTTTGAAAGCTTCCTAGTGCTGTGCCTAATTCACAATACAATTTCAATAAGTATTGTTGAGTTTCTTATTGTTAATGACAAAGTACACATCACTAGGTTATACAAGCTAATGGAGATGCTGTTCTCTAGTCAGGACTCATTTTATGGCAAAAGAGGAAAATGCAACTGAAATTGGCTTCAACAAAAAAGGGAATTATTTGCTCACCTGTTTTAGAAGCCCAGGACAGCTTAGACATGATTTGGCTTCAAGGATTGAAGGATGTCCTTAGGTTTACCTGTTCTTACCTTTTTGCCCTACTCTGCCACTAGAGAGAGTGTCCACAAGAGCAGCACCATCTGCTCGTGTGTGTGTGTGTGTGTGTGTGTGTGTACGCGCGTGCTTGAGGTGGTGCTGGAGGAATAAGGTGCTTCTTGATTGCCATACCTGGATCACTGTGTCCCAAGCAGGGACTGCTCTTTGTCACCCACTATATACTTCCCTCTTTGTTCTTTCAGTAATAATACCTCCCTAAATTTCAGCTGGGCACGAGGCTATCTGTCCAGAGAACATGCTCCTCAGCCTCCTTTTCCATACGCCAAATGCAGACACAAACCAGATTACTCCTGCTGTGTCTGTACAGGGTTCTAACAGCCTCTCTCCACCAGAGGTTCCAGGAAAGGCCAAGCTCTAATGCCCCCGAGCATCCGCTGTGTATAATGCATCAAGTTCTTTCCTAAGCATCTAGAATAGCACTGGCTGTCAATCATGTTTGGGGGAACTGAGAAAGGCTGAGGACAGAGCACAGTGAAAACAACCCGAGCTCCTGGATCACTTTGTGGAGCCAAGAGCCCGTCTGTCTGGGCTCTTCCACCAAGTCTGGACATTGTCACTTAAATACTGCATGCTTGGGCTTCATCGTTCTGGTGGCCTAGCTAATAAATATTCAACTCTGTAACTGGGGGCTGAGATGAACTCTCGAGGAGCAATTTGGACTGGGATGGGGGCAGGCTGGTGCCCACAGGTACACTGGAGTGGGATCCTTGGCAAGCAAAATAATACTTGGTATAAGCACTCACCCGGGTGCAGAGCTGAAAATGCCAGTTTCGACAATTTCAAAAGTGTAAAATTGGGTTAACAGTCAACATATTTTCCACCATCTTCGTAGGTCAGAAGCCATAGAGCACGTTAGATTCTTCTTTCACTCGATTATGAGTTTTTTCATTAAACGTAAACATTTCCTGTTAGTGAAGATGACAGCATGATTGTGTGTAAGTCTCAGATGAAGTCAGGAGAAGGTATTGACTCACTCACATTTTATTCATCTCCGCTTAGGGGTCAGTTTGCACGTGTAAACGTGAAATTATATACAGATAAATGATATACCTAATACATTACATTTTTTCAATTTCCTTTTTCTATAGTTTGGGTTAAAGATTCTGATGTGGTTTTCTCACTCTCGGGGTTTCCTCTCCCTTAACTCTACTGTGAATTGCAGTGTCTGGAATAGCTCTTCTTATGGTGAATAACATGTTTGGTTCAGTAGTCTTCACGCCATGCCTCATTTATCTCACACGCACATTGCATTCTCCTCCTGAGACTCACGCTGGTGGCCCCCGCACCTGGTGCAGTGGGTTGCCTGTAACTCAAGCCGGTTTTTATGCAAGAGCAGGACTCTGCCCAGAGATACCGGAGACGGAGCTGCCTCGAATTCCAAGTGCATGGCAGAGGGGGCGGCCTCACGCAAGTGGCCGTGGGGCCTCACACGTGAGAAACAAACACGGCTTGGGACATACATGTGGGTCAGGGGAAGCAAGGGTTTCCTCGAAGCGGCTGTCTTGAGGGGGAGGCTGGAATAAAATCCTGAGCACAGCACAGCACTGAACATTTGTGCCCAAGCTTCTAGGCTGAAGTGTCTTTGATTTTCTTCCTCCTTTTTGCTCCATGAAAAAATTGTTCATTATAGGAGTTGCCGTCATGGCTTAGTGCTAACAAACCTGACTAGTATCCATGAGAATGTGGTTTCGATCCCTGGCATCCCTCAGTGGGTTAAGGATCCAGCATCGCCGTGAGCTGTGGTGTAGGTTGAAGATGCAGCTTGGATCCCGTGTGGCTGTGACTGTGGCATAGGCCAGTGGCTACAGCTCCAATTCAACCCCTAGCCTAGAGACTTCCCTATGCTGTGGGTGTGGCCGTAAAAAGACCAAAGAAAGGTGTTCATTATAGAAAAAATAGAAAAATTAGATAAACAAGAACAGAAAAAAGACCACTGTATAAAATTTTGACTTTGCCTTTTTAGAATTTTGCTTATGCAAATATACACATATGAATGTATACAAATAATGTTTTGTGTTGTACCTGCTTTCTAGATACTCTCTCAAACAATGTAACCCTAATATGTTCTAATACAGTCAAGAGTTCCTTGTTGCTTATTTAGAGATGCTTTGCAGACACAGAATCTATGAACACAGTGCAGTCCCATCCTGTCTTTGCATCTTTTGGTTGCTAGCAAGGTGGAGCTAATACACAACGCACAGCTGCACCCTTGGAAGCCCCTCCTCTTTTCCTCAGTTATGTAATTTTGTTTCTTTTGTATGCAGAGCTTCGGAAGGCATCTTTCACGCCAAACTCCTCTAGGTGGCCACAATTCCCAAATCCCGATTCTGCCTCTATCTTCTGGTCCCCTTATTAATTTTCCACCCCCAGGGTCTGCATTAGCAAAGGTCAAGGACCTTGCTGGGAAATTCTGCTGAGGACTGAAGGAAGGGGAACTTACAAGGGCAAGGTCAACGTTCTCTGTAGTGAGCGGGGATGATGGGTCATAAAGGAGAAAACACGCAACACCCAGGAGTTAATAAAGTTGTCAGTGCAACATTAGTGTATGTGAAAGTTGTCCATGACAAAAATAAATGCACGCTAATATTGTAATTTTTAAAGACTAGATGGCATATCATTCCACATATAGCTGTTATCTATATATGTATTCTTTTTTCCTACTTTGAATATTTAATTTATTTAAATTTTTTTCATTGATGGAAAAATATGCTATAAATATCCCTATACGTATGTCTTTGAGTGTTTTCCAAATTATTTACTTAGAAAAAATTTCGGGAAATAAGATTGCTGAGTCTTAAGACTTGTGGTTGCCAAGGGCGGTGGGGAAGGTGTGGGAGAGAGGGAATGGGTTTGGATTAACAGATGCGAACTATTATATACAGAATGGATAAACAACAAGGTCCTACTGCATAGCACAGGGAATTATATTCAATGTCCTGTGATAAGCCACAGTGGAAAATAATATGAAAAAGAATGTCTATGTAGAGCTGAATGACTTTGTTATACAGTAGAAATTAACAGAACATTGTAAGTCAACTATACCTCAATAAAATAAAATAAAAAAGATTGCTGAGTCCAAAGGTATGCAATTCATGGAATTTTTGCCTTAACGCCCTGTAAGACAAGTTTGCTGATTTGTCTTTGATTCATAATGCATAAGGTATTACTGACCCTATCAGCACTAGTTGCTATCATTCTTTTTAAGTTTGCCAATGCAACGGGCAAAAATCATATCTTGTTATTATTTCATTTACTTAATTACTAGTGAGTTTTTTATTTCTATCATTATTGACCACTGTAGGTCTGATTTTTGGATTATATACTTATTTCCTATTGGGGCTGAATTATACTTTAGCATATGGCAACACACGATAAACTTTTGGAGTTGGGAAATGTCTTTGAGAAATTATTGGCCACAACCCATCATGGTGAAATGTACTAAACTGCAATTTTTCCTTGACTTCCTTTTCAATTATTTGCCTGTTTACCTCACAAAGAAAAAACTATGTCAGCAGAATGAAATACATTCATCCAATTATTTTGACACATCAAACCTTTTCCTTAAGGTTTGTGATGGGGCCATATTTTTTCTAACCAACCAAAGATCAAGGGCCTATTGTCATGGAGGAATGAGTTAGGCAACCGGAAAGATGGGAAGCTTAGGCACTCCAGCCAGGCCAGGAAGAGCAGCACAGTATCCGCCAGGACTGATGCAGTGGCAGGTAAGGAACGTTAGTGGGGAAGAAGGGTACACGCATCTCCCAAAGCCCTGGGGGAAAGGCATTGCCAGGACTCAAACTCCGATCTGACGACAAACCCAACGCCTCATCCTAAAACCCAAAAATAAAAAGCAAAAGAAGAGAAAAGAAAGGTGAAATCTCAAAGAGGAGAGTGAAGGAATTACTGAGTCTCTTCCAGGATGGCTATGTTTGATAGAGGTGGCGGAAATATTTAAATCTTTCATTTTAGCACAAATGATTTAGTCATAATGAGAGAAGTCATCTTTATGGCTATGGTGGGGTGGGCCAACGAGACTGTGTTTTTAAGGGTTCTCTGATTTAGCTACTGCATCTTGTGTCCTATATTCTTTTCTCTGACAGTCCGAATCCTTGTCATCTTGGGAAGCTGCTGCCACCTCAGTCCCCACTTCCTCTGAGAAGCCTCCCAGGCAGGTCAGGCTCAGAGGAACCTGCTCCAGCACCAACTTAGCACTGATTTTTCCCACACCTTCTCTTGGTTTCTTAGCACCTGTGGATATTATTCCATTTACCACTATAATAAAATGTTAATTGCCCTAGATTAAGCCTAGCACGAAGCTAGGCACACAGCAGAGTTATCATACATGCAAACTGACCGCTCTGATGATTACTTAAAACAGCTCTACAGAAAGATTCAACTAAAATTTATTGACCAACAGCCATGTGCTAGGGGCTTCCACTTAAGATATCTTAATTCTTATAATCATCCTAGCAGGTAGGAGATATGGGTCCTTCTTTTTTTTTCTTTTCTTTTTTTTTTTATGAGAAAACCGAGGGCAAGAAGAGTTAAGTGGTTTCTTAAGATTTCACTGCTAGTTGGGCTGGAATCTGAATTCTGATTTTCCCAGCTTCAAAGCTGGTATTTTTTTCCTAGTGTTACACTCCTTTGTTCCGCACCTCCTGGCTGTGGGTGGAAGGGCTTCGCAGAGAGGGGAGTTATTGTCTCTGACAAGCTTACTGAGGGACACGGGGAAAAGAAAGCCATCGTTATTTTGGCAGTTCCTGTGAACCAAACCCCACGGTGCCTGTGTTCTTGGGCAAAGACTGTTTTTTTTTTTTTTTTTTTGTCTTTTCTAGGGCTGCATCTGTGGCATATGGAAGTTCCCAGACTAGGGGTCTAATTGGAGCTGTAGCCGCCGGCCTACGCCACAGCCACAGCAACGCGGGATCTGAGCCGCGTCTGCAACCTACACCACAGCCCACGACAACAGTGGATCCTTAACCCACTGAGTGAGGCCACGGATTGAACCCGTGACCTCATGGTTCCTAGTCGGATTCATCAACCACTGAGCCATGACGAGAAGTCCCAAAGACTGATTTTAAAAAGCAAACTAAACAAGTATAGAGACAGTGCCTTTCCACTGAAGCCAAAATTGATGGGTTTTCAGGAAGAAAATGAATAGATTTGGATTGTCTGTTTCCAGCAAAATATCCAAGTAGAATTTTCAGGGGCTATAAATGCAAATTGTTTACACTATTAAAAAATGCTGTTCTTAATGCACTGTGGACTTTTTAGCAGAACTGGACCATTTCTACAAGAAAATGTTAAATGTGGGGAGAATATAATGAGGATTCCTAAACATTTTGTGGATGACAATAAGTCCATTATTGCTTCATTAAAAAGGAAAGAATCAATTTTATATAACAAAACAAATGTGAAGTACCACATATTACTCTGTACAGCTACTTGTCTATTAAAGCAATTTCCATCGTACATGGGGATCCAGATTTTTAAGTTGTCATGAAGTCAAGTTTATCCCATGAATAGATGACCTACAGGATAAGACCCTGGCTATCTCAAGCTCTGCGCCAAGAGCAGCTGACATTTCAAGTGGTGGCATCCAGCTGTGCTGTCCTGAAGAGCTACAGGAGGCAGAGTGATGCAGAGCTGGCCCCTCAAGTTGCAGGCACATCACACTTGCCAGGAGAGATCCTTAAAAATACACAGATTGCAAAGCTGCAAGAGCTCTGGGACCAGGCTTTTAAAAGCCCCTCAGTGATGGACATTCAAGTCTGAAAGCTACTGACGAAGACAGAGAGACCTGAGCACAAAGCCTGGCTCCATCACTGGCCAGACACGTGACTCTAAGCGAGCGGGACCTACTGAAGCCTTCCCAGAATAGAGCCCCATCCATGTCCTCCATCTGCCTTTTGTCTGTTAAAAAAAAAAAAAAAACGCTTTAGCCTAAGAATAAATTTAATCAGAGAAGTGAGAAAAAGCAGAGAGAAAGGACAACAGTCAAGCAAGACCAAATAAGAACAGTTTAGTCATTCAACCAAGTCAAGGAACTTCAGTTCTTCCTCAAGGACTATGGAAAATATTCTGAGCCATGTCCTCTGAGCCGTTTTGCAGATAATGAAACCCCCATCGGGTGGGAGAAGTTTAATTGTATGCTGCCCACAAGCACGCACACCCCAGACTGGTGGGAACCAGCAGGTGGGTGACACAGACTCCCAGTTACCTCCCCACCGGCCAATCAGAAAGAAGCCCGTGAACAAGCCGCACGCGCCCTGCTCCTTGAACACTGTAAGACTCTTCACTATTTCCTTCAGGGCGGGACCCAGTTTTGAGCGCATTAGCCTACTGTGGCCCCCTTTGCCTGGGAAAGCAATAAAGCTATTCTTTCCTGCTTCACCCAAAACTCTGTCTCCGAGTTTCTATTTGGCACCAGTGAACAGAGGCTGAGTTCTGGCAACATGACCTCCGGTTAGTCACCTGCTGGCTCTCAGCCTGTCTCAACTATACACTGGGTTTGGTGAGGAGGAAGTGATTGTGAAGTACTTGGCTCATAATTTGACACTATTGTACCTGCGTAGAATATATGAGATAAAAGGTGTGTTAAAGTTTCTCAATCACGATTGCCAGCTCGAGCTTAGTGTGTTCACAGGGAGGGCAGGTATGAGACAGAAATCGCCTAGTGCCGTGGCCTCCCAGACCTGTTAACCTGGCCTTGAAGTACCAGCTTTCTGCCACTGGAGGTCCGTGGAAAGGTTTCTGGCTGACTGCTCAGGGCAGTAAGCTGGCACACGCTGGCCATGGGAGCCAGCACACCCTGGCTATTGCAGGAGGCCAGGGAAGAAGTGTAGGCTCACCTCTCATGGCCTGTAGCCCTGCAGGAAACTCAGATCCATTCCTACAACCTTTCAACTAGGTTCCTGGTCCTTTAACAAAACTAAAAATGAGAAATCAGAAAACAGAAGTGCCTTCCAACATTTTATTGCACGCAGATAGATCAAGACATTTTTCTCTGAGATCTATCTCCAGTGCATTTGCTAAGGAGGGATATTTATTGCCTTCACAAAGTGATGGATTTTTTTTTTCCAGACGCACATGCTGATTTAGTTTCAACTGTATGGCAGGATTCCATAAGATCCTATCTTTCATATACTTTGGAGCGAGGTATTCAGATCATTAATTTTGAAGAAAGGGTTCTGACAAAATTTGAGATAAATCAGAACAATATTATTACATTGTTACTCTTTCTTGGCAAGAGCTGTGAAAGTTTAAGAAATTAACCCACAGAAATTGCAAAGCCGAATTTTGTAATTCAGTGACCTAGGTAATGTGCAGTGCTTGAACATGAAAATCGACAGAACGGAAAAGTTATTAGAACATATCTACCAGATATGGAACATAATTTAGAGAATTGCCTCACATCTTTTTTTCTAAAAGGATTTTAGAAATTTTCTTACAACCTCTTCAATTTCTAAGAGACATTTGTGGGCAGGTGTATGGTCCCATTAAAAACAGGGTAGGGAGTTACCACGATGGCTCAACGGAAACGAATGTGACTAGTATCCATAAGGACACAGGTTTGATCCCTGGCCTTGCTCAGTGGGTTAAGGATCTGGCATTGCTGTGAGCTGTGGTGTGGGTCACAGACATGGCTCGAATCCTGTATTGCTGTGGCTGTGGCTGTGGCCAGCAGCTGAATCTCCGATTAGACCCCCCTACCCTGTCGTGTGGATTTGGGTGGGCAAGACCGGAAGCATAAAGGCTTAAAGACTGGCTTGAAGGGGAACTATCCAGGTTCAAGAAGATCCCTGCCTGACCAAGCAGGGGCAGTGGAGATGCTGCCTGGACCAGCACCTCTGGGGACCCGTGATCTATATTTTTAACAATATCCCTTGGTGACTGTGAGTTATCAAACTTGAAAATGACAGGTCTGAACTAAACTGTCTCCCTTGTTGGGAGGAAAGTCATTCCTGACTGTGGTTTGTTGGTTTTCTTTCTTAGTGTTAATTTTTCTCATGTGATTTGAAATAATAGCTTGCAATTTATTAAAATAGGTTATTTTCAAAGTTTTCCCATCCCTGGCTGATAGCCCTCAAGTTGCCTCCATCTGGTCTCCTGAAATTCCCTGTCCAGATGCAGCGCTTACACTGTTGGCTGGATTCCCACGGCCATGCTGCATTTAGGGCACACCCAGACCCCAATCCAGTGGGCACTACGACCCAGAACCAGTCTGCAGTTTTATAGTCATGCGCATTTCTACTCTATGGATTATTCCTTTTGTCTTTAACTGCATTCGAGTTATCCAATTAGGGGTGTGAGTGTGTGTGAGTGTGTGTGTGTGTGTGTGTGTGTGTGTGTGTCGGGGGTGGGGAGATATCACTGATGTGCTTAAAACAAAGAGGGAACCTTATAGGGTTAAAGAAACAACATCTTTACAAGAAGTCTTAATGGCTGTATTCTAATCCCTATTTCTTTAATCAATGGTTTAGTGGCAACCAAAGTGTATAAGGGAGAATTTCGAAATATGGTTGCCTTTTGAGAGTTAAGCTGGTAAAACCCACTGTGTTTGGCCATTTATGGAAGAGAATGAGGGAAGGAGGAAATGTGTGACTGGAGTTAGGGAACACTTCAACTCTGAGGAAGATGCCAGTCGAGAGAGGCAAGATTGAAATCAAAGTGCAGCTCAGGAAGCTTAGAGCTAATCTCTGGAACGATGCTCTGAAGGAAAATTGCAACAGTGGTGGGAGTGTCACTGCTGAACTTGAATGGGGATCTCATGGGTCGAGAGCTGGTGTTTCCACTGGTATTGGGCGGAGGGCCCCGAGAGACCACACGATTGCATGTCTGCTTGCTGAGCTAACTTGCAACAAGGACTGAGCTATGTAAAGGCTGGTGAACCAGCCTTGAAGGTCATCCACTCTCAGGGCTGAACTGTGTAGCTCCAAAAGTCACCAATGAAGTCCTAGCCCCTGGGACCTCAGAATGTAACTATATTTGGAGACAGAGTCTTTAAAGAGGTAATTAAGGTACCATGAATTCATATGAGTGGGACCTAAATCAGTCTGACTCATGTCCTTGTAAGAAGAGGGGATTTTCTCACTGGTCAGAATGGCCATGAGTAATAAGTCTACAAATCGCAAAAGCTGGAGAGGATGTGGAATAAAGGGAACCCTCCTACACGGTTGGTGTAAATTGGTACAACCACTATGGAGAACAGTATGGAAAGTCCTTAGAAAAGTAAAAATAGAATTGCCATATGGTCCAGCAATCCCATTCCATGGCATATATCTTGACAAAATTACAATTTGGAAAGATACATGCACCTGTGTGTTCATAGCAGCACTATTTACAATAGCCAAGACATGGGATGTCCATTGACAGATAAATGGATTAAGAAGATGTGGTACATATACAAAATGGAATACTACTCAGCCATAAAAAAGAATGAAATAATACCATTTGCAACAACATGGATGCAACTAGAGATTCTCATACTAAGTGAAGTAAGTCAGAAAGACAAACACCATATGATATCACTTATATGTGGAATCCAAAATATGGCACAAATGAGCCTATTTACAAAACAGAAACAGACCCATGGTCATGGAAAACAGACTTGCGATTGCCAAGGGTGGGAGGACGGAGTGGGATAGACTGGGAGTTTGGGGTTAGTAGATGCAAACTATTACATTTAGAATGGATAAACAATGAGGTCCTACTGTATAGCACAGGGAACTATATCCAGTCTTATGGGATAGATCATGATGGAAGGGGATATAAAAAAGGAAATGTATATTACATATGACTGGGTCACTTTGCTCTACAGCAGAAACTGGCACTTTGTAAATCAACTGTATCTTAATAAAATTTTGAAAATTAAGAAAAAGGAGATTTGGACACAGACATATAGAGGAAGATCATGTGAGGACACAGGAAGAGGATGGCCACCCACAACCCAAGGAGAGAAGCCTTAGAAAAAACCAACTCTGCTGATATCTTGATCTTGGACTTCTAGCCTTCAGAATTGTGAGAAAATAAATTTTGTTATTTAAGCCCGCTAGTCAGTGGCCATTTTGTTATGACAGAGCTAGAAAGCTAAGATAGCCATTCAGCTCTTTGCACCCTGATTTCCTACTCCTGGGAAACTTCCTTGTTATAATCTGACCTCACCTGCAGGAGGGGAGGTATTACAATGGCGAAGGAATTCACTACCAGGCCTCCAGGGAATCCTGGTCACTCGTCAGCTCTATTTCCCATTGTGAGTTAGTTGACTGGCTTTCTGGTTAATGCAGCATTTTTATGAGCCAGCATATGATGTTCATTCTTTGATTCCCTCTCTTACTGGGGAATGCTGTAAAATTGAGTTCCTGAGCCTGCAGAGCCCTTTTTCACACTGAGGATGTTTTGACCATGTTTCTTACTGTGTGACATAAAGTAAATATTCAGCTTTTACAAGCTTTTTTTCCCTAAGAAACGTTCACCACAGCCTCAAGTTTTATCTCCTGAAGTTTTGTGGTCCAGGATGAGATGGAGATATAGGATAAGTTTGGGTCCAGGATGCTGATGTCAGGTATTCAAAGGACTTAGTTAAAAAACCTTAATGTTTAATAGTCTGTTTTTAGGCTGCATTAAACATCTTAGCAGTTATTTCAAATTGGCTATATAGAAATAGAAGCATCCAAACTTCTGCCGTGGCAGAGCTATGTGGTGCACGGATCAGTGGGAACAGACAATAAAAGCAGCTGAAGAGGTAATTGCACTAAAGTCACCCTGTGTACCTGAACTTGACAGCCTGTGAGTTAAAACTCCCATTATATTGGGCCAGCCTCACGAACTAGCTTGTTTTCCAGTGACCAAAAGTACAGTTTAGTCAAGGTCTTCTAAAAAAAAAAAGCCAAAATATGAATACGAAGAAAAATCATTGGAATTCTCATATACCTACAAATAGGAACCTACTAGCCAGAAAAAGTTTCAAAACATCATATTTTCCCTGTTTTTTTTTTAAACCATGTCGAACTCAAAGCATCCTTATTGTTAAGTGAAATCTTTGGCAGTCTTGTTCCAAGGCTCAGAACATGCTGGGATCTGAAAGTGAGATTTTCCACTGGATTCTCAAATCCTGGTAAGGCGGTTTCAACTCTGAAGGAGTCTTCTAAATTCATATCACAGCTCCCTTTATGGTGTTATAGTAAATGAACCACTAGCGTGATACGTGAACCAGAAGCGGAAGAAAGGAAGAGAGGAAGGAAGGAAGGAAGGAAGAAGAAAGAAAGAGAAAGAGCGAAAAAATCCTACTTTGGCTGGAGGGGAATATATTTTGTAAATCAGTGTCTGTATTTGTGTATTTCAGACTCTTTCCACGTGTTACAATCATTGGAGCCACTTAGCTGGATAGCACATCCTAAGGCAAGATGATTAGCTGGAATTAATGGAGTTTTGTCATCAGCTCAGTCCCTTGGCAAACCCTGGGATGTCGTTAATCCCCAGGACGCATTTGCCTGTCCTGGTTGCGCTTCCTCCTGCGTAGCGATTGCTAAATGCAGTACATGGGAAAAAGTCATGTCCACTATTTCCAATTATATCATGAAAGATGGTGTAACCATCGCGTTTCTAATATTATCCCTAAAAAGCCATCTTCGCTTAGTTCTCAAGACCTTTCATGTAAGCTTTTTTAAAAGGAGAAAAAAATTCTGAATTTCTAATTTGAGATACCTGGATGATAACTATAACTGACTACAGTGAACATAATCTTTAGGTTTGTTTTGGTTCTAGAAGTGTTGCGAATGGAGAGATGATGCTTATTGAAGTAAACTTAATACGTTCCAGAAACGAAAAAGGAGAAGCTGGTCAAATATAATTTTTTAAAAAACTTATGGGCTCTTTTCAAGATAGCTAAATCAATTAAGGAAGAATAGATGTTACCTTTTTTCTTTTTTTTAATGCTTTTTAGGGCTGAACCTGTGGCATATGGAAGTTCCCAGGCCAAGCATTAAATCAGAGCCATAGCCACCAGCCTGTGCCACAGCCACAGCAACGCGGGATCTGAGCAGCATCTGTGACCTACACCACAGCTCACAGCAACACTGGATCCTTAACCCACTGTGCAAGGCCAGGGATTGAACCCACCTCCTCATGGTTATTAGTTCGGTTCTTTAGCCACTGAGCCACAATGGGAACTCCTAGATGTTACTTTTAAAAGGAAAACTAGCCCACAGTTTATTGTTCAACAGTATTATTAGAAGTTGCGTTTTTGAACTGTAACTGCATTCTTGGCTTGGAATATGTAAGGCACTCAAAATGTTTTATTTTTTAAAATTAAAACAGGAGTTTCCATTGTGGCACAGTGGAAAGGAATCCAGCTAGGAACCATGAGGTTGTGGGTTCGATCCCTGACCTCGCTCAGTGGGTTAAGGATCCAGCGTTGCCATGAGCTGTGATGTAGGTTGCAGATGCAGCTCAGATCTGGCATTGCAGTGGCTGTGGCGTAGGCCAGCAGCAATAGCTCCAATTAGACTCCTAGCCTGGGAACCTCCATATGCCATGGGTGCGACCCTAAAAATACAAAAAAGAAAAAGACAAAAAAAATTAAAACAAAATATTCATACGTTTAAGATCAATGAAGATTTTCTTTTAATTTTATTGGAGTATGGTTGACTTACAATGTTGTGTTAGTTTCAGGTGTACAGCAAAGTGAATCAGTCATACACATAAATATATCTTTTTTTTCCCTGAATAGGTTATTACAAACTATTGAATAGATTTTCTTGTTCTATATAGTAGGTTCTCGTTAATCATCTATTTTAATGAAGCTTTTCAACTTTAGCCCTGGCCCTTAAAACTGGAAGATATTTTTCACATGCTGCACTTTATTTTTGCCTGTAGCTGGCATTGTTTTAACCTGATCAGAATGACTGCGTGAAGAAATATCCAATTACCCACTTTTGCATCCTGATGTCTTCTGGCAACAGGATTTGACGCAGAACTCAGTTTGCTCTTAAAATCAAATAAAATTTCGAGTGAAGAACTATCTTGGAGTCTTCACGTTGAAGAAGCTTCATGGCGAATCAGCTCCTCTTTGCTGGCAATCACGCAAGTCCATTGGTGGTGTCAACCATTCATTTACTTTTTATTTTTTTGCCTTTTTAGGGCTGCACCTGGCGGCATATGGAGGTTCCCAGGCTAGGGCTCAAATTGGAGCAGTAGCCGCCGGCCTACACCACAACCACAGCAACGCCGATCTGAGCTGCATCTGCAACCTACACCACAGCTCATGGCAATGCCGGATCCTTAACCCACTGGGTGAGGCCAGGGATCAAAACTTCGTCCTCATGGATGCTAGTCAGATTCATTGCCGCTGAGCCACGATAGGAATTCCCTCAACCTTTCATTTAAACACTGGGGCTGGGGAGGGAGGAGGCTCAAATTGCGGAGGTGGGGGGGGGTAACTGGTTCTTGCTGCAGTCATTGGTCTGGTATCAGCAAATGATAATGCATGTCTCTCCAGTAGGATGTCAAAGGCACTGAGGTCTAAAGATGGTGCAGCTGAGATAAGGAGTTTCCCTGGAAGGTAATTAGAGGGGTTCCCACTGTGGCCCAGTGGGTTAAGGATCTGACCGCAGTCGCTCAGGTTGCTGTGGAGGTGCAGGTTTGATCCCCAGGCTGGCCCAGTGGGTTAAGGATACAGCGTTGCTGCAGCTGCAGCTCAGATTCCATTCAGTTCCTGGTCCGAAAATTTACATATGCCACAGGAGTGCCCAAGAAAGTGGAAAAGTAAAAATAAAACAAGGTTCTATCATAGACAACCAAGGCCGTGTTGAATGAGGTCCGGTTAAGAATGAAGTCCATTTGGACTTAAGGAACTGGCCCTGCAAGGGTTAGGTGGGAAATGTTCTTCCTTTCTCGTGTGAGAGACTTCATGAACTTTCTGATCGGGTACACGGTGCTAAAACCTGATTCTGGGAAACTACACATTCCCGGCGAAGCTGTGATGTACCCTGAGCTGAAACTGCACCATTACGTTTTCATGAGAACTCGCTGCTCTTTGCTTCATTATAAGCATTTTGTCATGTTTCCTTCTGTTTAAATAATCCGCCGTAAAGAAAAATATCTTGAAGGGACGTGAGTCATTCATTTTATATTAATTCCTGATTTGGCTTCTGCCAAAAAATTAGTATTTATTTTCCATAAATTTGACACATCCATTCTCATGTTTACCTTTTTGCCATGGTAATCATATCCAAACGAGACACTGGGAGGGAAGCTTATGCTGTTCCTTGGCAAAGGTCAGGTGCAAAGGAATGAGTTATTTTGAGACATTTTCTATTGCAATGACTGTTATTATTTTTACAGTTCAAAGACGTCTTGTGCCACGTAGGGTGAGGTGAGAGGGGTTTTCCGGAACACAAGACCGTCAGCACTAAAACCGTGAAATGCTAAGCCAGCTGAGACTGCTGGCCAACCTGTGCTAAGACAGTGACTAGAAAAATAAGAGAGCAAGGATTGCAATAGAGAAATCCTGTGGGCAGGGGCAAGGTTTCCTGTTTGGAAAGAAAATACACAGAAATATAATACCAGAAGTGGTGGGAAGATTAAACAAAACTGGTCCTCTGAGAAATCGAGGTCTGTGGGATTCTGTGCTTAGTTCCAAAGAGAAGGGACTTTTCTGAGAAACATCAGTTTCCAGGTTCCCTGAATTTTAATGAGTGAGTTGAAGCCAGAGTTAAGTGGTTTGTCTCATCCACTCGCTTATTAATTTCTTCAAAAAATATTTATCGAGTATTTTTTTTCCCTATGCCAGCCACTGTCAAGAGAAATACAGGCAGCCCTTGGCCTCTGAAGAGGATTGGTTTCAGGACCCATCATGGGTACCAAAAGCCGCGGACGCTTCAGTCCAAGAGTTGGTCCCAGTATCTGAGATCCTGTATTCACCTGTTGTCTGTGGATCCAACCAATTCAGGATCGGGTGGTACTGCATTTACTCTTGAAAAAAATTCCACATAGAAGAGGACTTGCACAGCTCAAACCTGTGTTGTTCAAGGTCAACTGTATACCACAGAAGGAACAGCATTCCTCCTCGGGTGAGGTTTACACTCACAATACTGGCCCTTCCATCACGCCGAGCACCCACCTGGGTTCTCATTTATTCCCCATAATAACTCTCTCTCTCTATTTTTTTTTCTTTTTCCTTTTTCCTTTTTTTATGACCACACCCGCGGCATATGGAAGTTCCCAGGTTAGGGGTTAAATCGGAGCTGCAGCTGCCGGCCTGCACCACAGCCATGGCAAGGTGGGATCCGAGCCGTGTTTATGACTTACACCACAGCTCACAGCAACACCAGATCCCCGACCCACGGAGTGAGGCCTGGGATCGAACCCGCATCCTCATGGGTACCAGTCAGATTCGTTTCTGCTTTGCCACAATGGAAACTCTGCACGTAATAACTCTAATCAGTGAATCCTACTGTTAGTTCACTTTCTCGGTAGAGAAACAGAGGCTCAGAAACAAAGGAACTTGCCCGAGGCAGAATGCTGGGGCTTAAGCCACTAGACCCCGAAACGCAAGCCCTTGAAAAGCCTTGCGACACTGGTGGGTGGGAAAGTCCTGGTGCTTGAAGCAAAGCCCTGGATTCGCTGCGCGGCTGAGCGACGAGGCCTTCGCAGGATGCCAGGCCCAGTTCTAGCATCCTTCGCGGAGGTCCCCGTAGCTGGTGCTTACGCGCTGAGCCATTGGGCAAAGGACATTTGACTCTAAGATCCAGGAAGCGCTCTAACAGTAAACCCGAAGGGGAACAAACAAAGACGGTCAGTGACGGATGTGGTTCTCAAAGGCTGTTTGTTAACCCTCGACAGAGACTGCCACGTAGCCTGCTCCTGCTTTGGTTTTTTTGGTGGCTAAGTTAAACGCTCTGAGTGTTAATATTAGCAGAAGGGCAGGGTCCAGAACAGCGGTTGATCACAGATCGCCCAGGATCCCAGCGTTTCCAGTCCCTGGCTGTGTGGCCTTGGGCCTGTGATGAACCTCTCTGAACTCCAATAATCTTATCTATAAAACAATCATGAGAAAGACAGTGTCCTCCTTAGAGGTTATTTCTTAGGTAAAAGGTAAAAGCTCAGGCTAGTCTCTGGAATATACTAAGTACCGTTTAAGTGTTAGCTGTGGAGCAGCCATGTCCAAAGGGTTTCGTAAGGCAACCAGCTCTACTATTTAAATTCATCTTAATTGTGCACCGTGTAGTTTGCTATTTTTGTTTACCTTACCTTTTTCCTTTCGTCTACTCAGGCTTTCTACCTGGCTTGAGTAGGATGAGCCATTTGGTTTACCATGTAAAACTGGACAATGTCATTTACTTTGAAATCCAGGACCCAGAAAAACTATCTTCTCTAAGAACTGTTTGCGTCCACAGGGTCAGCTGGACCAGGTCCCATGACAGAGTCCGAGTCCCTTGTTTCCACTAAAAAGGACTCGGAACCACTTGGGGAGTTTTAAAAGTCCTGATGCACAGGCTTCCCCAGAGCAATAAAATTAGACTCCCTTGAGAGCAGGGGCTGGGTCTCAGTTTTTCTTTAAAGAGCCTCAGGTGGCTCCGATGGGTCGGCAAGGTTGAGCCCCACTGCTCTAGACAAAATCGACCCGGTAACTCCCCCTGGCCCCTGACACAGAGAGAGTGTTCCTCTTCCGAGTGTAATGAATGCTTTTAGAATTCACCTACTGTGTCAGTGAAGGGCTGTGGGTAGCAAATAGCAGCGAACCCGGTAGCATCTAGAGCACCTGGAAACTTGTTGGAAATGCAGATTCTCAGGCCTTACTCCCAGATAACCGAATCGGAACCTGAAAATGCAACCTGTTTGAACAAGCTCCCCAGGTGACACTTGGGCACACTTAAGCTGGAGAACCTGGCTTAAACCAGTAGGGACCCAGACCTAGAAATGACGCAGGACCGCTTCCTTCAAACGCACAACGCAGGGATGGGTGTTTGCAAGGGGGGCTGTGGGGGGGCGGGCGTCACAATGACCCCTGGGCATGTATTTTGCTACAGGAACATTAGAGGCTTCCAGAGCCTTCTGGTCAAAGGAGCAGCCGAAGAAGGAGTGCTGAAAAAAGTTTTAGGGTAATTTAAAAGTGTAGTTTTCATGGGGGACCTCCAGTCCTCTCTATGGAAGAGGTCTGTTTATTATTTGTCTCAGCCACCCTGGGACCCTTGTAGCTGTGGTAAGTTTTTGGACTTTTTAGAATAAGAAACTTGGGTCGAACATATTATGTGAAGTCAGTCAGAAAGAGAAAGACAAATACCACGTGATGTCACTTACATGTGGAATCTAAAATATGGCACAAATGAACCTTCCTACAAAACAGAAACAGACTCACAGACATGGAGAGCAGATTTGCAGTTGCCGAGGAGAGGGAGTGGGGTGGACGGGGAGTTTAGGGTTGGCAGACACAACTATTACATTTAGAATGCGCAAGCAATGAGGTCCTAGAGTACAGCACAGGGAACTATACCCAGTCTCTTGGAATAGAACATGATGGAAGATGGTAAGAGGAGAAGAATGTGTATATATACATACACACACAATGACAAAAACAAAAGACAAAAAATATGACAATGACAAAAAAATGTGAATATCCATGAGTCTAGAAACTTTCTTTCTTGGGGGGGGGGCGGGTCTTTATAGGGCCCCATCTGAGGTATATGGAAGTTCCCAGGATAAGGGTCAAATCGAAGCTTCAGCTGCTGGCCTACACCACAGCCACAGCCACTTGGGATCTGAGCCACATCTGTGAACTACACCATAGCTCACGGCAACACTGGATCCTTAACCCACTGAGCGAGGCCAGGAATCGAACCTGCGTCCTTGTGGATGATAGATTTGTTTCCGCTAAGCCATGACAGGAACTCCTAGAAATTTTCTTAGAGTCTCCTTACACCTCCATTATCAATCTTTGGATAGCCCTAGCCTTGGATTTTTTGACCCAGCATCAGAAAACACAGAGGTTACTATGGCAACTATCTGGCAATATCATTACATCACCCCCTATGATAAGTAGGGTCCCTGGAGCAAAATGTAACAGCATTCATTACATTAGGTATTGAGAGGCTGCATTAAAATAAAACACATTTGATCATCTCTTTAGCTCTTTACTTAAGGTTTGGGATTTTCATCATTTTTAGTCTTGGTTTCCTCTAATCTTTGGAAAATAAAATGATATATAAAATTACATAACCATGTAAAGCTTTAACAGAGGGTAAAAGACTATGGTTATTTTCCAGATTGTCTGAAGAAGATTGTAAGTGTTATAACATCTTCCAAAAACCCACTGCTTATTAATCAAATAATATTCATTCATTAATCAAATTGGAACACCTGAAGGTTTGAACCTTTATAAGGCAATCACTTGAGGGAATTGGGCACATTTTCCTCTTTTTCTACTAAGTGAAAAATTAGGAAATAGGAGATATTAGTCTATTTGTCAAACAAGTTATGCTAGTTTGTCATTTTATGTTTCAAAAGGCTAAATGAGAATTTACAGAGTGTCGACATACTCTGAGTCAGCCTGCACTGTGAGACACTCAGGATTTCTCAGCACCGGTCATTTACGAGATCTGGGAAGCAGGGACAGACATGGCATGAACTTCTTCTTCCTATTTTTCTCCCCATCATTGCCGTTGGCCATTCTCCGTCAACTGCTTCTCGTTTCTTAATGAAATCTCAGAAAGAACCCATAGCTTTTTATAACATTCAGTTATTTAAAAATCAAGGTTGTTGAGTTTATAATTTCAAAGTCATTTCTGGCTTAATGCTTATCTTTTTCCCTTCTCCCAGAACCAGGCCTCTTTCGAGGCTTCCTCCAGCTGCCTTTCCTGGCTGCGGACCCCCGTCTCTCCTAGCTGGGGTCTCCTCTCCAGGCAGCCTGTCCCCTTGGCACTCTGTGCCAGGCATGGCGGACAACCTCCCGGAGAAGGGCGCCCGCCCCTTCTTCCTGCACACCCAGCATCTGGTTTGGAGGCTCTCCCTCCCTTCCTTTTTGATCAGATCCCCCCAAAAAGAGAGGGGGAAACGAGGCAGGTGGATGGACGCCAGAGCTGGTGGAATGCTGCTTAGTGAGCCCAGGAGCGGTGTCTAGCGCACAGTTAAAGAGTGGGCGCAGGTGACCCCCCCCTTTGCTTTAGTTTCGTTTTCTCACCACCCACCTGAGGCAACAGGAGAAGGCCCACTCAGCGTCCTGTTACCTGCACCAGGCCCCCCACCCCACCCCAGGTGGTCTTGGGCCAGGCTCTCAGCTCAGGCCCGAGACCAGGGCATTACTGAGCCGGCCTGGGGCAGAAGACTCTTCCGACCAGGGAGTGGGGAACGAGGGTGGCTGGGTCCTGGCGCTGGGCTGGCTCGGCCGCGTGGGCGTCCTGGCTGCAGGGACGGAGACCGGGGGGACTAGAGCTGCCATCCTTTGTCTCCCTCTTCCTGCGGGAGTGTCAGCTCGGCACGAGACCCCCGTGTCTGTGCATAAGCGACTGCAGACAACTGCTCCCCAGGAAGAGATGAATTATGCCCGCTGGGCCCATCTGTATCGACAGAGCGTGTCCGTGCCTTTTATCTGAGTCCAGGCAGCCCGGGGCCCATCTGAGCTTCGCTCTCATTCAGCTGCTCCAGCGGGAGGGAGGCGGGCCGGCCCAGCAGCTCCACTCAGGGCTGGCGTGGCAGGCACTGGGGTGGGGGGAACCTGGCACGTTAGGAAGAACTCTTTCGTGTCCATGACAGGCCGTACTAACTGCTCCCTGTCTGGCGCCCCCGCGATCCCCAGGGGAGAGGACGGCTCCTCACTCCTCCAGGAAGCAGGTCAGGGTCTGAGTCCTCAGGGCCAAAGGCATAACCTTCACAGACAGAAATCATGAGCTCAGGACGGAAGCTGGAACCTCACCATATTTCTAATGAACAGCAGCAGTGCTTTTGACACACCAGATTTTGTGACAGGAGTTCAGGGTACACAGAGTGTGAACACACAACCCTGTTCTCAAGGTGAAGACAACTAGAAATATGTATCCAGGGAGTTCCCGTTGTGACTCAGCGGGTTACGAACCCAACTAGTAACTATAAGGATGAAGGTTCAATCCCTGGCCTTGCTCAGTGGGTCCGGGATCCGGCATTGCCCTGAGCTGTGGTGTAGGCTGCAGACACGGCTCGGATCTGGTGTTGCTGTGATTATGGCATAGGCCAGCTACTGCAGCTCTCATTCGATCCCTAGCCTGTGGGTAAGGCCCTAAAAAAAAAAAGTGTACCCAGTCCCCATAAGCCAGGGAGAGCCAATCAGGATGGGACGTTAAGACTGTCACTTTATCTGAACCATCTCATTGAATCCTCACAACCACCTATGTGACTGGATACTTTTGATTATCCCCATTTATTTCAGATGAGAAAGCTGAAGCTTCAAAGTATATATAACTTGCCCCAAATCACACACGTAGACAAGGACAAGCCAGGGATCAGTGCCTGGTCTCTGGCATCAGCGTAAGCTGTTAACCCTTGTGATCCTGGCTGAGTCCTTACCAGCTCAGCAGATGCAGGTCTCAGCAGACAGATGGGGGTGCGCAGAGCTTGCGGACCTCAGCGTAAGTGGTGCAGTTTTTGCTGGTTTTCATAGTTAGGTCTCTAAAGAAAAATCAGAGTTGATAGAACAGCTGCTGTGGCTCTCTTCCACCTTACATCTCTTAGGAGCAGGCTGTTTTCTCCACATGGAACAGGCAATCTAGGCCACTCCAGAAGGATCATTGTCACTCTAAACAGAATGAGATGAGTATTGCTTTTTAACAACCGGGCTAATTGCAGCTCATAGGTGGACCTGGCAGCTTGAATACAAAGCCCAGGGAGAGGGAGGCACTAAAAGAATTCGTAGAAAGAGCATCTCAGTGACACGGCCGTCCTACAAGCAATTACTGTTTAGGCTGTGGAGCATGGTTTCAAAGGTCAAAATCCAAGCACGTGAGTAGCATACAAAAATGATCTAGTTGCCAGACAATCTGTGGCTGCACCCAAAGTGAACAGAGAAATGACCCACGCTGCCAACAGACCAGAGTCCAACAGAAGCCCAGAGGAGCTGCATTGAAATGCCCTCTGCCTTTAAAAAAAATTTTTTTTTAGGCAAGAATTTAAAATCATTTACCTAGATGCAGGTACCTAGTTCTGTGTTATTATTGATAACCATGATTAGGAGTTCCCACTGTGGCATAGCGAGTTAAGAATCCAACGGCAGCAGCTTGGGTTGCTGAGGAGGCATGGGTTCGATCCCCAGCCCAGCACAGTGGGTTAAAGGGTCCGGTGTTGCCGCAGCTGCAGTGCTGGTGTTGCCGCGGCTGCAGTGCTGGTGTTGCCGGGTGCAGTGTTGGTGTTGCCGCAGCTGCAGCGTAGGTCACAGCTGAGGCTCAGATTCAATCCGTGTCCTCGGATATAAAAAAACCTGTAACATGAAAAACCCAAAACAAAAAACTGCTACTAAAGCTCAAGAAAATGGCACTGAGCAGACACATTTTGTAGTCTTTGTTTCGTTCTATTCAAACTTAGCCCACCTCACCACTTTTCTTAAAGCTTCTGAACAATGCCTTTCAGTGAAAAATGCAATTACAAATTCTGAGGGCAAGATTTTCTAGAAAGTAGAGAGGAAGGAGGGCTTTCCATTTGTGCCGGTTCCTCTTTCCAGGCTGATGGCCACCAGCGGTGTTAAAAGGAAGCCTGCATTTGTAAGGACGCCGTGACCCACAAATATCAGACGATTTGCCTTGAAGGTTAATGCAGGAATGCCTTGTTCCTTGCCCACGCCCGAAGCCGGCACAGGATGTACCAGCCACTTCTTGCGGCTGGGAATAAAGACCACTGGAGCCAGGATCTTTGGAGACTTTCCGTCTTTGTTTATAGTCCCACCTCTGAGCCAGAAGCCCCGTCGCCAGCCAAGCGGTGTGTCCTCTGGCTGGTGGTTAGCTGGGCCTGGCACCCTCAGCAGTCAGGCCTCAGATCGATGAAATCAGAGGCTTGGGTCCAATCTGCTGAGATGTGTTATCGATGTCCGGATCTTCGGCGAGTCTCTTGGACCGATTTCCATAGTTGGTGCGAAAGCAAAACCGGTCAGTAACGAGCTGGCTGTGCTCTAAATCCTCAGGCACCATAGCCAAGCTCCCCTCCCCGCATCTTGGCTTTGCTGACCTGAGGCGGACATGAGGCAATGTGCCGCCAGGGCCAAGGGCAGAGAGACTACAGCTCATGGGCCAAGGGCGTGGGAGGGGGGCGGGACAGCCCTTGAGCCAGAGAAAGGGTCAAAGCGAGCCGTGAAGGACGCATGGTGACAGCAGGCAATGAACGACGGATGCGCTGAGCCCAAGCACTGCGGGGCCAGAGCGAGAGCAGTCGGGCTCGTTTCCAGGGGCTGCAGGCCCTGCAAAGGCCTCCTTCCAAGACTGGGCCTGCGGGGCCGCTGGCATCCCTTACACAGTCTGCCACTCGCTCACACATCCCTCTGGGACCCAGAAATCAGACCGGGCACAGAGCTCTGGAGTCGAGAGTAAAATTTCACCAACGCAGCACCGCCTTTGTTCTTCGGGGGACCGCCTTTCCTTTTTGTGAAATCCATCCTTCCCCCAGCGCGCGGCACCTGCTCGGCTCTTTCGGGGCTCCCCCGGGCCCGCATCCAGCTGGGCTCCACTTACAAAAACAGGAAGGATCACTGGTTTCTAAACAGAAGGGACGGTGGATATCATCCAGGCCACTGACCTCATTTTACAAATGAGGAAACGTGGCCGAGAGAGGCTGAGCTACTCCTCCAGGGTCACACAGCCCACGAGGGGAAACCAGCTCAAACGGATGAGCCCTCACTTAGCATGTGAGAGGTCAGGGGAGCCAACACCTGCATCCGCCACTCTCTGTTCTCGCCATCACTGCTGGGAGACGGACTGGAGGACCATTAATCAAAGAACACAGCATAAGTGTTATTAAAGGGGCCAGAGGCCCCAGAAACACTTAAATCCTGCCTTCAATTAATCAATTCTTCGTATGAAGTCCCCCAGAGAAATCTATCCTTGGGACAAGGATCAGTGAGGAAAAGAGAATCTGTTTTAACTAGCCCAGGCTCTGAGCCAAACCTAAGAGAATTCTAGCAAATTAAAGTCAAATGGCAGGATGATACCTCCTTAGGACGGAGCGGGCCTAGGCAGCAAGTCCCCCGCCAGAACAATAAAGGTCGTTTTTAGGAGGTCGTTTGGGAAAGCCATGCAAGGGGAACAGTGGAAGAGCAAGGTGGCCCATGGAGAAAGAGGTTCTCCTCTGTTCTGAAAATGCTTCCCCCCACCCCCCACAGCTGCACCCGAGGCATATGGAAGTTCCCAGGCTAGGGGTCAAATTAGAGCTACAGCTGCCAGCCTACACCACGGCCACAGCAACACCGGATCCCTGACCCACTGAGAAAGGCCAGGGATTGAACCCACATCCTCTTGGATACCAGTTGGATTCATTCTCATCTCACCACAATGGGAACTCCATGTACCTTTTTTTTACTTTAGATTCCATATATAAGCAATACCATATGATATTTGTCTTTCTCTGATTTACTTCACTTAGTATGATAGTCTCTAGATCCATCCATGTTGCTGTAAATGGCATTATTTCATTCTTTTTATGGCTGAGTAATATTCCACTGTGTGTATGTACCACATCTTCTTTACCCATTCATCTTTTCATGGACATTTAGGTTGCTTCCATGTCTTGGCTATTGTAAACCACGCTGCTATGAACACTGGGGTGCATGTGACTTTTCAAATTAAAGTTTTCTCCAGATATATGCCCAGGAGTGGAATTGCTGGATCATATATGGTAGTGCTACTTTTGATTTTTTAAGGAACCTCCATACTGTTCTCCACAGTGGTTCTACCAATTTACATTCCCACCAACAGTGCAAGAGGGTTCCCTTTTCTCCACAGCCACTCCAGCATTTATTATCTGTAGGCTTTTGATAACGGCCACCCTGCTTGATGTGAGGTGACAACTCATTGTAGTTTCTGATTTGCATTTCTCTAATAATTAGCGATGCTGAACATCTTTTCATGTATCTATTGGCTGCCTGTATGTCTTCTTTGAAGAAATGTCTATTTAGATCTTCTGCTCATTTTTCGACTGGGTTGTTTGTTTCTTGATTTTGAGCTGTATGAGCTGTCTGTATATTTTGGAGACAAATCCTTTGTCTGCTGCATTGTTTGCAAATGTTTTTTCCCAATCTGCAGGTTGTCGTTTTATTTTGTTTACGGTTTGCTGTGATTTTAAGTTTACTTAGGTCCCATTTGTTTATTTTTGTTTTTATTTCCATTCCATTCAGTTCCCTGGGAGGATGGGTTTTCTCTTCTTCTCAGGGCAGCTAGGGCTCACCCACCACCACACGCTCATGTGCTGTACTTCCAGTTACTCAGCCTCTCAAATCAAATCATACAGCATGGATTACAAAAAAAAAATTGTTTTTCTTAATATTATATTGTGTGAAAGTTCTCATGCAATCAGGTACTTTTAAAGATTTTTTCCTTCTTTTTTGGCCACCCCGCGGCACACGGAGTTCCTGGGCTAGTTCCGAGCCTCAGTTGCCACCTACACTGCAGCTGTAGTGGATCCTTAACCCACTGTGCCAGGCCAGGGACGGAACCTGCATCCTGGTGCTGCTGCCGATCTGGTTGTGTTCCAGCCGGAACTCCTAAAGATCATTTTTCCAGATGAAGACAATGTGATTTATTGAATTCTGCTATTACAATCATCCACATAGTTTCTAACTTTTCACTTGGATGCATATTTTTATACATTGGTCTTGGTAAATAACTGTGATTCTTTTTTTATTTTTCTTTTTTCTTTTTTTTTTTTTTTTTTTGCTTTTTAGGGCTGAACCTGCAGCACAAGGAAGTTCCCAGGCTAGGGATCGAAATCAGAGCTACAGCTGCTGGCCTATGTCACAGCCACAGCAACACAGGATCCAAGCCACGTCCGTGACCCACACCACAGCTCACGGCAACGCCGGATCCTTAACCCACCAAGCAAGGCCAGGGACGGAACCGGCATTCTCTTGCCACAGTGGGAACTCCAATTGTGATTCTTTTTTAAAGTTAAACTCTACGTTCTCAGAAAGGAGAGTCTCAAGTTTAAAGATACTTATATTTTAGTGGCCTTAATACATTCTGCCAAATTTCTTTCTGGAAGAAGCAAACCAATCGCCTGACAGCAGAATATGAGTCTCCAATTCACTGCAACTTCTACAACATTTCACCTTTGCGGTTTTGACAGTTGAAAAACAGCATCTAAATTTTGTTTCAGTTTGTCCATTTTATTTCAAGACCTCTAAGCAGTACAGTATTAACTGCTACGTTGACCTCATTTTAAAACCCAGCTTATTTTAATTGGGATCTAATTTTATCGGCGATCGTTTGATAAAGATGGACTGTTGTTTCCTGGGATTATACAAGGTAAAACTCACATAATTGGGTGTATCAGTCCTAAAAGAGTTTTTGTTTTGTTTTGTTTTTGCTTTTTAGGTCCTCACCTATGGCATATGGATGTTCTCAGGCTAGGGAATCCTAGCTACAGCTGCAGGCCTACGCCACAGCCACAGCAATGCCAGATCTGGGCCATGTCTGCAACCTACACCAGAGCCCACAGCAACGCCAGATCCTTAACCCACTGAGCAAGGCCAGGGATCGAACCTGCAACCTCATGGTTCCTAGTCAGATTCGTTAACCACTGAGCCACGACGGGAACTCCAAAATAGACAATTTTAACCATTTTAAGCAGCCAGTACTTTAAATACATTTACATTGCTCTACGACCACCATCATTTACTTATTTTCTACAGAGCTGTTTATCATCCCAAACTGAAACGCTGTGCTCAGAAAACCGTATGTCCTCATTTACTCTGCCTCCAGCCTCCGGTAACCACCATTCTGCTTTCTGTTTTTATGAATTTGACTAGTACCTCATGCCAGTGGAATCACACATTATTTTAAAATATTATTTTAAAACTGACCTACTCTTTATCTAGGAATCAAGTAGTAATTACTAGCATAAGTCACTCTCTTCTGACCATTGTAATTGACTGGTTTATATGCATTTGGCTTCTTAAATCTGTGAGCTGGTGTTAGTGAAGGAAGCCATTTCAGATTATTTCGACAAAATAAATCAGTAGAACCTCCTCATGACACCTAGGGCTTCTAAGTGAATTAAAGAAGGCAAGTGTCAGAATCAAGGGCTACTTAAGGACTTACATGTTATTGTTATTGATTTCCTCATTGGAAATACAAATTTATAAAAGCTTTAGGTCTTATGTTGTAGAGGTTTGAGGTGATATTTCCGGTGCAAATAAAATTTTTCTCTGATGTTCAAAATTATTTTCTTTCCTGAAATAACACTAAAATATGGTTTTGAGCGATCATAAAGCAGGCATTTGAAAATGGGCTAAAATCGATTACAGCTACCTTTTGATTTAAACAAAACCCAGATTGTGGGGATAACTCCAACAAATGCATTAGCAGCATCACTTTCATTTTTTGTCTCTGTGCTAATTGGGTAGACAGATCTTTGCTTTACAGCAAACAGATATTGATAAAACATCTTTAGCTGCTTTCTCACCCATTAAATTGATGACAAGCAGACCTTCAGTGCCTATAAATGTGATTTACGTTCAGCAAAGCCACACATTTAAAATCTTGACTTTTAAGATTTTATAAGTCTTAAATATGTTTTAACTCCAGACCAGAAACCCTTAAATTATACATGACTCGAGCATACTTGAAGAAGCTGGGTAAATTGTGTTGGATGCTTTCAATTCTCTGTCCTCTAATTAAACTTTGGAAATGCTCCTGTCTGCTCAGAAAGTTGGAGCGAGTGGATTTTGTAGGCTCTAAAACCAGCAAAATATTATTTAGAAATTTAGAAAATGAATATGTCTGCGTGCTACTTGTCGGCTCACACTAAGCTGAATTACTGTGTACATTTTGTTCATGTGTCCTGTTTCTCTACTGGGGGAGACTTGCTATGCACTGCTATTTTATTAAATATATGCGTATGGTTGTTGATGGTGACAGCAATGGTGACAGGAATGAAGGGAATGATGGCTTTTACCGAGAAAGTCAAGGACAGGAGGAAAGGCAAGGCAGGAGGGAATAAGGGCATGAAGAAAGCAAGGGGCAAAACTGATGAGCAGTGTGAGCCAGCCAGTCCTGCCACTCTGCTCTGCTCCCACAGGCCACGTTTTGGTTTTGTAAGCACTCTTCCCTAGATGGAAACAAATCTCATTTTAATTGCAAAAGGCTTCATCTCAGTGAATTTAATAATGCACAAGAAGCAGATTTGCTGCTGAGGGGGTAGAGCAAAGGGAAGGCTTGCCCCCTCTTGGAAGGAAGGTAAACCCATGCAGCCACTCAGAAAAACAGTGTGGAGGTTCCTCAAAAGATTAGAAACAGAACTACTACGTGATTCGGCAATCTCATGTCTGGGTATGCATCTGAAGGAAACGAAACCAGTATCTTGAAGATACAGCTGAACCCCCATGTTCACTGCAGTGCTATTCACAATCGCCAGGGTATGGAAACAAACTCAGTGTCACCTGGGGAGCGCATCATGAAGATGTGGTATATACGTACAAAGGGATATTATTCAGCCTTAAAAAGGGAAGGAAATCCTGTCATTTACAACAACATGAATGAAACTGGAGAGCACTATGCTAAGTGAAATAAGCCAGACAATAATGTGAAATAAGGCACACAAAGTGAAATAAGGCAAACACTGTGTAATCACTTGTATGTGAAATATAGAAAAAAAAAAAAGTAAAACTTACAGAAACAAAGTAGAAAAGTGGATGCCATGGCTGAGGTTGGGGGAATGGGGAGACGTTTGCAAAGGGTACAGTCTTTCAGTTAGAAGACAGATAAAGGAGTTCCCATTGTGGCTCAGTGGAAACTGACCAGTATTCATGAAGATGCAAGTTCCATCCCTGGCCTCGCTCAGTGGGTTAAGGATCCGGCATTACCATGAGCTGTGGTGTAGGTCGCAGATGTGGCTCGGATCTGACGTGGCTGTGGTGTAAGTGGGCAGCTGCAGCTCCGATTTGATCCCTAGCCTGGGAACCTCCATATGCCGCGGATGCGGCCCTAAAAAGACAGAGAAGAAGATGAATAAAGTCTGAGGATGTAATGTTTGACATGGTGACCGCAGTTGTTAACACTGTGCTGTGTGACTGAGATTTGCTAAGAAGAGTGGAACTTCGATGTTCTCAACGAAAAAAAGGGGAGGCACATATGTGAGGTGGGGGTGTATTAATCAAGGGGGATCCTTTCACAATATACACATATGTCAAATAATCGCATTGGTACACTTTAAAGGTCTACAGTTTTATACGTCACTTAAACCTCAATGAAACTAAGAGAAGTCAGTTTGAGGCTTTTAATCAACCAAATGCAAACAAATTGCCTTGGTATTTAAACAGTCGAGATAATAATATTCAACAAGAACGCAGCCCAACTCAGTTTTCCAAAGAATTAACTACTTCATATATATATATAAAGTAGTTAATTCTCTCTTTTTTTTTTGTCTTTTTGCCATTTTAGGGCTGCACCTGCGGCATGTGGAGATTCCCAGGCTAGGCGTCTAATTGGAGCTAGAGCTGCCAGCCTACGCCACAGCCACAGCAACGTGGGATCCAAGCCGCATCTGCAGCCTACACCACAGCTCACGGCAACGCCGGATCCTTAACCCACTGAACGAGGCCAGGGATGGAACCTGCAACCTCATAGTTCCTAGTCGGATTCGTTTCTGCTGTGCCACGATGGGAACTCCAACTATTTTATATTTTAAAGAAATACGTTTCTCCTGCATCCTAGAAAGTACAAAGCAGTGGCACATAGTGGAAAAGAACACGCTGTCTCACACTATTGAGCAAATACATCCACATCAGGGGGACCTCTTTGAATCAGGCTGGAGACAAACACCTAATAAAGGCGGCCCAGGGGAGCAGTGGGGACCAGGAGAGAGATGCATCTCTCAAAGCACAAGGCCAGCAGAATCTGTTCTCACCCTTGTGACCCAGGCATTTTACCCACGACACCAGCACAGACACAGCTGTTATTTATTGCTCTCCTTGCCGGGAGCTGCCGAACGGCGTTCACCTAAACCACAGAGCACACCCTTGGTAAGTACATTCAAAACTGCCACTGCGTTTATGTCATAAAAAAGAGACATAAGGGGACATCACTTAGATTAGAACTTCTGTTTACCGTCTAGTGAAATTATGGCATAATTCATATTCTTGTTCCCATAAGAGCTTATTCTGCACAACAGAATGTTCTGAGGAAAAAGCAATGCCTAACTGGTTTCATTGCACACTTTCCAAAGGTGCAGAGTCCACCCGGAGCAGGAGGGTGATGAACGGCCCCTCACTCTAGGGTTCAGGGGGTACAAAACATTTAAAAAGTTTCCAGTGTCTGAAAAAATTATTGAATTTAAAGATTCCTAAGCTGTGCAAATGCAAGAATTTTACAGGCAGACCACGTACAGCATTTTAGTCAGTGTCTATTTAAAAAAAAAATCACCCGTAAGAGATGCTCATCATTGCTAATTATTAGAGAAATGCAAATCAGAACTACAATGATGTACCACCTCATACCGGTCAGAATGGCCTTTTTTTTTTTTTTTTTTTGTCTTTTTAGGGCCATACTCGTGGCATATGGAGGTTCCCAGGCTAGGGGTTAAATCAGAGCTGTAGCTGCCAGCCTACACCACAGCCGCAGCAACATGCAATCAGAGCTGCATCTGTGACTTACACCATAGTTTGTGGCAATGCCAGATCCTTAACCCACTGAGTGAGGCCAAGGATGGAACCTGAGTCGTCATGAATACTAGTCAGATTCGTTTCCTCTGAGCCACGATGGGAACTCCAGAATGGCCATCATTAAAAAGTATACAAATAAAAAATGCTAGAGAGGGTGTGGAGAAAAGGGTACCCTCGTATACTGTTGGTAGGAATGTAAACTGGTGCAGCCACTATAGAAAACTATGGAGGATCCTCAAAAAACTAAAAACAGAGTTACCACATGATCCAGCAATCCCACTCCTGGGCTAAGACCCAGACAAAACTATAATTCAAAAAGATACATGCACCCCAACATTCATAGTAGCACTATTTACAATAACCAAGACATGGATATAACCTAAACGTCCACCAACAGATGAACAAATAAAGAAGACATGTCAATAGAATATTACTCAGCCATAAAAAAGAATGAAATAGTGCCACTTGCAGCAACAAGGGTGGATCTAAAGATTATCATACTAAACTAAATAAGTCAGAAAGAGAAAGAAAAATACCATATGATATCACTTATATGTGGAATTTAAAATGTGATTCAAATGAACCTATCTATGAAACAGAAACTCACCAGACATAGAGAACAGACTTGTGGTTTCCAAGGGGGAGGGCAGTGGGGGACAGAAGGACTGGGAGTCTGGGATTAGCAGAAGCAAACCAGTATATACAGAATGGATAAACAACATGGATAGCACAGGGAACTATATTCACTATCCTGTGATAATTCATAATGGAAAAGGATATGAAAAATATATATCTATGTATAACTGAATCACTTTGCTGTACACCCAAAATTAACGTAACATTGTAAATCAACTATACTTCAATAAAATTTTAAAAAATTAAAAAATCACTCCTAAAGTGACTTAGCATATCATCTCAGCCTAAAAATTGCAGCAGACCACTAGCGAATAACTTTAGAGTGCACTGAAAAATGGAAACTTCATTTTTAATTTTCAAAGTGAAACAGACTATTACTTAAATACCTGGAAAGTCAACCTGTCTTTCCTACGCAGGCTTTCCACTTGGGCAGGGCTGACACGACAGGGAGTATCATTCTCAGAGGGATTACTTCACAGCAGTTGTAGCACTAAAGGACATTCACTAGTATATAAATCACAGCATCAGAGGAGTTCCTGCCCTTGGCACATCGGTAGAAGTTCTCCAAACACAGCAGGCCTAGTAACCCTTAAGTGCCAAGTTCATGCTCTACGGGTTAGGAATTGCCATCCTGATATCTTCCTTGCTGGGAAAATTGGTGCAAGGCAGTTATCACAGGCCGTCCTGAGTGGGGTTGCATTAAACACGATAGTAACTGCAGCCAAGGTGTTGAGGGCAAGACCAGAGACGTGGTAACACAAGAGTGGAGAAGATGCAGGCAGCATGTGGCTCACGTCCATCACGAGGAGAGAGATTTCAACAGCCTGGCTCACAAGGCATCACCCAGGCAAGCAAAGTCACCGTCTGGCTTAGGCTTTGGGAGCAGTGCTTTGCAGCTGCAGGGGTGTTGGTGGTGAGTGGAAGACGAGAGCGGGACAGTGCCATGGCGGGAGGGAGCCCAGGCTGCAGCTGCTGGCACAGCATTCAGTGCAGGGGTGCTCCGGCCCCACCCAGCTCGGCCAGCTGCTGCACCAGGCTTGCAGAAGAGGCTGCAGCATCTCTTTTGCTGGTGGCCGGGGCACAGCTGCTGCAGCAACTCTAGGGCCCACCTGACCTTTCCCATAAATGTGGCCTCTGCCAAGAGTGCATGATCGAGCGAGCCCCCTTTATTTCTCGTTGCCTTCTGCTCTCAGAATTGTATAAACGATGCCTTCCCCTGCCCCTCGGCCAGCTACACTAGGGTGGCAGCTCCCTGCTTTGATCGTTCGTTCTCTGTTCCAGCCCCTTCTTGGTTTCCTCCATAGCACTCTGGTCCCAGACTTCACTTATTTGATGTCCAATCCCTTCCTTTTACAAACGAGGATATTAAGGGCCGGAGAGGTGGGACAGAGCTTGAGACTGAGATGAACCGTGGCCCCCTGGCCGTGTCTACAGTATCTGAAAGGGCAGGGACATCTGGGAGCCCCTTTGCCTGCAAGCAGACTTGACTGTTAGGTAATAAAGCCGATGCACACTCCACAGGAGGAAGAGCTCTTGCCTCTTCCTTCAGGCTGCCCTCCTCTCCCCGCACACCAGCTGAGCGGGTAGGAGTATTTTTTCCCCTCTCTCTCCCTCCCGCCTTCCCATGCTAGGGAGGCAGGGTTGCTTTCTTTCTCTGGTAAAGCTGTTGGTTAACAGCAGCTGGGGGAGGGGCGGGAGTGGGGTGGGGGAGGGGCTTCTAACCTTCGGGGGGTCTCGGGGCTTGTGTATAAGGTGCGGAGTGGGCTTTCCTGGTCCAGCTCAAATGTCCCGACAGCCTCTGCGCATCCCACTCCTGTGTTTAATTCTGCCGAGTCTTTTTTCTTTCTTCTGTTTTCTCCTACCCTAACATGCAAATGCCAGTTCCCCAGAGGAAGCACTCATCCAGCGGATAAAGGAGAGGGAAGATAATGCTGCTGGGGAAGAACAAGGATGGTGAGAACGGAGGTACCAGACACAGAGGTTTGCAAGCTTAACGTGCATGATCTGAGGAGCTTGGGTCAGTTCAAATCCCCAGATCTCCCTGACCACCTGAGTTTGCATTTGGTAGCTCTGGGATGGAAATGTTGGGTCCCAGAACCTACATTCTGGTGTCTTGATAATATCATAACATTGACTCTTACATCATTATCTGTCCTAAAGGAATCAGGCACCTGTGGCTTTAGCTCCTTGATCCAAGTCAGCGCTTCCAGGTGATGTGTGCTCAGGTACTGCTTTCCAGAAGTAGTTTGGGGACCCTGTCTAGAAGGATGACCCTTGACTAGCTTCATCCACGTCCCTTGCTGGGCCTCCCAAATACCAACATCTGTTCTGAGTGTGCCGATATGAAAGAGATTGTGAAGCATCTCTAAGACATACTGTTTCAAAATTCCACACAGGTTAACTACCTCTTGAATAGGAAAGTTAATTTCAGAGGAATTATAAATAAGATAAAAGAGGAAAGGAGAAAGATATAGTCTGAGGCCAGGAAAGGACTCTGAACAACACCCTCAGCCACAAACCAGAGAGAGAGAGCTCTGGCCAGAGGGGGCCACACCTTTCACATCTTCAGGCAAAGATGCCCTCGTCTTGTGTTGAATCACGGTTTCTTTTTCTTTCCCCTTTTGGCGGCAATTCTCACTGCTCTGTGTTTTGAAAGAATGTTGCAGGATGCTGCTTAACGGGCTGGGAAGACAGTATCCAGCCATCAGAAGCGTAGTTCCCTAGGCGCATCTGGTGGGAATTCAGAGGGATTTTGCTCCTTGTTCTGAGATAGGATAATGGCACCACTTCAATGAAAGCACATGTGCTGAACTTGACTTTCACGTCAGTGTCTGGAAAGACAGAGCTCAGACACCCTTCCTCTGCTGCAGAGCCCACCCCCCCAGTTCAGACAAGTCTCGCCTTGCGGCACGGTTTCCCACCTCCCAGGCTGCAGGCAGCGCTGGGTGACAGGGTGGCCAGTATCCTGGACCCTCTCATCCTCCGGGTTCTTTGTCCTTGACCTGCCCTCTCCTGACTGGTGTCTGCCAGAAGTTTCGGAGCAACAGTAGCAAAGAGCACTTGTTGCTCTGAAAGCCTGTCACAAGTCTGCTCCCACTGAAGGCTCTGGAGGGGCTGGGGCGGGCGGTGCCAGTCATTTAAGATGGTCTTATTGGCAATTTAGTTAAACCTGCTGTGCTGTCCTGTCTCAAGGCAGGAAGATAAATGCACATTTTAGTGACCGAATCAGCTGGCATTTGAAAGAGGAGGAGGAGCAAGAGAGAGACCCCTCTCTGGGAGACTTGACAAGTGAAAAATGACCCAGAAAAGTCCCTTGTTAAATAGCTGGCTTGGCTGGCACAGGTACTGAGAATCAACTCATATTTGCTTTAATCTGTTTAAGACTTGCGCTGAAACTCCCTGCCCATTTCACCAGCACACAGAGGATAGGGGTCGGGTTTCAGATATGGTTATTTATTTATTTATTTTTTTAACCTACCTGGCATTTCTTTGAATATCAACTCTCAATTCTTGGTAATACTGCAAAGACATAACTGTGGTGGAAAATCCACAGATTATTTTTAGTTGATTCTTACATGTACTTTTGCATTTGCATATGAAAATGGGTGAGTTTCATGCTTTGATTTAACAAGAATAATGAAGACCTACTGGGCAGAGCTCCCTCTGCAAATGCTGGAAGGCTGCCCAGTTCCTGCCTGACTTCTTTTATGGGCTCTTATCTACAATCCATGATGTCTTGGGATTCAATATTATCAACCCTTAGGCACTTTGGCTAGTAGGAGAGATAAAGTTAAATGTTTGCATTTCCACCTTTGTCTCTGGACAAAAAGAATTCCGGGAGTTACAACTGTTATAATGAAGTGCTGGGGTGTCCTGAACAGGCCTGGTGTTGCTGAAAGGATGTACGATTTGGAAGCACAAGGCTTAGCAGTATAGCCTTAAGCAAGTCTTTTAATTTCTCAAAGCATTAGACATCATCAGTACCCTGCTTACCTCCTGGGGTGAGTGTGAAGGTCAAATGAGACTCAGAGATGAAAGCATTTCATAAACTGCAACATGATTGTCTACATTTCAAACAGGCTAGGGTTCTAAAGCTAGGGGTCTCCTAGGCGTTAACCATGTCGTATCTTAGCTTGAGAAGGTGGTCATTCTCACAGTGATAAAACGTGAGACTTTTCTGTACACAGAGAGAGGGTCTGCCCCACGTAATTGCAAATTAACTTTCAGCACACTTTGAAGTTTCTTTGCAAGCTGCAAGATGATGAGAAGGAGGCACAGAACACGCTGAAATCAGGAAACCCCCAACAGAGGCTCAAAGCCAATAGCACAGCAGCCATATTTCTGACCTGCCTGGGGTGCACATCGTGTCTTTTTCTCCCCTCACCCCAGGTGATCGCATTCAGTCCTATGATGCTGAACGTCATCTACATGCTGAAGATGCTGAGAGGTAACGGCCCCAAACTGGAGCTTTTCCCGAGCTCCAAACATATACCCAATTAAATAGTCGATGCTGTCATGTGGTTGTCTAACAGGCATTAGAAAATGAACACGGCCTGTACTGAGCTACTCATCCCCCCTCAAACCCACTTCCCACCAACTCTTAATAATCTCAACCAAAGCAGGACCAAGAGCTCAGGCCAAAATTATAGGAACCATGTGTACTGGACTCCACCTGGAGCCCACCAAGGTTCCAATCTCAGGTCTGTGACTTTGGATAAGTTACGTAATCTTTCTGTGCCTCACCTTCCTTTTCTCAAAACGGGTACTTATCTCTTCACATTTTTTTTTCTCTATTTGTGCATGCAGAGCACCCAGAACAGCGCCTAGTGCACTGCAGGTTCTGTGTAAGGCTCTGCTCTTACTCTTGCCCCATCTGACTTTCATTAGCTCTACTTCCAGAACATACCCTGAATTGGATCACTTTTGACTATCCCAACACCACAACCCAGGTCCAGACCACTATTCTAGCTTCTAGCTCCGTTGAATTCCTGGGCCCTTCCTGCCTTTGCCTCCCTGTCTTCGATTTCCCTCTGATACTGAGCACCCTCTGCAGAGCAGCTGGTGTCCAGCTCCTTCCTGCAACTTCCACCTACTCTGGTCTTACTTTGCTTGCCAGTGTCATCGCTATTCTCTCCCTCATTCAGGATGGTCTAGCTGTCCCTGAAACCACACAACTCAGATTTGGGACTTGAACCTACAGGCTGGGACTCCAACCCAATCAAGACAGACTGGGACTTGAAGCCACAGTCTTTTAAATGAAATCACACACCTGGTTTCAGGACTTAATTGAAGTTCAGGTTCTTTACATCTCAGCACAGAAGAAATTCAGAGACAGTGATAAGTAAGAAGTGGAGTTATTGAGAGAGACAGAATGTGGGTCGTCTTGCATCTCAGAGGGTGAGAGAGTGGCCTGGAAATATGGGGTGGTTAGTTTTTATGGGCTGGGTAATTTCATAGGCTACCGTTGCGAGGATTACTCCAATTATTTGAAGGTAGGGGCAGGGATTTCCAGGTATTGGGCTACATCCCACTTTTTGGTCCTTTTAAGGTTGGTCTCGGAACTGTTATAGCACCTGTGGGTGTGCCATTTAGCTGATGTATTACAATGACTGTGTAAGGAGTCATTGCTATTGGAAGGTCTACTCGATCTTGGGCTTAATCTGTTCTAACCAGTTTTTGGTGTGTCCTCAATGGCTTAGTCACTTTTGTTTAAGGTTGTGCCCTGTCCCCTCCCTCCCTCCTTTTTCACCACAGTGGCTCTTCTGCATCATTTATTTCTCAGGTCAAGTGGCACCTCTTCTGGGAGACCTTCTCTTGTCTCCATCATTAGAAGTTCCCCCTACCAGTCACTGCCCAGCATCATCATATCCCTCTCTTTTCTTCACGGGCTTAACAGAATCTGAAATGACCTCACTAGTCCCTTTTCATCTCTTCCCACGGAAGGTCAGGTCCTTGAGTGTGTGAACCTGCTTTGTCTACTTTGTTGCCGCATCCTTACAATGTTGAACTTTACCCCAGGCTTGTGAGTCTCGAAAACAATGAAGGCTAAGAAATCCCCAGGAATTTGTATTCTGAGAAATGACCTGACTTGCAAAGAACTATCCTTTCCCAAAGTGACTTAGATAAGGCGCATGGACACCCTTCGTTTACCTCTAACAAGGCCAGACACAGACCTCACAAATGATTTGCTGAGCTGCTTGTCTCCACTCAGAAATCAGAACAAAATGTTTGTAACCAAAGTTTGGTTAATATTTTCTTCCTCCTCCAGGCCACCGAAATTTGGCACACCCTCAGCTGGAGCCCGCAGGCAGGTAAGTATAGGCTGGCCACAGGGTAAAACAGTCTCTGATCTACTGTCTGACCAGGCCACTCCTTCACCCCACTCCCCCGTGCAGGTTCTTTTTAGTCTTTTCACTCCCTTCCTATAAAAGAAAAGCCCTTAGTGTCTAACCCTTGAGGTGCTCACAGATCTTAGAGTCAGAGTCTTCTTATTATAATGTTCCTTCTCTCTCCTTTTCTCCTTTGCAATAACCCTGTTGAATAAAATCTCTCCTTAATAAATCTGGATTTTTTTTTAAATTTCACAGTTCCCACTGTCTAAAAGGTGCCAGGTCTATGATAAATGCCTAACAGATACTTGTTATGGAATAAAAATAGAGTGTTCATTGTGTCCTAGGCAAAATCGTGTAGCTTTTATACGGCAACTTTATGCATGGCGAGTCGAGTGCTCATTGCTGATAGCCCCTGCTATGACGCATACGGAGGTGGTTTTACTTTGTGCTCATTTCTGGACACAGAGGTAGAACCTTAGGAGAGATGAGGCATTCAGGCCAAGAGTGAGTGGCTCATGGTAGAGATGGAATTGCTATTTACCCATCAACTCATTTCATTACTTTTCACTTGAATAAAAACGCATATTCTAGTTCTCCCAAGGACTCAACTTAGTCCTCTCATTTCCCACCTGAGCCTTCATTGGGTACCGCCTGATGTGGGATGCTGAATAAAGATGAAGGCAGTGTGGGGTTCATCTCTGTATCTGCAGGAGGCTAACTATCCATGTAATCAAAGGGTATTATTAAAAATAAGATTTCCCATTTTCAAGCAGATATTTAGAAATTTTATAAATTTTGTATTTAAATTTGTATTTTCCTGGTTGCATTTAAAAATTAAAACCAACAGAAACAAAACAAAATAAAATAAATACTAAGCCTTAAACACTGCCCCTCAACACACACATAAACATAATCTTCCATTATTTTAAAAGTCTTCTTTACTTTAGACCAGTCATGCTTAGTCTCATCCTTTAGGATGAAGGATACAGCTGACTATAACTTTATGAAAAAACTGTCTTCAGCCTGGAAAGAAAGAGCAACTCCTATATTTTCCATATACCGTTTAAACAACTATGATTAAAAAAAAAACTTTCCACACCAGTTTAGTTTTTCCTCTTCTATGACCAATTATCCTTCTTATTTGCAAACATATTAAATGATAATCATGAGTGAGGTACATAGCTAATTTGGGTTTATTGCCTTTATATATGTATAACAAACATGAGCTTTCCAAGTTAGTATAATTACGTTTCGAGACCCATAAAATATGCCTCATTTTATTGTAACTATATTGTCATTTTGAGTTAATTTATTTAAGAAAATTCTGCTCACTGCTATTAAGGAATCTGTTTCAGGACTGGCCATTAATTAACTCTTTTTTTTCTTTTTTTATAATTACTCAGTGAATTTTATTATATTTATAGTTGTACAACAATCATCACAACCAAATTTTATAGCATTTCCATCCCAAACTCTCATTGCATCCCCCCACCCTCCAACCTGTCTCATCTGGAAACTGTAAGTTTTTCAAAGTCTGTGAGTCTGCGTCTGTTCTGCAAGGAAGTTCACTGCGTCCTTTTTTTTGGATTCCACATGTAAGTGGTAGCATTTGATGTTGTTATCTCATTGTCTGACCGACTTCACTTAGCATGATAATTTCTAGGTCCATTCATGTTTCTGCAAATGCTGTTACTTCTTTCCTTTTAATGGCTGAGTAATATTCCATTGTGTATATGTACCACATCTTCTTTAGTCACTTCTCTGTCGATGGACATTTGGGTTGTTTCCGTGTCTTGCCTATTGTATATAGTGCTGCAGTGAACATTGGAGTACATGTGTCTTTTCGAGTCATGGTTTTCTCTGGACATGGACTAGCTTTTTGTTGATGGATTGATCATGGAAGGAGACTGCCAATCATGGGCCCTTGGTAGTTACTCAACACAATAAAAAAAGTCCTGATGCCAGCTGTTTGGTGATAGGAGAGTCATTTTGAACTTATAAGAATTAGAAATGGCTAATTATTCTGGATAAAAAATTTTAAAAACAACATTCAGTTATTTTAAATGTCTCACATACTATCAGGTAATCAACAGTAATTTCATTGTGCCCAGTGTTGCACTAAGAGCCAAGGGGTAATTTAAAAAAATTGGCAATTCTTTCAATACTGTTTTAGAAGATCTATTTTATTTTGTTGCCATTTGCTTGGATTTGATGAAACATTCTTTGGCTTTATTTTCCCTGCATTACTGCTAGGTGTATTCCCTTATTCCAGCTAAAATTAGCTCTATTTCCCTGACTTTAAATTTCCTTGACAGTTATTGATAATGGCATTTCTCTACTCCAATGAATCACTTAGCCGAGGACACACTTAATTCCTTCAAACTTTTTCTTGCTCTCTTCCCCTCCTCCATCTTAACCAAATTCTGATTAGTGAGCTAATTACTATTTGTACCTGGGTGTCTTTTAACATGTAGCGATGTTGAAACGTTTTCATTAAAGCAGGGAAATTGCTACCTCCCTCTTTCATCACACTGCTATTGATTTTCAGGGCCCAAGAATTTGTCTCCATTTTGAAGATATATCATGACAAAGGAGGACACAATCGGTGATTATTTTTAGGTTTAGGGGGTTTTAAAACTAACTCAAAACACACCCTTTTTCTCTAGATGAAGTTGCTTAAAATTTGGTACTACTTTCCTAAATCGATTAACACTTGTAGTGTCTTATCTCTTCATAATTCATATTTTAGACTCTGTTCATTTCTCCAAGTGCAAATAGGGTTGTCAGACAGCTTTAAGACTGCAATCACTGACCGGGAGTTCCCTCCGTGGCTCAGTGGTTAACGAATCCAACTAAGAACCATGAGGTTGTGGGTTCAATCCCTGGCCTTGCTCAGTGGGTTAAGGATCCGGCGTTGCCGTGAGCTGTGGTGAAGGCTGCAGATGCGGCTCGGATCCCGCGTTGCTGTGGCTGTGGCGAAGGCCGGCGGCTACAGCTCCTGTTAGACCCCTAGCCTGGGAACCTCCATGTGCCGCGGGTGTGGCTCTACATAAAAAAAAAAAAAAAAAAAGCAAAAAGACAAAAAAAAGACTGCAATCATTGAGTAATAAATAAAGAGTGCAACCAAATAAGTAATTTATGTAAGGGCTCTCTGGTGGTGCAAAGAATTAACGAACTTTCCAAAGACGCCCGATTTGCAGTCCGGGGATAGCTCTGCTGCTGAGAGAGATTGACTTCAAGCCAAAGAAGCAAAGATTACAGAATTACAAAAACTAGGGAGGGAGAGAATTATTAGCTAATTCAGAGATTGCAAACAGGAGAACTCCAGGCTTCAGCTGGCCTACAGATTGTTTTTATTTCTTCAACTTTGGTTTTTGAATGCTTTTAGGAAAGGCAAAAAAAATCTGTGCACCATGCTTTCTGTGGTCAGCACTGCCTGACCCCTGAAACCATTCACGCATTGGTATTACCTGCCTGGTACCTCAAGACATTTCAATCTGTGACCCAGTTTTCATCATAAGGAGATGGGGAAACTGTGCAATAAGTGACTCGTTCAGTGTAACATGAGCTATGTGTTTTATAGACAGGTTACCTCACAAACATCCTGACTTTCCCTCCAGAGCCCTTTGCACTTTTATCTTGGGTTGTATTTGTCTGAGAGATTCAAGTCAGAACCAACAAAAAAAAAATCTATGAATGAGATCACAAAAGGGTTTTAATAGAGGGAATGATGAAAAGGACCTTAGTCCAGGAGGCTGGATAAGTTAACCAAGCAGAAGGAGAAAGCTGGGTTTTGAGTTTTACATTCAACACTGCCTCTCAACACACACACACACACACACACACACACACACACACACACACACACGGTTTATTACTTTGCACAATGAAGGGAACAGCTAGTATAGGTGATTAAATTGACATTTCTATAGGCATAGAAATTCATTTCCAATTTTATTTATTTGGCAAGGTATTTATTTCCAAATAAACTTGTATAAGGTGCTTACCTTTAAAATGCCATGGACTCCCCCAAAGAACAATCCACTAAATTAAAATAAATAAGTAAAATCTTATGGCATGCTCAGAAATGATTTTCTCTCAGCCATCGTGTTACTCATGCAAAGTTTCTTATGTCGGTATGACTTCATTTCCAAAAGATCCTAGGGCCGTCGTAGGAGGCAGAGGCGGTTCTTAGTTGAAGTCACCGCACACGTGGTGATGGAGAACCACAACTGCATCACAGAGCCAGAAGAGGAAAGAGAGCAAGTTTTAGTCTGGGGATTTCTGAAACCCTTGCACTTTCTGACTTGGAGTTAGAACACTGGTTAAGAGAACAATGCTTTCGCGGTTTTTCTAAGACACTTGGAATAAGCCGTTAACAATCAGGACAGGTGCCCACAGAATGAAGGACAAAGTCCCGACAGGTATGAAAGCTACACTCTCCCCTCATTCTTGGTCCAACCAGCGTTAACAATACACACTCACCTTTGTTTACAATCTCTTTTCAGTCTCTTTGCCGTCCATTTTTCAGTCACTTTGGGATGAACAGATTTAGAAAACCTTTCTCTTCTCTTTGTTTACTCCCTTTTTTCTCTTCTACAGGGCGATCTCAAACACTCACAGCAGGAGATCTACGTGAGTTAGAAAGATTGCTTGAAAAATCCCTGCGTGTATGCAACCGTCAAGTTACCTTTCTGGCAATATTCTTTTGTTTTCAGATTTTAATTAAATTAGACTCAGTTTCTGAGCCACCCCTGTGCACCACAGCGATTTCTCATCCTGTATCCAGCTCTTATCAGATGCACTCTGACTGTCTGCTCACACATTCAGCTCCCTCATTTGACGTTATGTCCTCCACGACAAGGGATTATGTCTTAATCGGTTTTGTATTCTTGGCACCTAGCATGGTATATGTGATATTACCGAAAGAAAAAAAAAAATGAATAAATAAAACCACACAAGATAATAGCTGCGTGTGAAGAGGCTTGCTGTCTTAAAGGTCCAAGTTTCAGTTAATATATAAAAACACAGAAAAGAAACACAATGGTTGACCCAGAAGACTCAGGGAGGACAGTTTATGTAGGGAACGGGGCCGTGGAGGGAAGGAAAGCTGGCTTCAGATCAATAACCCAAGCAGATCAGAGGGCACAGAGGCTACCGCTGAGCTCTGACGCTTTCTCTGTCCCCTATGGAGTTCGCTTCTTCCTCTGGTGTCTTGTTTTTTAGCTTTGCCACCTCCTTGATGGTCTGTGGCCACATTCCTTTGCTTTTATATTTTATTTATGTATTTATCATTATTAATTTCTTTTTGTCTTTTTAGGGCCACACCCATAGCATATGGAGGATCTCAGGCTAGAGGCTGAATCAGAGCTGTAGCTGTTGGCCTACACCACAGCCACAGCCAAACAGGATCCAAGCCGCGTCTGCGACCTACGCCCTAGCTCTAGGTGACACTGGATCTTTAACCAACTGAGCGAGGCCAGGGGTTGAACCTGCATCCCCGTGGGATGAAATGCTCACAGGTACCCAGGGACATGTCCACCTAGAGTCTGTACCCTCCCATCCCCACGTTCCAAGTAACTGGACGACAGGACTCTCCTGTCCAAAGGGCCCCCAAACCTGCACGTGGGGGCTTGTGGGCACCTCTTCCAAAGGCTCTGCTTCCTGAGCACGTCGTGCTACTGGTTGGGGGAAGGCTGGATGAGCTGTGTGGTGTGGGGACACGTGTGTGTCCACGAGGCCCCTCTAACACAGGACATGGCCAAGGGCGAATGTAGAAGGGGGACCTACGGGTGGGGGTGGGGAAGGCCGCTCCCTTCTACCGGATTTCCACTTTCAGCTCCCATAGTTGTTAGGGCCTGCTAAGTGCTTTACCAATATTGCTTCACTGGTCCCTTACAACAGCTGCACGTGGAGGGAATCGAGGTCTTAATGGGAATTAGAGGGAATTACTAAGGTCTCAAGTAAACCCATTTGTTAAAAAATATTTATTGCTAGACCTAGTGGGGAGCAAAAACAGAGAGCCTCTTCTCTCATGAAACATTCTGTGTCCATTCAACAAGCCAAGAAAGACAATCCAATAAGCGAAGGAAGGACTCGGTCATTGCACACTTATGATAGGGCAGTCACGTGTGCTGTCCCCCAGTTTCTATTTGCCAATCTTGAGTTGCTAGGAAATGTTTCTGCGCAACCTCCGCGATAATTTCAAAAAGGTCTTGGTAAATTTGTTTCCCTTTTTTTGAACATTTTCCCCTATGTCCTGTCTTCAAAGCAGATGTTCGAAACGTCTTTGCTTTTCTAACTTAGAGGTGCTGGACACAACTTTCCAGGTCCTCTGGTAGCGTTAGTACCACAGACCAATCTGGAATTTGGTTATAGGTGTTGCTGGATGTCATCAGAGATTTCATATATATACATAAAATCTACTACGTATACATATATATATATATATATAACTTTATATACTATACAGGTAATATATACAATTTTTTTTCCTTTCCTTCCGTTGAAAGAGGGGCCTTGAAATCACTGCAGGCAACTTCCCTCCTCCAACCCTCACAAGCCTGGGACCTGGCCCCTTGGAATGACTTCGTGGATCTTTCTCAGAAGAGGAAATCATCCTGGAATCACCAAGAGTGGCTTTTCCCTGGACCACAAGGGTGCTCGTCCCCTGCCGAACCCCATGCTCCTGGGACCTCTGGCTCAGGATGGCGCTGAGCACTGGAGAAATAACTTCCTGGGGACATGAGCCACCTGGGTAGGGGCTGGTTTCCAGAGATGAAATGTGGCTGCGAGAAACACTGCCCGGGTGGACCAGTCACACTGCACCCCAACTTTGGGAGTGCGGGGGTGGGGGTGGGAGGGCTACGGGACAGAGGTGGGGCCGGTAGCTCCCTTTTGGACTTGGCGGTTCTTGGACGATACATGGGAAGCGGGGACTTCCTGCCTGCAAGGTTTTGGGGGGATTTTCAAGTAATGTAAGAGACTGGGGACTCTATTACATTTAGAATTGAGGATGCAGGTCCTATAGGTTACATCTGGGATGAAAAATAAATTCACAATAAAACACCTGGATTGTGTTTCCTAATCCCCATCTCCCTTCTCCTGACAACGCAGCTCTGCCCACATGATTTCTTACTCAAAACATCTTACTCCTCTGGAGTGCCCATTGTGGCTCAGCAGAAACGAATCTGACTAGTATCCATGAGGATCCGGGTTCAATCCCTGGTCCTCGCTTAGCGGTTCGGGAATCCGGTGTTGCCCTGAACTGTGGTGTAGGTAGCAGGTGCAGCTCAGATCCCATGTTGCTGTGGCTGTGGTGTAGGCCGGTAGCTGCAGCTCCGTTTTGATGCCTAGCCTGGGAATTCCCGTAGGTCATGGGTGTGGCCTCCCCCCAAAAAAACCCCAAAAAACTTCTTACTTCTCTTTTGCATCCTCCCTCCCCCGCTTCCCATGGGACAAAGAAGAAAGGCCACTTTTGGCCCAGATGTGCCTTGGTTTCTTTATGCCTCCCAAGTCTTCATGCAAAAACTCTGCTTCTCTCCTTCTCCCAAGGACCGGGTCTCTTTTTTCTTATGGTTATCCCAAGGAAGGTCTTGCCAATTGCACATTTAGAAACCCAACTCTTGTGGTTGCTGAAAAAACCTGCAGAAATAATTCCACATGTATTCCAGTTTTGAAGAAAGGAGAACTCACAGTGGTTGAAATGCACTTAGAGCCTATTTGCAGCACTAATTTCCGAAACCAAAACTCTCCTCTGATTCCATATTAAGATGTGCGCTGCAGGATGCAAACTCTAACTCTACCACAAGGACGTGAACTTGAAATATTGATCCAATAAGATACATAAGGAAGATGTGTGGCTGGTTGATTACTTACTTATGAATATGTGTATATACAATATATATGTTAAACACAGTGAGTTCAGAACCCAGCAGATATTCAACCCAGTTTCAGAGTGTCAGTAAAATTTTTGGTAAAATTACTGTGAATTACAGAAATAATAGTAATAACTTTGAAATTGCTTAATTTTTACTAGAAGAAATGAGGTCTCATCTAGCATGATAGTACTTACCATAAAGGCATAAAATTGCATGAATAAAAGACAAAAGTGAATTTTAAATATCTTATTTTAAGTAGGATAAGAAGTCAGCGTACTTAAACATTTTCTGTGCACATTATTAATCATATTATTCAAAGCACAGGGGCAAAAGGATTAATTTTTAAATTAAAGGGATAGTGTAAATATGCTAAATAAATAACGAACCTAATTAAATACACACTTGCTGAAGTTTATCCCTTGCATTAGAATTTTTCTTTTGGAACTCAAAACGATGTCCAATTTCTGCTGAACCTAATTTTTTTTAAACCACACTGTTGACATTTGGTATTGAAGAACTATTTTATCAAAGTTTTATATTAGAATGTTATTTTATATTGAAATAGAGAAGAAAAATAAATGAACATAGTAAGATCATTACATGTGTACAAGTATCATACATTTTAAAGTAAAAATACTTTTTAAAGTATTTTTAATACTTTAATCAAAAATTCATTTTATTTTTAAAATACTTTATTTTAAAATACTTTAAAAAACTTTAAGACACTAGGAATTAATTTCCCTGGACTTTCATTAGTAGCAACAAAGTCCCTTATTTGCAAATATAACAGCTCAAAAAATGGCACTTCTGGAGGAATTTTATCGCATACTTTGCAATATTTAGGCCTTAGTAAGCAGTAATTTATAACCAACGTGTTCATGCACATTCCACAGTCTTCTCTCAATAGCATTAAACCTCACTTGAGAGAAACATGTTCTTTTCTGTCTTGGAGACAATTAACTAAAACTTGGAATTTTAAGAAAACAGTCCTCTCCACAGACAGTTATTATTTCATGTGGTTTTATTCTTTCATTTTTTTCTCCTTTCAATAATATCACATAGACCATACTAGATGCCAGGAATATACAACTGATTAAGACATAATCCCATCTCCTTAAGGTGCATAGAGTCAAATGAGGGAGCTGAATGTGTGAGCAAACGATTATAGAGCATCTCAAGATGTTCGTGAACATGTAGCAACAAATAATTTAACACGTCATGAAGTTCTGAACACCTTTCCCGTTCCCTTTTGAGAAAAGTACATGTGGGTGTTCCATAACAATTACGTCACCCCAACAAAACTCTGGCCACAACCAGTCAGAACAGGGCTGGTCCCGAGCAAAAGGCAACTAGCAATGCGACAATCTATCCTGCTGCCTATGAAAGAATTTTTACCTGAGAAGACACTTCTCCCTTGATAATGACTAAGTGAACCAATCAGACTGTGGTTCTAGGAGAGTCTGAATGCAACACACAGAGAGAATCTCAGTAAGCAGAATGGGGGAAGACTCAGGAAACGTGACAGCAGGCATCAAGCATAAGCAGCTGAAGTCACGCGGTAGAAAGGAGAAGCAGGAAAGAAGCAGTGGGTGGAGACAGAGGGATGGGGGAAGAAGGCCGAGTCTCAAGCCAGTACTTGAGACTACAAGAGCCACACTAAGACAGGGCAGTTTTTTAGTTCTCCAAGAGCCTCGGGCCCCCAATTCTGTGGGATTTGTACAATAAAATAGTGGTTAAGAGCCCCGGGCTTGGGAACGGACATGGGTTATGCCCCCAGCTACCTAAATAATTCAGCCATGTACTTAAGACTCTCTATGACTCAGTTTCCTTGGTACAATTAGGGCAATAAAGTGCCCCCTCACGGGACTGATATTAGGATTCAGTGACATTTGCTTGTAAACTCCCTATGATATTGTTCACATATAGTAAAAGTTTAAGACATTTTAAATATTATTATCATTATAAACTGTGTTTATTTATAATAAGCTCCACCAATGAAGCAAATGAAGTGTGGGTCTGTTCCTTGTGATTTGAAAGACGTGATTGGTCTACAGCTGTATATCACCCTGAATGCACCCAATCTCGTCTGAAAGACACTCACCATCACATAGTTACCATGACATAATGAGCCACTTCTCTCTAAAGACACCTTTCACAGGGGTTCGGGGAGAATCAAGGTATATAATTTCTAATACTCAACTGCTTATTTTCACCCTAACAAAGAAGAGACGTGTGGAAAAGGGTGGGATTTAGTCAAAGTAATCTGGATAACTAAGTGGCGAGCAGGCTCACAGGCAGCCCCAGTGTGAGCACTGCCAGTTAAACTCACTAGCACTTCTTACTTTTTCCTCCTAAGGTGGGCTGTTCACTAAAGGGACTGATTTTTAGGGAAGCAGACTTTCTTCACAGGACCAGGTTTCACAGAAAAATTATGGTCTGAGTAGTAAGGTCTTCCCAGACGACTTTGAAGAAATCAGTAGAATTAACTAGAACTGCATACTAGCAAAGAGAGAAATTCAAATTCAATTCCAATTAACCTAATGGGCTGGCTCATGGGCTCAGACAATTGAGGGAAAAGGTGTAGGAACCAAAACCTGGGAACAGGAAATGGGACCCAAAGAACTTTCTTTCCATAAGTCTTCAAACTCTCATGGGTTCCTACTTTTTTACCCACTGTGGTGCTCAGCAGCAATTAACAAAATCTGGACAGGCATGTCAGAGAGTTGGGAAGAAGAATTCCTCCAAGGGTGTACAATCCAGACAGAAAATGTGTGTTTGCTGTAATAATTCATCTGAGATCCCACAGTGAGTAAGAAGCAGAGACTTGAACCAAAGCCTTTTAACTCCGAATCTCACGCTCTTCCTTCAGTCATACTCCTATTGATTACTGGGTCCTTTTGTTTTCCAGTCACAGTCGTAATAACTCTGACCGCAATGGTTATGCTTCTTTGAAACGTAGTCGACATTTATTACAGGTTGAATTACTTCATTCTTTTCTGTCAAGAATCTCCAACCTTAAGCACCTCCTGCTGATTGAGCCTGCACAATAATTCCTGAGGATGAATATCAGTATAAAATAATGCGTTGCTAGTTCTTTGTTTTCAGTCTCTCAAGCATGGAGATGAGCTTAAGTTTGCATTTCTTTATTAAATTCTACTGCACGTCAGCTGGTCTCTCCACGGTTCCCAGATCTATGCATCCTCCGAGTCTGACTTTGTGGAGCAGAGCCCTGCTATCTCCCCTGCATCCTACCTCCCTGCCAGCTAGCACTGAACCTCCAGAATGAGAAATGCAGTGTTGCTTTATTAAGATTCTGAGATCTTTGGATTGATTTATTGTTAAAGCATAGCTTATCATCTTCCAGAAGTGAAGTGCTGTATTAAAAAAAAGTCAATTGTGTAGTGTTGACTTAATGGTTGGCAACATGTGGTTAGTAGGCTGACATCAAAGGTAAGAAAGATAAACCATGTTATGCAGTGGCAAAGCATTTGGCAAGACTGTCATCACCTGCAATAACTTAAAAGTAAGACTGTATACTTAAAGAATTCAAATCTCTAGAGGAATGTGGGTGAAAAGCAAAGTCTTAGAGGTAATACGCCTTGAGTTTTGGGTGTTTTTTTTTGTTGTTGTTGTTGTTGTTTTGCTTTTCAGAGCTGAACCCACGGCATATGGAAAATCCCAGGCGAGGGATCAAACTGGAGGTAAAGCTGCCAGCCTACACCACAACAACAGCAAAGCCAGATCGGACACATGTCTGTCACCTACACCACAGCTCATGGTAACACCAGATCCCTGACCCACTGAGTGAGGCCAGGGATGGAACCAGCATCCTCATGGATAGTAGTCGGATTCACTTCCGCTGCACCACAACAGGAACTCCTGCCTTGGTTATTATTTGCTGCATTTTGCAAGATAGAAAAGAAAGAAAGGGATGACTGCTTTTATAAGTAGAAATAAAAGCAAATAGAGACTTCTAGAAATCCAAGACCTTACCATATCAGAATAGTTGATTAATTTTTGCTCCCAAAGAGAGATAAAGTTAAGAAAGCATTTGAGGAAAAGTCCAATAAGAGCAAATATTTTTGGCAAGAATCAGATTAAGGGTATGATCTTCATGGTTAATTGAAATTTCTCAATGGTTTAGACCTTTTCAACAAAAAGATAAGATAAAGGATCTGGGTTTACCACTTGCTACTCCAGAGAGGCTCAAATATATTGAGAGCTAAAACATATATTAAGGGAGTAAAAAGCAAACAGCAACAACAACAATAACTAGCAGATATGAGGTCTATGTCTTCAAAGAACTATACTGTCAATACAACATAAAACTGATTAAGTTAGACAATGCACCTCTAAAGCATTTAGAGAATGATACTTCCAGAGAGAGAGAGAGAGATAGGGAGAGATGAACTTGGAAAAAGAAAACCCATGAGCCTTAAAGAACTGAAATAACTTGCATGTGCCCCCCCATCACCTATGTAAGGTAGTGGACTGAAAAACTGCATTTCTTAACGAGGGGGAGATACATATCTTTCAAAGTATTGTAAAGGATGCCTCATTTTGTTTGTAACCTCTTGCTTACACCTGCCTTAGGTGGAAAATTGGCTAGGTGTGAACTTAATTTGATCTTGAGCTTTTCTATGTCACTGCAAAGGAAATGGGCTACCCTGATGAGCTTATGCTCACCATCCCTGGGACGGATTAGACTATGTCAGTTTAGGAATAATCCAGCTTCATAATGGGACTCTGAACGTTGTACCTTCGAACTAATGGATTGTAAGTTACCATTGACACCATCCAGGTCCCAGCCAGACGAAATACACAACTTCCTAGAACCATAGTGATGGAGCAGCTTACGACTTTGGCTCTCTAAATCTTTGCAAGAACCCTTGAAATGACAACAAGCAGATGACCGCTGGTAGTGGTAAAGACAGAGAAAAACAGACCAATTCAGAGACAGTTTGTCCACCACTGTACTACCTTTTTAAGCTTGCTTACTCATTTAGACTTTTGAGGAAATAAATGCTGGAATTTATAAACATTTAACTCTATGGTTGTGTGGTTTCTTGAGTGCATACTGCTACTCAAAGAACTAGATGTTTGTGGTGACCTGAGTAAAACAAAAATTGAAACTAAAATTGGAAACTCAATTTCAACTAAGAGTATATTCTATAATTCCTATTTTGGAAGGGGCCAAGCTGTATAATGGAAAAAATGGGAAACTTGCAGACTGTGGTGCCAGGGGTCACAGAGAACAAAGGAATAGGAAGGTTTTCCCAGAGACCAGGGAAAGACTCCAATCAAATAACCCTCTAACCCCCCGTGTGGAGGGACTTGGCCACATCTGTTCAGTGTGACTTCAGAATTACTGGGTTTGGTGACTGCCAGGGACCTTCATCCTTTCCTTTCTAAGTAGCAGTGTTCACTGTGGTTGCTGTTCTTCTACTGTTACATACGTGGTGTGTTGGAAGAAGGAGTTGTAAACTATTTGCATTTTTGTTTATATGTCTTTATTAGAACAAGGGCATCATGTCTAAATATGTAGTAGAGATAAGACAACTGCATAAAACCTGGAGGTCTGAAACCTGGAGCTAGATGTAGTGAATAAAGAAAATCTTCAGAAATGAGCTGAGTATGTTCTATGTGCGTCAAGAAGGGAACGGAGATATTTTTTGGTAACCGCGAGGGTAGACCCTTGCATAAACATTGACTGCTCACCAAATATCCCTGAGCTTGCGCACATTTCTTGGCTCCCTTTTAAATAGGCAGGGCCACACAACCTCTTCTGGCCAATGGGCTGTGAGCAGAAAAGATACGTGTTACTTCCAAGTTGAAGCGTAAGAGTGTAAGAACCCATTCTCCATGCATTGCTCTTCCTTGCTTGCCACCTCCTCCCCTGGCCCTTAGGTGATTAGGGAGAACAGAGCCCCTCTTTATTCTGAACTTCCATACAAATATAAACAAGAGAGAAGACACCGCTGTGGGAAGTCACTGGCAGTGCAGAGTTAATTTGTTCTTTCATCATTACCTAGCCTATCCTGACTAAGACAAACACTGAAACATCAAAACTGGCCTGTATATGAGACAGTAAAGATATTAGGGAGAATCTCTTATGATAATATATTGAGATGTACCCTATAAAACATGCATAAGGAGAATAAACTATCCTTAAGGTTAAGTAAAATATTTTTACTTTTGTTATTTGACCGTAGTCCTTATTCTTTTCCCAGTCCTTAAACATCCAGTTGCCTAGAAATGTGCTCTTTTACCTTTGTAATATCATCTTAACATTGCTCTCATAAATATCAAGATTTCTCTGGGTGTTATCCCGTCTGCCCAGACTCTCAGACTTCACCCTGACACCGATACAGGAAGTGACAGCCTTCCTCTGTCCTAGCCAGCTCACAGAAAGCAGCTTTCCCTTAACCAAGCCCAGCCCAAGGCAAATCTGACATTCACAAGATCTTTTAAGGAAGTATGGAAATGAGTAACTAACTGAGGAATGTCAGGGACCGTGAGAGGCACGAGGTCAGGGACCACGAGAGACGCCTGCGAGCTGGTGAGCAGATCACACTTGACCCCTTGGCATTGGCGGCTTATACGCAAAGGGGACAAACAAAAGTGTAGGCAGCTGAGAAATGTGAGAAGCTGAAATGGAGGGCGAGCAGAGGGCGAGCAGAGGGTGTAAAGTATCTGGACAACATTAGTCAGGGTGGGTGAAGAAAAGAAACCCATCACAGAAGCCTCGGGTTAGCAGTGATCAGCAAAAGCTTTGAGAAAAGACACTCTGGATCCTGGGAAACAAAAAGATCCAACACGGCGAAGACACTCAGTAAAGGGCAGTTGTTCTCCTCCAGAAATTTTATATGGTGTGGAATGGTATCATTATGAACCATACAAGGTGATATTCTTAAATACACTGGCACTTTGGGAAGAAGTCAGTCTTGTAATATAGCAAACATATCTGCTCTAATCATAAATAAAAGTGAGGTTTTTTTTAAACTATTTTTTCACTCAGATCAGTGCAAGTAAAAATTATAAACCTGTTTTTAAAACTTTCAGAATAGGAGTTCCCATTGTGGTAACGAATCTGACTAGGATCCATGAGGACCTGGGTTCAATCCTTGGCCTCGCTCAGTGGGTTAAGGATCTGGTGTTGCTGTGAGCTGTAGTATAGGCTGGCAGCTACAGCTCCGATTTGACCCCCAGTCTGGGAACTTCCATATGCCCCAGGTGCAGCCCTAAAACAGACAATAAATAAATAAATAAAAACTTTCAGAATAGATGACTCTATTCTGGCAACGAGTAGCTTCTGTGGTCACTCTGTCCATCTCAATGGGTTCTATCACTTGATCACTTGATCAGGCGGGAACACTCCGGGATTATTTCTCAGCCTCATATAAACAGGGATAGTTTTCTTCTATGAAGATTTCTCAGGAAGGAGAGTACACACACATATCTATATGCATGTACACACATATATAATTTTTTTCTACCTTATGGCTTAAAGAATACAAACAAAACTTAGCTAGGTTATCACTGATTACATTCAAAAGCCACAATTGATTGAAAAAAACCTGAAAGGGAAGACCAGATGAGGAAAGCGAGCCAAATTCATTTGAAACTTCTAAAAAGGGCTTTTTTTTTAATCATGGGCTAATGAAACACTTAAGTCTTGGTCTTGGTTTATACTTCCATCAGTGGTTAGAAAATAAAGAAAAGGAGGAAGAGAAGCAGAATAATTAACATTAACATCTCAGAAGAAAGGAAAGTTTGCAAAGCTTTTAAAGGGATCAGGATCAAGAAGAAATCTGAACATTGTTAGACTGCGAATTAATTAGAGAAAACTTTTTTTCTCCTAAAAAGTTCCCTTTTGGGGCTACACTGCAAATCATGTCCATGATTAGCTACGGCTTTGAAGAGGTCTCTTTAATGGAGCTGATATGTGATCAAAACTCAGCAACACCTCCGATCATTCTGGTGTACTGTACCTTTTTGGATAACTTTCTAAATGAAAGTCATAGCTCTACAAAATGTTTTAAAACATATCTGTATGTGGGGGAGGGGCTATATCATTCATTCATTTATTCATTTTTCTACTCAACAAATATTCATTGAACTTTAGGCATGCTTCTAGGTGCTTGGGAAGCTGTAGTGAAAAAAACAAGAAAATTTTCTACCACATGGTGTTTGCATTCTTCTGGAGAGAGAGATAATACACAGATAAGTAAACAGATATGTAATGTCATATTGAAGCTGGAAAAATCCTGACAATTTTAAAGCCTGTGAAATACATATTAAAAGACTGCATTAGGAGTTCCCGTTGAGGCTCAGCTGTTAGCGAAACTGACTAGCATCCATGAGGACATGGGTTCGATCCCTGGCCTCGCTCAGTGGGTTAAGGGTCCGGCATTGCCGAGAGCTGTGGTGTATGTCACAGACGCAGCTCGGATCCAGTGTTGCTGTAGGCCGGGGGCTACAGCTTCGATTGGACCCCTAGCCGGGGAACCTCCACATGCTGTGGGTGCAGCCCTAAGAAAGACCAAAAAAAAAAAAAGGACTGCATTAAAACATTTTATGTTTCTTTTTTTAGTAAATATGAAACTTTAGATAAATACAAGGAAGAAAATCAAGTCCTCCAACTTGGCAAAAACCAAACTTCACTAAACTGTCATCATCCTATCCTATGACCTTACCAACTTGATAATGTGTGGGGTAACTATACCTAGTATCTTGCTTTTTCTTCACTTACAATTTCATGAGTATGTTTCTTTGTCTATAGTAGTCTTCAAGAGTAAGTGCTTAATAGCTGCAGATAGTATAGGCTATACCCAAAATGTGATCCTTTTCATTATTTTTGATAATTTCTATGATCATAAATTAATGTACACAAATCCTTACCTGCATATCTGATTATATCTCCAGCATAAAGTGGAATTATTGGATCTGAATGTATGTTTATGTTATGACACAATGTATGCTGTAAAATACATTTCTCACCATTATCTTAACAATATGAGATATTAAGTAGATTTAAATGCTCAGCCAAAATTGCCCTATTTTAAATTACATGTCTGTGTTTACAGGAGAGACTGGTTTTTAAGACATATGTTTGTAAAGCATTTACCTTTATTTTGTGAATTCTTTGTGGTGTGCTTGTCCTCCTTTTTTTTTACCCTCATAGGCTGATAGTGTTTTTCTCTTGCTACATGAGATATTTTAATATATGTAACACATATTTGTTGAAATTTTTTCCAAGTTGTTATTTATACTTATGTTTTTATGATATTTTTACATTCAAAAGTATTTTTTGCACTCAAGCTTATTGGCGTTTTTCTTTAGGACTGCTTCTACTCCTCTTGTGTTTAGAAACCCTCCCTATTCTGAAATCAGTTAATCTATTTCTTACCTTCTAGTTTTTATTTTTAATGTTACTTTTTAATTTAGCTCTTTAATCTATGTGGGATTAATTTTGGTACCATAGGGCTTTTATTTGAGACTTTTCCAAATCGTTCGTTTTCTTACCATCATTTGTTAATAAAATAATCCATCCTTTCCCCATAGGTTCGTGTTACTTTCTCATCTGTTAATTCACACACGCGCGCACACGCACACACACACACAAGTCTATTTCAGACTTGCATTAATCTGTTTAAAAGATTCTGTTTTTAAGGTTGTGTGTGCGTTGAGGGTGGGGGTGGGGAGGATGGTTCCAGTACTTTTGGTCCCAGATGTTACAAAATTACAATAATTCTTCGTATTGTCTTGACGGAACCGGGGGAGAGCATTGATGCGGAGGCATTTAGGACCCAGGGGAAAGCCAGGCTCCGTATAGAAGGATAGAGTCTCCGGCGCACACGCCTCCTACCAAAATCACAGCCCCTAGGAGCCGGGGTTCTCATTCACAGCTTTCTAGAGAAATCTGAGCCCGAACCTGCCAGAATAGGGGATCTCACCCACTCAACTCAGCATCGAGGACACCTGCAGACACACATTCCCAAAGCAAGGCTGGGCGGCCGTGTGAAGGTATTTGTTGCCTTTTTTCTCCCTTCTGTATTCGCAGCGCCTCCCCGCCTTTCCCCGCTCTTGCGATGCCATGGCTGCGGCGTTTCAGCACTCCGGTGCGTGGACAGCTCCCATCTGCAATCCCTCCGCCCTCCATCCCTCTCGCACCCCACTCTCCGCGGTCTCCGCGGTCCACCCTCCTCCGGGCGCCCGCTCAGCCTGCGCTCCTTGCACCATCGGCATCCCCATCACCCCCATCACCGTCATGATCTCCACCATCACCAGCGCCGTAACTACAGTCAACACAACTGTGTCTTGTCACTTAGACAAAGCCAGAGGTCCGCAGGCTAGAGGAAAAGAGCCCGAGTTTTCAGGCACAGGAAGGAAAGTTCAGGTGGACTACACCCCTGAAACAAAGAGAGACGCCTGCCTGAGAGAAAGGGAAAGTGAAGACAGGAGGGAGAGAGACCCCGGGTCGGGGGACAGACGGGGCACTTCCCAGACACCAGCAGTTAGCCAGATGCCTTTCAGCAGATTAGGGACTGTTTGGTTCAGGAAATTAACATGGCCTGGGGTAGAGTATTATTCCGGTAAAATAGATCTCTAAACTCAACCCGTGTTTCTGGTTTTCCAATGGAGAATCACCAGGAAGCAGGGGTGTGGGGGTGACTGATGACTCATATTCACCCACATGCCGGTTTTCCTTCTTAAGCATTTATTGCAGAAACTCTGGAATTAAGTTTTTGACTGAAATGTTTTGTCAAATGGAGACCCCAAAGGTTAATTCGGTGGCTGGAGTGAAAATTAAAATGATGGTGATGATAAAAACCTAACAAATGGGGCTTCCATTGAAAAGTGTTATTTGTCCAAATGTTGCTTCCCGTCTGTATATTTAATTTCAATTTTCCAATCTTAAACCTCTCTTTGAAGCAGAGAAGAGAGATCTCTTGTCCAAATGGCCAAAGTAGTAATGATATTCAGAGCAGATGGCCTGGCTTTGTTCATCCTAGTCAAGGACTGACTGGGATTTGGAAGGTGAGATTTTTGTGTGCTTTCTCAGTAATCAAGTGAGAACACCATTTCCCTATAATAATAAGGGGCAATAGAGTGAAAAAAATTGAAAACACATTTTATGTAACTGTGGTTCTGCTTTTAGGGTGATAAACTTTTCTATCTCAGCTGAAAGGAAGATGGAACATCTTCAAATATCTTGACAGTCCAAACCCAAGTCATAGCCAGGGTTTGATGTAGCCAGGATCAGCTGTTTTATAAGAGGTAACAAACCTCAGAAAATACGTGCCTGAGTCTGTCATAAATAAAAATCCTCCAGTGGTTATTCGTTTAATCAATTATTACCACACAGCAAAATGTTTTTTTTTTTAGCAAATTGTTTTCGTAAAGCTACATCTTTATTAAAATGAGATAAAGCTACATCTTTATTCATATGAGAATAATGTCAGTCACATGAAACAACCAAGTTTAAACCAGAGTACAGAAAAGGCTGATTCAAAGAATCACAGGTTTATGCTGCCTCTTTAAAAAGAAAAAGAAGCAAGTTTGTCTAAACCAGCTTGCTCATCATCAGAGGCATTGTCAAAAATAAAGAACAGTCACAAACAAGTATCTACTGGAAGAAGTTTTGAGGAAAAATTCACACCAAATGCACTTCTTGAATAAGGAATAGTAGTAAGAATTAATTCTATTAGCATCTAAAATTTGCTCCCTTTTGAACTCTAAACCAAGAAAACTAGTCAAAATATCGGGTGAAACGGATTTTAGAGAAGAAGAAAATCTGGTCATCCACATACCGTCCTCAGACCGACAATACCCACAGTGAACTGGACGTCTCAAATCCCCAAAAGCAACAAGATCATTCTCAAAACTCTCTGATCTGTCTGCAAACAATGGCTCAGCCGAGACAATTTTTTTAAAGTGTGCATATTGCTAGCTCTTGCTGCTCTGAACCAGAAACTCAGGCCAGGAATCTAGTCCCATCAATGCGACCTCTTCCTGTGCTTAATACAATTTCCTGAGGCTGGGGAAATTTCAAAGCAAGGCTGCTTTGATAAGATTTACAGGCATCTGTCTCAGAAGCAGTGCTTTTCTTTGACTAAGATATTACACTGAGCTTATTAATTTTTATAGAGTGGCACTATCCTGGCTTCTCCTTTTTTTTTTTTTTCTATTAAGGGCTATTTTGCTTTTTTTTTTGTATTTTCAATAACAGAACATTCTCGCTTTTATGATGGATTTAAAGGTGAACAGAAAACATATTTTCCATCAGAGTGGCATAAATACACTTTTGTAAACATGTTCACAGAGGGGTGCGTCCTTTTGGAATCATGGAATATGAAGCTGGAAGGTCCTTTACTTCCTAAAAAAGGGAATCCAGAACTCTTCAGTGTCTGCTTACTTATGCAGGCTTTACAAAGGGATGCCTTAGTAACCCTGAGAAATCAAGTCATGACTTCACACGTTTCCCCAGCAGAGCCACCCTTAGTAAATGGATCCAGGCTGACTTGGGTCTTCTCTGCTCTCCTGTTATACAGTGACCCAGAGGAAGTAATACAGCAGAACGGGTATGAAGTTTGGCCACTAGCAATCAGCCCAGACACACTGCTCAAACCAAGAGGGATTCTTTCCCCATTACATATTTCTCTCAAATTTCCATTGTTTTGACTATTTTTCATTTAATCCAGATTTTAGGGAAATAATTTGTTTCAGGAGAAAACCCACAGGATCAGTTATCATAGGACCGTAGCCTCTAATGTTGGGCCCAAGTGTTACATTTCTCTAGAGAAAACCGCGCCTAATTTTCAATCCAAGTTTTTCTTAGTTTAATAGAAGTTTATCCTTTTGGGCTTTAGTCTTCATGGATGTGGAAATCAACTGGTCACTGTTCTCTTCATTTAAAAAAAAGCTTTCATCTGTTCAGTTAATACGTTCGTTAGGTTTTACCATGTCTGCTGACTCTCACAGCCCTTTATTACACTGTTTCTGATGAGGAAACCATTTTTTCCCTCTTTATGGACCCATCAGCATGTGAAAGTTTCTGTGTAGGAGGCTGATTTTCTGTGAGCCTTTCTTCTTCCTGACGACTCAGCCATATGTGTTTGAGACGATCCATTCCTGTCTTCTGGACCCTTTTAGCAAAATCTCCAATTTGTAGATATCGTGCAGAACACTTTCTCCACCTGTTCTCCTTAAAGTAACATCATGTCATTTCAGCCTGTACTATGGCTCAAACGTCTTATGTAAAAGTCCATACCTGTATGTGTGTCAGGTAGACAGTGTATTCGGTGTTTTCTATTTTGCAATTTTGGAGGAAGTAGGAGGAGATTTGTGGGCCTGGAAATGGCAGTTGGGAACTCCAAGCCCAGGCTCTACAAATAAAAGGCAACCAGTCTTATGTGTGGCCAAAAGAAAACAAAGTAAGCTAAACATGGAAGATTTTCCTTCTTCTTTTCCTCTTCCTACTTCTCTCTCCCTCTCTCTCATCTTCTCTTGCTTCTTCCCTCCTTCCTTTCTTCATAGTTTTTGGTTGGTATGTAGAGCATGCCAGCATGTGTGAGAACAATTAATGAGGAGATCTTTGATGAGTGTCAATGATCCAAAAGGAAGGAAAACATTAGGGCTGTTTTGCTGTCCTCCTGGACAAAGTAGCACTGCTGTCTACAGACTGAGTGGGCTCTGAATTCATGGATAATTAACCTACCTTCCCAACTCCTATGACTCATTACTAGTCCTCTAGGTCAGCTTCTCAAACGTTAATGTGCATCCAAACTGACTGGGGATTCTGCTACCCACTCTAGTCTGGGTGGGTCCTGACGTCTCTATTCCTAACAAACTCCAGGGGCTGCTGATGCTATCCATCCATGGACCACACTTTGAGAAGCAATAGCAAAGAACAAATTCTGTCTTTTTTAATCTGCCCACCTTTATGTCTGATTATTAAATAATGGCACTCACATGAAAACAAAGCAAAAACCACTCCAAAAAGAGGCAATAAGAGCTCACACATCATAACTATAGTTGAGGAGGAAGTTATGGAAATAGCACCTTTCCTCCTACCTCTGCTGCATGCCACTTTCACCAGGCAGTTTTCTTAATTATAATTCTTGATGCTTCCACAGTCTGCCAAATCACATCCAAAAGAATGATCCCAGTCACATATATATGCTGGGAAAAACACTGAATGGAATAGGGGACTGCTGGGTTTAGTGGTCATCTTTGGGTGACTCTGCCTTTCTGACATTATTCCAGATCCTCTTCCTCAAAAAGAGTCTAATCTTAGAGAAATATCCTCTTCTAAGTGTTTCTGTTTTCCTTCCCCCCTCCATAATCCTCCTAAGAAACACAGTGAATCTGCTTTTAAAATTGGGGCATTGACAGCCAATGACTTGATATGGGGATAGTTTAATGGCACGGAATAACACTCTACTTTAATTTTCTGTGTCTCCGTAATTTTTCCCCTCTAGACTTTACTTAAAATACAGTGAGGTGTAAGGTAACCCACTACTTTGACTAAAAACTTTTTTACCCAAAAAGGTAAGGAGGCTGAAAAGTCTCCTGCCTTCCTTTGAACTTGTCCTTCCCTTTAATTCCTTGCATTATTTGCCCCAAAGCAAACTAAAATGATAAAAAATTTATGGACTGTTTAAGAATAGGACACAACCCTTTGTCAAGTAGGATTCTTCTGAGTCCCAGCCTATTCTAATTCTGATCTGATATCTATTTTGGTAGAAGTTCTCAGAGTCTGTACTCTGATAGAACTCATTCCAATTTACTTTTAATCTTTCTTAAGAGCAAGAGCAAACGGGGGCAGATGACTGTGTGCTGATTTGCTATTTTAGAGGGAGCCCAGGGAGTCTACGCAATGAATATTTATGTAGCAAGGGGAAGCCCTGGGCTAGGACTGAGCTAAAGGCGATAAAAGTTGACTGTGAGCCGGGGCTAAATTCTGGCCATGCTACACTTTCAGATGATTAAAGGTCTCCCTTTTATCCTTCCAGACTATTCTCCCTGCCCCAGGCACAGATAGTATCTGCAAGTTGACTAATGTTTGATAGAAAATCAATGGATTGGGAGCCAATTTGTTACTCTCGGGGCTTATGTTCCTATGCCAGTACTTATGCAGAGAAGTCCTACAAGCCCTCATGGCCAATCTCAAATTCGTCATTTGGAAATAAGGCTCCTTACTGGTTGGCACCACAGAATGTTGTCATCAACCGACCTCTGAGATGTAAATATAGGCTCTACTGGCAGTAAGGGAGCATATCATTTTTCAGGAAAGATTTCAAATAGATTGGAGTTTAAAAACAGATTTTTGCTCACTGTGATTTTTTATTTTGATTTCGATATACCAGCAGCATCTATTTTTATTTCATTTAGTATAAAAACTCCTTCCGGCATTCTTAGGGGAAATACATATTCAGTTAAACTTTTTGAAGGGAGATTTTAGAAAGGTGAAGAGCCATAAGGGGTAATCTAATTCAGTAAACACGCAAAATTTTGAAACATACCTTTCACACTTACTGATGGCTGAGGTAGTTGATTACTTTCATGTGGAAAATATTATCACTGAGATTCATGCTTCATCTGTTTTTATAAGAGAAGCTCATGAAACAAATAAGTAGCTTCTTATTTATTCTTATTATTCTTATTCTTATTATTTGTATTAATTTAAATTTATGTATACTGAAAATTGTTCTTTGTATTACCAAGAATATCCAGAAGTAATCAATATTTGAGGTATTGTTCGTGTGTTATTGATGTTCTTATGTTTCAAAAGGGCATTTAGGATTTATAGATTCCATCTTACTGGTCATGACAACAATGTACTTTTTCCTCCCTAATTTGGCCAATTTTATACTCCTTAAGTGTTCTTCCCTAGGAGTGATGGGGTGTATGTAGGTCTGTGGGGTGTGTGAGTGAGTCTGAGAGCACTGGTACCCAGGTGGTTTAGAGAAAGCACCTATTCTAAGAGGCAGGGTAGGGTCATGGCCAGAACCTGGGCTTTGAGTCGGGTGGGTTTGGGTGTGAATCTTTGTTCTTCCACCTGTATTTAATCCATCTAAATCTCAGATTTATCCTTTTATCTAATGAGTAATAACCTAGCTTTAAAGGTTGGCACGGATGGAGTTCCCTTCGTGGCTCAGTGGTTACCGAATCCAACTAGGAACCATGAGGTTGCGGGTTTGATCCCTGGCCTTGCTCAGCGGGTTAAGGATCCAGCGTTGCCGTGAGCTGTGGTGTAGGTCGCAGACGCGGCTCGGATCCCGCGTTCCTGTGGCTGTGGTGTAGGCCAGCGGCTACAGCTCCTGTTAGACCCCTAGCCTGGGAACCTCCATATGCCGCGGGTGCAGCCCTAGATAAAGGCAAAAAGACAAAAAAAAATAATAAAATAAAGGTTGGCACGGAGATTAGATCATATAATATCAAAGCCCGAGGCAAGTAACAAGTACTCAAGGAGTGCTTGTTAGTTTTTTCTCTCACTCTTAACACTACCTCATTATCTGACTTAATGCCTCATGCTTAGGCTTAGCCGCTCTAGGCCTCGACATCCTTTTATTTACCTGGAGACAACAAAAGGACAGCATCAACTAAAATATACAGTGGATGTGAATGGAGCTTTTCACTTTCAAAGCCCTATTACACACACTATTTCACGTGGTTCTCGGCATCTCTCAGGGAATTAGCTTTCTTGGACCCATTGCAGAATCATTGTAAAAATGAGAAAAGATAATTGATGTAAAATGCTTTGAAATAATATATACGCATATGTACGTATTTGTAGATAAGACATGGTTATTACTACTCTGACTGTTTTGACTATACTTAATGTATGTTTTTAAAGATACTGCAATAAATTAGAGTAATAGATTTTAAAATAACCAAAATAGATTACAATAGAATTATTATATTCTTTGAAATGATTTTTTTTTTTTACCTAGTCCCCTTGGTTCATAAAGACTAGTGTATGTGTTTGTGTGTGTGTGTGTGTGTATGTGTGCAAATATCCTTTTTTGAGATGGAATTCTGCATGCGAATTTATACAAATATATTTTTCGAACGGAAATTTGACATGAAGTATGAATCTGGAAATGCCATGATTTCAAATATCATGATTTAAAGACTCTCCTTTTCTCCCCGTCATACGAAAATACTGCTGCCTAAATTTCCAGATCATTAGAAAGGGCATGGATTAGTGATGGAAGTCAGCTTCTACCTTGGACTCCCCAAAGAGTGTAGTGAGTTACTCTTCATGCATTTGGAATAATCTCTAGGTAAATAGTCATTTGGGACCCAACCAGCAGTGGGAGAGGGAATTCCTGAAGCTGATGTTAATCTGCCCTTTTGGATCATCAAGCAGGATAATTCCAAGGCCCGGGATGCTGTGACTCTTCTAGACATGGCAAAGTATCAGTCCTTCAAATAGAATGGCAGGGCCTCTCATGTGTCATTTTAACCATAGGAAAATACACACAGGAGGAGAAAAATCTGTGATAGCTGGAAAAGTCAAAGATAGCTAGATTTTAAATAGTTCCAGGCATCCACTGGTGAAAGATGAGGACAAGATGGTGAGTGGACATTTGTAAGGTATGATGTTAGGCCACCCAAAAATGTCTGTTAACCCCTTAGGCACATTTAGGCTTATAGAACTGTAACTATGGAAAGAATTTTAGGAAAGAAGAGTGAGGCTCTGAGAGGGAAGGAGATTTGCTGAAGGTCACACAGGTCTTAGGTAGTAAATATTAGAACCTCACTGCTACATACAAAGAGAACAGCACAACAGTAAAGTGCATGGATTTCAGAAATATTGCTTAAGCTTAAACCCAGTTTCTGCCTCTTAGTAACTGGGGACCTAGGGAAAGTCATTAAGCATCTCTCTGCCTCAGTTTCGTCATCTGAAAAATGGAGACAATACGGTTGTTCTATACAGTTTTTCTAAGGATTAAATAAGATATAAAACGAGACAGTTGTTCTAAGGATTAAATAAGATATAAAACGAGACTGTGTATGTGGCTGGGATAATAAACACATTTACAATAAATTAAAAAAGTGATGATTAACACCACCAGGAAAGAAATCACCCCTGATTCTTCAGGTGATTCTAAGTCCAGTGTATCCTTTATACCTGTTTGACCAATTCATAAAAGTTGAATGAGAACTAAGTCCTTGTGTGAACAAAAGCTACAGTCATTTGAAAATGCTCCACTAGGAGAACATTCTTGTAGCATAGTGTTTTTAGTGTTATTTAAATAGCAGTCTATTCAGACTTCTGAAATGAAGGATCTGCCTTTAATGGAAAATATCTATTTCACCCTCAGTATGAAGCCCAGTGACCCTGGCTTGGGCTTTCTCCCCAGCAACTTCTACTGTATGTTGAGCACAGAATAAAGATATAGGCTGAAGCAAATTTATTTCAGAGATTATAGGCTGGAGGCATAACTGTATGTGCAAGTGGACCGTGAGAAGTGCAACCTTAACTCTCTCCTGAACCCACAGTAATTTATCTTGGAAACACTGTTGAGTTCCTTGAACGGGAAGGTAAGTAACTTGCTCCCAGCAGCTTTAAATACTCTGTCAGGGACAAGCCTTTGCTGTGCCTTGTGCTCTGAGCACGCTGTGCCGTCACTGGAACTGAGAACATCACTCAGTAGGTTTTGAAGAGGCAATGATCTGAAGTACAATATGCCTGGGCTTTTTCTAAGAAAAAAAAAACATTTTGTAGATGAGGAAAGAAATTAAAAGGCAGCTCAACACCCTCATTGGAGGAAAAGAGTCCTAGAGGCATCCAGTTAGAAGAGGAAACCACTTCCTCACTCGTGAAAACAACGGTCTGACCCCTCTCTGTATTCATTTGTTCTGTGTGTATGGATGCGTATGGTGCTTACCCAGTGCAGGTGCTGCTCCAGGCACCGAGGATGGGCAGTGAACACAGCAAAGTGACTCTGCCCATGGCACTGACCTTCTGTGTGCCAGGCACTGTACCAGAGAAATGCAGGTGACTAAGACCCAGGTAATTAACGAGATTCTGTGCAAAGAGTTCAGCATAAAGAGGGAGAGAGGAAAACAGCAATAAAGTGTGTGTGGTGAGGTCCTGGAGAAAATGATATCCAGGATGACTCCTAAAGGGCAGAGAGGAGTTAATCAGTGGTTACTCTACACAGCCTCTCTTGCCAAATGGCTTGGTGTGGTTGCATGGCTAGATGGTAGATCTGAAGGCGCAGATAGCGACCAGATGATGAAGAGTCTTGGAAACCATGTCCCAAAGTGTCATACTGCATCCTAGGACAATTAGAAGCTGCCGATTGATGTTAATCAAAGAGCGACATGAGCAGATTTCAACTGCAGTACAAAGAACAGATAAGAAAAAGGCAAGGCTGGCACAGGGCACCACAGGGAGAATGTTATAGGACTAAACAGATGAGCGGTGATGTGGTAGAAACAAAGACAATGGAAATGGAAGGAGAGAACTGGGCAGATCTGAAAAATATTAGGGAAGTGACTGCTGGATGTGGGTGGTAAAGGAGAGGGTGGAATAATAGTCGACTCCCAGGCTTCTAGCGTGGGGAACTACACAGATGATGATGTCAGACGCTAAGAGACAGAGGTGGAAGAGCCAGTTCAGGATGAGGAACCCTAATTAGTTCAGTTTTGAACATACTGCATTTGCGGTGTCTAGGAAACACCCAAGTGGCGTGTCCAGTAAGCAGCTGGACCTGTCGCCTGAAGATCAGGAGAGTGCTATGGACTGAGCTTTCCACATGCAGGTGGTCAAAGGATGGGCGGTTCTGGAGAACAGCGTACTGACATGGTGGGCACAGAAGAGGATTGAGCAGGGACGGATAGAGGTTAGGGGAAAATGCGGATCACTTAGAAAAGAGTGGGAAAATGGGAGAGTTTTAAGAAGGCCGAAGTCATCACTATAAAACGCTGATAAGGGTCACCCACAATAGGTTACCGAAATCTGTCTATTGGACATAGTGACAGAAAGGTCATCCACTGGTAGGGTGATGTCTGGGTTTGCTTGGAACTGTCCCCGATCGTGCCCCTTGTTTCAGCATTATTGTTATCAGTGCTCCCTGGTGTCTAAATTGGGATAATAAATTACATGATCATCCCAGTCCTCAAGTGGTGAGAGCAGTCAAAGGCAGGCTGCTTTGGGTGTAGAGATGAATTTGAAGACGGAGACATCCAACAAGGGAATTTTTTTGAAGGAGTATGGGGAGGCTGTTAGGGAATTTTAGCAACAGATGGACACTGAACCAGATGGATTTTGAAGATTCTTTCAATCCTGGGACTAAGTCATAGCACTATTTTCCTTTACTATTCTAAGTCCTTTGGGATCAGTGAGAATTAAGATTCTTTCATTTCTTATTTTCACACATTACATAGCCACATGCCATTTTCTTACAAACTGCAACATAACATTTTATAAATAAAAAATTTTACTATTCTATTATCTTGAAGATGAATACTGAATAGTTAGTTACCCAAACTGTCCTTCACCTTCTCTGTATCACAAAGGCAATATAAAGCAGACATGTGTGAGGTGACTGTCTCCCTGGAGAAATTACTGCTAGTCCTAAATTAAGTGAAAAATCTTTTGTCTTTAACATTTTTTTTTTGCCTCTTATTGTGGATAATATTTGATCTAGAGCAGCTAGGGACAAATCACATGCCTCTAAGTTTTTTTATACCTAATATGTCTTCTGATTTGGGGAACTTTTTTTTTGTCTTTTTAGGGCCACACCCACGGCATATGGAGGTTCCTAGGCTAGGCGTCTAATTGGAGCTATAGCTGCTGGCCTATGGCCTACGCCACAGCCACAGCCATGCTAGATCCGAGCCGCGACTGTGACCTACACCACAGCTCACGGCAATGCTGGATCCTTAACCTACCGAGCGAGGAAAGGGATCAAACCCCAACCTCATGGTTCCCAGTCAGATTTGTTTCCACTGCACCACGACGGGAATTTCTGATTTGGAGAACTTCTGGGTTAGACCAAACCAATGTCTGAGAAAGCTTAAGTATTTATATTTAAAATAAGAAAGATGTAAATAATGTGAGCTTTTGTCCACATACTGTTTAGGTCAAAAGATCATAAGGGACGTAACAGAGGGAGTTAAAACACTCAACCGCATCCTAAGTAAAAGAGCATCTCGGGACAAGAGAAAAGCTGTATAAAAAATGGTTTTTAAGCCTATATGGATATTGAATTAGGTAGGGAGGCCACCAAGAGCTTCAAGTCCCTTCGCCTTCAGCAGAAGAGTGACAAAGGGAAACAGTAAAACCACTTATAAATGTCCACATGTGAGCCCCTTTCTCATCGCCGTTGAATCTGATCATCGAAGGTCAAGCTTCCAGCCATAAGCCTGTCCTTCCCGCTCTGCTCCTGTTCAGTTAGTTCAGTTTTGAGTAATTAGGTACCATGGGGTTAAAATACGGTGACTTTTAAAAGTCTCCTTTTATGGTTAGGCTGCAAATGGTTGCCTTAAAAAAGGTGGGGGAGGGGTATTTCTGTGAAAGAAACTCTTTTGAGAAAAGAAGCTAATAGGAGGCTATAATTTCTCTGCCACAGAGAGGCCTGTGAGTAGCCCCATAAAGCAAGCTGTAACAGAGGATGACCTTTCTTCCTGCCGTTTCTTAGGGTAATCCATAAAAGAGCACTCTATTAACTAATCTGACCCCACACTACTGTGTTCGCTAGTCAGTGTAACTAAAACCTTCCTAAACGCACTGTAAATGCTTGCACAGTATGTCTTGAAATTGTCAATAACAACAATTATGTTAACCATCCCATCTTAAATAAAATAAACCCTTTATTCTTCTAAGCAGATCTGCAGCACGATACACTGCTTTTCTGAGTTCCCACGAACTTGGCTCTGACTTTCTTTGTCATCTGCTTTGTTTCTCCTGTGTGCATTTGTTCTGCAGTAAGCGATGGCCTCGATTCTGCTGTTCTCCGGGATGCCCACCGCCCAATAGGCCCTGGATGTCCCACCACTTTCCGGGAGCAGAAGGAAGACCCGCTCTCTGTCTGCTGCAGTGGGTGCCCGGCAGTAAAACGACTGTTGAATGGGCCACGGTCTCAGCAGACCATCACGTGAATGGGACCTGTCTCTTTTCCTCCCACATCGCAGAAATTAAGCGCCTGGAAAGGAGATTTGGCCAAGATGACCCACTTACAGGCTGGACTCAGCCCAGAGACTATAGAGAAAGCTCGCTTGGAACTGAACGAAAACCCAGATGTCCTACACCAGGATATTCAGCAGGTCAGGGACATGATCATCACCAGGCCCGACATCGGATTTTTACGCACAGATGATGCCTTCATCCTGAGATTTCTCCGAGCCAGGAAGTTTCACCAAGCAGATGCCTTTAGACTCCTGGCCCAGTACTTCCAGTACCGCCAGCTAAACCTGGACATGTTCAAAAACTTCAAGGCTGATGATCCTGGCATTAAGAGGGCTCTCATCGACGGGTTCCCTGGAGTCCTGGAAAACCGCGACCACTACGGCAGGAAGATTCTTCTGCTGTTTGCAGCCAATTGGGATCAGAGTAGGTAAATGTAGATAGTGTCTTTATTTGGTTTTTCTTTTCTATGAGCATAGTCACTGCATGCTTGGGGCTGTACGCCTTTACAGATAATGGGCTTCCGTTTAAATATATATGTTCCACACATCCACAAGGAAACATTCAAGGCCACAGGTTTCCTGTTATCAAAAAGGTGATGAGAGATCCACAGCACTGTTGTGGATCAATGGAATCTCAGTGTTCGGACTGTAAGAGACCTCCGAAGCTTTTTTACTCATCAACGGGGGTCATTTATCTTAATAAAACTGAAAGCTGGTCTTCTAGAAGAACCATATATTCTGTCTTTAGTGTTCTCATCTTTAAGAATGACAACAAAAATGGATTCGGTAGCTGGCTTTAAATCAAGTGTTTTAAACACGTGGAAGAGTTTCTTGGATCCCGTCCATGACTTTAATATCTAACATTTCTTCTGCGTGCCAGACCCCCCCCACACCCCAACGCTGGCTAGCCCTCCCCGCCGAAAGTCCTATAAAGAACCACAAACTCTGCATGTCGCAGACTGAGTGCATCCCCTTTTCCAGTCTACCGCCTCTTCCATCCATCCTGTCCCTCCAGCCAGAAGTTTGGGTGTCTTCCTGGACTGTTCCTCGCCCTTGCTCCTCACATCCAATTAAATGCCAAGTCCTACTCCTTTCTTCTTAACACCACCTCAAGCCTGCTCGTTCTCTTTGCTCCCATGGCAACTGCCCTAGTGGAAATTCTCATTACTTCTCAGCTGCATCACTGTGGCAGCCTCCAGACTGGTGCCCCTGTCTCTAGCTTAGTCTTCTCTGAGCCATTCTAGTCTTTACCATAGTCAGAGTAACCATTCCAAGTTTCTGTTATGTCACCCTCTCATTAAAGTTCCTCAAAGACCTGTAAGGTCTTCAAAGCCAAGCCCTCTATGATCCACCTTCCGCATCTCCTTCTCTGTTTCATCCTCTGCCCTTCTTCATGGGCAGCCAGTTGGAAGTATACACCTTGCCTTAAATAATGGAGGTTTGGTCACGCCTCCAAGACTTTGCCTCACCAGACACTCAAAGGAGGGATCAACCCTTTCTTAGGCTGAATCCCAGCCTGGACATAACCTACTTACCGACTCATAGCTATCGCTGTGGTTCTTCAGGAAGACAGACTTCATTTATCTCCCACCGCAACCCTCTTTTCATGCTTCCATGTTTCATTCAAATATTTACAACAGGAATATAAGAACCACTGTTGCAGTTAAGGTTTTTTAACACATATCACATACTCTGCTAAGCATTTATATAGATATATATTATCTCCTTTAATCCACTCAAGAACTTTTCATGATAGATATTACTACGATCCCTATTTTACATTTGATGACACAAGGTTTTGAGAAGTTAACTAGCTCATGTAATGTCAAAGAACTAGTGAAATACAGAGCCGGGAGTTAAGCCTCCAGTCTGACTTGAGAGTGAGTTACCTTAACTTGGCTTTGTTGTAATTGCCCGTTGACTTGTGTGCTCTTTCTAAACCTTCTTCCCAAGACTGCAAGTCCCTTGAGGGCAAGAGACTATGCCTTTTTCATGATTATCTCCTGGTCACATGGAGTCACAGCCAATAAATGCCGAATGAAAACGAATGCATGAATCAGTCTCTAAAACTTCACCTGTGGCTGGAGCAGTCACAGAGGGATCATACCGAAATTACGGAACTTGGGAAAACTCAGGTTTAACTTTAAAAATATACCAAAAATTCCTTCTCTCTGATATAATTAAAAGGAATATTCAGGGTGCCCCTTTAATGCCTCTTACGGCTACCCCTCCCCTTAAAAATGATGATTAGTGTAGGACAGCTTAGCAACTGCTGGCTGTTTTCTGGTTGATAAACTGGAAGAGAGCAATATAAGCCTGAAAGGGCGTTTGAATGTTTTTGTTTGTTTGTTTTCTGCTTTTTAAGGCTGCACCTGTGGCATATGGAAGTTCCCAGCCTAGGGGTTGCAGCTACAGTTGCTGGCCTATAGCACAGCCACAGAAATGCTAGGTCTGAGTCATGTCTGACCTATACCACAGCTCACGGCAATGCCGGATCCTTAACCCACTGAGCAAGGCCAGGGATTGAACCTGCATCCTCATGGATCTTAGTTGGGTTCACTAACCACTGAGCCACAAAGGTGAACTCCTGAATGTTTTAACACTATCGGTCTAGAGACTGGCCACGTCTGCACCTGGGCTTGGGCTATCCTGCCATGTCTCTGTTTTGTTATTCTACTAGCGTTAAGGATGAGCCTCTTGTTACAATGCTTTACTGATGAAAAAGATTTCCAGGTCTATACATTCACCCGTCCATCATTCACTGAACAAACATCTGAAAAGTATAGACTCCGTGCCAGGGCTTGTGCTAAGGCACTGAGGACAGTGATGAAAACACAAGGTCCCCAGCCCCGTGAGCCGTCCACAATGGTACAAATATATAGACAGTTAACTTCCATTTGTAGAAGAATTCCTTCTGAGACATAAACCATCAACCCAGGGTGTGAGTCTTAAACTAGAAGGAACAGCTGGCCTCTCGAGAATGGCACATTAACATTTTGGATTTTGAAACAGGAAAATCTGATGATTCTGGAGAATGACCAGGCTGACTTCATTCGCACAGAGTTGTAGGTGTTCTAGAATGTCCATCTGCCGACACAGATGATGCAGAGAACACTGGCAAGTGATGACTTGCTCTTGAAGGGAGAAATCATAGTAAAACGTCTTGTTTTGTACTCGTCTTTGGTCTGTATATATCTCAAAATGTGTTGCTAAGAAGCAAGAAGAAACAAGTCTCTGAGGGAATAATGCAAATCTTTATGACTCTGATGACCTTGAAGGAGTTACTTCACTTCTCTGTTCCTTGGTTTCCTTCTACGTAAAATACAAATCTTGACCTAGGTAATCCCTGAGAAATCTTCTAGCTCGAATGACTCATTGAGCTATTTTGGCCTGATCCTATGGATGGAAAGGGATTTTAAAATTCACTTTATAGGCTCCTAGGCTCTTCGAAGTAAGCTCTCTCAATGCCTCTCTCTTTCACATACGTGCACGTGCGTGTGCGCACACACACACACACACACACACACATCCTTCTTCCACCCCAAGGCTGGGTCTACTTGACTACTCTTTTTTATTAAATTGCAGAATACTGTTTGTTCCAAACCATTTCGGCTTTAATGAGAAGGTGAATGATAAGGCAATCCCACTGACAGCCAAAGATATCTAGAAGCAAAGAAACCTCAGTTTTAACCAGCTACTGCCATGTGATGTACTGGTTCTATGACTCGGGACAAGGAAGCTCTCTGAGACTCAGTGTTCTCATCTGCACGGTGGGGATGCCAGAGATGGTTATTTAGTAATGCAGTTGGGAGGACTGAATGAAATAATGGCATTTAAGGTACACAGCTCATTGCTTGGCACATGGCAAGCACGCAGTAGATATTAGCTTCTAGTATGATTATTAGTACTATAAAACATGCCACTACAAATCAAATAGAGCACAGATGGTAAACAAACAAAAAAGAGAGACAGGAGTACAATCTTTGACAACGGAGTTGGGCCGACGAGAGTGATCTGCCACACGCCCGTCCTCGGCGCTTGTTCGCCGTCTCCCCACACACGTCCCCTGTCACACAGCCCTAGCCTAACAGGGCCCCGAAGGCTTGGAGAGCTGGCGCAGCTTTGCAGAATGATTACTGGACTCTCGTGGGGAGCCCGCGATGACTGGGAAGTGATTTGAACGTCTCATCGGAAAGGTTTACTGAGATTAAAATGGTTATTGATATCTATTAAAACTATGCAAATCTCCTTCATCTAGACCCAGACGGCCTGAGCCAGAGTGCAGAGCGCTGAGGGAGGGGACGCACTGTGCCCCATGGGCACGTGCCGGGCTGGGGTGCCCCCGGGGCCACGGGAGTCTCCGGGCCTCCAGAGCATAAACTTGGCCACCTCCAGAAGCCGGGCCTCGGCAGGAGGCACCCGACTCCTTCTTTACTGAGGCTGCCAGGCTGAACCGTAATGAGTTAGATTAAATCAGCACCCGCATACCCATTCCTAAAATGAAGCCGGCCCCTCCAAGGTCAGCAGGGTGCACATTTCAGCTCATCCGCCTGGTGCATAACGGAGGCCTAAAGGGGACACTCTTGGGAAACAAGCCTTTTGATCTTTCTCATATCGGCATCGGCAAGAATTCACGCTCTGTTCCTTAAGATCTGATAAAAAAGAAATCTACTTCCGGTTTATTTCTGAGTTGCAAACTTGCAGGGGGTCGCACAGCCTGCTTGGCCCAAGAATACCCTTTCTGTGGAGAAGGAAAGGTCAAGCCCAGAGGAACACATCTATTGTTTATGGATTTCACTCAGTTAAAAAAAAAAAAAAAGAGTGAAATGTGATCCAGTTATTTTCGTTTCTGGAAGCTCAACTTTATCAAATGGAAATGGGTATAAATCTGGCATGTGGAGCTGCTGCAAGGATGAACCCCAATTGCTCTAGTTGATGGTCTCTAAGAGGCAGAATAAAACAGTGATTAAATGCACAAACTCTGAAGCCAGATGGCTGGCTTCAAACCCCAGTTGCCTCCTAACCAGCAGTATGATCCTGAGCAAGTTGTTTAAATTCTTATTATACTCAGTTTCTCACCTGTAGAGTAGGGATGACCAGGGTCATAGATTAGCACTAGTCTGGTACTCAGTAAATGGCAATTGTTTCTGAAGGGGAAAAAAAAAACCTCAAACCAGGCAAATATCTAGGATACTGGGTCTCAAGATGTTCTTTCTAAGGGTAGTAGAATTTGATGCCGTTACTGATTTCCCTCCACCTGAGAAGCACAGACCCAAGCCACCATGCTCCCAAATCCTCCACCGTAGCTCAGCTGTGGCTAGGAAGCTCTGAAAAGTCACCTGAAAAGTGCCCCCACCTATTAGGTTTATTAGCGTCTCGGAATATAGGAAAGCTTTGTAGAGGAGGGGTGCAGGCAAAAAAGGCCCCACAACAGACTGCAGTAAGGTCCATCGGTGCTATATGTAGGCTAGCTGGTCCCCAAGTACTTTAATGTGGGAAAAACAATAGGAAATGCATCGCAAATCAAAATGCATGAAGTTACCCTGGACATGCTCTTGTCAATAAATTATTTGTCTCTTACAACTGAAAGCTCAAAAATCAGCAGCCAGTTTGAAAATCCGTTGCAAAGTTGCTTCTTTAAGGAAGCAGAGGCACTCTGCGGAAGAGCCACGTTAGGGTAATTCAGGAGAGAAAAGGCAGCTGATGAACAGCTTGATTACTACCTTCAAGTACATAGAGTTATTATAAGGAGGCAATGAATCCTGTAGGTTCTCTTTTCCCAACGTACAGAAAAAGGTACAAAAGATTTGTACTGAAGCACAACCATCTGGAATGAAGACTAGGGAATCTGAGCCAAAACCTCAGCCCCAGCGCCAGGACAAGGGTGAGGGGGTGGGGCATTTGCCTGGGGTACAAAATTTAAGGGGGCACCAAAACACTCATTAATCAAAGTAAATAATATTGTCATAGAATATCTTTTAGAATCAAAATTAATGTAAACAGAAGCTCCTGAGGAACAAAATATCAAAATTTTAAAGAAGGCAGGATGAGAGTTATTGATTTTTTTCCTTGTGCCTCCGGCTCTGATAAGGTTCTGCAAAGCATTGCTCAAGCCAATCAGATTTCTCAAGGGAAGAGCCTTACATTGGTTCCTAGCCAATTATATTACAGCACATACTACTGGACATCCATCCATGTGCCATGCAGTAGTTGCAAAGGACCTTATGGCCCCCAAGCTTTTCCATGTACATTTTCTGATTTAGTGCTCATGATCATTTGAGAGGTTTCAGTGTCACTAAGTTACAAACAACAAAGAAAAGGTTTGTGGAGGAGAGGATACTTTCTAACCAAGGACGGCTATGACTCATCAATGGAAAACCTTAGACTCAGGGCTTCAAATTTCAAGCCCATTCCAAAGATATCTGGAGCTGTTGCTCAGCCCCTGAGTGATTAGATGTTTCAAAATACTCATGGAGTTTCTGAGAGGCTGGACGTGGATCTCCTGGTGGTGGACAGTGGTGTAGACGAGGGAAATGAGCACGGTGGAGAGGACCTGAGATTGAGGGAAGAAGATTCTCAAAAGGAGCACACCTGGCATTGGGAGCTGCTTCACTCTTAATGTAGGGGACTGTGTCCAGCATTGTGGAGGGTTTAGCATCCTTCTTCCCAAGGCCAACATCACCAAAACAACCACATCCATATTTCCAAAGCCCTTAGAGGATCTAGAACCCACTCTGAGAACCCCTGATGGGGTGTACCCGTAAACGTCCCAACACCAATGTCAATAGCACCCTTTGTTAAGCGCCTTTGTGACAAGTGTTTTATATATATAATTTCTAATTCCTACCATGGTCCCACAAGGATCTATGTTATGTTATGTAGGTAATCTGTAACAGAGAGGGGATTTTTCCCTCATCTGTCTGAACTCTGCTTTTCCACATAGCTATGGTCTCAAAGCTTCTGAAGCCTCTCAGAAACAAAACCTGAATCACCGGTATGTTGCTAAATGGCAAAGTGGCCCTGGGGTCCAAATGCAAAGGTTTTTTCACAGCCTCCCCTCAGCTCCCTCTCCCAGCCAAGAAGCCCAGCTTGGCTCCGTGTAGACAATAAAGCCATTCCCTGTGAGTTCCCATGGGGCTCAGACAGTGAAGGATGTGTATGATGAGCTGGGTGGACCAGAAGTTGAGATGATTCTGGAGGCCCTGCTATGAGTGGGAAGGGAGGAAGTGATGAGGGACTCACCACTTCAGCTGGAGCAAATAAGAAAGTGGGTGGATAGCGACCAAGAGATAAGACTTACTGTTCTTCAGTGGGATGAATCTGAGCTTCATTCATTCCTCCCTGTACCCCATAAACACGCTGAACAGCTACAGTCATCCAACTCTGGGGGAGTGCCTGCAGGTCTAAAGAGCTCTAGTTTCCAGAATAGCACCTCACACCAGCCCCCAGCCCCTCTAGGCATGAAACGACAGGAAGATGGATGTTACTGGGGTACTTGACCTTCTTGCTGTCACCATTCTGAAAGCAAGGACACTGTCATATTTACTTTATAATGAAGAAAACAACCTGGAATCTGTCTGCTCTTTGGGAGCAGGTGCTTTTCCACTCACCATTTTTTTTCTGGGAAGGCATTCAGCTGCTTCTCACCCCCTCACGCCAGGCAGTAATTTATTTGATGGATAAGCTGGAGATTCAGCTCCTTCAAACGTCACCGGTTTTTGCTGACCTGTGGCAACCTCTGGAGAGCTGACGTGTCCACGTCCCGACAGCTCCAGGGTGAGAGATGAGCATCAGGGAGGTCCTCTCTTCTGATTAAAACCCTGAGGCAGTAGGTGGGATGTAACTCTTCAAACCATAAATAAGCCCCTTGATTGAGGTTCACCTTTAGCTTTTGCAAGAGCATAAAAGAGCTTTTTATAAGCAGTAGGGGGTCTGCACTTGGTTGTTTCACTGTCCTTGAAATAAAACCTTGTGAACAAAAGGGGGCAGATTTCTAACACGTCGATGCTGAATACTGGGGAGGCAAGAAGAGGTGGGAAGTCGGGCGGGTGTTATACGTCTCACCAAAGCCGAGAAGTAACCCTCCTTCCCAATCCCAAGGCTTATCAAGAGAGGTGCAAGGAAATGTCGAGGAGTTTGTTTTCCTATGGAAATATTCCTGGAATCACTCTTGTACTGATCAGTTTTCCAAGTGTTGTGACCTTGGGAATGAGCGAAATGAACTGAAGGGGAGTGTTATGACAACCGCAGCAGCAGTGTTGCGTGCTTACCGTGGGCAGGCAGCAACGCTCTTAGGTAGTCACCGTTAATATCCTTATTCGGCAGGAGATGAGACTAAGACTCGGAGAGGTTAGGCAACCTACTCAGCAGCATACAGCTGGTAAACGGCTAGAACACGCTGGATCTCAGACCTAATGCCACAGTTCAAACACCAGTCTGCACAGCTCACCACTAAGACCCATTTGCCAAACTTGAGGGCCAATCAGACATGCAGGGGGGGCCCTCAGTGAGGTGTCAGTGAGCAAGCCTCTACCAGTCACTCAAGGTCCCAAAGACTTGAAAAGGACTTCACAGCTCAACAGGTAAATCCTGTTGCCACATACTCCAGTCTCACAGAGCCCTGGCAAATCAGAGGTTGAAGATCCTGTCCAATCTCTAGGCCAGTGATTTGAGAATAACAGTGACAATGAAAATAGCTTTGAGTTTTTAAAATCCCAGCCCAAGAAAGGAATCTGGATATTGTTTGGAACACATTACGGAAAGTGTCTGACTTAAGATAGCGATGGAAAGCACGGTCTTTGCTACCGGTTCCCTCCATTAAGATGAGCGTTGATGCGCTGGCCTTCAGCGGGCAGAGGACCCCAGCCCTGCAGCCTATCAGCTCTGCGACCTTGGTGAGATGCGTAACCACTCTAACTCTGGGTGTCCTCGCCGTCTGGTAGTAATCATATGTCCTTGGTGCAGAAATGAGGGTTGAAGGAGGTTCTAGGTAGGAAGGGGCCTTGACAAAGAACCATTTCCTTTCTTCCATAATTCAGGTGGTTTTTCCACTTTTACCTAGTCCAGAATTTTAAATGCCGAGGACACGATTTCTCATTCAGTTTAAAGATCTTATAAAATGGGATATGTCTCTGTTAGGGGCTCCTGAAAGACTGGTCCTTGCTGAGGAAACGGACTTGAAAAGTTTACGATCCTTCCTCAAGCCGCTGGACGAGTGTATGGCTCTCCAGGCGAGTCAGCCGATCTTCAAATATTTCTTTTAAATCCCCTTCTTCCTCCACAAAACTCCTTATCAGACATTCTTCAGCACTCATCCTCTAATTCCTCTTAGTCCGGAGCTCAGCCGCTTGCTGCCCACTGTCAGCATGCCCTCCAGTTGAGCTCAGGCCCTTGAAGTGCACCTGTTAGACGCCGTCTCCCATCGGGATTGAAGGGAAGACAGAGCAACGGGTCTCAGCTCTGAGATAACACGGAACGTGTATCCCTGCCTAACTGGGTGGCTGGCCCCAAGGGACATGTCGGAGGTCACAGGGTCCCTGCGACATTGTTACAAAGGCCAGGGGTGGGGGACTTCAGGCAGGAGGGGACCATCAGGGCCAGGAGAGCAAGCTTTTACCGACAGCGTATCTTTCCAGGCCATCTGCTCCTCCCAAACTCTCACTCACAAACCCAGGAGTTTAAAAGACACGACACTCATTACCTTGTAGATGAAAAAGTCCCCTCAGATGACTAGAAATCTGAGGGTCTAAGAATAAATTCCTCCTTCCCAGAGCACAGCTTGGATACAGCAGCCAACCCAGAGCTTCTCTCGGTTACTTGAAGTCCTGCTGCCGTGTGAGCACAACCTGGGTCTGCTCTTTAAAAGGCCAGTGCAGGTGAAAGAGGGTGCAGAAAAAGGGCATCGTTATTCACAGCGTTGCCTGTGTGCTGCTTTCACTGCGAGGTCCTCTCAGAAGCTAGCTGACTTCCTGAATGAGTGTACCCTGAGCCATGGGGTCTTGTACCATCTGAAGCTCTTCGGGGATGTTTGCTGCCTCCCCCAGTTCTCAAGAAGCTGTGAAACATCTTTTGATCCCTCTACAAGGGGCACAAGGCAAAGCCTGAAAGGAACCCCTCCGGTCCCTGAGCCCCGAACCTCTCAGCCCTGGAGGACCAGCCACCGGCTCTCCTGCCCTTTAAATATGGTTCCTAGATAATCGCTCCTGAACGGTGATGTACGGAGCCTTAAGCAGCTGCTGGGAATGATTAAATGCCTGCACTTCGCTAAGGTTGTAAATCAAGCTCAGCAGCCATTTATTGTGAGTGTACTATAAAGCAGGAGAAGTTATTGCTGCTATACTGCAAAACGTGGCATCAGACAGGAAAATAAAGAGAGGGTAAATTCCATCGTGAGGGTTTTAAAGTGATGTGTTGTTTTTTCTTTGCACGTTCTCTTTCTGTTTCTCATCATTTTTCTTTTCTTTCTGCCTCTATTTCTTCCCTATCTCTAATACTCCCTGCTGAGTGACTCTGAATCTAATTTCAAATACGGCACTCCCACAAATAACACCCAGAGCCTTCCCGGTTTAGAGCTTGTTAATATTAGTAGTGCTTGCAGGCACTGGGCATCTCCTGTGCCATGCTGTTCGTTTAATTCTCACAGCAACTTATAAAGGAGAATTACTATCTTCATTTTACATAGAGGGTATCTCCTCTGGACAAAATCACAAGGCTGGTTGGTGGTTTCATCCTGAGTACATCTTTTTCTCCTTCTTCATGAAAGCCGGTTATGTTTGGGATCTGCTGTTGGGGACTTGTCACCTGAGCCCTGATGGCTCACTATGTGTTGCAAATTCCCTGCTCAGGAATCTTGAATGGCTCCTTTGTAATAAAGCCGGTTTAGTCCCTTAACCGTACAGTTTGCCATATAAAAACCTCAAGAGTTTGGTACGCCTTTCCTCATCCAAAGGACATCTTTCCCCCCGAGTCAAATGGGTCTCAAACCTGCACCCCAACCCCCACCCGCCACTGCAGGCTTTTCCCACCTTTGCTAACGCAGTGCCTAGTGCTCAGTTTTCATTCCCATCACCAGGCGAGCACAGGCCCCACAGGAGCACAGATAAGAGAGCTGGGAAGCTGGGGCCTCAGAGGACCTTTCCTGGAGGATGGTCTGCCTTGAAGGAGAAGCTTGAGGAGGTATAGGGAAGGAGGCTGAGACAAGAAGAGCACATGGTGCAGTGACCGGAGTAGGGGGCATGGGGAGAGCCTACAATGTTGGAAGAACCTCAGTGGATTCCATGGAGCATAGACTCTCAGGGCTTACGTGGAGAGAGGTGAGCTGAGCAGACAGGCAGACACCAGGAATGAAAGGTCTCACTTACTGGAAGGAATCTGGGCTTTACGCTGGAGGGCAGATCGAGCCTGACTCATCTTTCCAAGCTCCTGTCCACGCTAAGAAGCTTTGCCCACGGCTGGGGCAACACTGATCTCTTTCTTTGTTCTTCCCTGAATGCTTGTCACACTAATCTTCTTTACTGCACGCTGCTTCATGCCTCAGGAAGTTTCCGAAGGCAGGATGCTGTGTGTTTTTCTCCTCGGTATCCACGGGTACAGAGTGGGGCCCAATAGTGTCTTCTTCACTAATTGGTGGGGAGAAGTTTGGAACAATGGAAAGCCCAGAAGGGAGGCTCTTTGGGGGCTCTTCCCACCGACAATATTGTTCAGGGGATCAGAGTGGTGTTCTCCTGAACTGAGGATGAAAGAGGAAGACACCAGGATGCTCTGTCTACCCCAGTGATTCTCAGCATGACATAATGGAGACAGAGAAAGTCCTAGAAGCAACAGAAGCAACCAGGGCACAGAAAGGGAGTTGCTGTTGTGAGGTGTGTGGCAGCTCCACCCATGTGTGATGAGCTCAGATGCCAATTTCCTCATCTAACAACAACGGGGAAGCAGACGACTTCCACTGTTTTCTCACAATTCTTAAATTTTGTCTTCTACGTGTGTCATTGCGCATAAGGGAAGGTTACGGAAACCTCCATTGCTCAGGGCGCTTTCTTCCGTGCAGAGTCCTGGGAGCAGAAGCCCAATTCCCTGCCTCATTCTTTGTTAATGGCCACTTTTTTTTTATTCAGGATCCCCCTCGCCCCCGACAGGTTTGTGTGGATTATGTCGATCACACATTTCCTCGTGAGTTTCTGATGAGTTAATCCATCATATACTTTTGCAGCGTGCGTGTCGATGAGTATATCACACCACCGCAGCGCCAGTGTTTCCGTTTGATGTCTGGTCTGTGAAATCCCCCAGAACAGCACCGCAAGGCCGCACTGACCATACAGCTTTGTAAGGGAAGAGCGTGCCAAGAAGTTACATCTCCAGGTAGCTGAGGGTTGCCTTGCAAAAGACAATTTCAAAATTTTATTTTAAAAACACTTAGAATACATTATGTATTCCCTACCCTTGTTAAATATAATGTAATACTTTTTTTTTTTTGGTCATGACAAGTGGTAACTGCGGTGAGCCTCAGTTAAAGCGGCCTGGGCTGTGAAATAGCTATCATGACAAGGGTTCTTAGAGCGCTCGGGCTTAGTTCCCATGATACACAGCCCATGCTGCCATGCTATATGAACTTTCTAATCTTCATTTATTTACTTGAGCACTTCTTTCTCCTCTTGGCTATTAATTGGTTACCATTAGTGGACCTGCTTCAAAACCCTTTCTTCTAATATTCTGTGGATTAGGAAGCCAAAAACTGGCTTGTTGAATTATGTGCTTTGGGTGAAGACCTATGGGGAAATCCCAAGAAATAAAGTAAATGAGCTGTAGCAGTGCATGAATTTTACAGCATCTCATCTGTATGCTCGGAAATATAGTTCTGCCTGATGCACCAGCAGGCAGGGTGTGAGGCACCTTCCGCTGCAGATTCTATTTGTAACTGTGCAAAATGGGAAACCTGGGCCATTTCTCTTCCAAGGTTTTCCCGAACGTGGATTCATATACTGCCTCCCCCTCTGACTTACGTATCTTCTCTGTAATATTTGCCCCAGCCTGACAGAAAAAAGACCTTTGAGAACTGGGGTATATCTTGCACACAGACACACATAAACACACACTAACACACAACTGCGCTTATCCTGGACAGCAGGACAGCACAGGGATGAAGCGCTCCAGAGCTGGGGCCGGACTGCTGAGAATGAGTCAGAACTCTACCACATACTAGCCGCCTGAGCCTGGGCAAGTTACTTAAACACCGTGCCTCAATTTAATTATCCGTAAAATAGGAATAGTAACAGCACCAAGCTCAAAGATAATGAGAACGAAAGTAGTTGATACAAATAAAGGCTCAGAGAAATGACTGACCTATACTTAGCACTTGATAAATGTCAACATTTTTTTTATTAATATGCTTTTTAAAAATTCAGTAATTTTTAAAATTGTAGTTGATTTACCATATTACATAGTTTAAGATGCACAGCACAGTGATTCAGCGTTTTTATGGATTACAGTCCACTTAAAGTTATCTAAAATTAATGGCTATATTTCTCTGTGCTGTACAATGTCTTGTTGTTTACCTATTTTATACATAGTATAGTATCTCTTAATTGCTTATACATAGTTTATATCTCTTAATCCCCTCCCCCTAACATGTCCCTCCGCCATATCCCCATTGGAAACCACTAATTTGTTTATTAATCCACTTTTATCCCTTAAAACGATACTGACTATATCAACTATATTAATTTATTAGTTTACTAAATATGCACTGAGCACAAAATTATGACTGGATAATTTATATCTCATTTAATTCTGAGGATTAGGCTGCTTTCAATTTCTGTCCAGTATATAACGGTACAAGTATCTCTCTATATAAATATTCCTTTACATCTCTACATATTCCGCCCACCCCCCTTAGGATAAATTCTAAGAAGCTGAATTAATGAGCAATGAAAATGCACATGACTCCTCTTGTACATGTAGCTGAATCGTGTTCCAGAAATAGCGTTCCAACCTGTACTTCTCAGCATCTATAAGAACACCCATCCCTCCTTGCCCCACACTCTGCAACGTGTCGTTTTTGCACATCGTTGTTAAAGTGCTGCTCTCTGTTGGTCTGATAAGGTTTTATTGTTTCCTGCTTTTCTCCACTTCCACCCTTTGGGTTTGGAAATTATCATCTTCTATTAATTTACATGTTATTCTCCACATTTTAATATGGAAGCTTTACCAGCAGATTTTGCTACAAAATGTCTGAGGTCAGCCTATCTATTCTCATCCAGAATAAGGAAACAAAGAATGCCCTCGCTTCTCTTTGAACTTCCCCATATTTAAAATCACTGCTATCCATTCTTTTAGTCTATGCAAACCCACCATGACTGTTTTTGTTGTAATTATTTGCAATTAATGCCTGTTCAAATTTTTCAAGATGTTTTACCAATTTCTTTGCTCACTGTTGAATCCCACACAGGATTTTTTATTTCCTTTTTATTGAAGTGAGGAGCTGTGAATAGTAAACTCTTAACTTTTGTATGTCTGAAAATGTAATTTCTTCTTCACTTTTAAGTAATATTTTTGCTGGGACTATAGCTCTAGATTAAAAATTGTTTTTTCTGAACACTTTGAAGATATTAATTAATTAACTGCATTCCATTTGCTTTAAAAAAGTGTACTGTTGGTCTGATAGGCAATTTGTTTTTTTCTCTCTGGTGTCTGTTTTATGCCAAAAACATACTGTTTTGATGATGAAAGCTTTGTAATATAGTTTGAAACCAGGAAGTGTGATGCCTGCAGCTTTGTTCTTTTTATTCAAGATTTCTTTGGCTATTTGGGAACTTCTGCGATTCCTTATAAATTTTAGGATTCTTTGTTCTCTTTCTGCCAAAAAAATGCCATTTTGATAGAAATTGCATTAATTTGTAGGTTGCTTTGGACAGTATGTACATTTTAAAAATATTAATTATAATCCATAAACAGACTATCTTACCATTTATTTGTGTCTTCTTCAATTTCTTCCATCAATATTTTATATTCCTAAGTGGTCTTTTCTTTCCTTTCTTCCTTGCTTTCTTTTTTGCTTTCTTTCTTTCTTTTTCTTTCTTTCCCTTTCTTTCTTTCTTTCTGCTATTATAAATGGAATTTTCTCGATTTCTCTTTCCAATAGTTCGTTGTTAGTGTATAGAAATGCAACTGATTTTTGTCTATGGAGTTTGTATCCTCCAAATTTACTGAACTCATTTATTCTAACATTTTTTTGGTGGAGTCTTTAATATATACAATACCATGTTATCTGCAAAGAGATACTCTGTCTTCCCACACCCTTTGCCATGGGCTTAGAAGAAAGCCCCATTCCGTGTCATTCCCTACAATAAGCAGACAGAATTTCTCTATTCCTGTTACAACTAGGATCCCTCATTTTCTATCTCCTCCTTTTATGTGGGGAGACAGTTCTAGTTTCAGTCCCAAAGCCTTGACTCCTGTCTCATCACCATGACAACATTCAAGCTCTAGCCCCTAAGAACTAGCTCTGTTTTATTTATGATTATTTATGATGCCTGCTTTATTTGTGATCTGTGGAGATTCTGCTGCCTTACTTTGGACTTCAGCTATAAATAACAGTTTAAAATTATATGTATACTACATTTATGTTTGGAGAGCAGTTTCTATTTTCTGGCACCAGCCTATTCTACCATCTTAAGAAGAATCTCTAATATATAGAGATTTGTATACTTACCTTATATTTATTCACTTTAAGTTTTTATTTTCTTAGGTGTCAAGCATACAATCACATATTATAAAAATATTGGTAATTTTGTTCTCTATTTTTATCAACAACTTTTATAGCTTTATTTTTGTCTTTGGATTCTATCATAGATTGACAGCACTGTGTCAAACTTCTTCAATATAATTGTATTTTTATCAGTCTTTCTATAGCTTTACTTCCTTGTAAGTACTCTGTTGTTCATTTTATCTTCAGCATTGATTATAGCTTTTGTCTGTAAAACGTAAACGCTCTTTTTCTTTTTAAATTATTTTATACAGACAAAAGCTGCCTCCAAAAGATAATTCCTTTGGAGTTATATCCTCTGCTTTTTGTCACCTTAATTGCTTTTCTGTATTCCTTTGTTTTGGATGTGTTGCTTATATATTACAGTTGTTATGGATGGTGGTGTTATCGTTTAACATTTTTTATCTTTGACATTTCTGTACATGCTTGTCAGTTTGTTCATTTTTGCTACAAACATTTATTTTTATTTGCTATTTTTCTGAAAAAAAAATTTTGTGCTTTCAATTTTAATGGTGATTAACTTAGATTTTTGAAAGACAAATCCTGGGCCTGTATTAAATTAACTCTTACTTTATTCAGTAATAAATTATTAATTTTAAAAATCATCTCTTATGGAGGATAAGAAATGTACTACTGTCTCCTTTTATACTACACCACTCTAATCCCAGTTTTCCTTCAGAATTCTGTGGTTACAGAGGCCATAACTTGGTTTCTACTATCATAGAAATAAAAGTGATCATTTAATTAACTTAAAATATATTTTAGTAATTAATTTCATAACCATTTGAAACACATTCAAATTTCTCTCTGCATCTTACTCATTTTTCTGCTGGATGCCTGTCCATCTATCAAGATGTCTCTACTCTGAGCTTATTTTTATGGTTGTTTTCAATGTCCTGGCATATGTTCTCCAGCAGCTTATTTAAGAAGACTGCCCTGATGGTGGAATTCTGTGTATTTGTAGCTGACAATGTGCTTTTGTTTTTTCTCAGAAGCTTTATTCTCCAGAGTTCTGTAACAGTTTGCTAGCTTGATTTCCGGCACTTCGGCCTGCTAAGCAGTTTTAGAACAACCTGAAACATGTATGGATTTTTTTTCCTGGAAAATTTTATTTATTTTGGATTTCTATAAGATTTCCTCCTATTCTTACTCTTCCTCTTTTCAGGTACTGAAAAATTCCTCCTTGTTTGGCTTAAGAGTGACTGTTACCTTGCTATTTCTGTCCTGAAACAATGAACACTCTAGATTAGAGTGTTTATGTTAGGAAATAGTTCCTTATTGCTACAGCTAATTCCTCTCTTGTTGTTTCTTATTAAGCAGTAGTGTTGTGCAAAGTCCATGCCCTTTCTCCCGTCAGACTGACCACTCTTCACATCAGCTTCTTAAAGTTACACAGATACAATATCCTCTGGGACTTTTGAAATGGACAAATGAGAAATTTAAAAATACTTTCTTTGGCTTCTTGCAAAACATCTACTTTAGAAGGGTAAACATCTCTGATACTTTCTCTCCTCCTTCAAGCTGTTGCTCAGATGTCATATTCTCAGTGAAACCTATCCCAACCATCTGATTCAGCAAAGCAATCCCTCCCTAAACCCTGCATGCTAGAGTCCCTTTCTGCTCTACTTCTCCTTTTTCCATACACACATCAGTTTCTAAAATACTCTCTAGTTATTTATTTGTTTAATCTATTTTTTATGGTTGCTTTTCATTCACCCCCACTCCAGCTTCACTAGAATATAAACCCTAGAGTGAGAATAGGGATCTTTGCATGTTTAGTTCTCTAATATATTCCAAGCACCCGAAACAGTCCTTGGCATATTCTAGGTGCTCATTAAACATGTGTTGGATGAATGATTAAGTTCCCTGGGCCCACAAAGGAAGCAGCATTTAACTGAGGGAGGATTTGCAATTTGGGCTATGGGATCAGCTGGAATAGCTGGGATGGCTGGCCTTCTCTTTCAGCCCAGATTTCTTCAGGGCATGGTGCTCTCAAGGCAGTTTTCCAAGAGCACAAAGGGAGAAGCTGCAAGACTTCTCAAGGCTGAGGATCCCACAGTGTCATGTGTGCCACATCCTATCAAAGCAAGTCACAAGCCAATCCAGATCCACTGAAGGGGTGAGGAAGTCAGCTCCACCTTCAATGGCAAAATGACACTGTATAGCGACAGGTATACCAGAAGGACTTGTTGAGGTTTTGATTGTTTGCAAAGATCCATCATCCAGGCAACATAATTCTCATCCTTCCCAAATGCAAAATCTACTCACACCCTCCCCCACCTCAATTTCCAGCATCAAGCTCCAAGGTCATGATCTCATGGCTTCCAACAGATTCAGATGTGGACATGGCTCCTGTGATGCTGTATCTTGAGAACAGCAACTTTTGATCTAGAGATGTGTGAACTAAAATGTCAGGTTATCTGCCCAAATGCACCCGACATACCATGATGGATAACTGCGATAGCTATTCTCTTCAAGGCAGGAAAGAAAGAGAAGCACGTAATAGTCATTGGTCCATAGCAATTCTGAAATCCAAAAAAAAAAAAAAAATCCAGCTAGGCCATATTGCCAGTTCTCCCTACTTCGGGGTTAAATGTTTAGGGACAATGCTTTTTAATTAGAGCTTGCTTCTACTGATTTGAGGTGACATCCTGGTTTATTAGTCTCCTTGACTCTTAGCTCTGCCCTCTAGGCCATTGGCTTTGCCCTATGAGACCTCTTTCCTTTTCCTTTTCCTGTTTGCAGCTGAGTCTGCAGCTTTCTCAGTCTACCTCTTGCCTATAGAACATTGAGGGCCCAGCGTTTTCTTTTCCTTTGAACTGTCTCAGTCTATTTCAGTCCAAGCCATCAGTGTCTTTATCAATATAACTCTTTAAAATGTTGTGAGTTTCCTATGAAAGTTTATGCCATGCTCCAAAAGTTGCATCTGTCCTTTTCTTAAGATGGAGCATTCTGTACTTTAGGTGAGTAGCTGCCCAGTGACAATGCCTTGAGTGTCTTAGATGCTCTTTTGTCTAGGTGAAAGTGTTTATTGGGCCCCATCTTAAGTCCTTCTGAAGTTTAACAAAGGAGCAACAGCCATAGCCTTGATTTAATCTCTATTTTGAGGTCATTTCTTACACTGAGAATCATTTGCAAGTAGAAGAGACTGAGAATATGAAATGATTTTATTTTTCAGCTCAACAAATCCTGGGCCTTTTACCTCTCCTCTAAGTATGCTCACAAAATGAAGAGTTCCTTCCTTAGTTCAATTCTCCTTTGACATAATTTATTACACATGATCAAAAACTGCCAATTGACTCAACTTTTTGCCATATTCACTAGTTCTTTCCATACCTTTTCTCTGTTGAACATTACCTCAGAAAATGGTCTTCCAAATGTTCCATCATCCCATAACACAAACTGGCTTTCTCCAGTCCTTAATAGCAATTTCCTTACCACTCTTCCACCATTCCTAACAACCTTTTCATTGCCTTTCAGCTTTCACTTGCAACCCAGAACTAAAACCAGTGCCTTGTGTTTTAAGTTTTTGTTAGAGCAGAACTCCATTTCAAGGAATCGATTTGGGTCTATTGTCTATTACACATGGCAAACTATACCGAAATTTAGTGTCTTCAAACAACCACTTATTATTTCTCATGATCCTGTAGATTGACTGAGTGGTTCCTTGCTGGGTTTGCCTGGTTTCACTTATGTGGCGTCACTTAGCTATTGGGCTCAGTTGTGACAGTTGGAGAGCTGACCTCTATCGCCAAGTAGTGTTTAATCTTGGGCTTCTATAGAGCTTATAGGTTTCCAAGAGAGAAAGGGCAAAAGTTACAAGGTCTCTTGAGGCCTAGGCTCTAGGATTCACCTGTTACTTCTTCACATTCTATTTGTCAAATAAATCACATGACCAGCCTGGTTTGAAAAGGTGCAGAGGGAGAGTCTTATCTTTGCATGAGGGGTGCAGAACAGTCACATTACAAATCAGGATGCGGGTTCGATCCCTGGCCTCATACAATGAGTTACGGATCCGTTGCTGCTGTGAGCTGTGGTATAGGTCATAGACATGGCTTGGATCTGGCATTGCTGTGGCTGTGGCTGTGGTCTGCAGCTTCAGCTCTGATTCAACCCCTAGCCTGGGAACCTCCATATGCCAAGGGTGCAGCCCTAAAAAGACCAAAAAAAAAAAAAAAGAAACAAAAATGGTGTTATATCCTGAGATGGGAGGAATTTGTGACCCTTGAATAATGTACCACAGAAGCTAGGTCCTGCTAATTTCTGTATTTCTTGCAGCACTAAGTACGTCATTTAACAAACATAAACAAATGCTATAACAGATATATGTTAAAGCAAAGGAGGAAGAAGAATTGAGGTTAGTAATTCCAAATCTGATGTTCTTTTTAAAATAGATTTGGCATTCAGATACTTTCAAAGGCATTTTTTTTCCCTATGATTTAGGAGGATTTCACTCTACATAATAAATGTGGCCAGAAAAATGCTGATTTTATCTTTTAATACTTGAAAACCCTAAAAGCATGTTCAGTTCAGTTAAAGGATTTTCGATTTGACAACTCTCATGAATACCATATTCAGGCTATGATAAAAAAAGTAAGCTAAAGATCTCCTTTTACTGGAGGCAAGAACAGTTCACACACATGAATATTTTTCATTATATACGTCTGTGCAGATGAAAGTATTAGATGTAGAAAGCATGAGAAAATTCAGAGAGAGCCCTTTAAGGAAGAAAGCCCAATTTTTTTTCTTTAGTTAAAAAAAAGGGAGGGAGAAACATTGTTTCTATATATTGCAATAAATTTCATCTTGAAACAATCAAAGTGACTTTAAATCCTAGCAATTTAAAATAGGGTCAAAGTTGAGAATAAACATGTAGAGTTATCAGCGCAGTTAGTGTTTTTGTTGTCATGATAATGCTCTATTGTTTAAAATCCAGAGCCTCATTTCACATTTCTGTTTATTAATGGATAAAAGAGTGAAGAGAAAATTTCTGATCACATTTAGAATTACTTGTAATGCAAGTATTTTATCTCTTTAAAATTAAAGACTACCTATTACGCGCTTTCTCAGAGGAGCACTGCTTTTAGTTGTTCCTCAGTATTTAAGCTGAATTAAATCAAATTGAACCTATAGTTCAATTCCAACTATGACTTGAAAGTTGCACCTTTTCTATATGATTTCATTCCTGTATACACATTGGAAAGAAATTTTTTTTTAGATACTTTGGAAGGCATTTTTCTCTTCCTCATTTAAAGGGGTGTCACAACTTAGCAAGATTTTCTACACCTAAGTGTTGGTCCCTGCTCCTGGGTCAGGATGAGATTCAGAGGCTCACCCCAAAACCATCAACTTTTATTAGTAACACTAGCTTCTCCTTCTCTAAACACACACTGAACCATCCCTGTCTTGATCAGTCTACACAGACGCAACAGTAGCTGCCATGTGCCCAGTGCTGTGATTCTGAGGACAGAGGAAAGAAGTCCCTGTTTTCAAGATACATGTAGTTTAATTGAGAAATGACTATTTATGTAAAGAGTCATAATTTTGATGATAATAATAGCAACTACCGTGCTGTGCACACCTGCTCTGTGACAGGTACTTTACATATATTACCTCCATTCTTTCAAAAACACTGCACTGTAAATTGGTGCAGCCACCACGGAAAACAGTATGGAGATTTCACAAAAAAACTAAAAAAAGAGTTGCCATACGATCCAGCAATCCCACTCCTGGGCATATATCCAGACAAAGCTGTAATTCAAAAAGATACATGCACCCTTATGTTCGTAACAGCTCTATTCACAATAGCCAAGACATGGAAGCAGCCTAAATGTCCATCAACAGATGACTGGATAAAGAAGACGTGGTACATGCACACAACAGAATATTACTCAGCCTTAAAAAGAATGAAATAATGCCATTTGCAGCAACAAGGATGGGCCTAGAGGTTATCATACGAAGCAAAATGAGTCAGGAAGAGAAAGACAAATACCGTATGATATTACTTATATGTCGAATCTAAAATAAGACTCAAATGAACATATCTATGAAACAGAAACAGACTCACAGACATAGAGAACAGACCTGCGTTTGCCAAGGAGGAAGAGGGGTGGGGGAGGGGAGGTTTGGGAGTTTGAGATTAGCAGATACAAACTATTATATGCAGAAAGGATAAAACACAGGATAAAAAACAAAGTCCTACCATATGGTAACATTTAATATCCTGTGATAAACTATAATGGAAAAAATATGAAAAAGAATGTGTATATGTAAAACTGAAGAATGGAGGCATGATACATGTAAAAGAATGTGTACATATATATATATATATACACACACACACATATACATATATATGTGTATATATAACTGAATTACTTTGCTGCACAGCAGAAATTAACACAACATTGTAAATCAACTTCAATAAAATAAATTTACAAAGAAAACATTGCAAACTACACATTCATTATGACCAGTCTGCAGATGGGGAAACAGGCTCAGGGAGTTCTGTGAACCTGGCTAATACCATTGCTGCAGTGAGCAGATGAAGCAGAAATTCAAATTCAAATTCAGTGTCCACAGCCATGCTCTATCTAGGCAGCCTTCTAATCCAGGGTATAGCTAAATTGGGACACCTGGCAGAAAATCTTAAAAGTGCCCAAGATTTGAGTACAGGACCTCAGTTAACAGTGAGGAGAAGAAAAACTATTGCTGTCTTTCATAGGGCACATTTGTGGCTTATGTGGATCCGAACTTGAATTGGAAGGTGAGGTTGACTTATGGACACATAGGCTGGGCAGGGTTAACGTGGGCAAGTTAAAGCCAGGTCAGGTGGGCAGGCTGACCCGTCCCTTCAGCATAACTTGCCTGCTGGCCCCTTCAACCTTGTCCTGGCCAGTCTCACTCTTTTTTTTTTTTTTTTTTTTAATCACCTCCTGTATCACCAGCCAGGAACGTCTTGTCTTCCTTGATTCATCAGAAAAACCCATTAATTCCATAAAGCATCCTTCAGATTGCAAACTCCCCCAAACCTCAGAAGTCCTCCAGCACACGTGTTACTTTCTAATCTGCTTCAGATGGGTTTCTATGCATCTCTCATTTATGTTTTCATGTTTCCCCATGTATGCTGGTTGTCTCTCAAGAGGAGGTAAGTCTCCGGGAAACAAAGACTTGTCTTTGCTTGTTAACTCCCCTCCAGCCTCACCCTGCACTCTATTTACCCTACACATTTGCTAACTCAGAGGCATGTTATGAGGAATAAATCAAAGCAATAAAATTGATCAATGACAATCCATGAAAGCTTTGCAGAATAGTGCACTGAGTCTAAAAAGGAATTTTCATTATTATGTCTGCAAGTTGGCCCTGTACATTCTTTTATTTTATTTTTAATTCTAAAAAATGTTGAGTTACTCCCTTTTGATGTTTTTCTCTCCATTTTTCTTATTTGTTTTCCCCAGTACTTCCTTCTAGTTACCTTTTTTAATTTAATTTTCATTTTATTAAGATAATACTGTAAGTAGTTTCAAAAGCCAAATTAGAATAATAGCCTTTGAACAGTAGGCAGCTTCTTCCTACCTCTCATTATCTCTATCTCTAATTCCCTTGTGCAGATGCAAATGTTTTCAATCATCTTAACTGTATCTTCTGATGTTTACTTGCATATTCTGAACTGACATGCATAAATTGCTATTTGTTTATTATCTTAGTTTAAGTTACAATTTAGGAATTCTACTAAGAAAGTTTTACCTCAACTTGCACATAATTTTTTCCCCTTCTTCCCAAACTCTTCAAATAGTTAAAACCCAATTTGGGGCTAAATCCATATTTAGTGTTTATAATATTATCACTATATCCGTAGTATTCACGGCTGAGCAACATTTAAAAAAAAAACGATTATATTTTAAATATTCTTTAGCAGTAAGCAGCTTGGATGATGTTTCCTTCCTTAGACAATATTATGTTATCCTTTAAGTTAGTAATTGCTTTTATAAGACATTACTTGATGTTCTATGCGTCCAGTACTGCCGTTTGCCCTTGGCCATGAGCCTTAGACTCTGACTTTCCTACGTCGTCGTCCCCCCATGGCACGGGATCCCTTGGCCAAGGGAGTCACGGGGACAGGAACACGCCCACCTGGAGCCTGTGTCCTTCTGCCCTCCTAGACCCAGCTTCTGAAACGCTGGACTCCAGAATTCCCCTGCCCAAATGGCCCCAAGCACCCATTCAGGTCCCTCCTGGCAAAGGTCCTTTTGCGTGTATACTCCAAGGCCAAGGGCAGACGAAGGAGTGGGTGTCAGCCTCCACAAGCTTGTGAAAGCCCTTTCACCATAAAGGAAAGGGCTTGGAGTGGACTGGGGGCTGGAGGCACTTATCAGTAACGCTGCCCAGCAGAGGACCGCATGAAATCTCCTCTCGGTTTCTTCCAACACAATCGCTAATACCTCCATTTTAATTGTTAGAGAAGTCCCTCCTTTCTCAGTCGTCCAAACCCGCCAGACCTGCTGGGCTGTTGTCACCCACCACCTCTCTTCTCCAGCCCTTTAGGAGCCTCTTGTTTCTCCTCCGTGCGGTCTCTGCTATCCTCTGGATCCCACAGCTGCTTCTTTCTTGGTTTACCTCATTGTTTTGTTCAGAGGGTGCAGGGGAGACACATCAGAGGCTGGAGAGTATTCTCTTCTATCCTCACACCAGGCTTGGTATCAGATTTGCAGGCTGGAAATTGTTTTCCTTCAGAGTTTTGGAGGTTTTGCTTTATTGTCTTCAAGCTTCCAGTACTGTTGCTAAATCAAATGACACCCAAATCCTTGGTCCTTCACGTGGAATTGATTTCTTCTTTCCTGGAGCCTCTCTCAGGAGACAGTTCCTCGTGTTCCGTGGTTTTGTCTTGATGGCTCTCGTTTGGGTCTTTTTCATTTACTCAGCTGAATACTCCATTAGCCCATTTAACCTGAAAATTCATTACTTTTTGTTGTTGAGTCCCCTCCGCCATTTTCTCTAAGTTTTATTTTTGTAACTTTTGTTATTTGAATATTTGATTTACAGGAGTTAAGTTCTAACTTCTTTACTCTTTTCTTCCTCTTTTTAAATTTGTTTTTTGTTCTCCCCCCCCCCCAGATTTTCTTGATATGAGCTTCTAATCCTTTTCTGCATTTTTCACACGACACCACACTTTTCCTCCTCTTGGTTGTGTTGCTAATAACATCTTACTCTTTTTTCCCATAGGTGCAATACTTTCATCTCTCTGACAATATTAATTATAATCCTCCTTCTTGCATTTTCTCCAAGTTCGTTTGCTTCCTCATCTGTGCTTGCTCCTTGGCTTAGTCATCCTTAAAAATGAGGCTACTAAACACCTATTTGGAAGTTCGGCCTGACTGGGAGGGACCTGTGAGCGCCACGGTGGCAGGACAAGGTAGCAACCTGTCTTTTTCCTTAGAGGACTCCCCGCTCAGTGTCTGTAGCTCTTTTCACCCGTGTGGGTCAGCATCCCCAGAGAGAAGTCTTCCCCATTTCCTGACCAGGGGTGAAGGCGGTGCCAGCTCTCCGGGAGCTGGGGTGGGGAAGGAGAGCAAGTGGTTTTGCAGTTTCAGAAATAGGCTCTCATGCAACCCCTGTCTGACCCGTGGCCCGGCTGCCGCTGGACATGGCATCCTGGAGCCTCTCCCTTCCAGCCCGGCATAGAATAGGAGAGTCGACTATCTCTCTTCTGCTGAGTGGGAATCTGGTGTCTAACTGCTCCTTTAAACAGGTTCCGTGGACTCCCCTGGTTTGAGCCACCTGCCCCAGCCTTCGGGGGAGACTGTCACCTGAGCATTTCCAGGAGCTCGAGGTGCAAAACTGACTTGCTTCTTGCAGCTTCCTTTCTCTAGGTTGTTACGTCAGCATCACTGGTCCATCCGATTTGCAGCTTCCGCATTTGATGGTTCCTCTTATCTGCTGTCATCCCTCCACATGTTGTCTTTGTGCCCGAGGTTTACACATTGAAAAACAATTCCTTTACTCTTATGTACACGAGGTTTTAAATGGAGAAGTAAACTCATATGCGTAGCCTGCCACGTTTAACTGGAAGCTCCAGCATGTTCCTTTCATTTTGCTCATATGTGGGGTTTTTTGGTACTTTCCTATAAGGATATTATTGACAGTGTTAGATTTTAAATACCTATGAGTTGCCCTTAATGCCATTAAAATTTTTTAGTTCATTTTCATATGCGCTTACTGATTATATATTTTATTGCCTTGCTTAAGAAGCAAAAAAGTTTTGAAATATCCGTTGAATTAGGGAAAGAATGAAGATATGGCAAAATTTGAAAGTTGAATAAGGTATATATCCACTGACAAATAGGTAAGCATCATAAGAAAAAAAGTAAATATAATCAGAAAACTCCTTTAGAAACCTAAGACCAATCATCTAGTTGTGACATTTGTCAGAGTCTATAAAGATCTCAACGGTAAGAGTGCACACTGACTTAAGAGGACACGGCCAACTGGAGCTTGCAAGAAAAATAAAATAGGAAGGAAACTTTGGGACGATTAGTTCTTATTTCAAAACTAGCAAAAGCAACAAGAGCTTAAAACGTTTATCAGGCGCTTACTGTGTCCAAATATACTGTCAAGTAAAAAACAAATCTGGACTTAGGAGGGATTTTATTCAAAAAGATTACTGCAAGGGGAGGAAGCAATTTTTTTTACCGTTCAAGATTTAAATAAGTTTAAGTTACTTGTTTTAAACGGAACAATGCTGAAGCCCATCTAAAAAAGATTTAGACACAGCACTGCAAGGTTACTCACTGAATTGCTTTTTTTTAAAAAAAAAAACAAATTTGCGCAGGAAAAAAAAAAACCCAAACAACCCAGCTCCCAATCTACATGGTGCAGTCAGCCTGTCCAGTATCCAGTATGCAGGGAGCCTTGAGGGACGGGGCCGGAGAAGCTGGGCTGGGAGGCAGTGCTTTGCGGAAGGAGCTTCTGCTCACAGACGATACGCAGTGTGGAAACGCCCCGAGTTCCCTCGGGGTCCCCTACTGCTGCAGGGGGAGGGGATGACTGTGACATGGAGACCACTTTGAACATCGGTCTGCAAGGGTCTCACAGGTTAGGCAGAAAGCATGTCCTTTCACAGGGAGGAGCGGAACAGAATGTGGGGAGCAGATGAAAGGATGGCCGGATGGGCAGCAGATCAGAGAATGGTTTACCCTCAGACCAGGGGAGAAGGAACCGAGCTTCAGGGTCTATGGGCAGGAGAGAATCTCAGCCACATTTGGTTAACACGCATTTGCTCCACTGATCAGTGGGAACTGGCTGCTCAGCTCATCATTTACGAGCCGAAGAATGGAGAGCTGGGGAATTTGCCTGTCACAGGTCAACACGGGAGGGGCATCTGTGTGAGTGTGGTCTAAGTCACGTGGGCAGGTGCTCCTTTGCAGTCAGCCCGTGTTTCCTGCAACACAAAGGACGGGGAGATGGCTTACCTTCTGCTGTTTTCCCGGATCACAGAAACTGGATAAATTTCAACACTGTCTGCAGGAGTAAGAAAGATGACTAGCCCTGAAAAGCTAGGTGGCTAATGAGGGCGATAACGGAGTAAAGTAATTGCATAAAATGTAGGAAGTGCTGTCTGTGATAAATAAATATGCTGGTTGCCATGGCAATGCAGAGGCGAGGCCCGCGTGCGGGGGGAGGGGCTGGCAGGGAAGGCTGCCTGGGGTCTCAACGGATGGCCAGGATCTACCCAGGTGGAGAGCAGTGCATGGGCTCAGAACCAGGAAATATCAGCGAAGATCATAAAGGCAAATTCGCGGACTTTAGGCAGCAGAGCTTATGTTCGAGGGCACCGGGGAAATTCAGGCTTTTCTGGCTGACGAGAGATTTTTCTCCTTCTCAGGAGATCAAGTAATAGCAAAACAGAACCCTGTCATTCACAGAGGGAAATGTGAGTCTCAGATTGGGCTAAAGCCTGGACTATCCTAAGGCTGAACGCGTGGTGAGATTTTATGCCCTCAAGAGAAGCTTGAGTGCTGTCATAGCAACCGCCGGGCAGCGCTGCCTCTGGCTGCGGTCCCCGACCCTGACCACAGGTCAGAGTGGGAAAGAGGATCCAGCAGGCAAGGAGAAGCCCCAACTCGCCCTCGGGTTTTCCCCACTGAAGCTGTGAAGCCGATTTTCTTCCGGGTAGAAGACTGTTTGTAAATGGGGAGTAAAAACCTAGGTAACAGATATGCATTTATCTAGGGCTTATTTTCCAGTGTAAGGTTCTGGTTGTTTCCCAGCACCAAACTTCATATTCGAAAAAGCATCAAACTTCAGCTTCACTCTTTTTGAGAAACCAACTGCAGCAAAAGCATATCTCTCCACTTCGGCTCCAAACACAGAGCAGAGCTTTGGGGGATCTGATATCCAGGCTTCCTGGAATGGCACGCCTTTCCTGGTAGGGAAATCTGTGTTTCAGAACTCAACCAGCAGGCACACCAAGTGTGGAGGGGAAGGGACACAGCTAGGGGGCTTCTGGGTCAGAGGCCAAGGTCAGGGCACAGACGGAGAGGCACAGCCTCTCAGAGCAGGATTCACTGAGGAAGTTAGGGGAGTTGAGAGCTAACAATCTAGTAATAATAATAATCCAACAGAATGATAAAAAAGAAACCCAAATCCTTTAAAATCAAGAGTAGGAAAGAGTTCCTGTTGTGGCTCAGTAGGTTAAGGATACAATGTTGTGTGTCCAATTTAATGCCTAGGCCGGAAAAAAAAAAAAAAGGCAGGAAAAGGAAAGTGGGTGATGGGGGGCAGATAAAAAAAACCTTGTGAACATGGAGATTCATAAAGTTGACAGAGGTAGGCAGTGCACAATACAGCATCTGAGGAAGGGTAAAAAAGTGAATGTATTCCGCCAGTAAGAAAAGGAAACACAAAACTGAAACCAAACAAATCTTCTGTATCCAAAAATACGGAAGGGGTTAGAGGACAGCAGAAAGAGCAGTTTGGAAAACAGAAAATGAGCTTGATATTTCCCTTTTCCGGGGTGAAAACTATGCGGCTTTCTCAGCTTCTGTTTCTCAAACTGTGAAGACAGGTAATTCAGAAGCGGATTCTTGACCAGACCAGCTATCAAACGTGGTCCCCTATCACCCGCCATCCATGTGAACTGCAAGATCAAGCTGACCTGGGGGTCAGGACTGGTGGCTTTTAATCCCTGTCTACCCCAGGCTCTGCCATCCCTGAACACTCTGCAGCAGCCAGAGTGGCCCTACCTTATGTCCTGGGGCAGGCGGCCGTCTGCTCGTATTTCAGATACCTTGTGCCTCAAGGGGTGAGTTACACAGTTTCCCCTGTGGCGAGAGATCCTTGTCTTGTTCCCACTGGGTCTGCCATAACCTTCGGGTGCTTATTCACCCTACAACCGCCCCCTGTGCTTGGTGCCCATTTCCAGCTGGGGCTCTCAAACGGTCTGCTTCAAATGACCTGAGCCCTCCATGCCCCCTGCCATTCCACAGACACAACCAGGGCACCTGCTAAGTTTTAGAGATTCCGCCGCCCGCGGTGTCCTGCCTTCGGGATCAGCCCCATCTGATCTGACCCTTCGTGGCACTGGGTGTGTGACGCGGGCTGCCGCTTTAGTGCCTTCATAAATACCTGCTTAATCTGCAAAACAGATGTGTGAGGTGGGCTGCTGTGGTCTTTATTTTCAAGACAAGGGAACCAAAGACCAGAATCATTAAATAACTCGCCCAAGGTCATGCAAGTGGCGGGGCTGGGATCTACACCCCAGTCTGGGAGGCATCCAGAACTTATTTGTTCTGCTACCTCCTGCCGATGACTAGAGAATATTTACTCTAAGGCTCTTATTTTTAAAATGATGATAAAGAAAGCAAAGATTGCGGGAACTGATTTTGCAGTAGTTAGTGGCAGAATTGACTTTAAAAAGATCTCACTCCCAGACAAGTAACCGGCAGCAGGAGACCTTGAGTCTTAGCACTACAAAATGGGGCAATTTCAGCAATTTTCAGTATCTTTGTATTTCTTCTAGAAGAAGTCCAAACCCTTCACATGACCCGTGGAGCCAGTGCAACCCATCTCTTCTCATTTCATGTTGTATATCTATGATTCCAGACAGAGAACTTCTATTTCTGCTAATATCTCAAGTGAATTGAATTGGTATGGGTTAGGGAAAAAATGTAAGACTCTGTACTTCCTTATTTCTGAGTGGGGAAATGGGAAGAAAAGGCTATAATTTGCCAAGCACTTACCATTCCAGACACTGTAACAGGCACCTTTATAGGGACCAGTGGTTCTCAAACTTGAGGGCTCATCAAGAACTCCTAGAAGGCTTGTGAAAACACAAACTTGCTGGGCCTCATTCCTAGTTTCTGGCTCAGTAGGCCTAGGGTGGGCTTTAAAAATTTGCATTTCTTTTTTCTTTTTTTTTTCTTTTTGGTCTTTTTAGGGCTGTACCCATGGCACATGGAAATCCCCAGGCTAGGGATCGAATCGGAGCTGCATCTGCCGGCTTACACCACAGCCACAGCATCTCAGGATCTACTGTGTCTGTGACTTAACACCGCAGGGCACAGCAATGCTGGATCCTTAACCTGCTGAGTGATGCCAGGGATCAAACCCGCATCCTCATGGATACTAGTCGGGTTTGTTACCTGTGAGCTATGACAGGAACTCCCAGAATTTGCATTTCTAATAAATTCCCAGGTGATGCTCATGCTGCGGGTCCAGAGACCACACTTTGAGGGTTACTGATAGACTTATATTTATCTTAATATCCTCAATGAACCCAGAAGGTACCATAATCTTCTTCACGTTATCGAAAAGGAAACTGCGTCTCAGAAATATAAGGTCAGTTCCTAAGATTACCCAGTTCGATAAGGACACAAGACTCTAACACAGAACTTTCTGGTTCCCAAACCATGTCTTTGCTCTTTCAAAACCATATTCCACTGTAAGCAGCAGATTTTCCCAGGAGCAGCCAAACTGGGGCCTCTCTTCCTGTGTAGAAGCGACATGCAGCCGTCTTGAGCTGAGGGAGGTCTGGGTGTGGGAAATCCTCAAAACTGAGATCCAGTCAGAGTCTAATTTACAGCCAGCTCACCCTTCCTCACTCTCCCTCCTGGGTCAGCGCGCTTGGTGGAGAAAGGAAAGGCTTTGTTTGTGTACTTGTGTTTATTGTGAAGGGCTGGGGCTGCTTTGGGGAGAGGAGAGGAGAGTGGTGGACAGGCTACCCCCGACCTGCCTCAAAGACCTTCTCTGGGGAGCGGGGAGCCCCGCACCTGCTGCCCCTCCTGGGGGGCGCAGGGTCAGTGGCGGCCAGCAGGGGCCGCTGTTGCGGAGCCCCTCGTCCCTCCCCTCCCCCTCTGTTAAGTGGAAACGAGGGGACTGCAGTGACTCAGACCGCTTGCCCTGCGGCAGTCTGAGCCCCGGGCACGGCCGGCGGAGGCGGTCTGAGCCCGGGGCATGGCGAACACAACCAAAGGGACGGAGCAGAAAGGCATCCGTGCTAAGGTACCAGGCCCCTGGCTGAGGATGCAAGAGATCTTTCTATTTGTGCGATTAAGAACCAGGCGTGGAGCCGATCGCCCCTGGGCGGTTATCAGCTCTGGGTGAGGGAAGTGGTCCTGGGCCACACGTCCCTTACCGGCCATCCGCTGAGCGGCCCAGAACTGCAACGTCTGGTCTGCGTCTCATCAGCTCAGGGGTATTCTGGAGAGCATTATTCAGGCAGGCTGAGGAAGTGTTCAAGAAAAAAAGAAAAGAAAAGGAAGGAAGGAAGGGAAGGGGGAGAAAGAGAAGGAGAAAGAGAGAGAAGGAGGGAGGGGAAAAGAAAAGAAAAGACAAGACCTTTCCTAATTTTCCAGCAGTGCTGGGGACATTTCTGATTTGGATGGACTTCAACATCACGTTGTTGAAAGCAAATCGTAATTTGTTTCTGAATAATCTCTCGTTCTTTAAGTGTCTCAATGATTTTTAAACTCTGGAGTAGAAGGTTTTCAGGTCTGCAGCTCGGGGGATGGGAAGACCCTTTGCCTTCGCTGGGTTTCGCTTTGTTCTGTTGTGTGAATCAGGTGTCCGCTTGGTCAGCTCAGCACACACACCACCGGCAGGATAAGGCACTGAGGATAACGGCCTTCTCTTAAAAGTACTGTTGATAAAAACATATGCCTTTACAAATGCACAGAGAAGAGTAAGTTATGCCTAGTAGGTAAACAATAGAAAACATTTCCTTTTCAGCTTGTTGATCATTTTTGGCATTTTCAGTCGCCACAACGGAATGAATTCTATTCCACGTGTTGATAAGTCCATCATTCTGTTTAGAGGGGAATGGATCTGAAAATTGTGCCGAGACTAAAATCGGACAGAAGTGCGAAGCTATTAAAGATAATAGGCCTGTGTTAAAACCCACAAATGAATGGCAGATCCTCTGGCCTGCCGCCCCACACTCGTGGTCCTCTGTGGGCCATTTTCCACACGTACAATGTGGTCACAGCTGGCTGTCCGTTCTCTTTGGGGGCATCTGTGAATATGCATGTCCCCGATCAGAGGCCTGGCTCCCAGGCTGAGCACTCACATCCATGTCCGCTTCCTCCAGCATCTCTCGGGAGGATCCCTAATCAATTCCACACCCACCATCTGGTGTTGCTGGGGTGGCCAGCTCTTCCAGGCGCTGCACGCCTCCGGGAACTACAATCCAGGCGGATTTGTTTTGAGCGTCACTCAGATGGACTTCTCCCTGGGAGTTAGAATTTTGTCTCAGACGAAAAAGTATAGATGGGGGTGGGGTGGGGAGAGACAGTCTGGCCGTATTTTCCACCTTTTTAGGCTGGAGGAGAAAGCCAAGGTTGTGCTAGCAGATTGGGATAAAGCTACCAGAGTCTGATGGCTTTGAAGGGCGTTTTAAGAAGACTTGGGCGTGAACACCCCTTAGCGGAAAGCAGCTGCTGTCTCTGCTCTTGGAATGGATGCTGAACTCACTGCCGCTTCCTGGAGGGCTTTTTACATGCTCCTTGTCTTAAGAATGGCAGATCAAGAGTCCTGAAAACGTGTTGGCCGGACTGTCTAACCTTCGGTTACCTACCTCTGAGCACTGGGGGTGTTTGCAGGGAGCGTACCCGGTGGTGGCTGGCCCCGAATCTCTCCATTAGCTCCAGTGGTGAACTGGGCTGCACGCGCCCGTCTCCCCTTAGGGCATCCAGCAGGCTCCGCTTATCGGCACCCTCCTGGCACTCAGGTCTCCCCCCAGCTCCATCCTGCCCCTTGCAGAGGGGGAAGCACTCCCCTTCCCAACCAGAGGAAGCTCAGGGCCCCTCCCGCTGTATCGCTGGCCAGGTGGGAGGAGAGAGAGAAGAGAGCAGATGACAATGAGAGGAGGAGAGCAGCCGTGCTCAGACTCAGCAGGGGAGGTCTTAGCTCCTCCGCTGTGACTTAGCCCGTGAAGTATGATGTCAGCACGCACTGCCAATACCCACTCCACACAAAGCTCCGGGAGCTGCCTGTCTGCCTTGCTTGGCACCCTCTTTGCCACTGCACTTATCACTCGAGATGTCCTGCTTGGGTTTCTTCTCGGGCTGAGGCTTGAAAACAAACCAAAGCTGTGCTGCCTTCACTTCTGCTGCCCCCGCATCTAGCACACTGCGAGGCACGCAGGGTTCCGTGAACCTCTGCTGAAAAAATGAGTTCGCATCTTTTCAAAGTTAATTCTGTCACCCAAATCCTATGAAGCTGGTGCTATCATTTTGATTAGGCAGACAAGGAACTTGAGTCATGGAGAAATGAAAAAACAATGACAGACTTGGCCAAGTCAAGCTGGTGAGTTTGGATGTAACATTCCGGCCCCACCGTTTAGCTCCAGAGCTCCCACTGTCAACCCCTGTGGCCGCGTGTCCCAAGGGCCATCAAGACTGATCTCTCTCTAATTCAGGAGGACCCGGCTGGGCATGGAACGCGGAGCCCTGCAGTACGGTTAGACTCTGTCCAGGGAGTGGCGCAATCTCGCTCAGCTGGATACCCTCCGTCTCCTCTATGACCCAGGGCAATGTGCTCACCGCTGGGCTCTGGCATCTTGCAGTACAGGCTGGAGTGTGTGCAGCTGGCCTTTTATCTCAGCACTTCCACCATGCGGCACAGGGCTACGCACATGGGTGCTCCGTAAATGCAAGAACGAATAAATATCCAACAGGATCTGGGATACTTTTTCTCTTACTGAAGGAACCGGCTCTCATTTTTCCCTTGGTTCCAATATTTGCCTTAACGTTTTAGTCATGGACATACTTCTTCGGTAAGTATTGATTTTTTTCCCCCTACTTAAATTGAAGTTTTACAAAAGGCATACCATTTGGGGACTAAACTGCCTAAGAAAAAGTGCTACCCCAGAGAGAGTGAAAAAGTACCATATGGAATGGATAATATGGAAAATGACATCCATGTGGCCCAATGTGTTACCAAAAGGCGAATGTGCATTTTGTTGGCTCGGAGTTGCTCATCTGCTGCCGTGAGGTGTCTCTTTCGCGGTAGTTTTTTAAACTATCATATTCAAGGTTTTTTATAAAAAACAAACCCCTCTATTAACCTAAAGAGTACACTGCTATGGAAGAGCAATGTACCTGACAGCACGTCCACGAGAGCCGAGAGGAAGCAAGTCAATGCTGTTGCCCACGACTGTGTGCCCACACCCTCATCAGCCAGGTTTTCCTTTATTGTACTTCTGGTAGTTGTATCTTTTCCATTATTGACAATAACCCTTATGACAATTACTTGTAAAATCCCATTTGCATTTTAACTTCTATTCTCAGAGCAAAGGCTAGGTTGACTGCACTGCTCAAGACCCTTCGTGCGAGTGCCCTACAGCAGATGCTCTGACAGGCTGACGGTCACTCAGAAGATCACAGAGCACACGGGAGACACTCTTTTCTAAAAGGGGTGCTCAGGAGGCAGAGGCAACACCCCACCGTCCTGGGTGAAAAGGAAACTCCATTACATTGAAGGGCCGGCTGCTCCTAGGACCCCGCGCCCGCTCTCTGCTTTGTCCCCCGGTAGGGGCTTCTAGGGGTGTGTTCGGCTTGACTCCATGTGGGGACATCTTTCAGCTGTTATAGAGAAAGAACAGGCCCGTGGAAGGCACAGCTTTGATAGGACAGCATGGAAGCAGAAAAACGGGAAAAGGAGAAAAAGAAGAGAGACGGAAGGAAAGAAGGAGGACACCCAGAAGAGGAAAAGCGGGAACGGCTTCTTTCCTGGGCTGGGGGGCGGGGTAGGGGCTGCAGATAGTGGTAGAGAGAACTCGTCCCATCTCGTTTTTAAGCCCAAGTGTGGTTAAGTGTTCAGGAGACAAGAACAGGGTTCCAAGGAATGGAAAGCCAGGGCCCCTGATCGGCTCTGGGGCAGATATTTGAGAAGAGATGGGAAAGAGCCGGAGTTAGCATCCTAGGCCGACGGCGTGGTCCGCGCGGGTGTCCTCGGGTGGTGCCGGGAGTGGTGTGTCCGGGGCTAGTGTGGAAGGGGCACTAGAGCTTGGCTGGAGCGTGGTACCCCACCTCAGTCACGGCACGTCCTTCTCTTGTTAAATGTGCACACGCGTGCGGTTGTGGCCCAACCACTCCAGGGGAGCACGGGTCCCCGAGGGGGCTGCAGCAGCACCAAGAACGAGCCCTGAGCTGCAGGCACCGCCGCCGAGGAGGGGCAGAGTGAAGCCCCGAGGATCCTGGTGGGTCATCCTAAGGCACCGCAGGAGGAGGCGATTGAACGTTTTAAGGAAAGGAGAAGCAGAATCAGCGTTGTCCCCTAAAAATTGTCCTCTGCCTGGGGGGCTGAGAAGGGATTAGAGAGCTGTAAGACTGAAAGCAGCAGAGTCCAGTCCCGAGGCTATTTCCTGCAGAGATGAAGGTCACGGCGGGAGCAAAGTGGTGGCGGAGATGAGGTGGGCTGGACGGACCGAGAAGTGGCGAGGAGGTAAAACCAGCAGCGCTCTGCGACCGCCTGGCTTTGCGCAGGAGGAAGGGCAGAAGCGAGGGTCTGCGCATGAACCCGTGTTGGGGCAGTGCCGTTCCCTGAGGTGGGGGAGTCGGGGGACCGGATTTGGGTTGTCAGATGGTTCAGAACACGTGCCAAGATGGTTTTTGTTCTCTCTGTTTAATCCCCCATCTGAGTGCTCAGAACCTTCTTTTTGTTTGTTTTGCTTTTAAGGGACACGCCAGCGGCATATGGAAGTTCCCAGGCTAGGGGTCCTGGCAACGCCGGATCCTTAACCCACTGAGCAAGGCTAGGGATCAAACCCGCATCCTCATGGATACTAGCTGGGCTCGTTACCGCTGCGCCACACTGGGAACTCCTCAGAACCTTCTTGATTTACCACTTGGAGTCAGAAAGGAGCAATTTGAAATGATTTGCAGTTCTAGTGTACTTGATTCCAAACTCCCAAACTCTGCTATCTGAAAACTCCAAAAGGAAAAAATACAAATACGGAATTAGCTTCCATGTATTAAAGTTTCACAGGAAGGTCTTTCACTGGAAGGTCTCAGCAGTTGGTGAAGGATCACTCACTCTGGGCAGTGACTTCAAGCACTTCCTGGCCTCCTGGCGCCTTCCAGTCACAGCACAGGTGTGCACTGCACCGCCTGCACCTTTCAAGCCCCATCCAAGTAGTCCCTGAACGGCCTCACTGAGGCACGCGGTCTCTTTGCCGTGCAAGACAGGTTTTAAGAAAGGTTTAATTTTATCTGCTGCGAGGACTAACCAGTCTGTGGGGGTATTAAATTAACTAAAACACGTTAACTGTGACTCCTCTCTACTCAGCCTCCTCCTTGGGGCTGCTGACCATGGAAGAGAATCAGGGTTCCATATGGGTTGTCGCTGACTTTGTTTACCCGAGGTCTAGTTAGCATCTCTCACTGGATGCGTCTTTTTTTTCACTTCTGTTTCCTAAGTGAGCTATTTCTCTTGCAAGTCTGTGTACGTGGCATTATCTGAGGTTGTACTGGAACATACTTTTCTCCTTATCACAAAGTACGGTGATAGTGCATCGCAAGAGGGAGCTATTTCAAGAAACCATTAGAAGATTTAGGTTCCTGAATGCTGGTTTTTGCTACTCTGAAGATAGGCGCATGGTGTAGTCTGCCATCTGGTTAAAAATACACACGCGTTCAAATAATCGTCAACCCTGGATAGCTTAGAAAATGCGTGTTCGCCTCCCTTTTGTAGATCCTGACGCTTTCGTTTATGTGCACTGAAATCAAAGGTAAAGCAGAAAAACGAGCAAAGCAATTGCCACGTTGAGCAGAGGAAATGAAGCTTAGTTAACAGTGGGACTCCCAGACGTCCACGTGGTACTGATGCCGCAAAGCTGCAGCGGTATCTGGACCTTCCCCGCCTGCCTCTGCCATTGCGGTGGAGTACAGACGGTCTGCTGCCTGCCTGGCGGGCTGCCATGGGGGGCTGAGCGCAAGTTCTAGAAGTCTGGGATGCGTGATGGGGTTGGTAGGGAATGAATGCATGTCCTCATCTGTTCCCAGGCGATGTGGCTGGCACCATGGGTGGTTCTTGAAAGTCACTTTTGGAGGGACACCCTGAATCTGGCCCTTCCTCTCTACCTGCTCAGGTGCGGACTCCTCCAAGGAATGCCACGTGGCCCCGGCCTGCCAGGAAGGTCTAAATTGAGTAGGTCTTCTCCCCATACTGACCAATCTCCCTTCCCCATAAAGGTGGGGAGTCAGCTACCCTGGGCTCAGAAGGAGGTTCTGGGGCTGCAGGGTGTTCTCAGGCTCCAGTTCAAGTGTTATTTACACAAATGTTTACTGAAGTGCCAGGCACTGCTCGAGGCGCTGGGGGACAAAATGCTTGGAGAACTTCTATTCTAGAGGCTACCTAAGCTCGAGGCTCTGACAAGATGCAGCGCCAAGGCTCTGGTTTTCCAGGAGGAGGGGAGGCAAAGGTGACCGTGGGCCTTTCCTGGAAACCCTTCGCCTGGGCCTAGCTGGTGCAGCTATGCGGTGGGCCGCTCTGAGAGCAGGGCTTGACGCTTTTTCCTGTGCTCTCCTTTGATATGCAAAGGGAAATTCCAGGATACAGAGAAAGGGAGATGCATACAAAGGCACAAAATACAACTTCCAATTAAGAACTCCTGCTTTGGAAAGAAAAAAACCTTAAAAAACAGTCTCTTCCGACTTCCCTTCCAGACAAAATGGCATAATTGGGCTTCTCTTTGCTCCTCCCCACTGACCAGAACTACAATCCCTGGAAACAGCCCCAAAGATAACCAGAGGAGAACCCCAGAAGGCGCCAAGCGGAAGGTAAACTGGTTTAAGATCCCAGGACGGGAAGACAGCACAGCTGTAGGGCATCTCACAGCCTCACACACGGAAGAAAGTGACCCAGGCCCAATGTTTCCTGACACCCATCCTGGCAACAGCCAGCAACCCAGGCAGCCGCATTCCTCCCCCAGGATCTCACAGTACTTTCTTTAATATAACGTAAGGTGAGCCGCACCTTATGAAAAAAAAATCTCAGCGAAAGAATAGAAGTTACACCAAAAAAAAAAAAAAAAAAGGGAACCAAGTGGAAATTATGGGATTGAAAAATATAATAAAAGAAAATTTTAAAACCTTGCTGGAGAGTCTCAATACTAGAATGGAAAAAAAAAAAAGGAGAGAGCCAGTAAACCTGGGGACAGATCCACAGAATTTAGCCAATTTCAACAGAGAAGATAGACTGAAAAAAACTGAAGGAGAGACTCAGGGATCTGTGGAACAATATCTTAAAGTCGTATATGTGTATGCTTGGGGTTCCAGAGGGAGGGGAGAGAGTGGGCTAAAAGAGTGTTTGAAGAAATGATGACTGAAAACTCCTAAATTTGGTGAAAAACACAAACTGCAGATCCAAGAAGCGGGATTACTTCCAAATAGAATAAAACAAATTAAGACCCGTCATGATAAAATCCAATGTCTTTGTAAACGAAAGGCAGAGACAGAGGCCTGTTACACACACAGAAACACTGAGTCAAGTGACAGTGGACTTTTCATCTGAAACCACAGCTGCAGTGGGAAGAAGCATGGCAATTTTCTACTGCTGAGATAAGACAGAAATGAAAGGACAACCGGAAAATCTTCAAAAACATGGAAATTAAACAGCACACCTGTAAATAATCCCTGAGTCAAAGAGAAAGTCTGAAAGGAAAAATTTTAAAGTATATACAATTAAATGAAAGTGAAAAAAAACAATACATCCACATATATGGAATGCAGATAAAACAGCGAGTGCTAAGAGTGTTAACTTGCATGAGATGCTGCTATTAGACAAGAGGAAAGATCTCAAATCAAAAACCTAAATTTCAGCCTCAAGAAACTAGAATAGGGAGTTCCCATTGTGGCTCAGAGTGTTAAGGACCCAGCGTGGTTTCTGTGAGGACGTGGGTTTGATCCCTGGCCTCACTCAGTGGGTTAAGGATCCAGGGTTGCTGCCAGCTGTGGTATAGGTCACAGATGTGGCTTTGATCTGGTATTGCCGAGGCTGTGGCACAGACTGCAGCTGCAGCTCCTATTCGACCCCTGGCCCGGGAACTTCCATATGCCTCAGGTGTGGCCATAAAAAGAAAAAGAAAAAAAAAAAAAACCCCAAAACCTAAAACAGAGAATAACTAAAAAAGCCCAAAGCAGTCAGAAGAAGGTAATAATAAAAAATGGAAATCCCTAAAACTGAAAGCAGGAAAACAAGGAGAAAAGGCAAAAAACCTGGATCTTCAAAATAAATAAATAAATAAAAATTATAAACCTCTAGCAAGATTGACAAAAATAAAAAAGGAAAAGATACAAATCACTAATATCAGGAATGAAATGGTGATATCACTACAGATTCTACAACCATGAAAAAGGAAATTAAAGGACTACTGTGAACAACTTTATTCTCATATATTTAGCAACTTAGAAAAAATGGAGCAATTCCTCAAAACCCACAAAGTAACAAAACTCAACCAATATGAAATAGGTAATTGAATAACCTCATTTCCTTGAAAGTGATTGAATTTATAGTTAAAATGCTACTGAAAAAGAATCCTTCATATCCAGATGGTTCCACTGGAGAATTTTCCCGAACATTTAAAGAAAAACTAGCACCAAGTTTATATAATCCCTTCCAGAAAAAGGAAAAGGAGGACCTACTTCCCAATTCATTTTTTGAGGCCAATATTACTCTGATGCAAAAGCAGACCAAGATAGTAGAGAAAAGGAAAACTATAGAGTAATACTTTCCATAAACTTAGATTTAAAAATCATCAAAAATATTAAACTGAACCTTATGATATACAGAATTATACAATGACCAAGCAGGATTTATTCCAAGTATACAAGGCCTGTTTAACAGTTAAAATTCCATCATAATAATTCACCATGTCAACAGCTAAAAAGAAAAAAAAAATGCAGCAGTTTAGGGAAAAGGGGGAATTTCCTCAACTTGATAAAGAGCATTTACAGAAAACCTGCAGTTCACCTTATACTTAAGGGTAAAATGCTGAACGCTGTCTCTCTAAGACTGTGAATCAATCAAGAAAAAGAAATAAAAGTATACAGTTGAAAAGGACGAAAACTGCCACTAGTTGCAGATTACATAATGTCGTAGGTTGAAAATTTCAAGGGACCTACAAATACTCCTAGAATTAAAAAATGAGTAGAGCAAGTTTACAAGATAGACACCCAATGCATAAAATCCAACTGCATTTCTATATATGAACAATGCACACATGGGGACCCAAATTTAAAAACATGATACCATTTATAATAGCACCAAAGAAAATGAAATATGCATGTATACATTTTACAAAACACGTATAAGTATCCTGAAAACTACAGAATACTGATGAAATAAACCAAATAAACCTAAACAAAGGGAGAAATAGCCTATGATTGTGAATTAGAAGATTCAACATAGTAAAGATGCTAATTCTCCCCAAATTAGAATGCAGGCCTGATGCACTTCCTATTCAAAAGTCCAGCAAGCCCTTTTTTTTCTTGTAGACATATGCAAGCTTACTCTAAAATATATATGGAAAGGCAGAGAACCTAGAACAACTAAAACAATTTTGACAAACCAGAAAAAAAACTGTGAGGAATCACTCACTACCCAATAGGAAGGCTTGCTGTAAGTAGTTACATCAAAGAATCACTGATTACAGATTACCCTAACAAATATGATAATAATGAAAAAGTTTGAAATTCTGTGAGAATTACCAAAATATGACAGAGAGACACAAAATGAGAAAATGCTGTTAGAAAAATGGCACCATTAGTCTTGCTTGATGCAGGGTTGCCACAAACCTTCAATTTGTAAAAAAAAAAAAAAATACTGTATCTATGAAGGGCGGTAGAGCAAAGCTCCATAACATGACGTCTGCCTGTACTGTATATGAGCAGGCATATAGGGGTCAAGACTACTGTAACAGGAGAGAGCAACAGGCAAAGGATAGTGGAGATTTATAGCTGATGGGCAGGGAGAAGAAGTTGGTGGAAAATTATTAAGAGGAACTTGGTTAGGTGTCAAGGATCAGGGTGACAGGGAGAAACTTGGTTAGATATCGAGGGTGGGGAAATTCTCAGTGAACTGGTTTAGCAGGATTTTTTTTTCTTACTGAAAATGGACTCTGCTGGCCAAGGATATAGACCAAGGATGAGGCCTGGGTTGAAGAAAGGACCAGAGGAGCCTGACTGAAGCTGGGCCAAGGTGGGAGTTCTCATCAATACTCTGTCCCTTTTTGTAGCAGGAAAGTGTCCCTAACAAAGTATCATTTGACTCAAGACTTAAAGAGTGAGAAAGAGTTAGCCTGGTGAAGAGAAGGGAAAGAATAGTCTAGGCACAGAGGCAGAAAGGGCAAGAGAGAAGCAGCAGGAAATTCTTGACTCCAGACACTCCCTCTGGGTCAGTATTTCTTCCTTTGAATGTTGCATGAGTCTCCGAGGTGGGGCAGGCATACTGGACCCAGGAGCCAGGAACCTTGTTATGACTGTGCTGCTACTACTCAGTGGCTTCATGGAGCTTCTCTGGGTGTGAGTCTCACTATTTAAGGGAAAGAACTTATTGGCACTTGGGATGGGAGCTTATTCTGGGGCCTGAACTGCACATTGCATGATATTTAGCATTGCTGGCCTTTGCTCGATAAATACTGATAGCATTCTCCAAATGTGGTGAAAACCAGCAGTGACCCCCCTCTCATACATACAACCAGGTGTCCCCCCAAACTGGGGAGGGGGTGATCCCATGTCTGCTGAAAATCACTGCATGAGCACCAGGATTCCTGCTAGTTCTCGATTTCCTCATTCTATTCGAATTGGAAGTCCTTTCTGGAAGAACCAGACTCAGCTTAACCCCTTCTCCCCCATCCAAGCTCCCCCAGGACCCGAGCTTGTTTCAGTCAGTAATTACCTGAGGTATTTACGTGTTGCCTCAGGGTCCGGAGAATTATGTAGGTGGGTAAGTACTGCCCCACGTTCCTGAAAGTAGGTAAGAGAGAGAAAATTCCAACCCTCGCTTCTGGGAATGTCCTGTATGAGCCATAACTAGAAATACCCTTCTTGTGCCTTGGTTAATAGGAAAAGAACAGGCAATAGCCCCTCTATTTGCAGAGGGAGAGAATCAAAGCAAAAGGAAAATTTTGAGATAGAACTTTCCAGAGCCTGAGCATTTAAAATTTTTTTTTCCTTTTTGGAAATTAAACTGCTGGTCTTTCTAAGTAGTAAAATCTCTGAGATTTTGTTAGGATAAATATAGGCAATGAAATCCTCCCACAGCCAAACCCCAAGTCCTGAAATGTTGTATTTTCTCTTCGTGAGATGATTTGAAACATATAAATTATGCATCTATATGCATATGTACTGCATTTTCTAAATTCTGTTCCGCTATTTGGAGTAGGATATTTTGGATCTGCATTAAAGATAAATGTATGTTGATGTTTTACAGTATCTCCCGCCGTGTAGCTATTGTTAAGTGGCAGCAATAAATAATAACCACTGGCTCTAATTGCTTAGAGAATTGCCAAGTGATAATCTGTGAAGTAATTAAGCAAAGAAACCAATGTTGTCTTTAACCACCTCCATAAAATAATTCCCTAGAGAGGCATCAGAACTTCCATGAGCAAAGTTACCTAATAGGGCAAAATTAGCACTCCAGTTTTGCTGTCTTCCACACTGTCCCTCAGCCAGGAAATGCCACCCAAGCCCTTTGTTGGTTTTGTTCTTGTTGTTCAATAATCTACATGGAGCCTATATTTATTCTTCTACGAACACTTCAAGAGTGACCTTTGGCTTTGCTTCTGATTCCCAGAATTAAGCAGGGTGAAAACAAGAGCTTGTGTTTCGACTGGGGTTCAGGGAGTGTGGTGTGGGTGTTTCCAGGGCACTGGTGTGTGACGAGGGTGCAGGGAGAGGGCACTGCCACTCTTCTGTCTCCATGACCTGCCTGAATTGGGCTGGGCTGAGCTGGGGCGCAGGGAATGTTCACGTGAGCCCTCTTCTAGGCCAGTTCTAGGTGTTCCCACATCTCTGTGCCTGGTCCTACCAGTTAACTATCACACGCAGAGCACTCAAGCCCCAACTGTCTTCTGAAATCTCCCAAGAAAATGTTTCTGCTGAAGTGAAGAACAGGTTCAGTGCTGGAAGAAGTGGAGGTGGGGGTTTGAAAGAGGCTTTCCCCCCTGGACCATGAAATATACCCTGGTTTCACAAAGGTGACCGAGCTCCTCGTCATTATTGCCGTTTGCGAGCCATCACAAGCATTACAGGCGTCGTTCAAGACCAAAAATTCTTCCCATCAGACTTGCCTTAGTGGTACCAAAACTCAGAGACGGTATGAACCGTGGTAAGGGTCTTCCTGAGCCTGAGGGCTGTGACGATCACGAGGGCCCTATGTCTTCCGCTCCCTGGGAACCCAATAATCCTGAGGCTTCTTGAGGAAGATGGAATAGTTAAAGGGTGATGGCCTGATAGAGGGGCGCCTATCTCGAAACAAGCCAACAAGCTGTATTTCTGTCAGACTGGATTATAAAGCTATCCTGAATATACTCTCTGTGAAAATAAGCTTTTTTTCCCCCCGTTACATAATGACTTCCTGTTGCTCTCCCCTTTTAATCTTTCATGCGTTTGATTGCTTGCTGCTGTTTCAGTACCTTATGATTAAGACGGCTAGAATTTTCCAAAGGGGGAAGGATAAACCAACTCTGAAAACTTCAATCACACTGCAGACTCTCTAAATTCAATCAGTCTATACTGACTCTTCTGATGCGAGTTACCCACATGTTTCCGTACTGAGACTCCTAGTTATAGGCTACTAATTTTAGAACCTTGGGACTTCTCTTGGTTTTAAGCTCTTGCTGTCCTGCCAGAATACACTGAGCCCTTTATTAGGTACAGAGGTTTGGAGTTCTTATTGGAGATCGGCAGTTTTATGAATGAATTAAAACCATGAGCTGTTGTATGCTTCCAGCTCAAGGCGTAGGGGCACCTTCCATGAAACACCACATCTACGGACTTGTTTTGTTCATGCGCTATTTAATTACATGTCTTGCCCGTGATTATCAGTTTGTGATTTCAGAAAAGAACCTCTTGATTGCCAGAGTGACTGCAGTACCACATCCAGAGGGGGGTACCTCAGGAGTCAGAGCAATGTAGTACCAGGGGATGGGGGTTTCCCTAAAGTGCCTTCTCATCTCATTGTCCAGCTTCTTATCCTGAGAGTGATTTTCACAGCTATAAGAGCCAGACAGGCTTAGAAGAAAGAATATTCCATTTCAAGTAGTGGCTAGTACATTACCATGAACCCCAAGCAAGATCTGTAATTGTCAACTGACATTTAAGTAAGAGCGATGTAGCCACCCACACGAATTCAACCACTTCGAAGGAGACTTGCAGTTTGTGACCCCAGTTAGGCCAATATGATCAGAGCTCCATGTGCAGTGCTAAGTGCTTTTGTACCTTTTTTTTTTTTTTTGGTCTTTTTTAAGGCTGTGCCCGTGGCATATGGGGGTTCCCAAGCTAGGGGTTGAAATGGAGCTGCAGCTGCCAGCCTACACCACCACCACAGCAATGCGGGATCTGAGCCATGTTTATGACCTATACCACAGCTCACGGCAATGCCGGATCCTTAACCCACTGAGCGAGGCCAGGGATTGAACCTGCATCCTCATGGATGCTAGTCAGATTCGCTTCCACTGAGCCACAATGGGAACTCCTTATGCATTCTTGAGACTCTTCCTAATTTTTACTTTTCTGAAGCTTTTCAGCCAAGGGATTTACAGAATAGACAAGCATGAAATTAATTTTTCATAGTTGTATAGTAATAGAATGCTCATAACGCACTTTCACTGGGGTGATATTTTTTCTTCTGCCTCTGCTCCCTGTAGACTCTGGTCCAATCCCCATCTAGAGAGCTAATGAATACACTCCCTGGCTTGCATTTCAGGCTGTCTTAAAGCGGTGTTTGGGAACTAGTTATTTCCCAATGAGGTAAGAATTTTGTGGAATACCAGCCTTCCTATCTGTAAACATCCATCTAGCATTTTTTTAATTTTAAGAAATTATTATTATTATTATTATTCTCTTTTTAGGGCAGCACCCACAGCATATGGAGATTCCCAGGCTAGGGGTCTTATCAGAGCTGTAGCTGCCGGCCTACACCACGGCCACGGCAACGCCAGATCTGAGCCACGTCTGTGACCTACACCACAGCTCACGGCAATGCCGGATACTTAATCCATTGAGTGAGGCCAGGGATTGAACCCATGTCCTCCTGGAACTAATTGGGCTTGTTATTACTGAGTCACAATGGGAACTCCATCTAGCATTTATTATTGACTGTTCTCGATTGTAATTTTCTTACTGTCTTCATTCATGCCCGTTCGAACTTATGTGAAGGCAGCCATGGCCATATCCTAACACAAAATCAATCTTAAAGATTAGTTTTCTTTCCAATTCTTGTACACATGGTACTTGGTAGCATATTATTCTATAAATATGAGCTGTGATGGAAAAAGTGCTAAGGGACATACATCTGACATCACTGCCCCTATCGATGAGCATAAGAGGAACTGAAGAGGAAGAAAATTTACCCACTGCTGCTCCCAGAATGAGTTTTGTTTATTTTCAGTGTTTTAGAGCTTTCAGTGTGTTGCTTTAACACACTTGCCTTCATCCCTTTATTAAGAATCATTTGTTGTGCATCTCCTATGCGTAAGTACCTATGATTTACAGGGATTCAATGTCAAACAGTACATACTGCCAGCTCACAGTCTGGGTTAGAGAGGCAAATGGTCTCTTCTTATGATGAGAACAGGAAATATTCTCTCCTGCAGACACGGTATCTGCTTATGGTGATATTTCATCATTTGAGTGGCAGACCCCACACAACCATGCACTTTTAGGCACCCCTTTGACAGCCCTGATGTCGAGTCATATTAATGCTAATATTAACATTGTGTGTAACTGTCCTGGGTCCTGATTTTTACTTCGTAAGAACTAGATACAACTTTAGCACCTCTGACTCACCTGTGACCTAACAGAGTTCCTTTCATCCTCAGTAGTACCACTGTCCCTCCTCTTCTCGCACCCATATCTAATCTGTAACTAGGTCCTGTCCCGCACAGTTCTTCTCATGTCTCTATCGTTTCCATTCAGCTCTCCTTTACTCTACTGCAACTGCCTCCTCTAAATGGGACTCTGTGTCTCCAGTCTCTTAACTCCATCCACATAATCCCAGTTAGCAATTCAAATCTTCCTAAAGCACAGCTGCTGCTGGTTCCTTCCTCTGCATAAACAGTCAGTAGTTCTCCCAGCAAAGAGAATGAAAATGGATCATGATTCTACCCTTATTTCTACCTTCCTTTTCACTCGTTCCAGTGGCACAGGCAAACTTGCCATTGCTCCCGATACGATAGTCTCTGAGCTTTCAGATCTTACTGTTTATGTGGCTCCTTCTGCCCTTTTCCTTCTATGTCCACTGTCCAAACCTTCTGATTCTTCACAGCCCAAGTGAAGATATTCCCAACTCCCAGCCATAAAGTGCTCTCTCCTTGTGACTCCCAAGCACCTTGCAGTTCCTATCACTTTCCACCTGCTGTTGTAGCCACTTACATGATAATGAAAACCAATATGATCATCAGCTCCTTCCGTGGATTAGAATGAGTTGGCTGCTATGGCTTTGTGTACATTATCTCACTTTATCTTTACCAGTGTGGTAGGTGCTACGATCCTGTTTCTACAAATGAGGAAACTAACCCACAGAGAGATAAAGTAACTTGCTAAATTTACATAGACCAGCAGGGATCTGCATCAGAGTCGGCTAACTCAAAATCCTATGCTTTTAATAACTATGCTTCATTGCCTCCCATGTACATATTTTTAAGATCATCTACTAATTTCCATCTATTAGTAGGAAATTTTTTTTAAAAATTCTTTTATCTTACATGTTTTCTACAAAGTAAAATTTTGTCATATCTTTGAAAAAATGCCTACTGACTCCTGGTCCAGTTCTAGGTATGTAAAAACTTTTTAAAAGAAAACAATGAATGATGAGAAATTTCATCAACTGTTCAAGTGAGGATAGATGCATTTGATGTTAATTTCATTCTCTTCCGTTCTTGGGAGAGTTTAGAGGCCCTTGGCTCAAATGCGACAAAATATTGGTTTTACTTATTCAAATCGTCTTTTTATTTAAAACAAAAAAGCCTGACTAGAGGTGATCCTAAAGGATGAATTTATTTTTATGTACACACACACACACACACAGACGATTTATACACTTGTTCACCACAGAAACACAAACAAGGAAAAACCCGGGTAGACTAGAATTTGAGAACTTTAGTTTCGCTGTCATTTTTAAGGGTGGATATGAGTAGTTTATATTCTTGTGTCTATAGCCAGAGATGGATAGGCCTGTCAGGACTGATGTATAAAGAAACAGTCTCTTATCTGCATGCCTTACTTGAGTGAGAGAACACTGTCTTCACCATTTTCATCACTGTTTTCTCTATACTAGCTCAAAATCAGAGCCCTTTGCGGTCTGTCCTCCATAAGCAAATGGTTGAGTTGGAGCTGAGCTGGGGCTCCTTTCCCCGCCCCACCCCCCCCCGCCCCCCTGCCCCCCTGCCTGCTTGCTTGCTTGCTTGCTTGCTTTCCTCCTCCTTCTTTTCTTTCCTGCTTTCTCCTTACCTTTCTTTCTCCTCTTAATCACAGGAGCTTCACCAAACCATATGAGGCAGAGTTAAATCCTAGGCTTCTGTGACCACCCCTACTAAGAAAAATAATTAACTAATTTGACTTCCCAGCTAACAGTCAGGGTGATAAATTTAAGATTAAGGTCTTGCAAATATTAATTCTACCACAGCAAAGCTAAACATTTTTGTTAGCCTCTTCCTTGACCTCAGAGTTTCAGAACGCAATTTTTTTTTTACTTTTCCTTGATTACCTCATTGAGAAATAGAAATTCATTTGCCCAGACACATGGAGACCATCCAGGTGAAACTTGATTCACAAGTGAATTATTAGAACCCATTTAGGAAAATATATCAGACAGAAATCCCATCCCAGACCATTTTTATTAAAGACCCTCAGCCTTAAAAGAAGATAAAATAGGTTTGCCCAGACAGAACACCATGGAATTTTGCACATTTCCCATTATCATATTGCCATCTCCACTGTGAAAGCAGTATAACCAAGAAGGCTCTCTCTATATTCCATGCAAGTATAAATTACTGCCTCCTACTGGAGGGGATTTTCCAATTCAGAAAGGTCCTTCACATATATCATTTTGTACAACCCTTGCAACAGCCCATGGAGTGAAGTCCTGGAGGAACAGGCAATCACCCCTTAATGGACTGATTTTCTATACAGAGCTGCAGGGCACAGCCATGACGTCAAGCCCTTGAGTACAGGCCCTTTTCTGTTTTTCCTAAGAGGGTTCTTCCCTTGTCCAGAAGCCAAAATATATCGGAAGAGTTGCAGAAGGAGCCTATGTCTCTCTCCACGTGGGCTTAGGCTTCATTACCAGATAAGGGGCAAAGCACACTCAGTAACTGTGAAAGTCATGCCTTAGGTACTTTAGTAACTACCTTTGAAAGAACCTTCAAATGGAATGAAGAGATAAAGAAGCATTCGTAGATGCAATGTTTCTGTATCTGCAAATAGATATTTGGTGGCAAACTATCTGCACAACTGCTTTCTGGGTTAAGGAGGGCCCTAAAAATCCCTGAGAAAAAAAAATCATAAACACTTAATGATACTGAGTATGAAGTTAAGGGGTTTTGAGACAGAATTGGCCAAAAGAACTTTAACTACTAATATTAACAGACTTCTTGCTGTTACATGCAGAAAAATTAGCCTGTGGTTTCAGAATTGACTAAAAGGCTTCCCACTGCTTTTTCTGAGAAATAGTGTCATTAGCAACCACATCATATCTTTCCACGGTTGTCTGATCATCCAGCATCTTTTTTCTTATGAGTCTAGCCCTGAGATCCAGGTTCTAGAATGTCCATTAAAAATTCAAAGCACAAAGAAGTCACTTCTTGAAACTTAAATATCTTCTTATAGGTAAGACACTGTTTTCCATCTCATTTGTATTATGCTGTTGGCTTAGATTTTAAAGCCTCAGGTAGCAATGCTGGATGCTCAACTTACAAAAAACAGCAGTAGAACTACTAATGGGCCACTTTTCATAATATCTAATTGCTCACCATATAATAATGAACCCCCTGTAGATAAACCATTAATAAGTCCTAATTGAAATCAAATTATCTTTTTTTTTTTGAGAAAAGTCCTTTATATTGCATTGGCAATCTGCAATTCACATAGTGCTTTCACATACATTTTCACACTTGAGCTTTTAATTATCAAACTGAAACTGATACAGTCCATAGCTAACTATACAAATGCTATGCAGATGATAGAAAATGACTAAAGAAATGTAAATATCCATTTGTCAGCTGTGAGTTTATTTCGTTAGCAATGCTAACCTGCTCTGGTAGAATTGTGCTGATAGGCAATACAGAAAATAATTTCCCCCCCTCTGGTTTATTAATGCGTTAAGTCTAAATGAGTTGGCAGAATGAAGAAATTCTGGACATGTCTTCTTCTGTCCTCGTTTCCACGATTTTCATGAAGTTCCTGCATTGTTTATGACCATTCTGATTTGTCTAGAACTTGTTAGAAGATTCATGGAAACTTATCATAGGAGATTAGAAACTCTAGCAAGCACATACAAATAATAAACTCTTTACTTAGAACAGTTTTAGATTTACAGCATTATTGTGAAGGCAGTACAGAGCGTTTCCCTATTCCCTGCTTTGAGTTTTCCTTATTATTCATATCTTATGTTAGCATAGTATGTTTATTAGAACTAATGAACCGATATGATACATTATTATTTGCTAACGGCTATGCCTTATTTACATTTCTCAGTTTTTACCTAATATCCTTCTTCTCCCCAGGATCCCATCCAAGATACCACATTACATTTAGTTTTCACGTCTCCTTAGGCTCGCCTTGACAGTGACAGCTTCTCGGACTTTCCTTGGTTTTTTATGAGTTTCACAGTTTTGGAGAGTACCAGTCAGTATTTTGAAAAATGTCTAAATGGCTAATGTAGAATATCTAATGTTTTCCTCTGGAGTCATCTGGGGTTATAACTTTTTGGGAGGAAGATGGCAGAGGTAAAGTGTGCTTTTCATCATCATCTGGAGGGTGAAAGAATGATCATGATTTTTTTGTCATGATTTACCCTCGCTGACGTTGACCCTAAACACCTGCAGAAACCTGTCTGGTTTCTCTACAGTAAAGGTGCTCTTTCTACCCGCCCCCCTTTCCGCACCGTACTCTCTGGAAGGAAGTCACTACGCTTAGCCCACACTGAAGGAAGCTAAGCTACTCTGAGGAGCTATGTAAAGTATTTGGTATTTTAAGTTATAAAAAAGCTGAGAGGATTTCACAACTCAAAGGTCACAAATCAGGAGGAAAAAGACGAGGAACTCCATCTGAAGAAGCCAAGAAGTAAGGAATTCAAGCTAACAAGCAGCTAAGGTATGAGGTGGGGTCACACTTTTCCACAAGGACTTGAGACATGGTCCATTCAACTCTTTACGGCCCACCCAGTTCCTCGGGAAGAGTGAGGTACTCAAACATTTGGAAACTGCAGCAAATTCCAAAACTCTTCGACTTTTCTGCTGGGATCATCCCATGAGCATAACACTGCATTCCCTGCAGACACCTTGCATTTGGTTCTGGTCTTGAAAATGCATAAAACGTTTTTCACGTTTCTGGGATTCTTTGTCTCTTCTTTGGGAGGGACTACAGAGGATCTGTGATGGAGGAGGTGTTATCTCTCACTTATGCGCAAGTAAAATGAGGCAGCGATTTAGGGATGTGCCAAAGATCTTCATAATCAGTGATTTCTATCTTTACCATTCATTGAAAAGGGCTATCACAAAACTCTCCAGAGAGCTACTCTGTTGTCAAATACAAGAGCCTTTTCTCTTTCCTTATTCTCCTTGATCTTCCTGTTGCATTTGACTTGGTGAAATGACCCTCTGGTATGGGATAGCTATCAATTTGTAACAAACTATCCCCAAACTCAGTGGCTTAAAAAAGCAATCATTTATGGTTACTCGCATTTCTGCAGGGCAGCTAGAGTTTGTCTAGGCTGTGTTCAGCAGGTGGTTCTGCCTGGTATGAGGATCTGCCAGCTGGCTGGGATATCTTCCTTCTCTTCAGGCTAGCCATCTAGCTGCAGCATTTTTGTTTTTTCAACCAGGGCAACTGCAGAAAGCAAGAGAACGAGGTCTTTAAGAGTTGGTGGACTGCCCTTTCTGTCCCATACTGTCAGGTAAAGCAAGTCACAGGGCTAGGGTGAGAAACACATCTTTATCGATGAGGTCAGCACATAGCTAGTGTATGGATACCCAGATAAGTGAAGAATTGGGGTCAGTAATGCAGTAATACAAACTCCCACATGGTTGCTTCTTGAAACACTCCCCACTTAAAAAAAAAAAAATTACTATCTTGATCATCTTTTATTTCCTTAATTCTTCTTCCTTCACCCTCAATACTGTAGGTAAGCTTTACATAAAGCTTAACTTTTCTAAGTTTTCTGATTCCCTCTGTGTGTCTACTCTTCCTAAGAAAGCTAATACAAAGTCAGGCTCTCTGCTTTCCTAATGGTCCTTTGCAGTTTACCACTGAGAATTTCTATATTTTCCTCTGGAATTGCCTAAACTCACAATCTGTGGTCTCATGCACCCCTTGAATCAACGTTTCTTCCCAATAAAAAGCTGTATCTCTAAGTAAGACTTAGGTCTTTAGATCATATTTGATATGAATGCAAAAACAAAAGTCAAACAAAGCCCTAATGAAAACCTACCCTATTTTAGCAGGGTTTTGACATCTCTCAAATTTAGAAGAGAACATATCTAAAAGAAAATGATAATGATGGTAACAGTATTAAAACCACTTCTTATGAGAAGTGGTTAAAGCTACTAATATTTTTTTAATCCAGAGATTATATAGGGCATCGTGATTTAGATCATTGCAAGGGTGTGGGATATGAAGACCTGAGGTTTTTTTCTTGGTGGCGGAATTATACACAATGAGTGGGTGTGGGGAAGGAAAATTTTTGCTTGATAGAAGGAAGACATTTTTAGTAAGAAGCACTGCACAGAAACAGAATGGGCTGGTATGTTTATTTTTTCGCACCTGTCTCTCCTCTCTCCTGAAACGTCTTGCTCCTTTTCCCACTTATCCCCAAATTCTATGCGTCCTCCAAGTCTTATCCTAAGCATTCATCCCTCTATAAACCCTTCCTGACGATACTCAACTTTTGTTGATTCCTTTCAACTCAGGTGGCTGATCTCTTACTCTATCCCCAATTTAATTAAAGGCTCTTTGAAAGTAGGAATATGACATACTATTTTATAATTTCAAGTATTAAACACAGCTCTGAGCTTATAATAGACATCAAGGAGATTCTTACTGTTTTTTTGTTTGGTTTTTGTTTTATTGATGTATAGTTGATTTACAATATACTGTTAGTTTCAGTTGTACAGCACAGTAATATGGTTTGGGATTTTTTTTGCAGATTATATCCCATTATAAGTTATTAGAAGATATTGGGTATAATTCCTTGTGCTATACCATAAATCCTTGATGTGTATCTATTTTATGTGTATTATTTGGCATATGTGAATTCCATATTTGAGCACATATTTCCTGATTTCCAATCTGGAATCATTAGACTTGGTTAGAATTTGAAAGAGACTGAAATGCTCAGGAATCTGATCATTTCATCTGATTTCACAAGAGGATACAACTTCTGATTTTAATGATGGCCTGAAGGAAGTCACAGATTTTGCCATTGTTTGACATCCAAGCTTATATTTTTCTACTTATAGAAACAAAACACTGAATTCAGAGATCTTTTAAGATCTTAAATTTATAGCTCAGAAATTTGCTGGAAGAATTAGAAAAATTGATATACTATCAGTTCTTTGTGTCTGAAAATCATTTAAGACAAAAATAAACTGGTGGCTGGGAATATGTGATGTGGAAGAATACATACAACACTACAGAACTCTCACTCTAGTTTGTATTCAGGTCTACCTGTTGTCATGGTTACCAGTGTACTCCAAGTGATTTCCTTCCTGAATCACATTCTGCAAACCTTCAATGAAAATAAGCTATTCTTCTTGCTTTATTTTCCTCTATCCATGAATTGAGGCTAAAAAAATAGCATCAATTGCACGGTTGTTTTTACATTTTGAGCAAGATTTTAAACATACAAAATAAGTAAGCGGCTAAATCAAAACAAGTCCCTCTGATTAAGGTCTTACCTCATTTGTTCAGCAATGATTCACTGAGTAGCTAGGTACTGGGGACACAACTATGATTATGGTCCAGAGGGAGAGACAAATAAGGGATGCATTTTAGTGAAATGTAATCAGTGCTACGGTGGAAGCAGAGAGTAGAGACCCCTGGAAACACAAAAGAGAGACACCCCATAAAGTTTAGGGTTCTTGTGCAGCCAGATCAAAGGGTGTTTCAGTCCTGTGATTCCCGTGAAATTTATAAAATGCATTTTTAGTCACTTTGGGTACAGGGCATCGGCGTTACCCTGAGGGCTGGGCTCACAGAGCAGTGGAGTGTGATGGCCAGTGTTTTACACACAAAGTCCTAGCACCTGCTGATATTCATACACGGCCTCTCCTTTCTGCTTTGGCTGCAGGAACTCCTTCACAGACATCCTCCGTGCCATCCTGCTGTCACTGGAAGTCCTTATTGAAGATCCAGAGCTTCAGATAAATGGTTTCATTTTAATTATAGACTGGAGCAATTTTTCCTTCAAACAAGCCTCCAAACTGACACCTTCAATCCTCAAACTGGCCATTGAAGGGTTGCAGGTATGTTCAATGAATGCACAGTATGAGACTGTATGTGACCGTGTACTTTTCTCTGATTGCAAGCAAAGTCATATTTGTCTTTGAGAATGGAAAAGGAAAACTTCAACTGAATCCACCTGTGAATACTCCATATTTTTACCGCAGCCCGAGTGCAGACGGTTTTAAAAATTAGCCTCCATTGTCATTAACAACTCGAAATTACTGTTACCAAGGGCACAGATTACCTACTGTAGCAATTATGAACAAAGCTTGGAGATGTTTACTCAAATTCATTTGAGAGTTCACAAAAATTAAAGCTAGGAAACATCTGCTTTATGAGCATGTCCTTATAGTGCAGTGGCATGGGGACTTGCCAGGGTTTTTGGAAGCATTTTTGCATAGGAAAGTGAACCCTGTGGGACCTCACTTCCCAGAAGGAGACATGCAGAGGTGTCTGTACCAATGTAGATCAAGTCAGTGCAAACAGAGGAAATAGCTGAACCTCTACCTCCTGTTTGCATGACCAGTTGTCAGGACTCCGGGGAAGGGGCTTCTGTGCTGTGTACAGGTTCAGGTTGTCGGTCCCTGGACTCCTACTTTTAAGGGCCAGTGATTCTGTGAAAAGTATTAAACTCAGAGGAACAATGCTATTTAATTTCCTGGTGACACATTATTACCGTACAAAAGAAAAGGCACAGTTCAGGAAGGTTCAGAATCAGCATAGATAAAACTCATGGCCATTCCCCATTGTGTAGGAAGACTGACCCAATGGGGTGAGTCTCCTCCTAGTCGAAGGCAGTTACATGCAGCTAGGTGGCCAAATATTTGTTAGTTCTCAGATCAAGCAGCCAGGACTTCTGCTCTTCTAAGTGCAAGAAGAGGAAACCCATTTCAATCACCCATCATACTCTGGCGTTAATGAATAATTGATGGGCTTGTTTCTTAAACTGTGCCTGATTCACATTTGGCTCCCAGCAGATATGTGGCATGTATTGGGCCTCTGATAGACTTGTTTATTGACTGGATCATATTTTGTTGAGAGGGTTTCCTAGTCCAAGAGAATGAGAAGTAGAGCAGGCATTTCAGAAGAAGGACAAGCACACGCTGTTCCAAGAATGCCACCTTATCTTCAGTGGCTAAATCACGCAGTGTACTGGGGGCACATCTTAAAAGCTGCTTTTGCATTTACAAATGCCTTTGCCTGCCTGCCTTAAAAATCTCGATCATAGACTTGTACATCCTTTTCTGTCAATCAGTTTCTCTTGGCTCTTTTTTTTCTCCAGCCTCCTCTTATCTAAGCCTCTGAACATTTGATCTCTCTCTCCTTAAAGCTTTTATCAAAGGGAGTTTTAAAGTAAGCAGCAAGGTTTGTTTCATGCCCTCTAATTATCCTGGCCAGAGCTCCAGGATTTTCTATGGTAGTACAAGCTCTATGTAATTTTATCTTTCTAAAAAGAGATAATTCATTACATTGCAAGCAGCGCTGAATCAAGTTCTATGTATTTATAAGATTTTTCATAAATGAGGAAGAAAAAATGTACTTTTTGCCAACGCTATGTTCAATTTTTCTTTCTGTCGCTGTGTGGATTATGTAACATGTCTCTGGCTGACTTAGGTTGATGTGGGTCTTAGTTAATGCATGTGAATGCGTTTTAAAACGTAAAGCCGTACATAAGCTTGTAATAGATTTTTACAAGAAATACTAGATGACCTTTGGCGGGGCAAGGTGCGTTCTAGCTGGGCCTTCTCTTGTCGGGTACTGGGCCCAGGACAAATTCCACAGTGCCCTTTAGCTCTGCTTAAAGAACAGCCTTTCCTGGGAGAAGGGGGGGTGGGTGCACCAGGTCAGGGTCAGCGTGGGGAAAAGGTGCCTGCTCCCATCCTCTGTCACTCAACAAGCTAGACACCCTTGACTGTGGGAGAGTCCAGACCAGCGTGGGGTCAGGCTGTCTGAACTGAGATGCAGCTTTTCCTGCAAATTCTGCCTGCCCTGACCCCAAAGACCTGAGGACTCTTAGAAGGGTGCGGTCCCTCCTGCTGGGAGAAGGAAGCCAGTGGCCCCAGAAGAAGAAGAGCCAGGGTCCAGCCTCCATCTGGGACACAGGGTCTTCGTACTACCTAGCTTGTTGGCTTGACTCTTGCCTCACATTGGGCAGTCAGCTCTGGCCAGCCACTGGCCACTTCTCGCTCCAGACCATCCTCTCTCAAGCTTTGGGGGCATGCGGATACGGTCATCCCTCTGCCAGCTCTCCAGGGACCTTTCTTCACTTCAGGGGTTGTTCCCATCCACAATGACACCGTTAGCCCCTTGTGGCCCTCAAAAGAGCCCTGATGTCATGCCTTCGTGGTCACACTGTGGTACAAGGAAGATCCCGTCCAAGTCTCCATTTGTTAGCCAGGAAAGTTCATGATCAATTCCATACCTCCACTGGCACAGACTTTACCGGAGAAAGGGAACGCGTCAGCGGAAGAAAAGAAGCCACTGCTGCTTCTTTCTCCTCTGCACCTTCAGGGAGCGTCTTGCAGACGTGCAGGGGACTGAGGGGATATCCTTTTCAACAAACAGTGCTAGAACACCTAGACATCTACACACCAAAAAACAAATCTAGACACAGAACTTATATCCTTCACAAAAGTTATCTCAAAATGTATCACAGGCCTCAAAGTAAAACACAAAACCAAAGTCCTAGAAGGTAACGTGGGAGAACACCTGCATGACCTTGGTCATGGTGATGGCTTTTTAAATGCACGACCAAAGGCACAGTCCACGAAAGAAATAACTGATGGGCTGAACATCATTAAAACTAAAAATTTCTGCTCCGCAAAAGACAATGTAAAGAGAATGAGAAGAAAAACCACAGACTGGGAGAAAATACTAGCAAAAGACACATTTGATTATAGACTGTTAACCAAAATATACAAAGAACTTCTGAAACTCAACAATAAGAAAACAAGTAATCCAATTTAAAAATGGACTTAAGACCTTATGGTAACTTCACCAAAGATATACAGATAGCAAATAAGCATATGAAAAGATGCTCCACAGCATATGTCATCAGGGAAATGAAAATTAAAACAACAACAAAATACCACTACACACCTATTAGAATGGCCAAAATCTGGAACACTAACAACACCAGATTCTGGTAAGAATGTGGAACAATAGGAACTTTCATTCATTGCTGATGGGAATGCAAAATGGTACAGCCACTTGGAAAGATAGTTTGGTGGTTTCTCCCAAAACTAAACATAATTTTGTCATTTATGCTCCAGCAATTGTACTCCTTGGTATTTACTCAAAGGATTTGAAAACTTACCTGCACATGAATGATTATAGTAGTTTATTCATCACTGGTAAAACTTAGAGAAAACCAAGATGCCCTTCAGTAGGTGAATGGCTAAATAAATTATCATACATCAAGACAATGGAGTATCATTTAGTGCTAAAAGAAATGAGCTACCAAACCGTGAAGGAAAATTAAATGCATATTACTAAGTGAAAGAAGCTAATCTGCAAAGGCTCCATACTATTTGATTCCAACTATAGGACATTCTGGAAAAGACAAAACTATGGGGGCAGGAAAAAGATCAGTGATGACCAGAGGTTGTAGGCAGGGCAAGGAGAGATGAGCAGGTACAGCATAGAGGATATATGATACCATAATGATTGATATTTGTCCTTATAACTGGTCCACACTCGTGGAATGTACAGCGCCAAGAGGGAACCATAATGTAAACTGTGGCCTTGGTGATTATGATGAGTCAGTGGAGGTTTCTCAGCTGTAACCAAGGTACCACTCTGGTGGGAGATGTTGACAGTGAGGGAGACTACACATGCCTGGGAACATGGAATATCTGGGCAATTTCTATCCCTTCCCCTCAGTTTTGCTGTGAACCTAAAACTCCTCTAAAAAATAAAGTCTTCATGGAAAAAAAGGGGTAATTATACTGCCCCTGACAAATAATCTTCAAAAAATGGCATATGCATAGAAGTTTGGTTATGCACGTCATAGGCTGAATTAATGAGTTATGATAATAATCATGTATACAACTGTTCTTTAAGAGGTCATCCGATCTTTCCATAAAAAGTTACTCTGGATCAGCCAGTCAAGAAATTCTAATAGTGTATAGAGTATATATGCCTCCTCTTAGAACAGTGGGATATATCATTGTTTAGAATATTAAGTTGTCCCAGTTACATAAATATTCTGTGCACATTAGTTCAAAAAGCTTTAGTTAAAATACTAATTTTGAAAATGCCTGTAAATCGTTTTCTCTCAGTCTGCTGTTTGATCTCTTAAATGTGGTCAGTGTCTAAAAGAGCCATTGTATCTGTTCATTACAACTTGTTTGAATTTTATCAAAGTAATATTTATGCCATCATTTTAATATAGCAGAGCATTATTCTCAATTCTGTTGGGGAATTCTGGCAGAATGAACAGCATACTGAAATCCTGTTCCTGAGTTTTGCAATGTTTCCAAAATCAATTTCTGTAATGATTTCTGCCGCCCAACCATTACAATCCACACACGGCATTTATCAAAGTTCAGACAACCCAGATACTTAAAAGAGTTTACTGTGCTGAAATGTCTTACTAGGAACAGCTTTAGCCTTTTGTCCTGTGGGCTACTTACAAAATTTGATTCTCCAAGGACCCACACATTTGTTAATGGTTTAGAGAAGCTTACTTTTCACACACACACACACCCATTTCTGCGCTTATGTCATCTTCCTCTGGGCAAACGGACACTTTTATCAGTTAATTAGCTCTTCATGTCAGTTCAAGGTTTTTGTTGTTGTTTTAATTTTACTGGAGTATAGTCGACTTATAATTGGAGAATTGGTTTCAGGTGCGTAACAGAGTGAATCAATTATATCTATAAAACAGGAGAAAATGTATATATATATATATAAATGGTAGTTCTATATTTAGTTTTTTAAGGAACCTCCATAGTGTCCTCCATAGTGGTTGCCCAAATTACATTCCCACCAACAGTGTAGAAGGGTTCCCTTTGCACCAAACCTTCTCCAGCATTTGTTATTTGTAGACTTATGAATGATAACCATCTGACTGGTGTGAGGCGGTACCTCATCATTGTTTTGATTTGCATTTCTCCAATAATAAGTGATGTTGAGCATTTTTTCATCTGCTTGTTGGCCATCCTTACGTCTTCTTTGAAGAAATGTCCATTGAGGTCTTCTGCCCATTTTTCGATTGGGTTGCTTGTTTTTTGGTGTTGAGTTGTTTATGTATTTTGGAGATTAAGCCCTTGTCGGTTGCATATTTTGCAATTATTTTCTCCCATTCCACAGGTTATCTTTTTTTAATGTTCCTTTGCTTTGCAAAAGTTGATTAGGTCCCATTTGTTTATTTTTGTTTTCATTTTCATTACCCTAGGAAGTGGATCAAACAAGATACTGCTGTGATTTATGTCAACGAGTATTTTGCCTATGTTTTCCTCTAGGAGTTTTAGAGTTCCTAACATTATGTTCAGGTCCTTAATCCATTTTGAGTTTATTTTTGTGTATGGTGTCAGAGTGTTCTAATTTCATTCTTTTATATGTAGCTGTCCAGTTTTCCCAACACCACTTACTGAAGAGACTGTCTTTCCTCCATTGTATGTTCTTGCCTCCTTTGTCATAGATTAACGAACCGTAGGTGCTTGGGTTTATTTCTGGGCTTTCTATCTTGTTTTGTTGATCTATATTTCTGTTCTTGTGCCGGTACCACACTAATTTGATTACTGTAGCTTCGTAGTATAGTCTGAAGTCAGGAAGACTGATTCCTCCAGTTCCATTTTTCTTTTTCAATATTGCTTTGGCTATTCAGGGTCTTTTTTGTTTCCATACAAATTTTAAAAGTTTTTGTTCTAGCTCTGTGAAGAATGTCATTGGTAATTTGACAGGGGTTGCATTGAATCTGTCGGTTGCTTTGGGTAGTATTGTAATTTTGACAATATTGATTCTTCCAACACAAGAGCATGGAATATCTTTCCATCTGTGTGTGTCATCTTTGATTTTTTTCATCGGCATCTTATAGTTTTCAGAATACAGATCTTTTGTCTCTTTAGGTAGGTTTATTCCTAGTATTTTTTTTTTATCTTCATTGTGATGGTAAATGGGATTGTTTCCTTAGTTTCTCTTTCTGATCTTTTGTTGTCAGTATATAGAAATGAAAGAGATTTTTCTGTATATTAATTTTGTATCCTGCAATTTTACTGAATTTTAACAGTTTTCTGGTAGCATCTTTAGGATGTTCTATGTATAGTATCACATCATCTGCAAACAGCAACAGTTTTACTCCTTTTCCAATTTGGATTCCTTTTATTTCTTTTTCTTCTCTGATTGCTGTAGCTAGGAATTACAAAACTATGTTGAATATAAGTGGCAAGAGTGAATATCTTTATCTCATTCCTATTCAGTTCAAGGTTCACTATGTGACTTTTGCTGTTGTTTTGTTTAGAATAGTTTTATAATATCTATATCAACTTTGATTTAAACTTTCCAAACAGCTTAGAGTCAGTTTAGCATGAAACGAGGTCCACTGCTTTTCTAACTCTTAACCCAGTGTTGGGAGGGTACTGGGAGCAATGCTCAGCCAACTGCGAATATTCCATTTCCTGGGCATCCCTTTTCATTAAACTGTTTCTGATCTTCATCCGTTCTCTCTAGCTTCCTTCCCCCATCTTATTCCTTCACACATCCTACTTTTCCACCCCTTCTCCAAAACATATGATGTGTTCAATTGCCCTTGGATAATCCAAAATGCCCTATTCACTTGAAAGATTAGAACAGTAAAATGTCAAGTCAGGAACATGACAGTTCCTGTGGGTAAATGAACGGGTGGTGTGATTAGAAACTTGGAAAGGCTGGTCTGGCAGATGCATTCTGAGTCAGTAGTAGATTCACACCGAATCAGCAGTCTCTGACTCAGACATGCAGACATACTGGCTCATGGTATATTCATTCAGCAGAAAAAGTGGGCCAGGTACTCCACTAAACCAGATGACAGGAAAACAAAGCAACCTGGCTTTCTGAAGCTTACATTCCAGGGCTTCATTATGCAAAGTGTAGTCTGCAATCTCAGCATCGCCAGGAGCTGGTTAGAAATGCAGCATCTCGGGCCCTACCTCAAACCTACTGAATCAATCTACACTTCAGGGAGCTCTCCAGGTGATCTGTATGACTCTTAAACTTGGAGAAGCACCTCTCTCATAGATGGTACCACAGTATAATGAGATAGATCTCACTGCAAGTGCACAGGCTTCCCTGGGAACTTGTAAAGCCCCATTGCTGGATCCCACTCCCAGTTTCTGATTCCATAGATCTGGAGGAAAGCCCATGAGCTTATCCTTCAAAAACCTTCCCAGGTACTGCTGCAGCTGCTGGTACCACCACACTTTGATGTAGGTGGGAGCAGAGTCCAACTATTTGGGCTTCAATCCTGGCTCTGCCACTTATCTCATCAGTTTTTAGTTTTGTCATCTGTAAACATGTGGAGTTAAAACAGTACTACCTCATAGGTTTATGGTGGAAACTAAATATTCCATGAAAAGTGCCTGGTTCACAGCCAGTGGTCACTGAATGATAGTGTTATTGAAAGAATGAAGAGGCCAGACTCCTGTGGCTCTAATGCATGGATTTAAATGAAACTGCTCTATAAGTCTGGACCCCTGAAAATTAGACCTCAACACCCTGTTAACTGGCCCCAAACAAGGAATTTCCTTCTCCCTGCTCACCTCAGTTAATGACTTGGGTCCAGGCTGGTGGGCCCTGCTCAGACTGTAGCACTTGAAGTTTTTTTTTCTTTCTGTTTATGTCCTGTTATCCTTTTAATTACCACCAAACAGTCCACTCCCAAAGCCTTGGCAACTGAGTGATTAATGGGGTCAAAATTCACTTCTTTCATCCTAGAGGACTCTTTTTTAACCATAACATTTACAGTCTTCCAGTTTTCATGTATCAAAGAATATTAGATACAAACAGATTGAAGGAAAAGGATATTTGTATATATATTTGCCAAGAAAGTTCTTCTTTTTTTCTTTTTTTTTGTCTTTTTGCCTTTTCTAGGGCCACACTTGCAGCATATGGAGGTTCCCAGGCTAGGGGTCTAATCGGAGCTGTAGCCGCCGACCTATGCTACAGCTACAGCAATGCAGGATCCGAGCTGCATCTGAAAACTACACCACAGCCCAAGGCAACACCGGAGCAAGGCCAGGGATTGAACCTGCAACCTCCTGGTTCCTAGTCAGATTCATTATCCACTGAGCCACGACAGGAACTCCACCAAGAAAGTTCTTAATTCATGTCTTCTGAACACTCCAGGGGTGTTGAAGAACATTTTCCGTCTAAACAAACTACTTTCTACCTTCTCAGGCCACAAAGCTGTAATTCTGAGTTTGCAATAGTGCAATATGTTATAATGAAAATATCGGAGGAATAAAGCATTCCCTTTAATGCTCTACCTTGTTAAGTGTTAATTAAACTCAGGAAAACAATTAGAGCTAATGATACTGGGGTGATCATGATGGCAGACAGGATGGCCCATTTAAAACAGTTCCAACTAAATAGGTCTACCTCTGGCATATTTTTAATAACTTGTTTTTTCTGGACCCTCATGCATTATAGACGCAGACAATGCTCTGATTCATCCATTCAAGATTCAGATTCTAAGATTTGACTTTGAGTCAGTCACAAAATTAATACATGCAGTCCCTGCTCTCAACAGGTCATAGTTCAGAGCGAAGGCACATTTATAAAAAGATTTATAAACACAACATGAAAATGATGCAGCACAGGCGGGAAGGGATATACACACCAGATTAATGAAATCCCAGTCCAGGAGGAGTTAGAAATGGTCTTCTGGCTGAAGACCCACCTCAACTGATTCTTAGCAGATGAGTGTGGAATAGCCAAGTGAAGGCAGGTGGGAGAAATTTCAGGCAGAGGAGGTATAAATGGGCTAAAATACAGAGGCAAGACATCACTCAGTAAGAGAAACAAGAAGTTCCCATTATGGCTCAATGGTAATGAACTTGACTAGTATCCAGGAGGATGCAGGTTCGATCACTGGCATCACTCACTGGGTTAAGGATCTGGTGTAGTTGTGAGCCGCGGTGCAGGTCACAGACTTGGCTTGGATCTGGCATTGCTATGGTGTAGGTCTAGCAGCTACAGCTCTGATTCAATCTCTAGCCTGGGAAATTCCATATGCTGTGGATGAGGCCCTAAAAAGACAAACACATACATACACACACACATACATACACACACACAAATAAGAGAAACAATTTCATAATCCTGGAGAGCACAAGGGCCAGGCAAGGAGCCTGTGCACCCCTGTGCCATGCTAAGGAACTTAATAGACTTTGGGAGCCACTGAACATATTGAAGCAGGATGGCAGTACAGATTGACAGTTCACGTGGGCTCAATCTGGCAGGTCTAAGCAAGGAAGTTTCAAAAGCAGGGGAGCCAAATAAAAGACAGTGCAATCATTCAAGTAAGAAATAGGAAGAGCCTAATTTAAGAGTGATAGGGTTCAAAAACTACATAGGAAGTAAAGTAAAGCAATGCTTGGTGGTTGGATGCTCGAGGATGGAAAGTAGAAGAGGAGGGGTCAGGATGAAGGATGAAGCTCAGGTGTGCAGCTGGGGTGAAGGGTGGAGGTGGTGACAGCCACTGAGGTCGAGCAGACGGGAGCAGGCGGGTATGGGGAGGTCATGAGCGTTATTTGAGTGCTGTTCGTGCTGCACACGGGATATTTCAATTATTTCCATTAAGTATGAGCTGAGGGGGGAGGTATGGGTTGGATCTATAGAGCTGGTAGTACCTGAAATCAAAGCAAAGATCATTTGGAGAAAAACGATGACGTGAAGCCAGTGACTGAGAAAAGCACCCAAGGGAAGAGCAACGTGAGTGAATAACTTAGACGAGGAAGAGCCCATGAAAGAGAAAGAGGAGGCTGAGGTGGGAGGTTGAAAAGAATCAGGAGCTCATCTCCTGAAAGAAACTAAGGAAACATGGCTTCAAGGAAGGAGACCGCCTGGGTGTAGCTGTGGGAATGGCATCTAGAAAGTTCTGCCTGGAGGAGGGGGTGGAGAAGGGAGACAGTGCTATGCAGACGCATGTTCCACAGGCCACACGGGGCAGATGGACAGAGGAAACCGGAGGAGAGGGAGCAGGAGTGGCAGTCACTTTCCCATTGCACAAGATTTTTCAGCACAGCAATATTTTAAGGTCCTCAAACAGCTGTGGGAGATCAGTCTTGACAAAGAATTGACATTTGTGAATTATTTAGCTCCAGGTTCAGATTCCTTGGTGCACCAAAGACAAGATCTCTGCCTCTCATTATTACGAAGTGAAGTGTGACAAGGCTATCCAGAGACTCTGTTCTGAATATACCAGAAATTTGCAGAAATATGGACTACTACGAGTTTCTAGTCATGTCATTGTCCTAGGGGGCCCAGCGCCACAGAATTAAACAGCATCCCGCGTTCTTGAAGGACCCCTGTTGAAAGAACCTGTGAGAAAATTTTGCCCTGCAAACCTCCATTCTCTGGTGATGAAACCATAGGTTTTAAAATATACTACACTCTGGCAAAGAATCAGAGCTGTTAGGCGTCCTGGAACAGAAGAACAGCTCACATTTGGCTCAAGCAAAACAAACACACAAGGGGCAGCATTTACGTAAGAGAAAAACAGAGCTACTCTACCTTTCCTTTCAGGCTCACCTAGATCCGGAGTCAAGCTGAAACAGTGCCACTAAGAACTCAGTCTCTGTCCATCTTTCAGTCATACTTTCCCTGTACGGACCTCATTTTCGGACAGGCCATTCCCACTGAGAGCGAGGGGACTGAGGGCGCTCTGCCCAGATGAGTTTATGAGCCCACCCCAAGGGCTGCAACTCAACCACACAGACCAAGGATGTTGGAGGGGTGGCCACAAAAGGTAGTGGGAAATGATAAACATCTGGGGGACGTTCCTGTTGCGGCTCAGTGGTAAGGAACCTGACCAGTGTCCATGAGGATGCGGGTTCGATCCCTGGACTCGCTCAGTGGGTTAAGGATCTGGCATTACCATGAGATGCGGTTTAGGTCAAAGACGCAGCTTGGATCTGGCATTGCTGTGGCTGTGGTGTAGGCCAGCAGCTACAGCTCCCATTCGACCCCTAGCCTGGGAACTTCCATATGTTGCAAGTGAGGCCCTAAAAAGCAAGAAAGAAAACAAAGAAAAAATTCACTTAGAAACGTAAGGCGGAAATCAGAAATAAATCAGGATGTTTTCTTGCAATCCGTTACTTGCTACCCAGTATAGCAACTAGGAATTAGGAAGCTGAGTTTTATTTCTGTCTGTCAATTGTAATTCCACGGGTAACCTTGGGAAAACAGCATAACACTTATAGACCTAAGGTTATTCATCAGCAAAACCCAGTGAGGACTGGTTTAAAGCAGTGGTTCTCAAGCTTCATCATGCCCTAGAATCACCGGAGGCCTGTTAAAATGCTGATGACAGGGTCCCAGCCTTGGAATGTTCAGTTCAGCAGGCTGGCACAGGGTGGTGGGGGGCGGGGGGCGGTGAATGAGAATCAGTGTTTCCAAAAAGTTCCAGGTCATCAGACGTGCTGATCCGGGGACCACTCTTGACAACGCTGGGCTAGATAATTCTTAAGAATCCTTTCTTATCACCCCGTACTAGAAATCTAGAACTTAATCCTCATGGAAATAGCATTCACAGCTTATGCAACGGGGATGGAAAATAGGCTTGTCCTCACGTAACAAATCTAGACAATGTGAACACAGCTCAGGCAAAAAAAAAGAACGCTGGCATTGACCGGTGACGGCTCCTTTCATTGTGGATGGTGAGTGGGCGAGCCCGCCACATATCCCGACCCAGGTCTTCTAGTTAAACTAGCGCTCGTGGTCAGGAAATACGGAGAATACTCATAGGCTAAGACAAACATCTGAAGAGGCTCATATTTCTACTCGGGGCTAAAAATAAACACGCCCGGCGTTGACGATGATGGTTGGGGGGGGGGGGCGACGGTGCTGGCGATGGTACCCACTCTTGGTCTGGCACTTACAGCACTTTCACACAATCTCTTATTTGATCCCCCCAACGGCTCTTGGTAAAAAGCAGAGCAGAAGAGCAACAAATCACTGCTTCACAACAAAAACATGGAAAGACTGACTGGAACAATTGCTGAAACATCAAGTCTGAATAGGATTTTAGTTGCCGTGGAGGCCAGTGGAAAAAACCCCAGACTCTGCTGTGTCCCACCGTGAGAGGAGGTCGACTCTGGGAGAATAAACAGGTGATAAAGCGAGGTCTCCACCTCCACCAAAGGGAAGTGTTTGTTGCTAAGAAGCCAAGAAGAATGGTTAACCCTTTTCAGCCCAAAGATAAGTTTTCAAAGTGTGTTTTGTTGTTACACTCAAAGGGATCTAATTTTGCACAACAGACTTTGTACTGATTATTAATATACATTCAGAGAACTGCCCAGATGGTAAGTGTGCCGCCAAGTGAATTTTCAGAAAACGGAAACACTTACATAACCAAACGCAGATCAAGACGAAGAACACTATCAGTTACCCAGAGGTCCCTCCCTCCCCGTCCCAGTAACTGACCCTCAAAGCAGCTACTATCCCGACTTCCCACACTTGGATTAGTTTCGCTAGAGTACAGCTTGATGTACAGAGAAAAAGAAGTGACCTACCCCCTGCGTCCAGGTGTACCTGAGACAGCCATTCTTTTGTGGTATCACCATACCTGGTGCACTAATCCGCTTGTACTTTTTCCATCAAAGATCTAGAACTATTCACGTCCATATTTGGAATTTAGTAAATAGAATTATTCTTGGAAAACCTCAAGGCTAGGAAATGCAGCCGCACACTGCCTTTGTGGAATTTAATTATATGGCAACTGTATCTCACAGAATACAGAATATACAGCATCAAATAAGTGTTACAAAAAAAGCTGCATTAAACTTATGCACTTTATTCTTAAGAGGATCTCTCACACTTTCCCGTAGAACCTATTTATTCTCATTTTACAGATGATTTTTGTTGATTCGGTCATGTCATTTCCCAGCTCACCATATACTAGAAATCTATAACAAGAATCTGGTCAGGGGGCTAATCCACACTGCTATGTAGACAGTACTAAGAAATAACCGCTGCAACCCAGGGAATAAAGGAAAATAAGAAAAATTTCACTGTTAGAACTAGAAAGCACCATGATGAAGGCTGTTCTGCACAGAGCTTAATGTACCCCAGAGCACCAGTCCAACGTGGAGCCAGATACGATGTGTGTAGCCACGATCCTGAGCTATGAGAAGAGTCACATTCAATAAGCCTTAGGGAAGACATCATGGAAACATGTAAATAGTGGAGAGATTTTCATTTAAAGTAGTTATAATGGGATATAGAAAATTTTACGGCTTGAGAAATAAATCCTTGGTCATCTGCATTAACGTAGGAATCCCAGAAATTATTCATTATTTGAGAAGTTTGGAGAAGTCTTATTACGGAAAGAAGATAGTTTCCACATTGTCAAGACAGGACCCTTAAAAGGTCTGGCTTCTAGATTCTCTGAAATCAAAGAACAGCAGATGCTCTCCAGCACTTCCAGCTGTAAAACTCAACCTCCACCCCCAAACCCCACTCTAAGAGGTTCATTATACACGTTTCATATAAAATATCTTTTAAAAATGTTGGTGATACTGGTAAATAAAACTAAGACAATGCAAATCACACACAACCCAACACAGAAATAAACATTTTTAAACCCAGGCATCTGGTCTTTTCACTTTACCATACACAGTGCATACTTTTCTCTTTATTTTACCTCAATATCACTGATAATGACTGCAGGGTAATTCATTGTTTAATTATATATGATGATGTGTTAACCAGTTCCCAACTGCTTAATATTTAGACTGGTCTCAGTTTTCTCAATATTATGTAAATTGCTGACATGCATGTCCCCTTAGCTATTTTTTTTCTTTTTCTTTTTTTTTTTTTTTTTTTTTTTTTTTTTTTTTTTTTTTTTTTTTTTTTTTTTTTTTTTTTGCTTTTTATGGCTGCTTCCGCAGCATGTGGAAGTTCCCCAGCTAGGGGTCATATTGGGGCTGCAGCTGCTGGCCTACACCACAGCCACAGCCACACCAGATCTGAGCCACATCTGGGACCTACACCACAGCTCACGGCAATGCCAGATCCTTAACCCACTGAACGAGGCCAGGGATCGAATCTGCATCCTCATAGACACTGGTCGGGCTCATTACTGCTGAGCCACAAAAGAAACTTCCAACCCTTAGCTAAATTTTTGGCTGGCCATGTGTATTACTGCTTCAGGATTAATTTCTCGAGGTGAAATGTGTCTTGAAAATGTTCTCCAGAATTTTTTTTTTTAGTATTCATCAGCAATGTATGAGAAGGTCTGCTTGTGAACCAAAATCAGCACTGGGTATTAAAAACAAATCTTGGTCTATTTGTAACCTCCCCATGATGCGTGATGCCTCCACCACATGGCCCTTTTTTGTTTTAATTTGCTTTGCGTACTACTGGGGTAGAACATTTTTCCACATTTATTAGACATTTTTAAATCCTGTGTACAAGCTGTCAATGTACCTCAACCATTTTGCAGTTGAAGTTTTAAAGTTTTGTTTATTACTAATTTGTAATTGAGTTTTATAACTTAAGGAGATTAATCTTTTCTCACATGTCACAAATATTTTCTCACAGTTTGCGTCTGCAATAGATAATGTTTGTTTTTGCTGCTGTTGCTTAAAGCAGTTGAAGAAGTTTAAACGATCAAGTCTGATAAGTGGGCCTCGCTAGCTTAGAAAGACTTTTCCCCCCAAATGTTACATAAAATTTACTAGTATTTCCTTCTAGACTTAGATTTTTTGATTTAACACTTTTATCTATTAAAATTTACATTTGAAAAGATGTGAGGAAGGGATTTAACTTAAATTTTTTCTGTGTGTCCTGATTAGTTTTAATCCCAGTTATTAGATAATGCACCCTGAAATGCATTTCATAAGATGGATAAATCAGTGCTAAGGGAATACTAAGCAGAGTGATGGAATAACTAGTTATTCATTGAATACTTTCAGTTAAAATTCTGAGCTAACTTTTGATATGTATGAGTAATATGAATTGGCAAAGGATCGAAGATTAGACTCATTTCAGTTCAACAACTATTTATTCAGCTTTCTGTGTGCCAGAATTCCAAGCACGCATAGGTGCAAGGACCAGTTGCTCATGCCACTGGGACAGGACAAAGACCAGCTTGGTGTTTCTCTGGTGCCACACGGGAGAGAAGGAAAAATGAGATGGGTTGCCCAGGCAATTGTTCAATCTAGACTGAAGAGTTTGGACGATACCTTTCACTTCGAAGAAATTCTAAAGATATGGTCATAAAGATGATTTCTTCTGCTTCAAAAGTATTAGAGTGGGGCTTAGGAATTTAAAGATGTTTAATGGAGAGTGAAAAAACTTAAAAGATTAAGCTAATGCCAGCTCAACTGAAACGTCATTAATTGAGAGGAGTAATCCCTAATGCCTTAATCCGTAGACTCATTAAGGATTTGGAAGAAATTACGAATAACTTGTTCCATTAACTGAATGAGGTTTTAATTAAGATATTCTTAGGAAAACAAAAGGTCAGGGCAACATTAAATCCGATTTTAAGACTTGGGAAGGGGGAACTTGGTTTCTAAGAGATCTAGAGAAGAGAGGACCTGACTCAGAAGCCATGAAAAGAACATGTTGATAAGAGTCTGAGAATATTATGGAATATTTCTTTCTGGTCCGAGCACGATATTGTTAAGTACTTTGGTACCAAGTTGTCTTTCTTGATTGTTCTTGTGGTTTTTGTCCTATAATACTGACATTTCTTTAAGCTTGCAAAAAACCGATTGTCTTAATTACACCTTCCATAAGAAAGTTAGCTACACATAATAATTGTGTTAACCCCAAGTAGAATAGAGATAGATAAATAATAAATAGTAGAACAGATAGAGAAAATAACCAGCCCTGAGGATATACCTCAGTCCAATATTTAGGAAAAACCATAGGCTGCTCTTTTCTACTCATCCAAGTGTATTCATCAGTGTTGGCCAAAACTACCCCCGCTTTCCTGCACCATTTGCCTAATTTCCTCCCTAATCACGGATGAATTATAAAATTCCCTTCTCTCCATTCCCATCCCCTTAGCCTCTTATCTCAAAGTCCTCTCCATCACTTATGATAGTATGATACCATGTCACTAGATCAAACTTTACTTCCCCTGTGAAGATTGGCTCTAGATTTTCTAATTCTCGATGAACGTTTCTTCCTCTAAGCTCTTCTAGATCACTAAATTTTAGATCTTGGGAATGGCAGAGACCAGTGGATCTCCACCTTGATCATGCTTCAGAATCTACAAGAAAGGTTTTCAAAAACTACTGAACCCATGTGCAGAGCTTCTGATTTCCACAGGCCTGGGGTGAGGTCTGAAATCGGCATTTCTGTCAAGGGCACAAATGATGCTGGTATTGCTGACACTCTCCTTTTTGAAAATACTACTATAGAGTGCCTTCTTTTCTGTTTTGGGTTTTTGTTTTTAGATTCCACCTATTAGAGAGAACATACAGATACATTTATCTTTCTCTCTCTAATTTCACTTAGCATAATGCCCGCAAGTTCTATTCATGATGTTGCAAATGAAAATAGTTCCATCTTTTTACGGCTTAATAATATTACACACACACATATATGGGGGTACATATATCTTTTAGAGTTAGTGCTTTCTTCAGATAAATATCCAGAAGTGGAATTGCTTGACTGCATGGTAGGTCAATTTTTAATTTTTTTAGGAAATTTCTTACTGTTTTCCTTAGTGGCTGCACTAATTTGCCTTCCCAGCAATAGTGCACAAGAGTTCCTTTTTTCCATATCAACACTTTTATTTCTTGTTCTTTTAATAATAACCATTCTTACAGGCGTGAGGTGATATCCCATTGTGGTTTTGATTTGCATTTTCCCGATGATTAGTTATGCTGAGCATATTTAAATGTACCTGTTGGCTATCCAAATGTCCTTGGGAAAATGTCTATTTGGATCTTCTGCCTATTTTTTAATTGGAATCCTTGTTTTTTGCTATTGAGTTGTATGTGTTCTTTACATTTTTTAGATAATAACCCTTTATCGTATATTTGAATAACAGCTATTTTCATTAATATTTGCTTTATATATTTAGGTGTTCTTATGTTGGATGCATAAATGTTTATACTCTTCTTTGTCTCTTATTATAGTCTTTGTTGTAAAGTCTATTTTTGTCAGATATAGGTATAGCTACTTCAGCTTTCTTTTGGTTTTCATTTGCACAGAATATCGTTTTTCCATCCCTTCATTTTCAGGCTGCTTGTGTCCCTACATACAAAGTGAGTCTCTTGTAGGCACCATATAGTTGGGTCTTGCTTTTTTTTTTAATCCATCAATCACTCTGTCTTTTGATTGGAGAATATATCCTGTTTACATCTCAATTAATTAGTGATAGTTACGTATTTATTGTAATTTTGTTAACTGTTTTCTGGTTTTGTAGTTTCTTTCTGATCCTTTCTTCTCCTCTTGCTCTCTTCCTTTGTGGTTTGATGACATTCTTTTGTTGGGTATCCTATATCCCTTTATCTTTTGTGTATTTACTATAAGCTTTTTGTTTGTGGTTACTATAATGCCTTATATCTATAACAATTTTATGAACTATTTTAAGTTCATAAGAACTTAAATTTGATCCCGTTTTAAAGCTCAACATTTTTAGTCCTCTCCCCAACCAATATTTTACACTTTTGATATCGCATTTTACCCTTTTTTTTTGGCCATGACCATGGCATATGGAAGTTCCCAGGCCAGGACTAGGTCTAGGAAACTCTTTATCTCTCTTTCAATTCTGAATGGCAGCTTTACCAGGCAGGGTATTTTTGGCTGGGAGTTTTTTTCTTTTAGCATTTTGAACATATCGTGCCATTCCCTTCTGGCCTACAAAGTTTCTGTTGAAAAATATGCTTGTAGTTTTATGGGGGTTCCTTTGTATATAACAAGTTGTTTTTCTCATGCTGCTTTAAGATTCTCACCTTTTCTTTAACTTTGATGTTTTAACTATAATATGTCTCAGTGCAGGTTTCTTAGGGTTCATATTATTTGGAACTCTCCGGGATACCTGGATCTGTTTTCTTCCTCAGGTTAGGGAATTATTTTAGTCATTACATCTTCAAATGAGATTCCTGCCCACTTTTCTCTCCTCTTCTCCTTCTGGGAGCCCTATAGTGAGAATGTTAATCTATCTGAAGGTGTCCCATAAGTCTCTTAAGCTATTTTTACTTTCTTAATTCTTTCTTCTATTTGCTACTTTTATCAGGTGAATTTCATTGTCCTGTATTCAAATTCCAATTTGGGGGGAGTATTTGTCTTTTTAGTATTGCTATATAGTCTGGATATAATTCCCTTGTCAGATATATCATTTGCAAATATTTTTTCTCATTTGGTAAGTTGCATTTTCCCTTTATTGATAGAATCCTTTGCAACATGAAAGTTTTTAATTTTGATGAAGCCCAAATTATCTTTGATTTTCTTGTGTATACTTTGGTATTATATTTTGAAAAACTGCCTAACACAAAGTCATGAAGACTTTTGTCTAAGAGTTTATATTTAGGTCTAATGGTATTGCTTCCCTGTTGGAAATCAATTGGCCATAAATGTATGAATTTATTTATGGGCTCTCCATTTTACCTCATCGATCCATGTGTCTATGCTATGCTTCTGCATAACCCTGTCTTGATTATTTTAGCTTTGAAATAAGTTTCAAATTGTGAAATGTGAGTTGTCCAGTTTTACTCTTCCTTTTCAAGACTGTATTGGCTATCCTAGGTCTTTTGTATTTTCATATGAATTTCAGGGTCAGCTTGTCAATTTCTGAAAAAAAAATGCAACTAGGATTTTGACAGGGACTGCGGTGAATTTCACAACCTGTTTGGGGAGTACTGCCATCATAATAATATTGTCTTCCAATACATGAATGTAAGCTTTCAATTTATCTATATACTTAGCTTCTTGCAAGAGTATTTTACAGTTTTCATTGTATGAGTCTTGCACATCTTTTGTTAAATCTATCTCTAGGTATTTTATTCTTTTGATATATCCTAAGTGAAATTAATTTTTCATTTCTACTGTTAGTATATTGAAATATAATTAATTATTGTATATTAATCTTGGATCCTACAACCTTGCTGAACTCATTTATTAGTTATAATAGTTTTAAAAACTTGATTCCTTGGGATTTTATATACACTAGCTCATGTCAACTAGACAGTTTTATTGCTTTTTCCATCTGGGTGCCCCCCCTTTTTTTGGTCTCGTTTAATTGTACTGGCTAGAACCTCTAGTGCATATCAAATAGAGGTACAACATCAAATATAAGCGGTGAGAACAGAACTCCTTGTTTTGCTCCTGGTCTTAGGGGAAGTACATTCAGTCTTTCACCATTAGGTATAAGGTTAGTTGTGTTTTGTATATGTCCTATATCAGGTTGAGGAAATTTCTTTCTGTTCCTAGTTTATTCAGTCAATCACCATCTCCTTTTAAAATCCTTCAGTAGATCTCTATTTTATCAAGTTCATGCTCCGCAGCCTATGACCGAAGACCCTCCTGGAGCTTCCCCTGCTTACTTTTCAGCCTCACCACTGGACACTCCTCCCTCTGCACCTCCTTTTCCAAACTCATCTCCAAAATGTTGAGCTCTACCTATTGTAAACTGTACATAGATCCTAATATTCTATGTTACCTCATGTCTCTTTGTTTTATCTTCTGCTTTATCTCTACTCTTTACTTCCTAATTATACTTCAAGACACAACTAAATTGCCACTAACTTCAAAAAGAGAAGTCCAATTTCAATTAACAAGGTCTGGTTTAAGGGTCCTTCCTCTATATTCTTATAACACACTGCACACATTGCTGTGTTAGAGTTCGACATACTGCTCAGCACTGTTGATTTAAGCTTCCCGCTCCCCAAGTAAGATACGCTTCTTATAGGCAGGGACTCCTATATGGCAGGGGCCATCTTTCATCCTCAGTGCCTGGAACTCACTAATTTGATGGACAGATGATAGATTTGACATTTGTGCTATTTTTTAATACTTAGCATACATTAATGAATAAAAAGACTTAAACAATCCAAAACTTCTTAGCAGCCATAAAAAGCAAGAGATCCTAAAGGCAAATGGAGTTGTTCCAGAGCCTATGGAATCTAAATGCAGGAAAATATGTACAGTAAATAAAACGGCACATCAAGCCTGTGTGTGTGTATGTGTGTATATACACATACACACACACACACACACAATCTCAGGTTTACAGAGCTTGTCTTAATTATTGGAAACAATGCTCTCTAGGAAACACCTTCCTAGGGAATCTTATTCCCCATTTCTCCCACACCCACCAACAATATCCACCATCAGTTACTAGACATTCCATTCAACCCCCAAAAAGACAGTAGAAAATATATCAGATAATCAACAAAAGAAGTAAGAGTTGCAGCCTATGTTTGCAATAAAGGCAAGTTTCACCAAATGGTTAACGCTCCCACACAAGATTCAGTGAGACATCAAACACGGTCAATAATTAAACATTAAAACAGGCAGTACAGACAATAACAGTTCAGTGGAGAGAGCCTCATTCACTCCCGATTACTGATTGTGTACTTGCAATGTGCTAGATGCTGGTCTGGATGCTGAATATATAATGCTGAGTGGTTCAGAATCTGTGTGTTCAAGGAATTTATAGTCTAGCGAGGGAATAATGCAAATTAACATATAACATATTTATTCATTCAGCAAACAATGAAACAGATACTATCCTAGGGGTGCTCATGCTACAACAATGAATTAAAATGACCAAAATGTGTGCAGATCCAGCGTACATTCTAGGTGGGAGAGAAAGACAAAAACAGGTAGATAAATTATGTAGCATAATAAAAAATAAATACCGTGGAAAAGAGAAAAAACAGAGTAGGGTGACTGAGACTGCTGGGACATGGGCGAGAACGGGGTGCCATTTAAAGTAGTCATTATGACTGGCCTCATTGAGAAGGTGACACTGGAGCTAAGGCTTGAAGGAAGTGAGGTTGGCAGCCATACAGCTATTCAGGGAAGGATGCTCCAGGCAGAGGGAGCAGTCAAGCCAGTGCCCTGAGGTGGGGACGCCTGCGGTACCCACAGAATAGCAAAAAAGCTCTAATTCTGAAGTCAAGCGACTAAGAGCCGTGGCAGGAGGTGAACTCAGAGAGGGGAGATCAGAGGGTGTGCTTGGAATGACCCCTCTTAGCAAAATGGGGAACAATCGGAGGTCTTTGAGCCCAAGAGCGGTGCAGTCCAGTTTACGTTTTAAACAAATTCCTCGGGCCGCCAGTGAAGAACAGAACTGAGGCACCAGAGCAGATGCAGGGTAACAGGTCAGGAGATGACCGGCCTAACTTAGGCTTGAGATTTTTCTAGTGGCTGAGACCAGAGGGAGAACAGTGACACTCAGACTCTGCATATATTTTAAATTAAAGAGCCAGCAGAATTGAGTGTATGATTTTTGAAACAGGTTCAAGGGTGAGTTTGAGGTTTTGGTGGGAGCTCATAACCCAGGAGAATGGGGGAGGACGGAGAGGAGGGCAAAGACTTCGGGTGAAAGCGGCCGGGGTTGGGGTCAGGGGGATCAGGAGCCCAGCGCTGCACACTGTAAGCCTGAAGACCTCCGGGTGGAGACTGACATGGCAGCGGGGTATAAAAGTGCCAGAGCAGAGACGAGCAGAGGATTCTATGGGAACGGGCGCCCATATGGGGCTTTCTGGGGAAATGACAAATACTGCCTCCAGAAAGGAAGATCGTGCGAGAAAAAAAAAAAAAAAGACCTCAGGACGTGAAGTGGGCATTGAATAATAGGAAAAAATTTGGCTACAGAGAGTCGTGAGAGGATCCCAGACATAGGAAATCTCTAGGCAAGATCCTTGGAATAGGAACAAGGGCGGTGAGTTTGTGAGATGACAAGTTCTGACCGGAAACACTGAAGCCTGAGCATGGACCAGAAGTGACTTGCGGTGAGAGTTTGAGGCATCTCAAAGGCTAGGTTCCTCTTCTGGAAATTCAGATCTGGCCCACAGATCGGCTCAGGGGTCCCCAGCCACTGTTCCACCTCGGCACTGTCCCCGGGTATTCTAAGAGTCTGTTTACTTTTCTCTCGGCCGCCCTAGATTGTAAGTTCCTTGACAGCAAAGACCTTGTATTTTGATTTTTATCTACCACAATGGTTCACTCGTAGAATTTTAATAAACGTTTGTTCAAAGAGTGAACTGTACTTGACACACACATCTCTTTATCATATTTTCATTTCAATGCCCACGGTAGTTTTTAATTAGAAGAGAAATGCTCATCTTTATTGAATACATAAAAAGTAATGGGCCTCTACCATGTAAGAGTTAACACACTAGAAAGACTGGAGAAAACAGGATTTTTCAGAATGGCAACTATCCAGTGACTGAAGGACACACAAACACACACCCTTCAAGCTGCTGAGAAAGAACCTTTGGGAGCCTGAGGGCAGAGAACACAGGTCAGGTTGTTATGAATTAATTAAAGGGACAGAAATGGTGATGGATTCGCAAAAAAAAAGGGGGCATTTATCTAGACTACGTGCCTACCTTATAAGGATGAAACAACTACCGTGCTAACTGTACCTCTGATAATGAGAACTTTGGATCTGATACTTATCCCTTCAAAGACCTGTTAGAAAAGCCCTAGGTTCAGCCTGCCCACAAAAGACTTCAAGATGACAGCCATCCTTTGCAGAAGAGATTCAATGCTAAGTTCAATCCCCTGCCCTAGCAAAAAAGGGTAGGATGATTGGAATTCCCACTAAGGAACCTGGCTAATATCCAAGAGGATGCAGGTTCGATCCCTGGCCTTGGTCAGTGGGTTAAGGATCCTGCGTTGCCATGAGCTGCGGTGTAGGTTGCAGACACGGCTCGGATCCCATGCTGCTGTGGTGCAGGCTGGCAGCTGTAGCTCCAATTTGATCCCTAGCTTGGGAACTTCCATATGCCACAAGTGCACCCCTAAAAAGCAAGCAAGGAGGGAGGAAGGAAGGAAGGAAAGAAGGAAGGAAGGAAGGGGAGTAGGATGGTCTATGATGGGTAGTTTAAGCCAACCGGTTACTACTACATCTCCAGGTCGGCCACCAGAACCAAACCTTAGCTCCGCTCAATAGGAGCCAGCGGGATATGGCTGCTACTTGAGATGCCAACGGGGTATGTTTGAATGTCACAAGGAACTCTCCAGGAGCAGTGAATATATGCAGTAATTCCTCTAAAAATAAGTCTGTGTTAACTGCTGTCCCAGCCCTGCCTCTAGCCCTGACTCTTCTGGCTTAGAAGCACTGTCACTTGTTTTCCTTGAAGGGACAGGATTGCTGTGTTCATTTTGGAGAAAATACCAGCTAAAGCCCCAAATCTGAATATCCAGATTTGGTTTGCCTTCCAGTTGTTTACAAACCAAGGGGCGGGGGGAGGTGTTCTATTTAGAAAAACAGCTGGTTGAGTTCTCAGGTCAAACCACGACCAGGGCGTTTCCTCTAGACAGCTGCCATGCCTCAGTGCCCAGCAGAAGTGCTTCACGTGTGCTGCCCACCTTCACACAGATTATTCAAACCACGTGTATTCAAAGGTCGACATTTAGTAAAGTTCCTGGGTTTTACTGCTTTTCCAAGGACACCCTTCCGTGGAACTGGCATGTATTTTACTCCTGGGGCTGGCAACTGTGGAAGACAGTTTGCTCTAGGACAGTCGGGTGGCACTGTCCTGATTCGTGCTGCACCACTGGTACCAAAAGTAACACAGCGGAAAAGGCAAATAATCTTAACGTGATTATGAAAATAGTTTTGACCTTGTGGTCCCCCTAAAAGAGTCTCAAGGATCCCCACAGGAAGGCAGATAATAATTTAAGAATGGCTGCTGTCTACAAATCCCTTAGTGTACCTTGAAAGTCTGGGCTCAAAGTCCATAAATATTTTTAAGTGCCTGATACCTATTAGAAATTGCATTTCAGACACGAGCCACCAATTTGCATTTCCCTCTGTAAAGTGTGGAAGTCCATTTTATCAAGCAAACCCTCTACAGAATTAAAGCTCCTGTGTCCTCTTTATAGGGAAGATAAAGAGTCCAAATTTTAACTCATGACTCTGTGCATCTGAGGGGAAAGAGTAATTTCCCTCCAATTTCTGTTACTTCTCCCAACTCAGATACCTCAGCCATTGAATATACTGCTCACGTGAACACCAAACCATCTTCCAAACAGTGTCATAACAGATCGTAAGTTTAGGGAAGGAAACAGGGATAAAAATGAGTGTGTGGCACCATCACTTTCTCTAAGAAAACCCTTCTTTTTTCGCTACTTCACTACACAGAAAAAGAAAAACTCTTCTTTTTCACTAACTCACTAGTAATCAGTTGTGTTTCAGCTCCTTTGATATGACGTATGACTTTTAGGCGTGTGTTCCTCATAATGAAATTCAAAGCAAAAGCAGTTAACGTATAATCATAAGAATGGAAGACAATCTAGGCTAGTTCCTAATTAATTGACCAATTCCATGAAGTCTGACATAAAATTCTTGATCATCTTAATAAAAAAAATTCTCCAAAAGACAAGATTCTGAAGTTTTAAGGCCTTTACACTATATTGAACCTCGTTATTATTATGAATAAATTGAATAAGATTTATCTTGGACCTGGATCAAAAGGATTTGGTTCCACAAGGGGCCATCTCAAAATGCAGACTGCATCACACAAAAGAGCCCACAAGGGCTGTTCCTCGAAGGATGAGTGGTTGCCAGAAAACTCCCGAGAGTATTGAATTGCTCCCCAACGTATGAAGAATACTCAGCACTATGTCTATAGACACCCAACAGATATTTGTTTTCCTTTCCAAAACCTGGCTCACTATCTGTAATTTTACCTCATCGGGAAAGGACATATGTTGGAGAAGGAAAATGCTTTTCTAAAAAGGGATTTAAACTTCATTAAAAAAAAAACAACTCACAAACATTTGTATTTTTCAATAAAACTAATTATGTCTCTAAGACTATTCATATTGTAAATATGGCCTTGTGCTTAGGATTTACGAAACCAACACATCAATAAAGTCTAGTTGTTTATACACTTTAAAAATCTATTTTCACAACTGATAAAAATGGCATTTGAAGTTGGAATAAAGCAGCTAAAAATTATTGCCTTGCTGATGACAAAGAATTTTGTGCAATCGATTACTGAACCAGTTACTGGAGGAAAAATCAATTCAATTTAGCACAAGTCCCATTGGTTCTCAAGAAAGAAATTACATGTATGATAAATAACTCTTCTGATAGTCAAGTAAGCCTTTTAAGTTATATAAGCTTTTTAATGCATTTTGGGCTTTCTTAACCAATTATAAATTTAAATTATAAAAGGAAGCTGTTTTTTTTTTTAATTCAGAACTTCTGAGATAACAGTAATTGTCTCAAGTATAACAGAAAACAGTGATGACTGAACAGGTACGGGTCAACCCAGAGACTTTCTTTGCCAGTGTTTAAAAAGGCAATGTCTGAGTTCTTGCCATGGTGCAGTGGGTTAGGAATATGACTGTGGTGGCTCAGGTCACTGCAAAGGCATAGGTTCAATCCCCAGCCCCGCACAGTGAGTTAAAGAAACCAGCGCTTCTCTAACCAGCGTAGGTCATAGCTGCAGCTTGGAGTCAGTCCCTGGCCTAGAAACTTCCATATGCCACAGGCGTGGTCATTAAAAAAAACAAAAAAGATGATGTCCATGTCTAAGAAGAGTTTGCTTGGGTGTACTCATTCACTGAATGAGTATTTGTTAAATATGTTTCATTTGCTAGGTTTTACATACAAAATGCAATCAGACATGGCCTCTAATCTATTCACCAAGTATTTACGGAGGTCTTATTATAGGTCAGACCCTGTTCTAGGCACTGAGAATATCTGGGAGGGAAAGAGAGGCCAGGCCCCTGCTCTTTTGGAGTCTACATTCTCTTGGGTTGTAGGAAGAAGACGGAAAGTAAATAATAAACAAGTCAATAAGACCATTTCAGACAGCGGTCAGTGCCGTCAAGAAGGTAAAACTAGAGACATGAGGAAACAATACAAGAAGTTTACCTCAAGAAGTAAAATCTGAACTTAAGCCTAATTAACACGGAGAAGACAGACATGCAAAGATCCAGGACCACAACTTCTAGGCAGAAGAAGCAACAGGTGCAAAGGCCTTTAGGAGAAGAGAGTTTTAAAAAACCCAGAGTGGAAATACGGGCAGGTGGAAGCTTCCTCCTTCCTCTAACTCCCACCTCCCCTCCTCCAGGTGTGCGCCACCTGACGTTAGAACCTGACCCAACTCTCCTTCTCTAGACCTAGAAATCACCGCACGGAACCAGGCACTGCCAGGGTTTATGTCTACAGCAAGTCACAGACGTGACTTCATTTCATCTACCTGGATGCACTGAGCAATTGTTAGCCTTTGCGTGGAAGCATCAGAAATTCAAACTGGGTATAGACACAGTTTATAACTGAGAAAAATCAGCTTAGCATATAAGTGCAAAATACCTGGGATCCACGACAGCTGTTGATCTACTTGAGCGTTGTTAGCAGGCCGAGAACAGTGATCTACAGAGCAAAACATGCAGTGCATTAAGAAAAGCTGACGTGTCAGAGACTGATATCCATAATTAACGGGAAACGGTGGTCCCCATATTGTTGACAGAACACCCCAAATCCTCAGGTCGCTCATCAGCACAGTTATTCATCTTCCACTCCAAGTCAAAGGAAGAAATATGTCAGGCTTAAAAGCCCTAAAGGGAACAGAAAACAAAAAAAGGAGACAGCAATTTGTAAGAAGCAGTTTTGAGTTTTGTTTTGGTTTTCCTAAAGAGGACTTTCTCTATGATACTATTAAAATCAGACATATTTCAATGTGACAGACATATGATATACAAAATTTTGAATAGGCAATCCATTCACATAGCATATAAATCAAAACAACATAAAGAGGGATTTAGCAAACAGTTCTACTTCATCCCTATCCTTCTAAAAGGATAAATAAAAGGTAACTCCTTTTATTATTTTATTTTTATTAGAGTATAGTTGATTGGCAGTTTTGTGTCGATTTCTGCGGTACAGCATAGTCACCCAGTCATACAAAGATATACATTCATTTCCTCATTCTGTCTTCTATCATGGTCCATCCCAAGAAACTGGATATAATCCCCTGTGCTGTATAGTAGGACCCCGCTGCTTATCCATTCTAAATGCAATAGTTAGCATCTGTCAACCCCAACCCCCCCCCCCCGTCCATCCCACTTCCTCCCCCTCCCCCTTGGCAACCACAAGTCTGTTCCTTATGTCTTTATGTAGATAGATTCACTTTGTGTATTTGTTTTTTTGTGTTAACAGAAAGTATATATTCGTATCCTCCCCTTTTATACAAATGTTCCTTACTCTATACATTGTTATCCATCTTGCTCTATTATTCAAACAGTATGTCTCAAGGATTTCAGCGTAAAAAGAAAATCTTTCCATATTAGCACATAGAGAATTTTCTCGTTATTTTTACAATGCAGAGTATTCCATTATATGGGTGTACCACGGTGTAATACACACGTCCTTTAGAAATAGATATTTTGTCTAATTCCAATTTTTTGCTGTTACAATTGATGCAGCAAGGAACAAGTGCATAATATGCTATTCTACACATGTACCATTACATCTGCGAGATAAATTTGCAGAAGTAGGATTTTCGTATAAATTTAAAATTATCCATTTGTCATTCGGTTAAATATTCAGAAATATCCCTCCATGGGGGAGGCACTACAAGATCCACTGCCGTCAGTCATTATGAGAACACCTATTACCCAAGGCCTTGCCAAGGCCAGAATGTATTTTCAAACCTTTGGATTTTTGACAGACTGACAGAATAAAAAATGTTGTCTCAGGAAAATATTAATTTGCACTTCTATGACTGAGGTGGAGCACCTTCTCATATGTTTAAATGAAATTTGTTTTTCCTTTTCTGTTAATTTTGTGTTCGTGTCCTTTTCCCATTTTCTCTATTATGTTGTGTCCTTTTCCCATTTTCTCTATTATGTTGTTAGCCTTATCACTTTATATTAGGGAGATTAGCACTTTCTCATATGAGCTGCAAATATTTCTCACAGTTTTCTTTCAGTGATCTTGTGATTTTACTTGTAGGATTTTTTGCTTTGTTTTGTCTTTACTTGATAGGAGGATTTTTAATATTGTCACATTTATCCGTTATGTATGGTTTCTGGATATTCTCCCGAAGTTTTACGGCTTTTTAAATTTTTGCATTAAAATTTGTGCAGTTTATCCTAGTGGACAGCGTGAGTTTTTGTTGTTGTGGCTGTTGTTGTTTTTACGGAAGGCTGCCTGGTTCGAACACAATTTATGGACACGTTTGTTTCTAACCTACGGATTATACTTGCCACCTTCAGTATATGTCCTAAATACTGTTTTAACTATTCAGGCTTAAAAATAAGTTTTAACATCCAGCAGATTTAGTTCCTTTGAGAAATTCTACTCAGTATAAATTCTCTGGCTGTGAAAAGAAAATGAGCAGCTTCTCCGAAGCTGGTTGTATGATTTCTTGGGTCAGAAGCCCGGTGACCTCCATCAGAGCAGCCTCCCTGACTCCACTCCTGCCCTCTCACACCCAACCCGCCTCTCCCCCATCAGATTTACCGTCTGAGCTGCTGGTTTTTTTTTGTGGGGGCCCAAAGGACTGTTTTCCCCTCCATCCTCCGTACTTTTATTTGTAAGGTGGTAAAAGCAGTGCTTTTTAAAGCTTCCAGGTGTAGGCGGGGCTTAGACCTATACCCCAGGCTGTTGGATCCAGATCCGAGGAGTCGTTCTGGGGAGCAGATAAACATTGGGTTAGGGAGATGCAGGCTTCCACCGCTTTATTTGGGAGAAACAGACAAACATAAAGGGGTAAGGGAGAAAGGAAAACAGAGAATGGGGGCTGGGGGCGGAGGCGAGAGAAGGGGAGGAGAGGAGAGAAAAAACTGCTTTGCAGGCTCGTCGCGGACTCTGCCCAGCACTGAAGTCCTAGGAACCCGCAAGGCAGCCTCGCCCCGCGCTGCGGGGACACCTGAGACCTGCAGGGACAGAGCCTCTCCAGCCCCTTCCTGAGCCCTGGAGACAGAGACAGAGACACAGCGACGGGGGTGAGACAGCTTAAACCTGAGGAAGGATACGTAACACTTCTCACCCGTGGCGCAGCTCCAGGGCCTGGGGGACAGCCTGTCTCTGGGGAGCCCCCCCCCCGGGGGGCTGTGCCCATGTCCCCCGTGGGGGCGGGAGGGGCGCGCAGGGGGCGCAGGCGCAGTGGACGCAAAGGCGCCACCCCCTCCCAGCCCCGCCCCCGGCACCGCCCTCCCTGCCCGGGCCCTGCTGCCTGGGGCCACCCTCCCACACTGGCCCCTCACACACTCACTCCCTGCTGTTCCTCCAGCGCACCCACCCTGCGTAGCTCCAGGACAGGCCCAGCCCTGTGCTCACAGGGCCGCAGGGCCAGTGTGGCGAAGATTGGGCTGCCCAAAAGGGGAGGCAGAACTAAGGCTAAAATCTGGGTTTGCGATAATTTTAGAGGGCCTTGAATGTCAGCAAAGGAGTTAAGACCTAGTATATGAAGTTCTAAATTCCCTAGGATTTTCTAGACCTTTCCGTCAGAATTATAGATTCCCTAAATTGCGAATCTTTATTCTCCTTTCACGGCATCTGTTTTTTTCCCCCACTAATAGTAGAGAGCTCGTACAACCTCCTCGATTTTTGCTCTTTAGAAGTTTTTGTGCATTTTTGGAATTAATATTTTGCCTCAGTCTATGTTTATGTTAGTAAATGATGTCTAAAAGCCCTGGCAAATAATTTGTCATTTGACTGAGGTCCTTGAATTCGGTGCCCTGCAAGGCTGGAGGCATGGTGTGCCACGAGCAGGCTGACTCAGCCCAGGGTCAACATCTCAACCTCGTTTGAGCTCTGTTTGAATTATTAATCAGTTACTCAAAATTGGAAATGAAGTTTCCTGTAAGTTCCACATTCAGAATGGCAGTTACATTCCTGGAATCATCAGTAACTCCCTCCAAAGACGTACTCAAGATAAGGAGACACATATTAGCTATGAATGACCAAGACAAATCTATTGCAACCTTAAGAGTACAGTTGATCCTTGAACAACATGAGGGTCGAGGGCACCAAGCCTCCACGCAGTAGAAAATCTGGTATAATTTATAGTCCGACTTAGTCAGTCAACAAGCACTGAGCACTCTGTTCTAAGCCAACATAACCAAATAAAATAATATGAGAGGAAAATAAATAAATCTGGGTCCTTTCCCCAAACAGCTCGCAGTTTTGTAGGAATGACAGATACATAAACTAATACAAAGAAAAGTGAGAAGTCTGAAAATAAAGGTGTTCCCAAGAGGCTGCAGGACTGTGAGAAAAAAAATGCTGTAAAATGCTGCGATTAGGCAAGAAAGGCCCCGTGACTAAAACAGGATCTGCAGGGGACTTTAAGCAATAAAGAGGTTGTAAAAGACAAAGGAAAACGGGTGCTCACTCAAGCTTCATTTGGAGTTTATCAAAACACTTATTTTTCATATTTTCCTCTCTTCTTGTTTTTTCTCTACTTATAGTTGGGGCTGGGATATTTTTAGGCCATGAAATGAGGAAAAGAATGAAAAATATTTACAAAGAAAAGATGTTATTGTGAATCACTGGGTCTCAAGTTGTTGTTCATTTTTTAAAGTTTTAGTGAAGTGTAGTTGGTTTACAGTGTTGGGATAATCTTCTGTACAACACAGTGACTCAGAAGTGACGTACACACATCGATTCGATTCTTTCTTTTCTTTTTTTTTTTTTTTTGCTTTTTAGGGCCACACCCACAGCATATGGAAGTTCCCAGGCTAGGGGTCCAATTGGAGCTACAGCTACCGGCCACAGCAATGCAGGATATGAGCCGGGTCTGCAACCTATACCACAGCTCACGGCAACGCCAGATCCTTAACCCACTGAGCGAGTCCAGGTATCGAACCCTCAACTTCATGGTTACTAGTCGGATTCTTTTCCGCTGCACCACAACGGGAACTCCCCGATTCTTTTTCAGATTCTTTTCCCGCCTAGATTATCACCGAATATTGGGTAGAGCTCCCTGTGCTGTTCAGCAGGTCCCTGTTGGCCAGTTGTTTTTTTCAAGAGGTGGAGAAATGGCCTCCTCCTTGGCTGGGGTGGTGTGTGGGGTCCGAGGCTTCCAGACTGGCTTAAAAAGCCAGCTCCTACCTTTACCGTCTCTGTTACCAGCCTGGAGTCAACTGAAAAAACTGTGGGAGAAGAAGTCCGAGAGAGGAAAAGAAAGAGAAAGGTGCTGAGTTACTGTGATTAAACTGAGCCGGTCTATGCAGGGAAAAGCACTCCGTGACCCTCTCAGGCAGGTAGCTTCCCCCAGGCCAGTCAGATGGGACGTCAACTGCAACTCGTCCGCACAGCGTCTGCCTCTGCTTTAGGTCTGCCGGCCAGGGACAGTCTGCCTGCTCTTCAGGCAATTTATTAATATATTTTATAATCCGTGAGGTTCAACTTATACTTTGTACCCCACTCCCCACTGCAAGGCACAGAAAGAGGCAGAATTCAGGCACCGTTCGAAGGGCTGGGAAGTGGCAACAGCTAACCAAGTTTCCCACTCCAAGAAAACAGGAGACCGAAATACTGCTCTGGGCCAAGGCCCAAGGCTTTTGGCTTAATTATCCTCACTGGCTCTTGCCTCATTTATATTCCAAGACCTCTTCCCCCAAAGCACTTCTCTTTGCATTTCTCCGCTCTCCCAGGCTTTGTCACTTCACATTAGGCTTTTTTTTTTTTTCCACACGCTTCATTTTTGCCTTTAACACTTTCCTGAGGGCAGGAACCAAAAAGGTGGCCCCCTGAGGGACAGCCAGGTGGTCACCAAGTGGCACCCACCCCAGAAGCTGTCAGCTTAGGGCTGCACTGCTATCAGCCTCTCACTCTATTTCACAGTCATAACTACGTGCTGGAATCTTATCTAGTTGTGAAGGGTAAGATCTATAACAACAACAACAACAAAAATGGATGCTAGAAGATTCTTAACTGTCTTTCAAATGGTGATAGCAAGGTCAGTCCAAGCTATAGATGTTTAGTCAAAGCCATCAAAACAATCTGCTGTTCATCACGAATGCCTGGACGCCTGTGCACAGGATGGCAGAGGAGCTTCTGGAAAGCTAGCAGATCTGTGCAATTCCAGGGACCTTGGAGGAGTTTCAGAGCCTTCCACAGCTGCCACTATATGGTCCATGCTGTTTGAGCTCCAGAAATGAGAAATACTTCCAACAAGTGGCTACTTATCTTCTTCCTCGAGGCAGTAAAGCACACATGTTATCATTAAGATGGGGACAGACTAGCAGCCCCAAGATGGCGCATGAGGTGATGCACTGATGGAGAGGAAGAAATGACACCACTGATTTTTATCCATACATTCAGTTTACACATAAGTAAACTCTGTCATAAAGTCTGGAGAACCCTGAACTAGATTCCAAGCGGCGCAAAAATAAAGCCTGGCCAACCCCTTGTGCTACTCACCCAAAGGATACATGTGGGGACGCTTTGTTGCCACGTGTGTGCTGATGGAGATTCCCAGACAACAGGTGCACTAGCCTAAAAGGAACCCTGGCAGCCCTGCGGATGTGGAGACCTGCCTTTGGTTAAAACGGTTACCAACTCGTAACAGAAGAAAATAAGGAATAGCAATCTTGTTTTTCATAATTTGGGGGATTAGCAATCATTGTTCCAGAAATGAAACGTGAGAATAATACGCTTATGTAAAATAGTGATATTTGTCCATTATCACTTTTTTTCTTCCAGATTTCAGGACTGCCTAACTAGAAAGCCATACCTGAATAAGAAATAAATAGATAGACAGATGATGATAGATAGATAGATGATAGATAGATAGATAGATAGATGATAGATAGATACTCTAATGCATAGAATAAATATTAGAAACAATAGATGGGAAAACTACGAAATTTTGTATTAGTTCATCCCAGGGTGATCTGTCACTTGTGTTCAAGGCCTTAGTCCCTTCAGTCAAAATGTCTTATCCGTTAGTAACAGCAGGTTTTACTTTGCCGTGGTACCCTGCCCCAAACAAATGTGTTTGTCCTCTGGAAAGGAAGCAGCGGCTTGGGGCTGACATCTCGCTATCCTCTCAACCAGAAGGTCCAAAATGGAGCCTGGCTCTGTCTCCGTCTCCATCACCTGAGAAAAACCCTTGCGTTTCCTCACATTCAATTTCTTCACTCATAGAAATGAAGAATCGCTCAACTCAGCCTCATAGGGTTGTTTATTTTTGTTTTCTCACTGTAAAATTTTGACTTGATCTCTGTCCAACTACAAAAGTACTGCATGCCTGTTTTATAAAATGAAACAGGAGCTAGCGAAACTGAGCAAAGGCAAAGACGGTTTCTCCATCCCCCTGTAGGCCCACCCTCCTGATGCAGGTGATGCACGCAGCCCAGTGTGTCTCTTTCCGCCTCTTCCTTCCTGCTCATGCAAACATAAATAAGTAAAGAGGAATTTTTGCATTAATATTTATTTATAAGAGTTCCCATCGTGGCCCAGTGGTTAACAAACCTGACTAGCACCCATGAGGACGTGGGTTTTGATCCCTGGCCTCGCTCAGTGGGTTAAGGACCCGAAGTTGCCGTGAGCTGTGGTGTAGGTCACAGACACAGCTTGGATCCCACGTTGCTATGCCTGTGGTGTAGGCTGGTGGCTACAGCTCCGATTCAACCCCTAGCCTGGGAACCTCCATATGCCGCAGGTGCGGCCCTAAAAGACAAAAAAGTATGTGTTTATTTATAGTATACACTTTACTCTGCAATAAGAATTTTCCCCACTCGATATAGTGTTGTTTTGAGAAGCAAGTGACATCAGATTCATGAAAGAGCTTGGTAAACTGTAGTCACCACCTAGCTTCCTCTCCGAAGCACCCACTAGAGATGAGCCAAATGAAGGAAGAGGTGCGTTTACTAAACACACATGAAGTGGGTGGCTTGGGTGCACAGAATTCAGAGCTGCCCCCTGTGTCCAGTCTGAGGAAGAGTGCCTCGGGGGGGAAGCGGTGGGAGGGCCCATGTCTGGAAAGAGGAGCCTTAGGGTCACCTGGTCTACGTTTGTCCCCAGAACCGGGAACACTACAGGTTGACCGACCAGTAAAAGTGGGATGAGAATGCAGGGAGCGTTAATGAGTAGATCAATGCATTTTTTGTTTTTTTCAGTTTTTTCAGTTTTATTGAAGCAGAGTCGACGTGCAGTGTTGTGATCATTTCTGCTGTACAGCAAAGTGATTCAGTTAGACATACACACACATCCATTCATTTAAAAAGAACAGGTGAAGGTGCGAACAAGACTGCAAACAAGGATCAGGCCTTTCAGGAGTGTTCTGGTGAAAATAAAGAAGAAAAGAATGAGGGGAAATAGGGAATTTTCTCTAAGAGGTCTGAGGATGTGTCTGAATAGCAATGAAAAAAAAAAATTTGCTGACTCGCTGAGGGCTGGTGGCAAGGGACCTGTAATTGTTTCACCAGCCAAGGGAATTCCAAAGCCAAGTCGGAAATCAGGCTTCTCTTTCACCTTCTTACATTAATATAGTTTAACATAATTCTTAGGAAATTCCTCGGGGAATCCTGCCCCAGGAAGCAGCTGAATTGGAGAGCTAGATGCTTTATTTATGCTCTTAATCTTTCTCTGCATCCTCATAGGCTCTCAGGCTTTTCAGGCATAACTTCCTGATTCTAGTCGTTTCTGGACTTTGCATGTTCAACTTCACTGCATATCTGCAAACCACCAGGTAAAGATGTAATGTCCAAAGGGCCCAAGACAGGCTTCTAGAGTTTCTAAGAGTGACTTCCTTACGCTTTGACTCTGGCTGTTTACCTTAGTCCTACTAAATAAGTTGGTTAAGGCCGGCTCAGTATGGAAAAGGCAAGTAACTTACCCATTATCTATGCAAATCTGAAAGCTTTGACTCTGTTATCATTTAATGTCTTTCAATAACTTTCCTCCCTCTTATAGAATGAAGTTTATATTCAATATAGGAACTCTGGAGTTAGATTGCCTGGATTCAAATTCTGACTCCAAAGCATACGGGTTAGACGTCATGGCCTCCAGTGTCCACTGACCATCCTTAGTGGAAAACTGAAGATCAAAGTGCATCAAAGCGTTACCAGAATGACAAATGTGCCCTGCATTGTGTATTCTCCCCTCCCCAGGTCACTCCCTGCCCATGAGCAGCCTCCCGCTGGTCCACACCCTCTCCCAGGCTGCAACATCAGGGTCAGGCACTCATTTCTTTTCTTTTTCTTTTTTTTTTTTAAGTGAGAATTGCAACAACTTTTAATTTTATATATTTATTTATTTTGCTTTTTAGGGCCGCACCCATGGCATATGGAGGTTCCCAGGCTAGGGGTCCAGTCAGAGCTACAGCTGCCAGCCTACGCCACAGCCACAGCAACGCGGGATCTGAGCCGCGTCTGTGACCTACAGCACAGCTCATGGCAACGCCACATCCTTAACCCCCTGAGCGAGGCCAGGGATCGAACCTGCGTCCTCACAGTTCCTCACGGTCCCTAGTCAGATAGGAACTGCAGGAGCTCATTTCCTTATACATGCATGTCATCCTGAAACTCATATGCGGAAGTGTCAAACTGCTGTCACTTCAGCAGAGTTACAAAGTTTTAGTATTTAGTGATACCAAAAGTCAAAACGTTCTTGAAGTCAGGCCATGTGGAAGTTTACCTAATTCACATTAAACTAATGATGCTAGTTAGCTTACTCAACACAAACTCATTATGACTTTTACATTTTTTCTAGGGCAGGACAAGCACAGAGAATATCCCATAGGGGTTTCTTCCTGCAAGGGACACCTGCTTCCCTTCCTCACATAATTATAAATCTCTTCCAAAATGCAATCCATGTGGTGTTGTATAATTGTGCTTAAAAACGGTTTTCAGTGAGGGCGATGTGTCCTAAATCTGACCAAAGGTGTGTCAAAAATAAATGTACAATTATAAACCCGTATGGGAAACACTGACAACATCTCTTACTCTAAGATCTACAAGGCGAGCGTGTGTTTACTATCCACAGGAATGTTATAAAGATGCTTAGTGTATTGTAAAGTCCGCTTATTAGCCCCCAAACACATGCACACAAGCAAAATCTCATATTTAATGATATAATGGGTAACATTTTCTTTGCCTAATTCAGTTTAATGGATTTTTTTTCTCTTTTTTTTTAAAGAATGATTTATCTTATCTAGTTTCCTTGAAAACGCTATTTAGAGAGATTTCCTTTTGTTTGTTTTTTTTAGGGCCACACCCACGACATATGGAAGTTCCCAGGCTAAGGGTCCAATCAGAGCTGCAGCCACCAGCCTACACCACAGCCACAGCAAAAACGGATCTGAGCCGCGCCTGTGACCTACACCACAGCTCACCAATCTTCTGACTTTCAAGAATAAAACTAATTTACTGCACTATGCCCAATGAGCTGTATTTGGATTCTCGTGTTATAATTTATTTCATCAAGACTGAATCTCAACTATGGTGTTATAATCCAAGGAAAACTATGACTTTACAATCGAGAAAACATTTTTCTGTTGAGATAGGAAGGAAAGCGCTTTTAACGGCAGACCAGCATGCAAATGAGCAGGGGCTCATTAACCAAGAGCTGCAACTATTTTGTGTATCAGAGAATTGGTAGGTGGGCTGTTGGTCCATTTGGTATTTCAGCCAGCAGACATTTATTAAGAAATCTGAGTAGCAGTATTTTTCTAGGATCCTGAAGAGCTGCCCCGTCACTGGCTGAATCATGGAGCACTAGAAAGGCTTGAAATTTGAACTTGTCTAAGACCACATGAATACACTACATCCCAGGCTTTTTGGATCCATCTGCTACAATAGCAAGACTCTGGGTCTCTCTCTGATGGAAACTGGGGGAGAGAGTTCCACAGCTCTAGCAGAACTGGGTTTATCCGGACCACGAATCTTTCTCTCTCTCTTCCTTTTTACCTTCCTTCCTTCTTCCTTTAGTTAGTTCTTTCTTTCTTTTCTCTCTATTTTTTAATTTTTTAATTTAATTAATTTATTTATTTATTTTTGCTTTTTAGGGCACCACTCAAGGTATATGGAAGTTCCTGGGCTAGGGGTCAAATTGAAGCTACAGCTGCCGGCCACGGCCACAGCCACGCCAGATCTGAGCCATATCTGTGACCTACACCACAGTTCACAGCAATGCTGGATCCTTAACCCACTGAGTGAGGCCAGGGACCAAACCTGTACCCTCATGGATACTAGTCCGGTTCGTTACTTCTGAGCCACAATGGGAACTCATTGACCACAAATCTTGATGCCTCTACAAACAGAAAAGCAGAAGTTGTTTCCCAGTGACAGGGACTTTTCTGTAACATTTATGGCCCAGAACGACCATCAATTCTCCATACATCTGGCATCCACTGTAAGCTTCAACAGACCGAGGGGCAGTCAATTTCTATGACCTTCAGCAGGCCAGTGTCTGTGCCACTAGAACCACACGGTTGCTGGGCAGCCGAAACGTGTCTTATCCTCATTGGATGTGCTGTCTGTAGAAAACACTCACCCACTTTTGAAGACTTAGTACTAAAAATCTAAAAAATTTCTTTAATATTTTAAAGCTGGTATCACATGCTGAAATCACGCTGCTTTGGATATAGTGGGTGAAATAGAAGTACGTCACCCCTTCCCCCAAATAGAGCAACCCCTTCCCTGGGGGTGAACAGCAAAGAGACGCAGGTAAAGAAAGTTCAGTCTTGTGAAGGCAACAAAGAATATAACCGAACAAGGCGAAGAGAGGTGTGGTGAGCCTCTGCGTCCTAATTTTTGTAATCACTGTCATAATTCGAGGGAAATTATGAGAATGAGTTTTGGGATACAGCCCCTTATCTCAATCCCTGGCCTCTCTCGGTGGGTCAAGGGTCCGGCGTTGGGATGGACTGGGAGTTCGGGGTTAGTAGATGCAAACTCTTGCATTTGGAGTGGATGAGCAATGAGATTCTGCTGTACAGCACAGGGAACTCTTACTGAGTCACTTGTAAGAGAACGTGATGGGGAATAATGTGAAAAAAAGAATGTATTTAAATGTATAACTGGATCACTTTGCTGTACAGCAGAAATTGGCAGGACATTGTGAATCAACTATAATAAAATTTTTTTTAAATAAAATAAACACATTCTTCCCTTTGGGGCTGATTAAGATAATTTCTGATCATCAGATGAGGCCTGATCCTGTAGGTATATATGCTATGTGCTCATGTATGATATCATTATGTTTAAAGGAATTTTCTGGAAAATAATAGATAATTCTGGAAGCCTCTAATCTGAAATAGAATACCTCAATAGTGTAATTTTCAGTAAGTACAGTGGGGCGTTTTTGCTGGTATAAAATACTCGTAAGAATTTGTATTACTAATTAAAAAAAACAGGAAAGCCATTTTCTCCTAGGAATTTTTAATGGTGGAGGTAAATTTTCTCTAATAGAAAACATCTAATTTTATTAGTAATAATATTCTCTCATTTGGCCCTTAAATTCCCAAAGATTCTCACAGCTTTTTTCTATAAGACTTTTTATATTTGGCCTCTGCCTGACACTCAACCTCCCCTGATCCTCACCTCTGGTCATCTGAGCTGTTTCTTAGCTCCATTCTAAGGAAATGCCATCAACCACAGATGCTAAACTCTGAGTTCTGGGTCTTTCCCTCCAGTGAAGCGGCGCCATTTCTCCGTCTCTCTCGCTAAACATTGAACGGATTAGAGACAGAAGCGCATTTCCAGCGTCCATGCACCCCTGCATTTTCCTCACACGAGGAGCTCAGTAACTGCCTGTCAAACTGTTGACCGGAACCGAATATGAGAAATCATCCAGGAGCATGAGGTCGTAGCCAGAGGAGGTTCTGAGCTTGACCTGGGCCTGTGTGACAGACGGCCCGTGTGGCTTACTTGGTTTAGAATCGCCAAAGGCTAATAACAGTTCTAGGATCTGCAGATGAAAAGCCCCACCTTCCAGCACGCTCTGGTCTGAACCTGCATGAAAAGCCCTAGCCCTTCCTTTCAAGATAGTACTGGTTTGGTACTACTTCTCGGAAATCAGCGATCCAGGAGCACATATCCAGAGAAAATCCATCGCCCAGAATCAGCTGGAGCCATTGCCCAGCGGCCTTCCTAGTAAGGGCCCTCTTTCCTCCCCGATGCTTGCTACTGGTGTATGTACAACATTTGGCGTGTAACCGCTGTCACATGAGTCCTCCATTTCCTTGCAAATAGGCGGATATGTGACTTCCACAGTAATGGGTACCACGTGGTGTCACAGAAACCCATCACCATGAAATAGAGCATGTTTAGAAGGCTCTCTCGCATCAGTGGAGCCCATTTATGCTGTCGCAAATGTTTTTCTCTGCTTTGATGTGGGCAATGGGTGTCATTAGTAGGACTGGCACGAACTGAATCCATAAATCCTGACTTCATGCTTGTGTCTTCGTGCTGCATACATGCAGTTTTATGAATGAATGGGTGTCTTCTGCCAAGGTCTCCAGAGACACTCAGAGCTGCTAAAGGAAAGGAGCCACGCAGACCAAAAGACAGCTTACGTGCCCACATTCTCTCCATTCTTCTTGGCATTTGGGGGGGAGGAGCGTAGTTTTTGTGAATTTGGTCCTGTCCTCGTTCCACAAAAAAACCGATGAGCGGTGAGGGAGGAGGGGAGTTAGAGAAGGCAGCTAGGGTGAGCAGAGCTCCCCCAGCTTTGCAGGGCAAAGGGATTTTGAGGTCAGGTGTGTTTTGAACGCTGTTGGAAGTATTAGCCTGCAGGCATTACAAATCTTAGAGAATAGCACTAGTGAATGCTTCATTATCCAGCAGGAAACTCGGCCAAATGCCACCATCAACATCTGTATCCTATTGTCAAAGGAGAGGGGAAATGATTTCGCCTCTGCCGTGTTGCTCCTAAATCCTTATCAAACAGATGAAAAGTCAGCTGAGTGATGCTTGCAGAGTGCCTGTGTGAACATGAAGTGCCCATTCACAAATGAAGGGTGTTTCTAACAGATTGCAAGAACCTAATGCTGCCCAAGTCCCACCACCCCCCCCGCAAAATAAAGGAGAGACCCTTCAAAAGTTCTGCCTTGTATTTTGTGCCTTATAATTGACCTTGGCATTTTTTTGTCTAACGTTTTCATGAAAAGCAGATAAAATCATCCCTGGAAATTCTGCTACTATAACTTAAGAAAATGGCTACTCCTATTTTGGGATGTTTCGAAATATTTGCAAAAACGAGATTTCTTGAATTTTTATTTTGAGATGATAGCAGATTCGCATACTGTTGTGAGCCATAATACGGAGCGATCCCATACGGCCCCTGCTTGTTTTCCCTACTAGTAACACCTTGCCCATGATGCTGTGTCTCTGGTTCACCTTCTTATTTTTCACAATTAAGACCTTACCTCCGGTGTTTATTCGACTATCGGATTTATGAACAATAGAATATCCACTAGAAACTCCTCTGTCTCCTTCCCTTTCCTAGTTGAGTTTATTCCACTCACATGATTTTCTCAATTTCTTGAAAAAAAATTTTTCCCCAGCACGGTCAGATCTACTTTTATTCCCCGTCACTCTCTCGGTCACTGGCTCATCCTCTATTCACCTTAAATCAGTGTTATCCTACCTCCTACATTCTCTGATATCAGATTCTTATCTTAATAACACTTGAGTGCTGTGATATTTATCGGCTTTAGGAAAATAAGGCAGATGGATGAGAACAGCCTTCTCTGAGAACTCAAAAAGCCAAGAGGGAATCCTGGCTGCAGATTTTCCGATCAATCATTGAGCGGGTTTTCCATTTAGGAGGAATTTACAGGTAGCACTCTTTGTATTTGGAGTTAGAACGCCTTGGGGACTAGTTTGGAAAAATACTCTTGCTAGTTTTTCTAGCGTGAACATGTATTCGTGTGACTTAGGGGTTAGAGGAAGGATTAATTACAGCGACGTAAGCAGTCCAAGCTACCTCTTAGTGTCACTACTGTTCCAGAAGAAAATATTAGAGAGGAATGACTGTAATTTTTTTTCTTTTTAAGAACACCAAAGAGCATAACCTGACTCCAGCAGCTTTGGGTGTGGTTAGAGCTCAGGCAGAGGAGGTTCGAAAAGGAGTCAAAATCCCAGAAGGGCCTGGCAATGGCTGTTGTTCCCAAGTATACCTGACACTTTAAAGAGCTTAAACCAGTGTTTGTCACGGAGCCAACACTCCGACGTGTGTGCTGAATCAGAGCGGTGTGAGGCACGAAATGATTGTTTAGCAAAGAATTAACGACACTAAATTAATCACTACATGGAGGCAATTTTCTGTTTTCCCTTCTACTCTGTAAACACCAATTTGTATCACTGGGTACTGATTATTTGATGTTATTTCGCTAGCATCAAACAGGCCATCCATGAAGTCCAGCAGTGTAGGAGTTTCCTGGTGGCTCAGTGGGTTAAAGATCTGGCATTGTCACTGGTGTGGTGAGGTTTTCATCCCTGGCACAGGAACTACTGCAGGAGCAGCAAAAAAAAAAAAAAAAAATACAATGTAAAAACATTAAGTCCAGTGTACAAAAACTTGACCTCATTTAGAAAGGAAAGAAGGAAAAAAAGAAGGAAATGAAGAAGGAAAGGAGAGGTTTGGTAATCAGTAGTGTGGTTCGCCAGCATTTTTGGTCTTTCCCTGCTGACCCCATGGTAGGATTCTATTTCCTGACCCCTTAAAATCAGGCAGGTGTTTGACCTGAAAAATGTGACAGATGAACTGTGTCACTTCTGGTGGCCAAGCTTAAGAGCTAATGTGTGAGTCCCTTCCCATGTGGGTTCCCTCAGCCGTGGGAGCAGCAGCACTCTGGACGGGGGAGACGGCACCCCCATCAAGCCCAGCTCCTGCTCACCCAGCCAGGAGCGAGAAATAAATATTCACAGTTTTAAATGACTGAAAGCAGGGGTTGGAGTTCCTGCTGTGGCGCAAAGGGATTAGGGGCGTCTTGGGAGCGCTGGGACACAACACAGGTTCAAGCCCCAGTCCAGCACAGTGGGTTAAGGAGCTGGCATTGACCCTGGTGGCTACAACTTAGGTAGAAAGTGTGGCTCAGATCTAATCCCTGGCCTGGGAACTCCCTGGTCTGGGGAGGCAGAAAAAGAAAGAAAGAGAGAGGGAGAGAGAGAGAGAGAGAGAGAGAAGGAAGGAAGGAAGGAAAGAGAGAGAGAAGGAAGGAAAGAAGGAAGGAAGGAAGGAGGGAGGGAGGGAAGGAAGGAAGGAAGGAAGGAAGGAAAGAAAGAAAGAGAGAGAGAGAGAGAAAGGCAGAAAGAAAGGAAGGAAGGAAGGGAGGGAAGAAGCTGGTCTTTTATGTTTCTGTATAATATCGCCTGTCCCGAATGAGAGAAAATAGAGTATGTCTTTAGCAGCTGGTGTTTTTTTTCTTTTCTTCTTTCTTGTCTTTCTGTATTTTCTAATTTTTCAAATAACGTTTTTTAAAGTCTATTTTGTACTTTTTTAAATGGGTAAAATTTTTGTAACAAGGAAACAAAATTAATTTAAGACAAACTGGGAAAAGATCAATTTTATGATTTGAATATGTTTATAATTTGAAATGATGTTAGATTTTTATTGATGCCTGCATGAAATGCACAAAAATGAATGCCATTTTCTTGAACCGGGGGTATGTTTTTGAAGCATACCCTTTAGGGGCCAAGAACTCTGAAAAACAAAGTGTTACACTGTCAACGAATCAAGGTTTACCATCTTGAGAAAGGTCCCCAAGAAATGCACCTGCCTGAGCTTGGATGACTCCCTGTGGTCCTGGGAGAAATTTGTGTGACAATTTCCCCTTTATCTGTGGTTTGCTAATGAGATCAGGCAAAATGACCAGTAATAACGGGCATTGCTTAAAAGTGGGTTGTGTTTGCTAATTTTCCCTCCCCTCACCCTTCCCTTTGCACAGCACACACACACACACACACACACATACACACACACACACACACTATTATTAATAACATAGGCTCATTTGAGGATAACGAGAAGAATGACCCGTTGGCCTTATTACACAGGAGGGCCTTTCATTTGGATTTTATAGGAGGGACCTGAAACCTAAAACTGAGGCACAGGATTTCAAATGCATTTATCTTCACACGCTCACTTGCCGATCTGGATGAGATCAATAAAATCCCATGCCTTCAAGTTGGTGCCCTCGAAGCCAGGGCTGACTAGAGGCCGCTGACGGGGTCTTAGCCCCGTATTTTTTCTGTCAGCCTCTTCTGACACAGATAGAAGACAGTATTGCTATTTCTGAGGACTGAGATTCCACAGACTAAAATTAGGAGCCTCCAGATATTTTTGAAAGTTTAATATTTTCTTTGAGATTTTGCCTAGTACCTGTAGGGTATTATTTACAGAGTTGTGGGGTTTTTTTCCTACTTTATCAACCTAGAAATGTATAACATGTAGACTCTCAATAGAAATAAAAACCTTCTTATTGGTACTATTGAAAAAGACAGGAGGGGAGTTCCCTTCGTGACTCAGTGGTTAAAAAATCCAACTAGGAACCATGAGGATGCGGATTCGATCCCTGGCCTTGCTCAGTGGGTTAAGGATCCGGTGTTGCCGTGAGCTGTGGTGTAGGTTGCCGAGGCGGCTCGGATCCTGCGTTGCTGTGGCTGTGGTGTAGGCCGGCGGCTATAGTACTGATTAGACCCCTAGCCTGGGAACCTCCACATGCCGCGAGTGCGGCCCTGGAAAAGGCAAAAAGACCAAAAAAAAAAAGAGAAGAAGACAGGGAAGCCCTGGTTTATAGATAAACCCTTTGCTCTTGTATATTCCTTCTACAGCCCTTGGATCCATATTTTGAGTGTAAGACAATGAATTATATTTCTGAATAACAAGTTCAAAAGGCCCCCACAGACTGGAGGTTATAGCACTTACTGCAAAGGAAAAGCTTCAGGGAAAGGTACTTCTTTTTAAGAAACCAAAGAATGTTTAGATCCCAAACTGCACCAAAAAGAGAAGAGAAAACCTTTTTAAGAACTTCTAATTTTCCAAATTTACATCTGGAATCATGAGAGATTATGACAAGTGTGCAAACTGACAGATACAATCCTTCCATCCTTACTTGGCAGTTTCATTAAGATTTTTGAAAACAGGATAAACAAAACAGAAAGTACCTGCCCTGCAAAACAAAGACCTTTTCCTAAAATGGCCTAGTATGGCCTTCAAAATATTCAATTTCTTTGTCTTCTGTAAAATGCCTAGATAGAAGCAAAATTATTAAGTTTTTTAAAGGTCAATCTTTAAGCACAGTTCCACGAACTTACACAGCAAACTAGGTCTCAGTGTAGAAGATGCTCAGGGAGCCTGTAGACTCAAAACATTCTGAAAAAAGTTGACAACCCTCTTTCCCTGTTACTAAAAAAGACCCAGGCTGCCCATCTCATACACCTGCAAGGAGAGGTTAACTGCCTGAGCTGTTGGGTCAGGTAACGAGTCTTCTTCTGCTTGCATCCCATCTTTGCTGACACGCCACGTAGGTGTTTGTTGCCACGGAACTGATTGCCAGCACGCTTGGCAATGCAAATTGCATAAGATGTCCCTTCTTCTTAAATTCCATTAACCTCAGTGAATGCAATCTTCAGAAGCCCTACATCAGGAACTCGGGACCTGGTGCTATGGAACTAGTTCAAGCTTTCTGGTCAAGGTCCCTTGTTCTGTGGATCTAATTAGCACACAGAGTAGCTCTTCAGCTTCCAACATCTAAGCTTTTACCCTGAGCTGGATTCTAAAATTGGAGGCAGTTTTCATTTTTTTTATATAGTTGATTTACAATGTTGTGCCAATTTCTGCCACACGGCAAAGTAACCTAGTAGTACATGCATACATATGTGTGTACACACATTCCCTTTCTTATATTATCTTCTGTCATTGTCTATCCCAAGAGATTGAACATAGCTCCCTGTGCTGTACAGCAGGACCTCATTGCTTATCCACTCAAACGTCATAGTTTGCATCTCCTAACCCCAAACTCCCAGTCCATCCCCCTGGAAGCATTTTTAAAAATGCTCTTATTTCCCAATATTTACAAAATGTGTTGATCTGCAGAAAAGAAGGACCTCAATTAGAGAAATCAGCTAACCAATTAGTCAGCAAGTATCTTCCTTTGGGACCCTCGGTGTGGGGCTGGGTCCCAGGATGAAGAAAGGAGCTATTTCTGAAATCTGTGAAAAGGGAGTTCCCGCTGTGGCTCAGCAGTAATGAACCCAACTGGTATCCATGAGGACGCAGGCTCGATCCCTGGCCTTGCTCAGTGGGTTAAGGATCCGGAATTGCTGTGGCTGTGGTGTGAGCTGGTAGCTGCAGCTCTGATTCGAGCCTTGGCCTGGGAACTTCCATATGCCTCAGGTGAGGCCCTACAAAGCAAAAATAAAATAAAATAAATGAAATAAAATAATAAAATGGTGAAATCTGTCCAAAAGAACCCACAGTGCTGTCAGACCTAGGGGACTGCACAGCCCCACCCCTGAACACCCTTGAAAATCCTTTCCCAACTGCTTCCCACACGCAGCTCGCTCACCCAGAAGGTTCAGCTACTGTCATGATCACCAGGCAGAGAGGGCTGGAACGGAGGGCCGAGAACCAGAGTAAAGACAGCCCTCTCATAGGGTGGTGCTCCCCTGACATCACAAAGAACCTCAGCTGCTTCACTGTCCGGTTTGCAGCAGCTCTGGTGCCAGGTCGGAGGTCCTAGAATTGCGACTTGGAAAGACAGGCCCGGCCCCTGTGCCTGGCTTTGCACTTGTGAAGTCAGAGGGGAGGAGCGAGGCCGGGGAACCTGGAAAACCTTGATGGCAGGGAAGGGTTTCCTGTCTCCGCCGCCGCTAGCTACTGCTTGCGTCCGAGGGAAGAAGCGGGTGGCTCTGGTCCAGTTCCTGCTGGTCCCGTCTAACCTGTGATGTGTGCTGACCCATGTGCGTTTCTCCCTTTCCACCCAGGACAGCTTCCCTGCCCGCTTCGGAGGTGTCCACTTTGTCAACCAGCCCTGGTACATTCATGCCCTGTACACGCTCATCAAGCCATTCCTTAAGGACAAGACCAGGAAACGGGTAATGAAAACAAATACACAGAGGGGGGAATTCAGAGGGAAGATTATGAGGCCCCTGCCCCTAATTGCTCCCTCTCTCCCGCTCTCCTTAGTTTTTATTGTGTGTGTGTGTTTTTTTCTTTTTTCTTTTCTTTTCTTTTTTTTTTTTTTGCTTTTCTGCAGTCCCTGAGCATTTGAGCCTCAGCTGGAGTTTGCAAATGGCCTGGATTGAATCAATAATTTAGAAGAACTGTGTTATTTTAGAGTCCCTGTGACAAACCAAAGGAAGCACTGAAGGCCTGTGCAAATACCAGATGCCCCTTTTACTGTAAATGCTTGCAGGTGATGTGGGGTCAAGCAGCTTCCAGCTCATGGAATAATTTAAGAGCTAGCGTTTTGTCCTGTGAATATATTATCACTATGAAGAACGTTGATAATTTGTATTTTTCCCCATGGCTCTTGGGTCATAGCTGCCAGCTCATCACACTTGAGACCGGGAAAGCATTTTTCATTGGAAATAATAATGCTCTTAGGAAGAAAGCTTTTTAAAATAGTTTTTTTTTTTTTTTTTGGTCTTTTGCCTTTTTAAGGTCGCACCCGCAGCATATGGATGTTCCCAGGCTAGGGGTTGAATCAGAGCTGTACCTGCCGGCCTATGCCACAGCTACAGCAACGCCAGATCTGAGCTGCATCTGCAACCTACACCACAGCTCACGGCAACGCCGGATCCTTAACCCACTGAGCAAGGCTGGGGATGGAACCCGCAACCTCATGGTTCCTAGTCAGGTTTGTTTCTGCTGTGCCACAACGGGAACTCCTTTTTAAAATCTTGATTGCATCAGCTGATGACATTTGGGAAGCCGGCACCTTCCATCAGAGCTGGGTTTTTTGTTTGTTTGTTTCTTTGTTTGTTTTCCCACAGTGTTCTGATTGGCTGAGGAACCGAACATTCTTTAACCACCCTGAAACTCAGTTTCCTCGTTTATAAAATGGAAAAGCTAACACCCACGACCTGGAGTCGCTAGGGTAATTTAATGAGACAGAAAGCCATTCACGGAGCAGAAGCTTAGTGACTCTTCTTTCTCCGTCCCGTTTGGCTCTCTTTTCTTGCACACGCTCTGTTTTCAGCTCGCCTCTGCTCAGGGGCACTGTCTCCTAAGGGAACCAGGGTCAGTTGTTTGTCCAGGGACCCCCCCACCCCCATGCTGCAGAAGAGCTCTGAGAATTCAGGGGGTCATGCCGATGTGAGCCCCCCCCCCCATATGCACCCTGCAGATTCCTCACTGCAGGACCTCAGATGCTTCCAGATTTTCAGGAAACACTGCACTAGGGTATGGGAGCGGGAATTCCTCTGTCCCCAAATGAGTATGGAGCTGGGAACTAGAATTCACCTGCCTCAGGAGGCAGAGACATCCTGGGACCACCTGCAATCTGCCTGGGGCTCAGGATGGTGATAAGGACAAAAAAAGTGCCCTAGACTATTCCCTATGCAGCTTCAGGCTTCCCACAGGCTCCATCTACTCAGAAGAATGGACACTCTGGGTGCAGCACAGAATCCAGCAGGTGGGAATTCCATCTCCTACCTGCTGACTTCCTGCATCCCACAGCAGTCCGGGAGAAAGGGCCGGTTTCAACATCGATCCTTTTCCTCTGGGAACTGGAGGGCTTGGTGTGTGGGTACAGATGTTTGCTCTGAACCCCAAGGCCAGCATTTCACTCCAGCTTTTCCATGCTTTAGAAACATTTCCTCACATGAGACATTTTGCAAAAGCCAGAACGCATGAATTTCTTACCCCCGAAAATATTCTTGCTAAAATTCAGGCATATCCACCAATCCAGTGTCAGAAAAATGGATTGTTTTCTGAGGCGCTACGGTATTCTTGTAAAGAATTTTAGCACTTAGCATCTTGTCCCCTTCCTCTTTAAATGATGCAGTTACGGAGTTCCCATCGTGGTGCAGTGAAAACGAATCCAGCTAGGAACCTTAGAAGATGAAAACTTGTTTGTTGAGGGGATTGGCCCTCAATCCAGACAAAAATAGAAAATTGTTGCAAAAATATCTCATGGTAAATTTTCAAGTCCCAGCTTTCAGTTCCATTGAAATAATTCATTGAGATTTTATCGTGGGTCCACACCACCCTGGAAGCTAGGAGAGTATTTAAAGACTAAGAAAACAGGAGATCCCCCATAGCACAGCAGGTTAAGCGTCCAGCCTTGTCACTGCTGTGGCTCAGGTTGCTGCTATGGCGCAGGTTCTACCCCCGACCCAGGAACTTCTGCATGCTGTGGGTGTGGCCAAATAAAATGAGCAAGAAAATACTGTCCTTTTTCCTGAGCATTCTGCTCTTCCTATGGGGAAGCAAGACATAAATGAACAAATCAGAAACAAATAGAAGTCATCACATAAGAGGGTTAACTGGGGAGAGGGAGGGAGAACCAGAGTGGGCAGGTGTCACCGGGACAGACTGAGGAAGAAGTTGCCACTTGGTGGTGGCCTGGGAAGGATGGGGAGGGCCGAGGTGGGTCCAGAGGAGGCTCCAGGGGATGTGTGCGCGGCATGATCAGGGGTTTCAAGGGCCTGCATCAGTGGTCGTTCCTCTGTTTATCATCAGAGATAATTAAGAGATGTGCACATCCAGGCCATGGCCAAATAATAACCAATTTTTTCATGAACTTCATTTTTAAGGACAATTAATTCAGCCCCTTTCCTGAGCAATAACATTTCATAAGGACTAAGCTGCAGATACAAAACTGAATGCCTCTTTAAACACCATGATCACCAGCAGTGTATCCACTTTGTCATTGCTAAATTATGTATCAGATTAAACACTTGGTCATACGTTTTGGATTTTTTTTTATCGCTAATTAATTTTTCTTTCCAGATTTTCCTGCATGGAAACAACTTAAACAGCCTCCACCAGCTAATACACCCTGAATTTTTGCCGTCTGAATTTGGAGGCACCCTTCCTCCTTATGACATGGGAACTTGGGCCAGGACATTACTTGGACCTGACTACAGTGATGAAAACGATTATACGCATACTTCCTACAATGCGATGCATGTGAAACACACATCCTCCAATCTGGAGAGAGAATGCTCGCCCAAGCCGATGAAGAGGTAAGGCCTGGGCTGTCAGAGCCTCCCAGTTAGAGATCAGTAGGCATTTTCGAGGCGGGCCTATTGTGAGTTAAGCGATTAAAGACCTTTATGGGCACAGCACTTGAGTAAAATAGATTGCAATCTCTTAGCTGATTCCACCAGAATTGAAAGCACACGGGGCTTGGCTGGTCCAGAAATTGGTTGTCCCCATTGTATGAGGAAAACAGTAAAAGGCTAAGACCTCTCTCATGTCCTGATTGCAGTCCTAGTCTCTAGGGAGTCTGTTAATTCACACAGGACGCAATATGGGGCCTTTGAGGTCTATGGGATGAAAAAGCAACCTGCCAGAGAATGTCCCAATCATGGATGCATTTGGGCCCATTTACTAAGCCTTTATCTGGCCACAGGCACTGATTAGGCACTGGGAGAACAAATATGAATAAAGATATCAAAGAGAGAGAGAGAGAGAGAGAGGGAGAGAGGAAGTGGGCCTTGGGAAAATCTGCCAAGTAGGACTTCTAGGAACCTACTCCTAAAGCAGATGACACTTGAGCTGGGCTCTCAAGGACGAAAACCAGCAGCCCAGTCTTAGAAAAGGGGCAAAGACAAGACAGAGGGGAGGAGGTAGAGGAGGGATGGAAGTTCTAGTGTGGCAAATAGGTGTGCGAGGGTCGGGGTGAGAAAACACTACAAAGATTGTCGGTCCAGGTGGGGGTGTGCATCGCAGAGGGAGGGTGCTCAGTAGGGGGCCATGGGGGAGGGTTGTTAAATTAACGTACAAATAATTATAAAAAGTAAATCCCTGTTTTAGCCCTTCAACTGCTATCCCCTAATCCCAATCCCTCACCAAAAGTAGCCACTGTCATCTCGCTGGGGTGGGCCCTTCCTTTCTCTTTTCCATACGTTGCACACATCCACACACACCCATAGGAACTGTCTAATGTTGTGTGCAGTGAGGACTCGTTCCATGGGGCTGCTGTGACAAAGTACCATAGACCGAGGCAGACTAGGAGCCTTAAACAATAGCAATGTATTTATTCTCAGTTTTGGAGCCGGAAGTCCAAGACCAAGGTGTCGGCAGGGTTGGTGCCTTCTGAGGTCTCTCTCTTCTTGGCTCGAAGATGGCATCTTCTCTCTGTGTCTTCGCACGGTCTTCCATTCGTGCGTGTCTATTTGTAGCCTAATCTCCTCTTCTTATCAGGACACCAGTCGTATCCCCCAATTTTCTCTTGAGTACCTCTTCTTTAAAGACTCCATCTCCAGGTACAGTCACAGTCTGTGGTAGTGAGGGCAGTTCTTCAGCCTGTGAATCTGAGGTGGGGGGACACAGTGAAGCCCACAACGTGTTGTTAAGTAACATCTTTCCATGTCAGTAAATCTGGGCATACCTCACGTTTCGGGTGCTACAGAATATTCCAGAACGTGGATATATCCCTGTTGATGGGCAGAAGTTTCTTTCCTCTATTCCAAACAGGGTTCAATGAAATTTATTTTTTTTTTTAATTTTTAGGGCCGCACCCTCAGCATATGGAGGTCCTCAGGCTAGGGGTCGAATCCGAGCTGTAGCTGCCGGCCACAGCAACACGGGATCTGAGCCGCGTCTTCCACCTACACCACAGCTCACAGCAACACCAGATCCACTGAGCAAGGCCTGGGATCGAACCTGCGTCCTCATGGATGCCAGTTAGATTTGTTTCTGCTGAGCCACGACGGGAACTCCTCAGTGAATGTTCTTGATGTGCCTCCTTCGTTGTCACGGGAAAGTTCCCTGGACGGACGCAGAGCCCTGCAGCCGCTGGGGTGGAGGACTGTGCGTCTTACGTACCAGTCCACGTGGCCTAAGCGCCCTCCAAAGTGGCCCTCTTGTCACACGTCACACACCCCCAAGCGTGTGTGAGACTCTTCCTCCCAGACCCATGAAAAATGCTTGATGTGGTCAGACCTCAACTTTTTTTTTCTCCCGAGATGTAACTGACAGACAACCCCACAGAACTTGAAGGTGTATGAAACAGTGATTTGACTCACACACGCGATGAAATGACTATCACCCTAAGTTTAGCGGACATCCAGCACTTCATATAGACACAAAACTAAAGAAACGGAAAGAAATGTTTCCCTGTAATGGAAACTCTTAGGATTGACTCTCTTGATGATTTTCATGTCAAACACAACAGCAGCTTTCATGACATCAGTCTGGTGCACTACATCCCTCCTACTTCTTGGTCTTATAACGGGGAGTTTATTTCTTTTGACTGCCTTCATCTGATTTTTCCTGCCTCTGGTACCCCCTGATTTGACCTCTCTTTTCCTACGAGTTTTTTTTTTTTTTTTAACTTCAGTTTTAATCATCATTCTGCTGGGGGGACAACTCTACAGTATGTTTGTTTTCATTTGTTTTTTCCCACCAGGTGTCGTTAAGCACAGTTAAGGTCCGGGTTTTGTAAGAATCATGGAATTAGAGGAGAAAAGGAGACTAAAAGCCGTCAGAAGGATGATGTAGGGCTTCGGGTGGGAATTTGGGGTCCAGAACTAAGGGAGAAGTGGTGGAAGACCCTCTGAATTCTGGAGACCTGGGCAAGGAGAAGTGTCACTGTCGGAGTTTCCTCGGGGTGACTGGGCCACCGTGAGGAAGGTGTTGTCATTATTCTCATCTTACAAATGAGGAATCAGAGACAGAGAGGTTAAGCCACTGCTCAAGATCACCCAGCTGGTAAATGGCCAAGCTGGGTTTCAGACCCAGGCAGGCTGGCTCCATGCTCTGGGTTCACGTCCACTGCCTGCTTTCTTATAATTTCTATCCCCAACTCTAGTGCCAGCCTTCTCTCCCCAGGCCCCCCACGGATGGGGACAGTGACCTCCCAGGGCAGGTCTGTCCCTACCCTGTCTCGTTTGGATAAGGCCATCGCCCTCATAAATCGCTGATCCTCCAAAGTCAAGTGTATAAAATAGGAAATTGCCCCTCTTTCCCCAAGTGACCAGTGACAGAGTTATGTCTCTTTTAGGGGACCAGACACATCCTGGCCCCAAGTTCCGCCTCTGTCTTAATGTTGAGGAGCAGAGGGAGGTGACACCCGCCATGACTGGACAGTGAGTTCTGGAGGGTAAAGGCTTTGTCTAACTCTTAGTCGCCTCACTCCCTTCCCAAGAATCCAGCTCAGCGTCCAGCACGGGATGGACACACAGTGACACGCACCACACGCACACACCTAACGTTTTGATTAGTAATTCTACACTGACTTTCTAAGGAGTATGACATGGCGGTGATTCTGCTGCCCTCGATATGTATTCACATGTAAAGATATTTGTTCCCAGGATTTTTTTTTTTTTTTTTAGCTAAAGGTAACGCCGTGCATGTAGTCAAAACTGTCAATTTTTTGTAATTTCCAGTACTTTGAGAGTTTTTGATGCAACCTGATCCTAGAGAAAGTTTGGCTAAACAGATGCAACAACTCCTACTTTTACTCCTTTATTAAACTTTAGAACATATTAGGAATCCAGACAATTATTTGTAGAGGAAGAGGCCTTAAAGACCCAAGCTGCACCTCCGCCCATGTCGGGAAGGAGTGGGCTCAGCTGTGAGAGAAACGAGCCGCTGAGTCTAATCTGTACACCAGGCGATGGGAGGGACCAGTGCTTTGGGGCCTTGCCAGCAACACAGCGGAAGGCCTGCTTTCAGTGCCTGTGACCAAACGCCTTCACCCCTATGTTCCCTAAACTCCTCTCCTAGATCCCACGTGGAAGAGGCGGGATGATCAAAACTATGAGCCGTTCCCCGCCTTTTTTTGGAGGAAGTGGGGCGGTGGGGGCGGGGCAGAGAAACGCATGAATGGAGTTCAGATTTCTGAGCCAGAAGGAGATTTTTTGGCCACTTTGTTCCCTCTTGACTCCTGCCTGGGTGGTTAAGAAAAAAGTCATTTTTAACTGTTTTCAGCTGTCATAGACTTGGCCACGACCTCGGTGATCTTTCAGCGTGTCGTCCTCGCTTTATAGGGTGAACGTCCGCCTTTGCTGGATAACCGCTCATTTCCGGCACAAGCAATACATCATCGTGAAATACAAGCCGTAGGAAAAGAATGAGGGGCGGCAGTGTGGGAACAGGGGGACCCTTGTCTTCTGAGCAGTCAGGGCCAGAAGGGTCCCTTTCGCCGTGTGGCCCGGGCACAGATGTTCCAGATGGACGTTACGTTCCATAAAATTACAGAATGCATCGTTTCTTAATGAACGCCCCGCAGTCCCGGCTGCCCTGTGAGTGGGCTTCTGACGGGTTTATAGCTCAGACGGGACTGCACTTCTCACTTTGGGGGGTGTCACTGTACTTCAGGCAGCCACTGCCTGAGACGTCATCGCTTCTCGAAGCAAAGACATTGTGGGTGAGCCGCACACGCCAGGGTTTTATGTTGGTTCTTGGTTCCTGGAGCGTTGCTTGGGTGCTGACGGGAACCGGTGAACATCTCTTAAAGAAGCAAGAAACACAGCTGCCTGGCCTCTTGGTTGCTTGTGCATCAGCTGAGGGGTTACCCTGCATTTATACAGCCTTCTGCGCTGGGCAGAACGGTGCGCGCGTCATGTCCCTGCAGAGCCCTGTAACCTTAGAAGGGAAGGGATCTAGACGATGAATTCCGTCCACGAGGACATGAATGAGGCCAGATAAAATGCTGCGTGCGGGGACATGCTTTCCCCTCTATTTTTTTTTCTTGAGATTTTAAAGCTTTTAAAAACTTCTTAATAAAGTCATAATTTTTAATGGTTATTAAATTTTTATTAATTGAATTTTTAATACATTTATTTTTCAAAATTATTTGGTTTTTATTCATCGACTTTTTAATTTTTTAAATTTTTATTAAAGTTATTAGAATCTAGTTGATTTACAATGTTCCTTCAATTTCTGCTTAGGGATGTGACAAATGATGAGAGGAACTGTTCCCAGTTCCTGGCAAAGCCCAGAAGTTGGGTTGAAATGGGGGAAGATGAACAGCCGTGGGTGTGACTGGGTGTGGTGTCAACTGCAAAGTGTTGGGTGACTCACAGGCTGTGTTCCAAAAAAGACCCCCGTGTGCTGAAGCCGGGTGCTCAGAAGTGGTTACTTGGAAAGGGAGATGTGGTCTAGGGAAGAAAAATAAAAGGGCTTATTTCTTGTGAACATATTGCTGTCAGTACTCAAACGTTTTGCCTGATTCCAACAAAGCGGATGCTGTGTGTACCACATGGAGCCAGGAGCAGGTCTCTCTTACACGCTTTACCGATCCTGTGGATGAAAGCTAGTATTTGACATGGTACCTGATAAGAATCTCTTTTGAAGTGTCGTTCATAGAAGCAATGTGCTGCCTGCACAGAAAATTATGGTTTCTCTTCAGTTTGGGCACATCATGCAGCGGGTGGGTGTCCAGACCGCAGTGTTGGCGTTTTCCCGGCGGGGCCGGAAGCGAGGGTGGTGGAGGTTCGGGCACCTCCCCGGGAAGCCCGCAGGGCCGCCCTCGGGGTGTGGGCGCTGCGATGGCGGTGACCAGCCCCGCTGGCCCTGCTTCCCTCTGCTCCTCTGCGCCTCAAAAGGGGCCTCGGGGCACCCGGCACGTGTCAGCACATCCTAATCCCGGCTTCAGCCTTGGGGCTTTGAGGCAGCGGCTACGTATCTTGTCTTCTCTGTTTGTCTCCCCCCCACCCCCACCCCCCAGTCTCCCATCATCAGACTAGACGTGCGCTCTGGTCACTTTCTTCCAAGGATTGTTCTAAGTTAGGTGACCTTGGGCAAACCGTGTAACCACGTGGAGTCTTGGACATAAGGCAGGGCTTGCTGTCAGGGTCAGAATAAATGACGAGTCCTAACAGTAAGTGCTCTGGAGAATGATAAAGAAATAGAAATAGCCTTCCCTCCATAATGGAATGAAAGATAACCATCGTCTTCTCTGTTGTTTGTTTGTTTTTTGCTTTTGTCTCTTTAGGCCGCACCTGCGGCATATGGAGGTTCCCAGGCTAGGGGTCTAATCGGAGCTGTGACTGCCAGCCTACACCACAGCCGCAGCAACACAGCATCTGCAACCTGCACCGCAGCTCACCGCAGCGCCAGATCCTTAACCCACTGAGAGAGGCCAGGGATCCAACCCGCCTCCTCATGGATCCTAGTCAGATTCGTTTCCACGGCGCCACAACAGGAACTCTCTGTCTTCTTTGTAATCAGTGTTTGATTAGAACCTGAAACGGGTGAACAGAAGCGAGAATTTGGTTTGAAGGAGGCTCACCCAACGAATCTTTACAGCTCTTCTTGAGGTAGATGAGAGCAGGTTTCCTTTTAGGCAGTCTGGGACGGGAAAGTTTCTAACAGCGCCACGGGCATTCAGACAGGCCGGGCAGCTCCAGAGCAATGCTTCGCAGGCGATGTGTATACAAAGCGCCGGGATCCTGTTAAAATGCAGATTCGGATTCAGCAGATCCGGGCCCACCCCGGATCTACTGAATCCAAAGCCGCATTTCTTGCCAGCTCCCAGGTGGTGCCCGTGCTGTGAGTCTGGGAACCACACTTTGAGTGGCAAGACCCTAGACTCAGGTATAATCCACGTGTCAGGCTGGATACAGACCTTCCTGGACTTAGGCTGAGCACTCTTGGAAAACTGAGTCTCTGGAGTTTTGAAAATTTTTTTAAAAATAGGGATTTTCTAAAATGGAGAATCTTAACAGTAGATTAGAATTAATAAATATAGACAGATTGCTCTCCCCATGTTATATATCAAGTAACTGAAACACACAGAGGTTAATGATTTAGCCCTGATCACAGGGCTGGTTGGCGGCAAAATACTGTTTTTTTTTTTTTTAATTTTGTATTTCAGTTTTATTGAGATATAATTGACATAAAACACTGTACAAGTTTAAGAAATATATACATATATAAGCATAATGATTTCACTTAGATACTTCTGTAATGATTACTGCAGTAAATTTAGTGAACATCCATCATCTCATATAAATACCAAAATAAGAAATAGAAAAATTTCTTTGCTTGTGATGAGAACTCTTAGGATTGGCTCTGTTACTCTTACATATAACATACTGCAATGTTAATTATATTAATCATTTGTACATTACACCCTTAGGACTTCTTTATCTTATAACTGGAATTTTGTAAGTTTGACTACCTTTATCCCATCCCCCCCTTCTCCCACCACCACCTCTGATAACCACAAATCTGATTTCTTGGTGGCAAAATATTGTAAATGCAGTTTTCTTCATTCCCGGCTCTATCTCCTTTATCACATCTGCTCTCACACGTCCACGCACTCAGTCCCTCATTCATTCTTTCCCACCCTGGAGCACCCACTGGGGGCATTTGTCTCTGCTCAAAGCGCTGCAGCTGTCTCCGATGTCTGGTCCCGTGCCTGCCAGCCCCCAGGGCACCCTGTCTGGAGGACACAGTCGAAAAACAGCTTCCTCTGTCACATTTTCCATGCACTGCGCTGTCCCCAAATCCCATTCTGAGTGGGGAAGATACAGCTCTTGGGGAAGAAAATGGATAGACAGGCTAAACGGAGCGATGTTAGAGAAGAGCCACCACCGTCCTGCCGTTTAGATCCGTTTAAATCATCTGACCGCAAACTAGACTCAGGGCAGGCAGTTTTTTTATCGGGGACGCTAGCCATCCTTTTCAAGCTCAGCTGGAAGGGGTCAGCCTCAGCGTCTCAGCTGGTGGCAGCCTCTGCCATTTCTCTACCTGCTTCGGAACCTCGTGCTCTAGTTCGACCCCAGCAGCCCCGCTGAGGGTGAGCAGCGCTCACTCCAGCGGGAGGGGAATAATTAGGAAGCCTTAGGCAGGCTTTGGAAGCGACCTGGCAGCTCTTTGTGCCCGTGGAATTTTGCTGAAAGATACTCCGCTCAAAGCAGGTAGCAGAGGCACCTGCAGCCATTTGCTGGGCGGCTATTTCAAGTTGGGGTTAGTAGTAGAAAATAAGTCTCGAGAAACACCTGCATGTTAAACCCGTATTGTCTGAACGGCCCTCTGACTGTCTCAGGACCCCTGAATCTGCATGGAAAAACCTACAGCCGCGTAGTCCATTCCTCGAAATTTTTTAAACCTTGCACAGAGTGGCAAGGACAGTAGACTGCTTCAGACACAGACTGGGCCCTAAGATATCTGCAGACCCCATCTGACGCCAGGGGTTCCTCTGAAGGATTTGGGAACAATGCGCACTAATTATGACCTTGAATACTGTCACTCCTCAACGGCACTAGGATGACTGCTTAAAGGAGTGCTTTGGTAAATGGCTCAGTAAAATTAAGAATATTCTTATAGTGTAAATGACCTACTGCTCTATATTTCTTCTCTTCTTTTTTCTTTTCCTTTTTTTTTTTTTTTTTTGCTTTTTAGGGCCGCACTTGCAGCATATGGAAGTTCTCAGGCTAGGGGTCAAATTGGAGCTGCAGTTGCCAGCCTATACCACAGCCACAGCTGTGCGGGATCCAAGCCACATCTGTGACCTACACCACAGCTCACAGCAACACTGGATCCTCAACCCACTGATCAAGGCCAAGGATCGAACCCGCATCCTCATGGATTTTAGTCAGATTTGTTTCCACTGAGCTACCAGGGGAACTCCCAATGTATTTCCAAGTTTGCAGTCTTTTCTTTGGTTTTCTTCAGGTGGGCAGACAAGGGCTACTTCTGGTATCCGACAAGGCCAGGTGTCACAACAGCACATTCAGGGCAGTGCTGGTAAAATGATAAGCGCTTCCAATTTATTTATTTTTGTCTTTTTGCCTTTTCTAGTGCCTCACTCATGGCACGTGGAGGTTCCCAGGTTAGGGGTCTTCCTTTCCTCTAGAGCCAGTACCTTCTTTTCCCCAAACACCTTCTCCTCTGGGTGCCCATCACAAAAATCCCATACTTGCTTGTGGGCCTATGGCTGGGTAACTGAAGCAATATTTCCGCTAGGGGAGGAGGCTTTCTGGACGTTTTGTCACAGTCCTTGGCAGGTGGCAGGAGACATTTACAAGCACCTCTTCCCATGAGTGAAGGTAAATAAGTGATTTCTCTTTGAAAAATTCAATATTTGAGGAGTGGCTGACCTTTTTTTTTCCTCCCATAGTGACTCTCAGAATAGGGGAGGGGGAAGATTGGAGACGAGTCCAATGCTCATGAAAATCACAGACAATAATTTGGATGGACAGCAAATTTCTAGATCCCAAAGGATGAAGTTACGGGGGTTAATATAATCCATATCTTTAAAGAGATGAAATTTAATACTCAACCACACGCTTTTAAGATGGAGGAGAAATAACTTAACAGCAGCATGTGTAAATATGGCTAAAATTTCCCTCTGCTGTGTGACGTGAGTGCCAGAAAGGCTAAGTCAATTCTAGGTGCATTTTCTATGCTTCAAGAGAAGTATACAAAAAGGGGGGGCAATAATTTCATTCTATTTTGAGGTGTCATCCTGTGAGCAACCAGGTGATGAAAATTTGTAGGAGAGCGGTGAGTTTTAGAAACTTTGGCTCAAGAGGAATTTGGTTGGCCTTGATGGAAGCAGGGAGAGGGCTGGAGGGCTCTAGACAAAGACTTAAAAGGGCTGTTCCATGGACCAGATGGGTCACACATATTCCGGTGGCTCCAGCAGACAGAAGCAGAAACAACATAGAGAAGTTGCAAAGAGAGAGGTTTTAGTTCAGTGCAAGAAAGGACTTCCTGGCAGAGGTCTCCTCTAGGGGCACAGAGGAGTAATTTCTAAAGTCAGATACATTTAAGAAGAGGCTGCAAGCTCGCTTACTGAATTACTTCCTAGTGGGTTAGTCTAGATGGGTCCCTGAAGTCCCTTCTCACTCTGTGGCCGTCGTTCTCTCCCCGTGTTGTAAAAAGCCAACTGGCACGAAAGAAGAGAGATGCAGCTTAGGGTCGGTGGAGTAGCCATCACTATCCCATCCTCACCAGGGCCTGGAGGGCAAAGCAGTTAGGCAGCTGTCCAAGGTGCTGGGTGGGGGTGGTCTGTTTGTTGGCAGTTCTACTCCGATTTTCATTGTTTTCTAAAATTTTTATTTATTTTTTTAATATTATTTTGTTTTTTAGGGCTGCATGTATGGCATATGGAAGTCCCCAGGCTAGGGGTCCATCAGAGCTACAGATGCCAGCCTACCCCACAGCCACAGCAACACGGGATCCAAGCCGTGTCTGCGGCCCACACCACAGCTCAGGCCCACGCCGGATCCTTAACCCCCTGAGCGAGGCCAGGAACTGATACAAGTTGGGTTCATTCCTGGAAACTCCTCATGTTTGTTTTAATGCCGTCTGGGTTTTTGGCTTTTCTGTTTCTTATATAAATCTATTACTTCCTGCCCACACACACACACACACACACACACACACACAATCAGGACTTTAACCAAAGCAAAGAGAGAAATATGTGAAAGAACCGACCACACAAATACCTGGGGGGGGGGCCTTGTCACAGGAGCAAATGAATCTACCATTTTCAAAGATTAGGCTTGGCACCTAACAGGACTGTTTGACTAGACTGCTATTTAGAGTAGAAACTCACTGTGAGACGAATGCACTGACTTGCGTCTTGATTTCTTTACGTTAAGCTTTCTACGGTACATACATATCCTGAATTGAGATAAGAATCTTAGGCAGAAAATCACATTTACAGTGAGATGGAAGGAACACTAAACATTTCAGCGAAACATCTCTGCTGTGTTAGGTAGACACAGGAATACTGTGAAAGCACCACTCCTTAGGGCTGTGGAAATCAAGTAAGTTAACACATGCAAAGAACTAACAACTATACCAGGACACAAACAAAAAGTTAGCGTTTATGTATTGTGTTTGGGAGGTCTCAAGATGACCCCCAGATGTGAGTTTACTAGAGGGACTCACAGGAGCCAAAAATGTGGTTACGCTCACAGTGAGGGTTTGTTACCGCACAAGAATACAGATTAAAATCAGCAAAGGAAGAGGTGCTTTGGGTGGAAACCAGGTACACTGGGCCAGTTGCAAGCTTCTGGTTTTCCTGCCTGTAGTCACACAGACAGAGCGTCTTAATGATGTGTGATAACACATGCCAAGTGTTGCCAACCAGGAAAACTCACTCGTGTCTCGGTGCCCAGGGTTGTTTTTGATTTTTTTAGAGGGGTGGTCAGTCCCATGGGTGACTGACCTTAGCTACTTGGTCTTCAGTTCTTCCACCTCCTCCAACGAGAGGTCAGAATGACACAGTGGAACCCAAAGCCCAGGCACGGAAAACAGCATCCACCATAGACCACATTGTGGGTGTAAACCACTTGGCATGGCCCCAAGTCTCAGATACACAAAGATACTTGATCAAGCAGGATACTCCAGGGGTTCAGAGGAGCCAGTCAAGGGACAGTCCTAAAGACTTTTGGAACGTGGAGGGTTTGGGCAACTCGGTTAACAATTTACTACACATATATGTAAATCTTGTTGGAGTTCCCACTGTGGCTCAGAGGTAATGAACCTGACTTGCATCCATGAGGACGCGGGCTTCATCCCTGGCCTCGCTCGGTGGGTTAAGGATCTGGTGTTGCTGTGACTGTGTCATAGGCCAACAGCTGCAGCTCCAATTCGACCCCTAGCCTGGGAATCTCCATATGCTGCAGATGTGGCCCTAAAAAGCAAGAAAAAAAAAAGTCTGTGAACATTTACTGAGTGTCTACTGTGCATAGCTCTTATAATCTCTCTATAAAGCTGGAAAATAATTTCAGTTTCCATCCATGTTATAAACACAGGAAATTGTTATTACTCCAAAATAAAAGGACACATCAGAAACTAAAGATTGCTGTCATTATTGCAAAAATGCTGATAATGGAGCGCTCCGTAGGAGTGACTCTAGTTACATGTCAGATGCTTTATGTAGAGTCTTGGTTTCAGTCTTTCTCAACAACACTGGAAGGTAGGAAATAGCTCTGTTTTACAGAGAATAAAGGTCCAGAATTCTAACTCTCCCAAGACTCTTCAGTCAGTAAGGGGTCGAGTCTGCATCTATTATCTGATTCCAAATCTCATGGTCTCTCTCTCTTTTTTTTTTTTTTTTTGGCCATGCTCACAGCATGTGGGAGTTCCTGGGCCCAGGATCGAACCTGAGCCACAGCAGTGACAACACCGAATCCTTAACCTGCTGAGCCACCAGGGAACTCCTAAATCTCATAGTCTGAACATCATATCTGATAGTTTCCTATGTCCTTGAGAAAGAAAGGCTCATTTTGAAACATTAAAAATCCAACAAAATTTACTGGGCTTTATACATCTCGAGATCCATGGAATGTTTAGACAAGGGGGCAGATTTGTGGCTAGAACACGGGTTTGTTTTATCAAGAGAAGAGATTCTTGCCAAGAAGATTCCAAGATGCTTCATCCATAAAAACTTGGTGAAGAGGACCCAAAAGCAAGGAAAACAGAGCTACAACAGGGGAGGAGAAGTTCTATGGTCCTTTTGAGTGTCTTGGTTGTAAACGGAACATAAAGTCTGAATGTCCCTCCAAGGTCCCAAAACAGCTGCCACCATGAATTGTCTGTCATCCTATCTTTTTCCTTCCCCTGTTGCTAGATCTCAGTCGGTGGTGGAAGCTGGGACCCTGAAACATGAGGAGAAGGGAGAGAACGAGAACACCCAGCCACTCCTAGCTCTGGACTGAACCCCGAGCCGCCCTGTGCTCCTGCACGTCGCCAGCCCTCAGTGGCATCAGCCGCCAGGAAGCACATGCGCAACCGACCCCACGACACATGCGTTCGCCTCGACCCAAGGGCCTCCACTCCTGCCACCCAGTCATGACTGTCACCAGCCATTGGTCTGAGCAGCCAAAGTTGAACGAAGACTTGAGAGATGCTTTTTTTTTTTTCCCCCAATGAGGGACCTGGAGAATGAAGTGAGGCCACTATGGGAACAAGATCCCCACTGCACCCCATATTCATGGTGTTAAATGGACTGAAAAGAGACAAACTCAATTTGATGCACATACTTCATTAGGACGAGGATTTTTCTGAGGCATCGCAGAGACTCTCTCTAGCTTTTGCAGTTTAAGACTGAGTACATTTCCGGGTAGATTCGTAGGAATTAAACTGTGCAGACACAATTGTCAAGTTTAATGCAGAGCAAAGCCCCAAGACAGTAGTGTCTCCGGTAATTTCCATTTCTATATCGAATTATTTTCTTTGACCTCATCACCAGCATCAAATTTCAAATTATTCAGCCTGAGAGTATGTTCTTGTAGGTCTGGCTCTTTGCAGAGTTTGTTTATTTTGATATCCTGCAAAAATGATTCGATGTGACATCTTTAGTCAGGCCGCCAGATGATTATCGTGAGCAGATTTTAAACAAAGACGCATCATTTGAAATAGGCCTGTTGCATCTTAGCAATGCGACTCCCCAGGGGGATACGTGTCCTGTGGGGGGGGGAGGGGGTCTCATTGAAAAAACGTCAGTGATTAATGAATCCATTCAAGTTGCCTCATTTGGGTCACTACAGCAAAGAAAAGCGCTACAAAAGCATTAAACCACCCCCCCCGCATCCCCCCACCTCCTCCTGCAACCAGTCAAAAGTGTAGAGAAAGGGTCTGGCTGCTGCTGGAAGGGTAGGTGTCAATCATGGATGAAGTAGGATGCCTAAGTACCCAAGAACTGAAAAGAAGAGGAGACTAGGAATGCGGGATGAAATGCCAAAGATCATTTTATTTCTTTATTATCCTTAGAAATGGGGTCCCCCACTGTCCCTTCAAAGGAAATTGGATGAAAATAAACAGATACCATGGGATATGATGTCCTTACTTGTGCCACGTTTCCCAAAACCAGTTGTATGTTTTCAGCTCTCTCTTACTCTCCCAGCCATCTGCATGACATGGGCCTTCACTGTTAGGGCCAGTTGGTGCTCAATGTCAAATAAAAAACATTTTAGTTGATAATGAGCAGTAAAATATGATTTTATACTTTTAAGTATCTGAGAAGTTTATTTGTTAGCTAAAAAAAATTCAAAGGAAAGAGGTGATTCAACTGGCCATAATCATTCTCATTAGATGTTATCATTAATCTTTATCATTTATCACATCTTTCTCAACAGATCTGGTGTTTTATTTTTTTTTCCTACTGATAGAAAGTAATAACAGAAGTGATTTTTGGATTCCACCCTTGAAATAAATTTAAAATATTTCTCAACTAATTGTATCACAGTATAAATAAAATCAATTCATTTTGCGTAGACATTTCCAATAACAAAATAATGACATTGAAATGATTCTACCAATGCAGTGACTGAATTACTTTTCTTATATACCACTATATAGTGGAGAAAAATGAAGAATTCAAGCAAATTAGAAAACCCATTTTATGACTCGAGTTTATAAAACAGGTGTGGGATCCAAGTATTTAAAATGCTACTGGAGTCAATTACGGCCAATGTTTTGCAACAGTAATAATAATTCTGGCTTTTCAATTGGCAATATTTAGAATCCTACTGTAGTGACCTGATTTTAAATACCACATTATAATTATTACTAAGTTAAGAGCTAGTTTTTACTCTATTCCACGATTTCATTAAATGAATGTAACAGGTGATGGTTCAACATTGACAACTTATACTTTAAATTTCCTTATGTGTATGCAATATACATACAAGAACCAAATTCAGTGACATGAATGTTACCATATGAACACTGGGTTGTATTGTCCTTTGTCAGTCATTTCTTCTGTTCAATAAATACTGAAGGACACACATGACTTGTTATTTTGCAAGAGTTCGCCTTTTTTCTTGGCTTCAGTAATGAATTTTGATATTTTCCATCACATGCATCTTCATCTATTTTAGTGGGATTTTTCAATATCGGCAGAAGAGAGGGAACAAGATAAATACTGTGCTAACTCTTCCACGGTAAGCTCATGTCCTGAAGGACAAGCAAAAGGGGTCCATTTCAATTTTAAAGAACTGTTTCTTAAGTGAGACACAGAAAGCATCCTTGGAGTTCCCGTCATGGCTCAGCAGTTAACGAACTCGACTAGTATCCATGAGGACACGGGTTCGATTCCTGGCCCCACTCAGTGGGTTAAGGATCTGGTTTTGCCGTGAGCTGTGGTGTAGGTTCGACCCCGAGCCTGGGAAGCCGCATATACTGCAGGTTTGGCCCTTTAAAAAAAAAAAAAAGCAAGCATCCTTCTTTGTCCTTCAATGGAAAAGGAAGCACAAGTGGTTTGTTTTTTTTTTTCTACCTGCAAATGAAGTCTGGTAACTTATGGGTCATCTCCAGCATTTTTGTTCATATTGGCTTAAAATTCAGTGCATGAATATTATTACATTCGTATAGCTAACATGTCTAGTTAGTTCTGATTTAAAAAATCACGAAATTGAGCGCCTTGACGTGCTGCTAAATTAATGATGTGATCTTCTTTGGAACGAGGAGGCAACGGTTACTTCTATGCTGTGGGTAATAGTACAGTTAAATGAGCTGTCATTGCCATCTCAAGGTGACGCTTAAATGGCAGGAGTTTCTCAAGCCAGGGCGAGGTAAGTGTCTTCCAAACGATTTCAAAGAGGAAAGCAACATTGCCATGCTGCACCCAGGACAGAGTCCAGCATTCTCGGTCTCCCGCTCTCCATCCCTCATATTTTTACAGAACTGTGATGGGAAACCCTCTCGAGGGCCTCGTCACTCACAAGGACAAACAACAGAAGCCATGCTGGATTCCAGCCCCGTTTCACGGATGACAAAGGGGCCGCGAGGCAGAGGTCCCAGCAGCCCGCAGCTACCCGACCCCGAGAGAAAATTTCCACTTGGAGAAATTTTACATTTTTTGCCCTCAATGGCTATGCTTGACAAGAAAAACATTTTTACACGTCATTTTTATAACTCAGTATAGAATGATTCCAAGTCCCTTTTCAGTGTAAAAAAAAGTTCCTCTTAGAAAGAAATACCGTTTTGACAGTATCTCCACCATTCACAGAGCGAGGAGAGAAATTAAGAGAAGACAAAAGAGCAAATCGACCCAGTGGGTGGGGAGCAGTCCAGTTCACAGACACTGGCATAATTATGTCCTCCTTTGTATTAGGAAAATAGGATTTTTTTTTTACTTTTACTAAAAGTAACTAAAAGATGGGAATCCGAGTTCACCAGGGAAGCTACAGCTAGAAGTAAAGCATTTACACAGCTTGTCACTAAAATGAACAAAGCGTCGTGGTGTGTGATGACAAAATGAGCTCACTACCCTGGAAAAATATAACTGCAGAGAAAAATTACAAACTAAAGCAATTATTCACAGTCTCTACACCTAGTCTCATTTATGCTGATTTTGCCTACTTTGAGTGGAAAAAAAAAATCTTTGGCCGGCAAGGGAGAAGCGTCACGTGTTCACCTGGAATACGGGCATCAGATTGGGGCTGTCCTGGGTGAAAAACGGCAGGTCTTTTCTAAAAGAACTACAGCAAGGTAAGTACCCCCTTGAGCATCTTCCAATCCCAGGAGGAGGTTTAGAAATTTTTCAGGCTGCAAATCAAGGGAATTAAGGGCTGTGGTGTTTGAATGTCTATGTCCACACTCAAGGAGTCGGAGCCTCTCCAGCTTGCACGACAGGCTAAATCGCAGGAAGGCTGAGTCTCTGCTGGGGGGTCAGCTCCGGGTGCCACACATCCACGATGAAGATCAGCCGGAAAGAGTCCGCATCCTGCCACACCTCGTGCTCAAAGGAGTCGTCAAAGATGAGCACCTTGCCTTCTTCCCAGGTCCTGGAACAGAAGGGCGTGGGAGCTCGTGACTCAGATGCCCGAGGTCTGCCCCACGTCTAGGTTCAGGCAGGCGTTCTCAAGGTCACCTTTGCCCTATGGCCAGGTAAGTGGAACCCCAAGCCAGAATGTGTTCTTTCCTTGGTGATTAAGAAAGAATTTCAGGGAGTTCCCATTGTGGCTCAGCCAGTGAAGAACAAGACTAGACTAGTATCCGTGAGGATGCGGGTTCAATCCCTGACCTCACTCTGTGGGTTAAGGATCTGGTGTTGCTGTGGTTGTTACCGTGCCGCACAGCTGCAGCTCTGATTCAACCCTTAGCCTGGGTTCTTCCATAAGCCACAGGTGCAGCCCGAAGGAAAAAAAGGGGGGGGGAGAGAAAGAAAGAAAGAAAAGGAGAGAGAGAGAGGGAGAGAAAGGAAGGAAGGGAGAAAGGAAGGAAGGAAGAAAGGAAGGAAGGAAGGAAGGAAGGAAGGAAGGAAGGAAGGAAGGAAGGAAGGAAGGAAGGAAGAATTATTTCAGGATCCTACCATGAATATTGATTTTCAGTACTTAATTCTGAAGGTGTACAAAACACAGGGGACTAATGTAGGGGAAACTTATTCTTGGTACAAACCCAGGCAAGGCTTGTTTAGTCAGGCAAGCACCCAGCGGCTCATTCCCAAGGTGACCTCCCAGAAAATGACTCCATGGTTTCGTTGTTGGCAGTTCCGAGACTGGCGCAGCCCGACACACAGCACTGAGGCTGAGGCATCTCTGTGTCCTGCAGGATGCCTGGCATGGTGTGCGTGTATCTCCAAACGATTCTCTTTTCAACTTGTTCCAAACGTTAAAGTGTCATTTTATGGGAGGGAAGATGGTGTATATTTCTAATGTTATCTGCTATGAAAATGGGTTATCCACAGAATATTTATTTTTTTCTTTTTACAGCCGCACCTGTGGTTTATGGAGGTTCCCAGGTTAGGGGTCAAATCAGAGCTGCAGCTGCCGGCTTACATCACAGCCACAGCAACACCGGATCCAAGCTGCTTCTGTGACCCATGTGGCAGCTTATGGCAACGCTGGATCCTTAACTCACTGAGACCAGGGTTCGAACCCACATCCTCGCAGACACAATGTCGGGTTCTTAACCCATTGACCCACAACTCCTCCATGGAATATTTTACATGAATACTGCAAAACATCCTTTAAGGCTTACAGTATTAATTCATAAGATATCTAAATATGGTATTAGTCTAAATAAAGCCACCAAGAGAGAAATATAGAGGGGGCAACCATACAGTGCCTTTCCAACCCAAAGAAAGTTGATTAATTATGCCAATGTTCGCTTCTTTTTCAAATAGGTATTGATTGCCAATATATTAAATGCTAAGATATGCTTTTAAAACAAAAGTTACTAGGAAATTTTCTCTAGATATTGCATGATCACAAGGAAGTTTACCTTAGGGAAATAATTTGTCTTTTTATGAGCATTACTGGGTGATTAATCAATATTAAATTAAATAATATTACATATTGCAGGGTTTCCCAACTGCCAGATAATTCTTTATTGTGGGGGCTGTCGAGCGCTCTGTGAGACGCTTAGCGGCATCTCTGGGCCCCCCCCCACTGAGTGCTAGAAGCGCTCTGCTACCCACTGCGATAATCAAAAATGTCCGTATTCATTGCCTAACGTCCTGGGCAGTGAGCTGGGAGACAGTTTCATCCCAGACATATTAATGACTTACAATAAAATGTGCAAATTATTTAGAGTAACTAGTAGAGTAACAAACATTTGCAAATTCAAAGTTCCTTGGAGTTGGGAACCCATCCTCTTACTTCCGGTCCCGTTCCCCCGCCCCACGCGCCTCATGTGCTGTCTCACACACCCCCGGCCTCCGGACTTGCACTCAGTAAAAGAGTTGCTTGGCTCTTTGATCCAGGTCCTCTGAAGGTGCAGCGTTCCACTGGAGTCCCGTCCCAGTGTGACGAAGGACAGAAATATATAGACTCAGGAACAAAGGACAGAATAAGTATTCCTCACCGTGCCAAACCAAACTTGAAAAGAAAGGCAAAGTTACGAAAAGAAAAAAAAAAGGACAAGAAAAAAGAAGTGAGATGACCCACAGCTTATCCAGTTTGGTGGTCTTTCCCCCTCGGTCACAGTGTTATCGGAGGGACGAACGGATAAGCCCACACCATGGGCAGAAGGTGAGGGAGGAGGTTCTCAAAAGAGCCAGACTGTCTGGGACCGAACCTTGGTCCCAGCATTACAGGGGAAGGGACGGTGCCCCACGCCCCACAGCACGTTCCCCTGGAGGATGTGAATGCAACCTTACAGGGACAAAGGGCCTCTGCAGCTGTAATGAAGCTCAAGATCCTGAGGTGAGATCATGCTGGATTAGGCTGGGCTCTAAATCCACTAAGTGCCTTTACAAAAGAAGAGATGGTGCCGGGAGGAGGTGATGTGACCACAGAGGCAGAGATGGAGGCTGTGCCTACATGGACACAGAGGGCAGAGCCCGCAGCCACGGAAGCCAGGCGGGGGCGAGGAACCACTTCTCCCTCAGCGCCTCCAGGAGGAACCAACCCTGACATACCTTGAGTTCAGATTTCTGGCCTCTAAATTGTGAGAGAATAAATTTCTGGGGTTTTGATTGTCTTTTTATTTTCCTCTTTTTATGGCCACACCTACGGCCTATGGAAGTTCCCAGGCTAGGGGTTGAACTGGAGCCGCAGCCGGTGGCCTACGCCACAGCCACAGCAACACAGAGTCAGGGCGAATCTGCGACCTACACCACAGCTCATGGCAACGCTGGATCCTTAACCACTGAGCGAGGCCAGGGATTGAACCCACAACCTCATGGACGCTATTTTGGCTTCTTAACCTGCTGAGCTGCAATAGGAACTCCAATTTCTGTTGTTTTAATTCACTTAGGCTGTGGTACTTTGTTACAACAGGCCCAGGGCTCTAATGCAAATATCAACACCTATGAAGCCTAGTGACCTTGGGGACATTACTTAGTATGTTTATTCATTGGCCTCCTCCACTGAAAAATAGCTTTTGTTTTTGTTTTTTACATGTGGCATATGGAAGTTCCCAGGTGAGGGGTTGAACTGGAGCTACAGCTTCCATCCTACACCACAGCAATGTGGGATCCAAGCCACGTCTGCGACCTACACCACAGCTCATGGCAACGCCGGATCCGTAACCCACCGAGCAACGCCAGGGATCGAACTCACGTGTTCATGGATTCTAGTCGGGTTCATTACCACTGAGCCACAAGGGGAACTCTGAAAAACTAGCAATTTTAACAATCCCAGTTAGTTGTGAGGGTTGAAGGGTGGATGTAGGCAGAGTTCTAGAACCACACTTGGCACACAGCAAGCACAGTGCATTGCCACTTGTGCGTTCTTATCACGAATATACGGGTACAGGCTCTGAGGAGCACCTGGGCAACAGCTCTGAGTCTTGAGATCAGAAATGATATTTGCTTTCTTTATTGTGCTTCTCTGTGTTTCACAAATTATGTAGCAGGAGCGAGCACGCGTCAGTTTTGTTGTTGGAAAGCATTTACTAATTTTAAATGATCATTCGATTTGTAGCCATAAAAGGCTGCACACCTGCAAGCCCATCCTCAGATTAAAAAAAAAAAAAAAGCCGTGCTATGTTGTGCAGTGACAGAATCGTCTTTTAAAAAAAATTTTCATTAAAGCATAGCTGCTTTACAATGTTCCTTCAATTTCTGGAATCTTTAAACAACACGCGTGAGCACTGGCAGGAATCGCAAAGCGCTGGAGCAACGGCGGTTTGATTATTAACACCCAGAACTACCTCGCACCGACTGCTCCTCTTTCAAAGGCTGAGACGCTCTGAAAGATTGCTTCCCATGCATGTGATGCCTGGTATGTGAACTTCTGTCTCCACGCTAATAGTACTTCCACGGTAACAGCGTGAAACTTCCAGATTTCATATACAGTCTTTCCGTCCTCAGAGTTTATAAACCGACTCTCCTAGTCGGATAATCGAGCTATTTGCACTATAAGCATTGCACAGTGCTTTAATTTAATTGACCTATTTCTCTCATGAAAAACCACTCTTTTTTTGGAACGATGCACTTAGCCTGACCCAACAACCCGGGTGAAGGGTTATTAAGGATGCGAATGTAAGGCGACATAGAGCAAACGCAGCAGGAGGGACGCGGAGAAGGCTGCTGGCCAGCGGCGATGAGGGGAGGGGCGGCACTGGCGCGTCCCAGCCCCTGGGGGATGAGACCACGCGGAGCAGTCTGTCCTCTGCAAAATCGCCTCCCCGGCCCAACGAGAGGCGGGCGGGCGGGTGGCAAGTGCTTTTTAATAATCACGGTGAATTTGTAAAATATACCGTCTACAAATCGTTGTTGTCAGCAGCTCCTTACCGCCGTGTGGAGGAAGCTGGTTCTGAGCCCAGCGGGGACAGAGGCGTTGCTGAGTCAATGTTCTTATTCAAGATCACCCTCTAAGTGAGTCACAGCACCGGGCTTAGAACCCCTCCCCACTTCTGGCGGGTGTAGACAGTCACTCTCGCCACAGTCTCAACTTCTGGGGAGCGGCTGGCAGTCCTTTCCTTTGTCAGCCCCGGCCACCAGGTGTCTGCTGGGTGCCGGGAGTGGGAAGGCACCTGAGGACGTGCTCTGGGGCAGGTTCCTCAGGTCACCCCTGCATTTGGAGCCCCCCTTGGCTTCCCGGGTGAGCCCCCAGCCCACCTACCTGCTCCCCTCCTGGGCCTCCAATGATGGGACCAGTTCCAGACCCTCCCCTCTTCCACCTGTTCCTAAGAGGATTTTGATCTACTAATTTTGTTCTAAGGATCTACAGCAGAGCATATAGGAGATTTTTAAAAAATCGAGGGCAGGAGGGAAGTAGAGACAGGGAGAATGAACAGCACATTAAAGACCCTCAGGTGGTACCTAGAGGAGGTCCGGGGCCTCCACCGTCACAGCTCTGTGGTTCTTACTGATCTCCAAGGAGCTGGCCTTGTCGGCCTTGGCCTTCCCCAGCATTTCCCTTGCCTCCTCTCTGTATCCCCTGGGTTCCCCGACCCACTCCCCTTTGCAGAGAGACCCTGCGGATCCAAGCTGAGTTGCCAAAGGCTTGGCAAGATCCATTCCATCCTGTAAGAACCTTCTCCGTGTCTGGCCACAATCTCTGCTTCTTCCTCCTGGTCCTCCCAGCTTTGCCCTCTGCTGCCGCACCTCCTTTCTGCCTTCAGAAGGCAGATGTGGCCACAGACTCTCAAGCTTCCTCTAGAACACCCCCCTAAGTCTGCCTCTCAAATCTTCATGTCTGCACTTGACCCCTCTCCTGAGCTCCAGCCCTCTCTCTCCAGGGGACCCCCGGATATTTCCTCTACTGTGTTCTAACAGCTACTCTGAAAATATGAACACTGAATTCATTACCTGTTCCCCTGACACACCTCATGCCTCCCAAGCGCTCAGCATTTGCTAGGGCATCAACACCCCCCCCCTACTGACCAAAATGGGAACTGCATGTCACCAGGGACCCGCCTCCCTGGCCCCACACGCTCAAGTCATCTGAGTCAGCCTCCATCACATCTCCCGCATCTGCTCTTCACTCTCCCTTTCTTTTCAGGATCCCAGCACCAGCTCTTCTGGGATGGGACCGTGACGGTCTGTTAGCTGTTATTCCCGAACCCTCCACAGGATCACCCATGGTTTCCAGAACACGCTCCTAGCAAAGGTTCGATCTCTTTGTTTGTATTCAAAGCCTTCCATGATTTAGCTGCTAACCCAAGCTCTAACTTCTCACCCTCGTTCTGTATATGACGGTAAGTCAACAAAGAAGCCATTCGATGGAAGAGCTCTAATGCCTGGGGAGCCGCCTTGCAAATCCAGAACCTCGACCAGAGCCAATGCATTCAAATCTGAGAAAGTGAAACCTAAGAACAACCCGTGACAAACAGGCAACCAGCCTTTGCCAAATAAGGGAACCACTCAGGCTATAACCAGTCAAATAATTTCCTTGTTTTGCTGCAGTATCTTCGCTATAAAAATCTAGCCCTCAGCTCCCGTCAGAGGAGTGCTGCTAACCGCCTTTGGTTTGGTGCTGCCTGATTTGAATCGTATTTGCTGAAATAAATTCTTGAAAAAAAAATTCTGGGTCTTTTTAGGGCCAGACCTGCAGCATCTGGAGGTTCCCAGGCTAGGGATCCAATCAGAGCTACAGCTGCCGGCCTACGCCACTGCCACAGCAACAGCAGATCAAGGCCACGTCTGTGACCCGCACCACAGCTCACGACAATGCCGGATCCTTAACCCACTGAAAGAGGCCAGGGATGGAACCTGCGTCCTCACGGATGCTAGTCAGATTCATCTTGAAAATGTTAACATGTGTCCGCTCACCTTTAACAGTATCCTATGCTCTTGGTTGCTGAAATCACTCGATATTCCTCATATGTGGCCTATAATGTTTGGCTTCTGTGCCTTTGCAGATGCACCTCTCTACTGGCTTTTTTTTCTTTTTCTTCTTTCCTTTCCTTTTTTTTTTTTTTTTTAATAGTCGCACCTCTGGCATATGGAAGTTCCCAGGCTACGGGTCGAATCGGAGCTGCAGCTGCAGCCTAAGCCACAGCCATGGAAACACGGGATCCCACACCGAACGGGGCCAGGGGTCGAACCCACATGCTCACAGAGACAATATCGGGTCCTTAAACCAGCAGAGCCACAACGGGAACTCCCTTCTCTTCCAGCTTTAAAGGTCCAAATCCTTCCTGTCCTTATTTGTTTATTTATTTGGAGTATGGTGAACTTACAGCGTTGTATTAGTTTCGGGTATACAGCCTTCCTGTCTTGAAAAGCCGCCAATCTCAAGGTTCCTGAGTCTCAGCGGCCATGAGCTGTCTGCCACTGTCCCACCTGCAGCTCCCCTGTCTGTGCCTCTCTCATGACTCAGGACTTTGGAGCTGTGTCGTCTCACCGATGGACACCTCTGGTGGAGAGAGGCCCGCTTGGGTCCCCCCACCCCAAGGGCGCGCTGTCGCGCCAGGTGTCTGCCGATAACCAAAAGGGCTCGGCAGTCCTGAGCCCCCTCCATCAGCCAAGGGCCGTGAGATACGTGTAAGAAGAAAACTGGTTTCTGCCCTCCAGGCACTTACAGCTCGACCACGGGGATCAGACTAATACATACGGATTAATAAGGAGCCATGGAAGGTACAGAGCAGGGCCACTGAAAACACACACTGTCCATACTCCACGAAGTCTGAACAGAGGTTCCCTTTCAGGAAATGCAATCGGATCTTGGTAATACATTTATGTTGGGTGGCTGAAAAGATGGAGCACTCCAAGTGATGAAAATAATAAGATGAGGGCAGGCAAAGACATTGGGAGAAGCTGCCCGAATACTCCCCCTTGTGCCTGCTCCGGCCAGTACCCGGGCTAAGTGCTTTGTACACATTATTTCGCTGAATCCATGTGACAGTCCCGCAGAGCCGAGAGCATCGTTGCCAGTTTTCCAGGCAAGGAGGATGAGGCTCCAGGGGATTAAGTAACTGACCAAGGTAACACAGGATTAGCCGGCAGAGCTGGGATTTGAAAAAGGTGGTCGTGTCCATGGCACCGTGCGGTCTCCGTGAGCGGAAGACAGAAACACCGCTCCGGGAAGGGGGGTCTTTGTACTGACGGGTAATTCAAGTTGTAAAGCGATAAGCACTAAGACGTGTAACAGGTGTAGGGCCCAGGGCAGGTGAGCTAACTCTGAAGGCAAGTTTGTCCAGCTAGAGAGAAAAGCAAGAAGGCTCAACACCCAGATGAGAGTGCGGCCCTAAAACTGCGGATTATCTCCAAGAGAGCAGAGAGCACAGAGATGGACGAGAAGTCGGCTGCCCACCCCAGGCTACTGCGGCTACAGAGGAAGAGAAATAATGCGACAGAACAGAGCTCTGTTGTAACAGACACCCATCCTCAGAGGCGGTGACGAAGAGAGAAGATGACGGGGTTGGGGGTAGGGGGACACATACTTGGTCTCGTTGGCACATCGGATCTTGCAGCCCTCCTTGGGGATCACCAAGCCCAGGTGCATTCGGAGCCTGCAGTTCGTGGGTCCCGTGTGTGGCCACACGTGGGTTCCCGGGTGCATGACGGAGTACTTGATCTGCACAGAGAATACACCATCCCGTTCATCCATTTATCAAGGCGTGGGAGAACTGCTACATTAACGTGACAGTATGAAATTACTGTCAATTTTGATTAGAGCCTTCGTAGAACTCAGAATTTATATTCCCGTCTTATTTCTTTGTGGGGGATCTAAAAATAAGGACTCCCATTTGCCACAAAGCTATAAATACACCGAACGTTTTCCACCCTCCATTCTGACATCAAGGGCATGAAATTATGTTTCATTAAAAAAGAATGAAAGAAGAGGCATTCGGTGGGTCAAAGGAAATAGCCAGGTCCCATAACGCTCCGTTTCCCCACATTCCTAACAACGGCCAGTGTCCTTCCCAGCCCTGGAAACACCGTCGGTACCTGCCCTCTTCGGCATCCTGTTGTTTCAGGGAATTTATCTAGTAAAGAGCAGGTTTTAGGAGCTCCTTTACAGGCATTTTCATTTTTTCTTCCTGGAACAATAAATGATTAAACCACTGTTAGAAACAAATCACAGGAAAGCTTTAACTCATCCCATTTTGACCATCTGTGGTCTGCAGCATCCGCCTCACTGTACGACACAAGCAGACAACAGATAGTGACCAGCAGAGCAAGGACCAGAATTCTCTACTCAGCCCTGGACGACAAGGCAGGTGCTGAACTGCTGAGACAGCGTCAGGTCCTTAAGATGCTGAGCCACAACGGGAACTCCCTCATCAGCAGACCTTTAATAAAGGAGATTATTGTGGAGGAACTGGGTGCACCCAGCGTAACCACAGGATCTAAATGTAGACAAGGGTGGCAGGAGAGTCAGTGCCAGAGTGGCACAGAATGAGAAAGACCTGCCCGGCCATGGCTGGCTCTGAAGATGGAAGGGGACCACAAGCCAAGGAACGCGGGCAACCTCAGGAAGCTGTCACCCCCTAGAAGGCAGGCAGCCCCCCGAGGACACGTCGACTTTAGCCCAGTGAGACACACTTCTGACCTCCAGAGCCATAAAGATAATACTTCTGAGTTATTTTAGGCTGCTAAGTCTATGCTGATTTGTTATAGCAGCCACAGTAAACTCACCCACTCCCCCACAAAGAAGGAAAACCGCTTATATTTCTAACCTCAAAGTGCCTTTCTGGGACTATATTCTAATCATCTACACATTTTCCATCAAAATGTAATGTGTTTTTCAATGTTCAGCTCATCCTTTATATGCTCCTAAAGAATAAGATTTAAATGAAGAGGGAAGGAGGTCTCTGAGAGACAGTGGTTTCTTGGAAGGACCATGTCAGGAACACAGGTTTTGGGACACAGTCTTAAGCATCCTGGACTATGCAAATTTCTTCGTCATCTACAGAATCACTGTTTCTGAGGGACAACGTGCTCAGGAAGGTACAGCATCATTTGCTCTCACGGAGGATTAAAATGATGTTTTGTTTTTTAAGGACAGAGACACTTTGATTTCTATAAGAAACTACTACATCTAAAGCTGAGTTTAATTTTATTTAATTAATATTGTAAGAAAATCCTAAACTGAGAATAAAATGAGAGGTACGGAGAAAGCATCTTCAAGGGATTTCCCTCAATATTTTAGAAAAACACCCTATATTAGTTTTTCCTAAGTAAACTTTTTGTCTGTGGAGTAAGATGTTAGTGGCTGATTTTAGTTTTTAATTGAATGCTCCAGTGAGTTTAATGAGAAATGTCAGTTTGAAAAAGCAGATTCCAGTATAAGCCATCCTAAGGCGTTTTGAAGCCCCAGCTTCCCCAGCCGTTCCCTACACTCTGCCTGGGCATGCAGGAGTCTCGGTTCTGGGTTCCGTGCTGTGCAGGCAGCGGCTGAGTGAAGTCTGGCTTTTCAACGAGCAACCACAGACGTCTGGACTTCCCATGGGCACAACAGTGAGGACTGAGGATGTGCCACTTGAGAACAGGTGTGTCTTACCTGAGTGATGGGTAAGGAGTGGGCAACTATGGATTAGGTCACTAGGCTTGCCACGTGGTCAGGGTTGGGTTAGAGAGTGCCTCCAGCCAGTGAGACCCATTAATCTTTTCTAGTCTGTGAACACACATTCTCTGTAGGGGGAGAAACCGTGTAGCAGATGTGTGACATTAGTGGATCGCCACTGGCAGTTTAACTGTTCTCTTGTGATCATGAGTGTTTAGAAGTGCATGCAGCCACAGCTCCACGGTGCCCAGCATGGGTCAGGGAGCACTCCCTTGACGTTCACAACACCTGGTGAGGGAGGGGCTGTTAGGGTTGTCTTTTACAGAAGAGGGACCCAGGTACAGAGCTGTCACAGGCTAAGTGGCGGAGGAGGAATTCCAGCCCAGCTGGATGCAGAGTCCATGTTTTTAACCACGACTTAAGACCATCTCCATTGCTTTATTATTACATATGACTATTATGTAATAATAAACTTCATCACTGCCATTGATCTGTATGTCTGACCTTTGAGAGTGCACACTGATCCCACTAACAACCCCATACTAGAGGCACAGTTTTCATCACCATTTTTCGGACGAGGAATCAGGCTCAGAGATGTAAGAACACACACACATCACACGCTAAGTGGTGCAGCCAGGACCCCAACTCTGGATTGTTGGGCTCCAAAGTCTGTGCTTTAAAGCCTGATTTACCATTTAGTTGAATCTTGGATTTGAACATAGGTGTGCAGAACAAACCATTCGTCTGTCCAGCAGCTGAACTCAGTGTGGTTGTATTACTCAAAGCAACTTTCAGGACGTGATAAATTTGTTTCTTTGGGGAAAGTCACCCCAGAAAGAGATCTAAATGCCAATGCAGATCTCAAAGAATCAACTGAAAATTTCATTTACATATGAAGACTATACTTTGTAGTATAGTCCACTTTATAGTATAGTATAGTATACTTTATAGTATAGTATAGTATACTTTATAGTATAGTACACTTTATAGTACAGTATAGTACACTTAATAGTATGGTACAGTATAATTTACAGTATAGTATACTTCATAGCATAGTATAGCATATTTTATAGTATAGTATCATACACTTTATAGTATAGTATACTTCATAGTATAGTATTGTATATTTTATAGTATAGTATACTTTATAGTATAGAATAGTATACTTCATAGTATAGTACAATTTACAGTAGAGTATACTTCATAGTATAGCATAGCATATTTTATAGTATAGTATAATACACTTTATAGTATAGTATACTTTATCGTATAGTACACTTTATAGCATAGTATAGCATACTTTATAGTATAGTACATTTTATAGTATAGAATAGTATACTATATGGTAAAGTATAGTAACTTTATAGCATAGTATACTTTATAGTATAGTACACTTTATAGTATACTTTATAGAGTATACTTAATAGTATAGTATAGTACAGTATGCTTTACAGTATATATAGTACACTTTATAGTACACTTTATAGTATAGTATAGTACCCTTTATACTATAGTAAAGTATAGTTTATAGTATAGTATAGTACACATTATAGGATGGACTATACTTTCATTTACATGTGAAGACTATACTCCATGAGATATTCATAAAGCTGAGATTTTTAAAGGTCCTGGGTTGTATCCCTCTTAAGTTTCAAGGCTTTACTACTGGAAGGACAAGAAGTTTATATGGGAGTTCCCATCATAGCGCAGCAGAAACATAAAAAAACATAAAGAAACATATCCAACTAGGAACCCTGAGGTTGTGGGTTTGACCCCTGGCCTTGCTCGGGGGGTTAAGGATCTGGCGTTGCCGTGAGCTGTGGTGTGGGTCACAGATGCGGCTTGGATCCTGTGTTGCTGCAGCTATGGTGTAGGCCGGCAGCTGTAGCTCCAATTCGACTCCTAGCCTGGGAACTTCTATATGTCGCAGGTGTGTTTCTAAAAAGCAAAAAAAAACTCCCCCAAAACCCACAAAAAAACAAGAGGTTTGTCTTGCGTGGCAATTATGATCATTTGACAGCGGCTACCGAGAACACCGTGTTGAGAAGGATTCAGAGGTTCAGCTCGAGCTCACCCAGAAAGGCTACTAGGACGGGTGAGCACCGTCTCCCACGGGCTCTGGGAGAAGGAATGCCTGCTCATGCGTGGCATATTTGCTAACTGTAGATTTTAGCGTTCATTGTTGGTGACAAATTAATAAATGAGCAAAGCAGATATTCTGTAACATTCACATAGCAATTGGAAAACATCTGTGGGGGAAAATCATTACGGATATTTGCTGATTCTTGTTTTCTCCAGCTCAAAAGAGTTGATCATTTAAAAAAGGAATACATACACTACAGAACTGATTGGGCTACTTAGAGACTTTCCATGATCCCCACTCACATGTGGATAGCAAGGAAGCTTGCAGTCGCAGCTTCAAGGCCTTCAAGCAGCCATCAGCATCCATCCTTTCCTAACCGGCCTAGACAACTGCCCAGTCTTCACTGAGTCGGGTACTCACGGGCCTCTTGTCTGGGCCTGAGCTCCCAGTGTGACTAAGAAACTGCCCTGCCGCCTCCTTCCCTACCTCTTCCCTGACCCTTCCAGCCACAGGGCTCCCTTTCCTCTGTCTTCAGGCCCGAGGGCATCTGCCTTCAGGGATGACAACTGCTTCTACACAAACTATGCTATTAGGTGCTTTCAAAATGCATTACACTGAATTTGCTTCCAGAAAATCATTACTGGATTCCTCCTGAAAGCATGGAACCACAAACAAAAGGCAACAAAGAACCTTAATAAAACTTCCTAAAAGAGAAACTATGGGACTTGTATTATTTTATGACAATAAAATAAAACTAGTAATTAATTTCTATTTAATTAACCGCAACTCATTGGAAAACACACACTTAACAAAACACACACACTTCTGAATTATTTCGACTCAAAATGGAGATCAAGAAAGAAATGCAATTTTTTTTTTAAATAATACAAGTGAAACTATGCATTACAGCTTAAGGCAAGTGTCCCAAGCCGCAGACCAGTCCACAGCTTTAAATGCTTTTATTAATGAAGAAGAAAGAATGGCAATAAATTTGCTAAAATGTTTAAAAGAACAATAAAATGAACAACAAAAAGAATAAGGGAGAAAGAAAAATATAAAAGCAGGAATCAGTGTAATTATGGAGTTCCCAGGTGGCCTAGCAGTTAAAAGATTCAGTGTTGTCACTGCCATGGCTCGGGTTCGATCCCTGGCCTGGGAACTTCTGCATGGTGCCACCAAAGAAAAAAGAAAGACATAGTCACAGTAAAGTGAGATGGAATTTGCAATTTGTATTTTTTAAAAGAACATAGATCACTCTGTCAAACTTAAAGAAAAAACCCAAAAAACAGGCAAACCATTCCACGGGTAGAAGGATTTAACAAAGACACCGAGAAAGTTAAAAATATTATAAGAAATTACTCTGAGTAATTCATGGAGAATCAAGTATAATAAAAAAATGTGAAAATGTACAAGTCAACCAATATTGTATGATTTCATTAATAGGAGGTGTCCAAGGCAGGCAAATTCATAGAAATAGAAAGTGCAATGGTGAGAGCCAAGGGCTGGGCAGAGGGCTCTGGGGCATGCTGTGAACGGGTCTGGAGTTTGAGTTTTGCAAATGAAACAGTTCTGTAAATTGGCTGCATGGAAATATGAATACACCTGACCCTATGGAACACGCGCGGTAAATTTTAAGTTAGGTGTATTTTGCTACAATTTAAAAAACTAAAAAAAAACAAACCCCAAACCTTACAAAAACCAAGTCGAAATGTTGCCTCCAACCAAACTGCCTCTATTATTTCCTTTCCTGTTTAATACTTCGATACGTCCCGTAATGCTTTGCACATTTCAACTTTATTGAAGCCTGGGTTTTTAGCAGAGACTAGGTTTCCAGAAATTACTGCCGGGACGTGTACTATTCTGAAGCCTTATTCTAGGAAGCCCAACAGCTTCCATGAAGCAAGAGGATGTTAATGGAACTGAGACATCAAATGAACTGGGGAATGCTTAAGGCCAACAGAATTGACTCATTCAGTGAGATGTCAATAGATAAAATTAGCATGCTGTTCACCTATTGACCCTATTATAGTTCTATTTAAAAAATCTTGTGGGCAGGAAGCTGACAGAGTCACTTGAAATCACGTAATCTCTGCTCTGATGGACATTTCCCTGAAATTATTACTGAAGGTGTTCTTCCTCCCCGACATGTAAATCTTAGTATTCTGAAAGCAAACTCAGATAAACGACTGTACTTCTTTGTCCTTTAATATAAACTGACTGCTTATCACCCTCTCAATTTACTCTCGGCAGCTAGAGACATTTAGTCTTCAAAGTGGATTTACTTTTTGTACCGCTATTGCTAACCCAGGTTAACTTGAATTTCCAAGAAGAGAATGGGCGAGAGCTTTAAAGATAAGATTCAGCGCTCTCCATTCTGAGGACAGGTGGATATGTTAACACATCAGACACACTCATATTGGAGCCTGGCCTATGTGCCTGGGCCTGGGTTCAGCTCGAGGAACATTAGGTTGACTGAGAACCCCTTCCTATGCTTGCTGAGCTCAGACACTAGTTATTCTGGACTTGTCATTCTGGTGGGTCACCATCCCTAACGGCTCTCACCCGCGGTGATACCGTTTAGGCACCAAATTGTCTCCACAGTACAGGAGCAAAGGAGGTTCAGGAAAGCTCCTTTCTAAAGCACTGATGAGCGCCTAATGGGCTTCTCAGTTATGCCTGCTCAGCAGGGCAACTCTTTGTAACAGATAGTTTACCAGGAAAGACCAGGAAAATCAAATACAATTTATATATACATATATACACACTATATATATACACACATAGATATATACAACATACAATGTGTGTGTGCGTGTGTGTGTGTGTATACATACACACATACACATATATACACATATACATTATATGTTTATCTAAATACAAATGCACAGGTGTACACACACACACACACACACACAAATGAGTGTTCATACATAGTTTTAAGAAGCAATGGATACATTTTGACAATCTGGGTTTCCCAGGGATGGTGGCTCTGGGAAATTATGCCAGAAGCACCCCTCCCCATCAGGTTGTGGAGAAGGATCTGGAAGTCAGGTGCTCACCTTGCTGCCACAGTGTAAACTGGCTCCAGTCACCTTTCTCCCTCAGGTTCTCATCTTCAGGCAGGAAGAGGCCCTGGGTTCTATCCATCACTGCAAGGCCTTCATCTCGGATTAACTTCCAGTTTCTTTCTAAGGACTAGAGGGAAGGTTCTGATTTTACTTGACTGAAAATATGCCTGGTAAAACATTTTATAATGACGGTAAGCTTTGTGTTGGTTGGTCTGATGAGTAAGTAATGAAAATTCTCCTCTCATCTGGATTACTTATTTCAAATTCCTCTGGGACTTCGTGTCAAGGCTATGAGAAAACCCACCTAATACTACCTTTCAGAACCAAACGCCATTGCAGCATAAAAATCTCCACAACTCCTAGGAACCTCAGAGAGTAATTCTCTCTATAATTTGTCTTTAGGTTTTGCCTAAAGGTTGCTTTTTTTTTTTTTTTAAGACTGTAACCCAACAAGAGGGCTAATCTTGTTGATCATGGCGCACCAAGACCCCGCCAGATGCTCCGTGTGACATTCCAACCACCAAACGGGAATACAGATCACAGACTCAATTCCACCTCTCAGCAGAGGTCCTCACAGATGCCGCTCAAGATGGGAAGTATTAATTAAGCTTTCGAGAATACTGGAAAAGTGTCCGTCGGAGCACGTAATGTCATAAAATTAATAGCGAACCAAAGCAAATAAATGCCCTCGTGTTTAGAATTCAACAAAACATTTCCTCGACTTCTCACTTATGAGGGTGATGCGGGCACCTGTCAGGAAGCGCACGGCCAGTGGGGTGGGGACCGAGGGGGACAGCAGGCCAGGGCAGGCATCCTAATGGCAGCCTAGTAGGAACCACCATTAGGAGAAAAGAATAAAAATTGCTCTCCTACTGTCTGAAAGCGGAAGGCTATACAGATATACTAGGATTTTGAAATGGTAATAATTTCACATATCTCTTCCTTAAATAAGAAGTGGATGGGGTCGTGGAGTCTGTGATAATGGACAGGCAAGAACACAACAGCTGACTTCAGCGAGAATCAGGGCTCAAGAACACAGAAGTAAAACCAATGAGTTACAAACACAGGCGAAGATTTTGACTCTTTTTTTTTTTTTCCTTGGTTTTTAGGGCCATACTCGCGGCATATGGAGGTTCCCAGGCTGGGAGTTGAATCGGAGCTACAGCTGCTGGCCACAGCCACAGCCACGCCAGATCCGAGCCACGTCTGCGACCTACACCACAGCTCACGGCAATGCCAGATCCTTAATCCACTGAGCGAGGCAGGAATCGAACCCTCATGGTTCCTAGTCAGATTTGCTAACCGCTGTGCCACAACAGGAACTCCCGCAGAGGAAGATTTTGACATGCGACAAACGGAAACAACAATTAGTACACTCTGAAAATGGATGGAGTTGCCTTGTAAAACAGGAGACTATCATTTGAATTATTCAAGGGAAGCTCGGTGGACCGATGACTGGGTAGAGTGAAGCCCACGATAACGTGTAAAGTGTTTTTACCGGCCCACGCTTTATGAATTCACGATTCAATGTAGGATAAACAGTAAGAAGCCAGGGAGATTGCTTAAGTGATCTTGGGTGCCAAAGACAGACAACCTCAGAGACTGGTGTGAAAACACGGTACCAGCTTCAGCCACATCTGGGGGACACCTGTTACACTGTGTGACCACAATACATGTATTAAAATAGTCTGGGGCGAGATAAAGATTTTAAGATGAGATATTGATTTTATACTTCTTTTTTCCCCTTTATTTCTTTTAGTCTACTGGCTTCTTAAAAAAAAAATTAGCTTTGAGGCATAATTAACATATAGAATTGTAGGATGTTTAAAGCTGATGTACACACACGTTGTGAAAGGAATCCCCGCATTTGACTAATGAACACATCTCACCTCATAATTTATTTATTTAATATTCTGGGGTGAGAACATTGACATTCCACCGTCTTAGCAAATTCCAAGCACACAATACAGTCATCAGCCACAGCCGCCGTGTTACATATACATCAGATCTCAGCACTTACTCATCTTAGAGCTGAAAGCTTTTACCATTTACCATACCTCTCCCTTTTCCTTCACCGCCTGCCCCTGGCACTCACCTGTCAACTCTTTGTTTCTAGGAGTCTCACTTTTGTTGTTGTTTTTATTTTTTTAACTTTTCAGGACCGCACCCGTGGCGTATGGAGGTTCCCAGGCTAGGGGTCAAATCGGAGCTACAACTGCCGGCCTACACCACAGCCACAGCAATGTGGGATCCAAGCCACATCTGTGACCTACACCACAGCTCATGGCAATGCCGGATCCTTAACTCACTGAGCGAGGCCAGGGATCGAACCCGCAACCTCATGGATCCTAGTCGGATTTGTTAACGGTTGAGCCACGAAGGGAAGTCCTGTTGTTTTTAAATGTAGCATCCACAGGGAAGCAGTATCACACAGGGTTTGTCTTTGTGTGTCTGGCAGATCTCGTGTGGTGTAACGCCCTCAACGTCCATTCATTTTGCAAATGGCAGGATTTCCTTTCTCACAGTTGAAGAGAGTTCCATAGTGCATTGGTGTGTGTGTGTGTATGTGTGTGTGTTCATATCTTGGTTACAAGGTTCATATCTTGGAAATAATTGTACAGTGAACACAAAAGTACAGCTACCGCTTCAATATTGTATTTTGAATCTTATTTGCATTTCTTTGGATAGCGACCCAATCCTGGGATGGCTGGGTCATATGTTGTTTTTCACAGTAGCTGCGCCAATCTGTTTTATATTTCAATTTCTATGAAACCCACCCACTGATTTGTGTCAAAATCTAGAGCTGATCCTATCATCACCCTGTTCTATGCTGGCACCGGTCATCTGTCCACAAATAATCTTGAAAACACGCCTCACAGAGTTAAAAAAAAAAAAAAAAAAAAAAAAACGTCCTGAGACTGTGTCCCATAAAGTGAACAGAAGCGGATGACTGACAGAAATTCCTGAGCTTGCCTTAGAGCTTGCTCAAAACCCTTCTGCTTGCAGCCTACCTTTGCCGAGCAAGCTCACCCGAATTATTTTGTTCCAAACTGCATATCCTCCGAGCTTTATGTAGCCTAAATGATACAATGTTTTCCTGAGCTATCTTCCAGGGACTTGGAGTCAGTTGTGTCTAGTTCAAATTGGAGCCACATAAGGCTGGTTGGGACCACCAACGCTAACTGGCCCTGTGTCGGTGGTTGATGAATGGCCTTTTGACTCCAGAGGGCCAAAACCTCCACCCCCAGATTATCTTAGGTGCCTCCATTTTCAAATATGCATTCTAGGGAGTTCCCATGGTGGCTCAGCAGGTTAAGAACCCAACATAGTGTCCACGATGCAAGTCTGATCCCTGGCCTCGCTCAGTGGGTTAAGGATCTGATGTTGCCATAAGCTGCAGCGTAGGTTGCAGATGTGGCTCAGACACAGCGTTGCCATGGCTGTGTAGGCTGTGTAGGCTGGCAGCTGCAGCTCGGATTCAACCCCTGGCCTGGGAACTTCCATATGCTGCAGGTGTGGCTGCAAAAATAAAATATATGAATGTATACTTATTCCGTGAAGAAGCATGTAACTCATACACGCTTGTGCCGAACACTGATCACCTCCCCTTTTCCTTATCTCCAATTACCTCTCCTCACACCTAAAACCACCCTGCTGCCTTAGCCCACAAATATCTCAAGCCCCTAGGCTGCAGGGAGGTGGATCTGAGACCAGGTCTCCCATCTCCGCCCTTGGCTGCCTCGTGAATAAACCCTTTCTTTGCCGCCACGCACCAGGCAGAGGAAACTGTCGGGTAACAAAAACTTCAGTATTACTTCATCCTAAGAAGGTAACTGATGAATAGTAAGTCACAGACTGAACAGCAATTCAGAGATACTCAAAAGCCCTTGCTTAGGTCCCCGGAGGGAAAGAAAACCATGGTTTTCTCAAGAATCCTAAAATCATGGAAAGGGAAGGAAAAAAAAACCCACACTCCAGATATTCATATCTTCTCAAAAGAGCCTAAATCACCAGCACTCCCCAAAGAAGCTATCGTATCTTGTTCAAGTTGTTAGATTAATCGATTCTTGTTAAACTGCCGCACAGACAGGGGAGAGCCACCAGCACATGGAATTACTTTTCAAAGGAGGTGACGGGTGCTTCATGCAGCAGGCACTGCTCACCCCACCACCACCCTTTCATTTCTTTTGAAAGCTGACTTTAGGGGCATCTTAGCTTTGGAAAGAGTTTATCTTTTATTCTGAAAATAGGGCATGCAGCCCCAGGGGAAAATGTTAAGGTGATCATACCTCTAAATAACACTCTAAAATTTGCCTTAAGAGCAGGCTGTCCTGTGAAGTGTCACTCCTGTCCCCTCCTACCTCCTCCCCCAGGGAGGTGTTGCTAAGGGGCTTTTCCAGGAGCAGCAAGTCTTTTTAAACACTTTGTCCTTTCTATACATGGCAGAGGTGCTGGACGAAGGACTTGTGCCCAAAAGGAGCAAAACAGTGCGAAAGAGCCTCCTGGTCCCCAACTGTTTTTTTTCTTTCTTTCTTTTTTTTGGTCTTTTTTAGGGGCATATGGAGATTCCCAGGCCAGGAGTCGAATCGGAGCTGTAGCTGCCGGCCTACACCACAGCAATGCAGGATCCGAGCCCTGTCTGTGACCTACACCACAGCTCACGGCCATGCCAGATCCTTTACCCACTGAGCGAGGCCAGGGGTCGAACCCACATCCTCCTGGATGCTGGTCGGGCTTGTTACCACTGAGCCACGACAGGAAATTCTGGAAGTTGTATTTTCAACACAAACTGCATTGTATAAACTCCACACGGTTACAGGGCATTAAAGACCAAACTTAATTATTATGTGTGTGCATGCGGGGGGGGGGGCAGAGGGAGGGGAAATGTACTTTCTCTGCAAGGATATCATTAGTTGTCTGGCAAATAATCCTAATTTTTTAGGAAGCTCCAACAACTCACGCAGAGCAGCTCATGCCTGTATGTTTACCTCCTTGACCCTAAATTCACTCATTTCATACAACTGAGAAGAGAAGGGGATAGCGTAGGTATCTGAGTGGGCCAGAAGACAACAGCTTCTGATTCTCATTTCTGGCTACACAGACTTTAGAAAGCAGAGATTGGCTTGTCTTTACAGCATCACGTGGCTTCATCAACCCGTCATCAGCACTTGCCTTTCAGTTAAACCTCGGCTATATTTGGCATCCTAGTCATCCATCAATGGACTTGCCAGCATCAAGCCTCACTAATCCCGCAGTCTGTGCCGGCTCTCCCAATCCAAGCGCCACAACCGGTATGGGCCCGTTTCCTCCCTTCTCGGATATTCTGCTCACCCCACTTGGATGTATGGCAGACTTTTCAACATCAAATTAGACTAAGTCCTACTTTCACTAAAGTCCTCCTAAAACCGATTTCTTACAGATAGTCTTTAGAGGCGCAAAACTAAAGCCAAACTAATTCTTAGCTATATCCCTCACTATTTTCATTCAATGATGAAATACCCATTAAGAATCAAATATCAGATGCAGAGAGAGGCGGCAAGATGGCGGAGGAGTAAGAGGTCGCGCTCTCCCTCTCCCACAAATACATCAAAAAACGCATCTAAATATAAAACAAGTTGGACAAATCATCATCTGAATGCTGATCAATTTAAACCTCCAAAAACTGCAAGAAACCCCTGAAATAACTGGGTAGAACAAGTGAAGAAAAAAAAAAGGTGAGAGA
>PVHT021183584.1:6488257-6521101 GCA_004024745.2 Catagonus wagneri
AAAAAAAAAAAAAAAAAAAAAAAAAAAGAATCAAATATCACTTCCTACAAGTCTTATAAGGAAAGAAGCAGGCTCTTCAATTTTCCCCAGTCTGGAGTCCAGTCCCCTGCTAATTCCTTTCGATATTTTTTCTCAAATATACCTGCTTACACCTAAACAAGGTGCTTATACTGCTACTCCTTGACTTCTTAATTCTAGACTACATCACTCATTTTCTCTCAGGGGAGGAAACAAGTTAGCAAGTTGATGTCTTTGCTTCCCTCTTCTCTGCCCAGCAATTCAGCTCACTTCACAAACCCTTCCCACATCTGGGTAAACTCACATTTGTGTTTTACTGAATTGTAGCAATTATACTTCATTTCACACGCAGCATTCTTTTCTGCCCCTCTTTTCTTTGGCTTAGTTTTCTATCACCCTTATCTTTAAGGCACTGAAAGAGTACTGTAAAATCTCTCAGTGCTATTCTACGCTTTGCTCAAAACAGCACATAAGCTTCTATTTTTCTTCCTTCCTTCCTTCCTTCATTTCTTTCTCTCTCTCTCTGAAGAGAATCATCTAGCAACTGTCTGTGAACGGGTTGTTGTCTGGGGCGTGCTGGACAACTGCCATCAGGGAACTTCATTTGACCTCTGCCCAGGGTGAGGCTCCCTAATTATTGGATTCTAATCCGGATAAAAGATTATCTATGTTCCCGAGAAAGGACACACCACAGGCAAAATCAAATTTCTGAAAATCTGAAGCTGTTCTCACACCTGACTGAAGCCTTGACTATGCACAGATTCTAGGATTTCCCCTGTGGTGCAGCGGGTTAAGGACCCAGCGGTCACTGAAGCATCTAGGGTCAAGGCTGTGGCACGGGTTCAGTCCCCACGCCGTGTGGGTGCAGACAAAGTGCAGAAAAATATAGGTAGTAAATGGTTTCTCTGAGGACTTCTGAAAGCATTGATCCATTGCATCATAGTACTTAGTATTGCTCTTGGGAAATCTGATGCCTTTTTTTTCATTTCCCATATAAAATTTTAATTTTTTGAGAAATTGCCACAGTGGCTGCATCATTTTACCTTCCCATTAGTAATGCACAAGTTGATGCCTTTGGATTTCTTTTTTTCTTTTTCCCTCTATAAGATTTGTAGTCAGTATAGTGTGGTTGTTAGGTATGTAAAACACAGAACCTGGCTGCCTGGTTTGGAAACCTGATTCTACCATTTATTAGCTGTGTGCTGTTGGGCCAGTTACTTAAGTGCTCTGTGCCTTCTGTGACTTCTCTTTTCTAGAGGAGAAAACACTACTCCTTTCCTCAAGAGTTTCTAAGAAGATTAAATGTGCTAAAAAGTAATGGTGCTATATATAAATAGAGAGCTATGATGACAATGATGAAACTTAAGATTCTTATTTCTAGTTTCCTGGAATTTTATGGGAATGTGCCGTAGAGTAATTCAGCGCTCCCCTCAATATGGAAACTCACATTTTTCAATCCTATATTATCTAGTGTTATGTATTTAGTAATTTCTCCTCAATTTTTCGCCATGCTCTTTCTGGAATTTCTTTGTGTTTCTATGTTGGACGTGTTATATTGCACCTCGAATTTTCAGAACTTTCTGTTTTCCAGTTTTGTCTTTTTGTTTGTCCATCTGGGAGACTTCCTCGACTTAGCTTCTGATACTGTTATTAAATTTGTATTTCTGCAAGTCACATCTTTAATTGCTGAGAGCCCTGCCTCTTCGACTGTTCCTTTTTATAGCATCCTATTCTCTTTTCATGGCTGCATTCTTCTCTTCTTGCTCTGAGTATATTAGAGATATTAAGTTGGCCTTTGCTCCCCAATTTTTCTGTTTGCTGTGAACCACGGCATTCTTTCTGATTTTGGTTTATCTTCTTTAGAGTTGAAGGGTCTCTCCAATGCCAGGTGACCTTGGATGTTAGTCCTACTGAGCTGGGTTGTCATTGGAAATTCTGTGGGGAAGAGCAGGGCCCATGATTGACAGGCCTCGCTCTTGGGTGCATTGTCAGGCTAGTGTTTTCACAGGGCTCCCTAAAATGTCAGGACAGACAGGCCTATTCTTTGAGGCCATGTACTTTTTTAAGTTGCTCTAGTACCAGGTACCTGACATTCTTCTCTTTGAAAGCCTTCTGCAAGACTTACTTCACTCTCACCTTTCTTGCATCTGCCAAGCCAGCTACTTCTCTTTTCCATTTCCCAAAAACATGCTGACATTGCTCGTCTATTATTATTGCCCTCCGTTTTTTATTTTTATTTGTAGGTTTATACTGTTATTATTATTATCATTATTTTTACGGCCACGCCTGCAGCCTATGAAGTTCCCAGGCTAGGGATCAAAACGGAGCTGTGGCTGCCAGCCTACATCACAGCCATAGCAACACGGGATTCAAGCCGCATCTGCAACTTATGCCACAACTTGCAACAACACTGGATCTTTAACCCACTGAGCAAGGCCAGGGATGAAACCCACATTCTCACAGACGCTATGTTGGGTTCTTAACCTGCTGAGCCACAACAGGAACTCCCATTTTTATTATTTAATTGCCACTTATGTAAGGTTTCATGGGGGAGGTGTTAAATGCAACGTGTCCACTTTGGCATAACCATTCCTCATTCATATCTGTAATACACCTCCAAGAGCTGGTTCTTATAGACTGCTTACCTTCTCTTCTCTTAAACCAGAAAGATCTTGTAACTCATAATTCAACCTTCTAGTGAAGTTTAGAAATGAAATCCTCCTGGCTTGCAAAAGCCTTTACCAATCCCTCAAATGTGTCTACAAAAGGTGACAAAACTCAAAGTAATGATGTCCCTGTGAAAAAAATTTATCGAGAGAGAAGAAAGAATTCTCAGCATCGTATTTCACATTTTAAACCAAACTCTGCTAATCAATCCATATATTGATCTTGGCAACTAATTTCTCTTCACCTCTTGGCCTCTACACTTTCCTTGCATCCTGGCTGGTATAGACCCAATTCCATGATGTGCTCAGGTGATGATAAAATTATGATGCTTGAAGCTTGACATAAAATCACTTGAATGTCATCCTAATCAAACAAAGTTCATCTCACTGAGCTTTCAGTACTTTCTTCTGTGGAGGAAAATAGGACTGTTCAGAGGAGCATTTTTGCTGAAGGCAGTTAGGAATGTCAGATCGCTCTGTAAGGGAAGTCACTAATGGCCTTAGTTTGCTAGGGTTGCCATAAAAGACCCCACCAACTGTGTGACTTAAATAGCAGAATTGTATGGATTCTTTCGCATCCTCCCTCCTTGGCTCGCAAATGGGCATCTTCTGTCCTTACCTGTCTTTGCTCTGCAAGCACACACACCCCTGTGTGTTTAAATGCACTTTTCTTGTAAGGACACCAGTCATACTGGATTAGGGCCCAGCCTAACAGCCTCATTTTAACTTAAGTACCTCTTTAAAGGCCAAGTAGAGTCACGCTCTGAGGTCCTAGCGGGATTAGGAATTCAATATGTAATTTTTGAGGGCACACAATCAACCCGTAACATGACTGCAGATTCAGGTTAAAACTAGATCCAGCTATGAAAGCAAAGAGCAGCTAGAAAGGGATCAGGAATCAGGTAAATCTATAGCAGCTAAATAAAATACAGGGAAAAAGTCAGGAAGGGCTATGCTTTGAACATTGCACAAGAGTTCCCATTGTGGCTCAGCGGTTAACAAACCCGCCTAGGATCCGTGAGGATGCAGGTTCAGTCCCTAGCCTCTCAGTGGGTTAAAGATGCCATGAGCTGCAGTGTAGCTTGGAGACACGGCTCGGATCTTGCATTGCTGTGGTGGTGGTATAGGCCAACTAAATAAATAAACACATTAATTAAATAATATGTGGACAAAACATAATACAAGAACTCATAGGAGTTCCCATGTGGCTCAGTGGGTTAAGGATCCAGCATTGCTGCTGCTGTGGCTCAGGTCACTGCAGTAGCACAGGTTTGATGCCTGGCCAGGGAACTTTGGCATGACATGGACACAGTCAAAACAGAAATGAAAAAGGGGAGTTCCCATCGTGGCTCAGTGGAAACGAATCTGACTAGCGCCCACGATGATGCACCACAATGGGGACTCCGAGCTTCTAGGTCTGTTTTAAATCACATAACCACCAAACTGTGTAGATTCTCTGAACTCCTGTTGTCATTTTTAGTAAAAATATCATTGGAATCCAAAAGTCTAAAGTCTGATTTAGAAAAATAGGATTAAACTATTACGCTAATCTTAAAAAAACTGCTTTCAGCACTTCTTTATATTATGATACTTGCTTTTCTATAAAATTGATAATCCTCTTAATTTACAGGAATTTATTTTAATTCCACTGTAATCTGACATCTTTGCTTCTGTCTCCATCCAATTCATTTCCCATGTAGTTCAGTGAAAACATTCAAATATTTAATCAGACAGATACAAATGCTGAGCCACGAACGTAGTCCCTGCATTGTCTTATTTTTGTCCAGGTGGTCTTATTCCTACACAATGGGTTTCATTGTTTTTTTCTTTTTCTCTTTCTTTTTTTTTTTTTTTTTTTTTTTGCATTTTAGGGCCTCATCCATGGCATATGGAGGTTCCCAGGCTAGGGGTCGAATAGGAGCTACAGCTGCCAGCCTACGTGATAGCCACAGCAACGCCAGATCCGAGCCATGTCTGTGACCTACACCACAGCTCATGGCAATGCCAGATCATCAACCCACTGAGCAAGGCCAGGGATTGAACCCACAACCCCATGGTCCCTAGTCGGATTCGTTAACCGCTGTGCCACTACAGGAACACCCCACAATGGGTTTCTTAATTAATAAAAGCCACAGTCTAAGGGAAAATGCCAGACAGATTATCATTCTTATCAGTCATTCTTAGGCACCATGTCACACCCTGGCAAGTATTATGGGCACTTCTCCAACTGGAATGAAAGTACAGTATGAGGAAGGAAAACTCATCTGTGATGCTATACGTTTATATCAGAGCAGCTGTTTTGAAAAACTCAGAAAAAGGATGCAAGAGTTTTCCTTTTCCCCAGTGACGAACACAAAATTAGGTAACAGGGAAAAAAATAGAAAAGAGTTACTTGGAATTGTGGTTTTCAGTTGCGATTGCCTGTCATTGCGTTCTCAATGTTTCTACCACAGTTTCAATGCACGCATGTTTACATCGAAATTAGCCATGGACTGATTTGGATCAAAAAGCTAATCTCGGAGTTCCTGTCATGGCTCAGGGGTAACCATGAGGACGCGGGTTCGATCCCTGGCCTCTCTCAGTGGGTTAAGGATCCGGCGTTGTTGTGAGCTGTGGTGTAGGTCACAGATGCCACTCAGACCTGCGTTGCTGTGGCTGTGTCGTAGGCCGGCAGCAACAGCTCTGATTTGATCCCTAGCCTGGGAACCTCCATATGCTGTGGGTGCAGCTCTAAAAAAAAAGGACCAAAAAAAAAAAGGTCTAATCTCCAAAAAGAAGAGCAAAATTCTTAAGTATGATGGCTTTTCTCTCACTGGAAGAAATTTCTTTTCCCTTTGCTATTTACATCTTAGTAAAGATGTTAATCCGTTTTGTTTCCATTTCTATGTTATACCCCCGAGGTACTCAGGGGTTTCATACTTGTTATCTGGACAAAAAAATGACTCAATGCTAATGAAAATATGCCCAAAAGAGAAAACTCTACTGAGATATTTTTCTCTACATTTTGTTTCATCCCGTGGTACAGCCGCTTAACACCCCCAGCGTACGGAATTTGCCAAATTCCAAGCTACACAATAAGGGGAAACAATGGCAGTTCAACAAAAAAGAAAACACAGATGATACATTTTACTGAACACTGTCCCGTGCTTCAAGAAAATTGCTCCCCGGAACATACAATGAGGATGATTTAAATGAAAATGTGCTATCCATGCTGGTTAATCGTTAGGTAAAGGCCAGAATCTGGGTAATTATTCTAAAAAGAGTTTGGTCAAACATGGCAGCTCCCCCAATCTAGAAGGTTTCCACCTGAAAATATTCATGCCCAAGTGACTATAGATGAGGCATAAGAGTCAGCTCTGTAATTTGAAAATGGAAGAACATCCTGATATGCAAGTGGGGGTCAGTTAAGTGTCCTGGGCCCTGGGTCCCCTCACCCAGAAAGTTCTGTCTTGTCACCATCATTATTTGGCAAAGGGTCACCTTGAAATTACTTTTTTTTGGGGGGAGGAAAGTCATAACATATACAATATTAACACTTCTGCAAATAAAAGTACATAGCAGGAGTTCTTTGTGGTACAGCAGAAACGAGTCTGACTAGGAACCATGAGGTCAGGGGTTCGATCCCTGGCCTCGCTCAGTGGGTTAACAAATCCAGTGTTGTGGTGAGCCATGGTGTAGGTCGCAGATGTGGCTTGGATCTGGCTCTGTGGTGTAGCCAGTGGCTACAGCTCCAATTAGAGCCCTAGCCTGGGAATATCCATATGCCACAGGAGTGACACCCCCCCAAAAAAAAGGGGGAAAAAGGAAATAAAAGTAGATAGCAAAGTAGAGCTAACTTTACAATCACAAAGCACTCACTGATTTTGAAACCCAGGCTGTCATGCACTGAGAGTCCACGCTGCTGGGGACCCTGCGGTGAACGCACAGGACTTGCTTTTCTTCCTAGATGAAGCGGAGCTGAAAACAGGCAGGGCTGAAGTGAAGAAGCCCAGGGATACAGAATGTTGAGACAAAGACTTAACTGGCAAAAAAGGCGAATAACATGAGACATAAGGGCAGACCTCACTCGGAGTGCGGGGTGAGGTAGCAGCGAGGGCCTGGGCTGGAGGCCAAGGAGACCCCAGTTCCATCTCAGCCCTGACCCACGAACATCAGACCTTGGGCAAATTTATTATTTTCCCTAATCTTTATTTACTCAATTAGAAGTGGGTAAGACCGTATCTACCTTAAAGAGCTGTTTAAAGATTAGAAGTAGTATATACAAAAGCATTCAGCACGTTGACTGCAAATAGGAACATTTAATACACAAGAGCTGTTATTCTCTTATTTCAATAATACATAAAACACTTCAAAATTGGCTTTCCCACTTATTTTTTAGAAACTAGAAAGTATTTTCCTATGAACACGAGATAGCATGTAAATTAAAATGATAAATCATAACAATAATGTTTATTGAGCCCTTCCTACTTATTAAAGGAATCTGGAACACGTCCTAGGCACTTTGCAGCTAATGAAATAGAAGCAAGAAGAAATCTTGCTCAGTGGCACATAGCTAGGAAGGAAGGGGCCGAAAAATCGAAACCAGGCAATGTGGCTGTGGAGCTGATGCTTTAAACTGTTTCAGTGCATTGCCACCCCCAGAGGAATAGATCTAGAGGTGGTATACACACGCATAGAGCGGGGTATTACTCAGCCATAAGAAAGAACAAAATTCTGTCATTTGCAGCAGTGTGGGTGGGCCCAGAGAGGACTATGCATAGTGAAATAAGCTGGACAGAGAAAAGACATACTCTGTCACCACTTATATGTGGAATCTAAAAAATAATAATTAAAAAAAAAATACCTGAATGTAACAAAACGGAAACAGACTTGAGGATACGGAGAACAAACTAGTGGTTACCAGTGGGCAGACAGAAGGAGGAGGAGCAATAAGCACGTGGGATTAAGAGATACAAACCACTGTTTATACAACAGATAAGTGGAAAGGAGAGACTGCACCGCACGGGGAATTATAGCTGTTTTCTTGTGATAACTTTTTTTTTTAATCGCCCTGCTCTGGGCAGATGACAGTTCTCAGGCCAGGGACTGAATGCAAGCTGCAGCTGTGACCACATCAGATCCTTAACTCACTGCACCACAGTGGGAACTCCTATAATAACTTCTAAAGGAGTACAAACTGTACAAAAACTGAATCACGATGCTGTAGCCCTGAAGCTAAAGTAATATTGTAAAGCAGTTATACTTCAATAAAAAACGAAACAAGCAAACAAAACCAGGCAATGTGGCTACGGGGTGGCTGGTCTAACCTGCACTGCCTCACTGATAGTTAAGTCAGGGGTTCTTCATCAACCCCCAGAAACCTGTTCATTTTCTAACAAACTTGAACTACGCTGTATACATCACAGCTTCCCATTTTTTAACAGATTTATTGAGACAACTCACATACCAAAAAAATTCTCTCAATTAACTTTTTACAATTCAGTGGTTTTTGGGATATTCACAGTTATGAAACCATCAACACTAGCTAATTTTAGAACTTTTTCATCACACCAAAAAGTAAATATATCACATTTTGGTGCAGTTCCTGTCGTGGCTCAGCAGAAACGAATCTGACCGGTATCCAGGAGGACGCAGGTTCAATCCCTGGCCTCGTTCAGTGGGTTAAGGATCTGGCGTTGCTGTGAGCTGTGGTGTAGGTCGCAGACGTGTGGCTCGGATCCCGTGTTCCTGTGGCTGTGGTACAGACCAGCAGCTACAGCTCCAATTTGACCCCTAGCCTAGGAACTTCCACACGCTGCGGGTACAGCCCTAAAAAGAAAAAAGAAGAAAAGAAAGGGAAACCCCAAAGCAGAAAACAGTATTTTGGTCTGAGCCAGAGAGGGCACTGGACTCTGCAGGTCGCTTTCCGACACCCACCGTGATCCTTCCTCCTTCCTAATGGATCCCTGATTCGGTTTGAGAGTCCCCGACCCCCCCCCCCAGAGAATCCATTCAATTTAGCAGAATCTGAGCCTTCCCTGGCTCTCGTGGTTGATCTGCTGCTTTAGGGAAAATCTCATAGCCTCTTGCTAGTACTTCATCCAGGGCAGAGATGTGACGGAAACTGGTTCAATCAGACTGAAGGGAAAGACCTGTGTCCCTGCCGGATGGAGAGGTACACGCTTTCTCCTGTTAAAAGCCTATTGCTCCAGCCTGTTGCCAGCTACTCGGTTTCTCAGACTCCCTTGTAACTGCGAGTGCCCAGGTATGTGATTTTGGTCAACAGGAGAGGGTCTGCTGGGTTCCTACAAGTCCGCTCAGGGCTGAGGTGGGGGTTCAACAATGTTATGAAATCCCCACCTTCCATCTCTCCCTTCCATCCACCTGCTGCTGGGCAACCATCGTGCAAAAAGCCAGTGCAGGGACAAAGGTGACCAAGGAGCAAGAACAGTGTCAAGAAAATCTTCCCTGGGTTACACCACCCTGAAGTCTGCCCTGCCGCCCGGCTTCCTTAATATGAGTCAATCAAATTCTTTGTTGTTCAAGACAGGTGCATGGATGTTACTTGAACTTGAAAGCATCCTAAAAGCTACAGCAGGGAAATGAACTCATAAAGAGACCAAGGGGAAAAAAAAATGATTAGGTGGTAGAGAAGGATCAGAGGAACTCGGTGTGATACCCGCTGAGCCAGGATGGAATTTTACAAAGGAAAAACCGTCAGTGACAACGCTAAATGCAGTAGATATTTCAAAGAACATGCTTTTCCTGCGCTAGTTCTGCTGTGGATATAGAACCTCTAAAGCGATCTGCATTCACTGTCACCACACTATGGTTTTTTGATCTATAAAATATTCAGAGGCTAACTGATGACATCCTACTCTACGATTGGATTATGATCATTATAAAGTGCGCTTCTTCAATAAGACATGAAATAAACAGTGTTGATATATTTAATGCAGTATACTGAAAACGCAATGAAAGTTTTCATCTCCTCAAGTAAACCAAAGTGATCAATGGATTCTTATGTCTTTTTTTTTTTTTTAGAGAAAAGATAGCCTTTTAATTTGTACAGATATGCGGAGTTCCTATAAATGGAATAAGAATGTCCTCTTTCGGTGGGACAGTTCCAAAGAGTTATTGCACTTAAAAAAAAAAAAAAAACTTTTCTTATAAGTCTTATAGATACATTTTACTCATGCTGTTCTTTAACCAAAATAATATGAAACATGTAAAACATATACCTGGAGGTAGAACAGTATAAGAAAGCTCTGTATATCCATCACCTAGATTCCAAAATGATCAATATTTTGTCCTGCTTATTTTTCCCTCCTTGCCTCTCTCAGCAGAGTGAACGCAGCTCTTCTGCCTGGTGGTAAAAACAGCCCAGGAGCACAGGGTACCCTCCCCCATCCGAATGAGAGTGGGCTGAGGGGAAGAATTCGCAAGACTGGTGCTGTCGCCTTCAACCCAGACCCTCTCAGCTAACTGCTAGCATCCTTTTGTTAGAAGAGCTCTGTTGGTCAAAACCTAGGGGTGGCCTGGGATAATATAGGATATCTGGTCTTTGCCTCTGCTTTTGGGCACAAACCTCCCCAAACCCACAAAATTCCCTGAATAATAGGAGTGACTTTGTCATTCAAAGGCGCGCCTTTGGAGCACAACTGAATTTATGCTAATGTGACGACTTAGCCTGGGGCCCAGGTCGCCTCAGGATGGGGCTGGTCACCGGAAAGATAAGGAACTTCCAGCCCCACCCACCGCTGGGGAGGGAGAGAGCTCAGGACGCATGAGCTGTGGGTGGGGAGGGGGTGCTGAGGATTAAGCTCCGGAAAAACTCTAGAACCCCAAGATTTGATGTGTTTCTGGGTGGATGGGCGTGTCCGCACACCAGGAGGGTGGTGTACCCCAGTTCCACGGGGACAGAGGCCCCTGCACTTGGGGCCCCTGGACCTCACTCTCTGTCCCTCTTCATCTGGCTGCTCACCCGTATCCTCTACAGTCTCCTTTATGATAACCTAGCAAACCTCAATAAACGGTCTGAGTTCTGTGTGCTGCTCTGAAAAATTAACCCCCAGGGCACGGTCACAGGGACACCTCTGATTTTACAGCCAGTTGGTCAGAAGCTCGGGTGACAAGCTGACCTTGCTTTTGGCATCTGAAATGGGGGGCAGTCTTCTGGGACTGGGCCCTTACCTTTGGGGATCTGATGCTATCTCCAGGTAGCCAGCAGGAGAACTGAATTCAGTTTGTAGGGCACCCCGTCAGTGTCCACTGAAAACTGGACAATTCCCCAGTGTTGTTGAAAACACACTTTGAATACGTGTAATCAGTTGTTGGAAATCAGAATGTCTTTTCTTGTATGAACAAGGTACATATGGCCGTTAGATTCTCAGGCCAGACCCCTGAAGTCCATCTAACCCATGTGATGAATGATATCTTCTACATTTTGAGTAGAAAACAGGGATTGAAACTATGGAGTTAATTGACCTCCCATTTTATTAAGGTGTCTAAGAAGAAGGAGTTTATCCAAAAAGTGTATCAAAATCAGAAAGTAGACATTCTTACAGTTTGGATTTAATCTACCATTATAAAAGCTTCCAATATTTCATTTCTCTTTTAAGCCATTAAGCTGTTAGAATCACCTCATTTCTCTAATCTACATATCTGCCACAACATTTTCTAGAAATACGTATTTCTAATTTTCTTTTTACTAGACTGAGGACCAGTGGTTCTTAAAGTGTGGTCCAGGCACACTGGGGGCTTTTCCTGGCCCACGAGTGGTCTGCAAGATCACAACTGTTTTCTTAATAACACAAGGATGTTGTTTGCTTTTTACGTGCTCTCTCTTTCACGACACACGGTGCAGCGCTCCAGATCATTGCTCTGGTGGGGGTACGCGTGAAATAGTGGTGAAAATCCTCCTGTCGTTTTTTTTTTTTTCTTTTCCTTTTTAGGGCTGCACTTGGAAGTTCCTGGGTAAGGAGTCCACTCGGAGCTGCAGCTGGCAGCTTACCCCACAGCCACAGCAACACCAGATCTGAGCTGCATCTGTGACCTCCGCCACAGCTTGCAGTAACGCCAGATCCTTAACCCACTGAGTGAGGCCAAGGATCAAACCTGCATCCTCATGGATGCTAGTGGGGTTCTTAACCTGCTGAGCCACAACAGGAGCTCTGAGATCACTCCTGTCTTCCATTAGGCCAGATGTCAAGGTGATGTGTAAAAATATAAAACAATCCCCATCTTCTCATTTCACCTTTTGTGTTTCGAAAATGTATTTTTTAAGTTATTTCTATTAACATGTCATGGAACTATGATTTTATTTTCAAAGAAATCATAAAAAGAGTACATTTGCTTTCAGTTTCAATTTCTAAAAATCATATTGACCAGATATAACCCCCACCCCCCACACATCCGCCCCACCCCCAGCTCCTTGGACTGCCCAACAAGCTTAAGAGTTTACGTAAAGGCGCCCGAAATCCAAACTATTTGAGGACTCTTCTTCAACAAACTCCTTTCTCTCCCCCACTAACCTGAACTCTTGGGTAGTGGGGTGAAAAGATTCTTTTTGTGGTATTTTTTGCAAAGGGCCTATCTCCTTAAAAACCAGAAATATGGCTCATGCTTGTCTGATTTTTAAAAATACAGCATTTTAGCTCTGCAAGGAAATGGACTGTTTTATTTTTGTCCATTTAAATTTAGGATTTAATTTCCTGTACTTTTCGGTGTGAAAGTCTCCTCGTTTTGAGGAGGAAACAGACAAGGGCTGGGGGGTGAGGGGGGGAGAGGCAACACTCACCTTCACTAATTCCGTGTAACCTGTTTCCCGGGGGGTCCACCAGGGCTGGGCTCTCAGTCCCCGCACGTTGTAGAGGGAGCGCTGCCACACCGATGCGAAGTGGCCCCGCCGGTGCCCAAGCTCGTACCACTTGTAGGCCTGGAAGAAGGCAGGAGGACTGAACGTCACACGAAGCACGTTTACTCATTTTACAGTTAAAGTCGCTAAGCACAGCACTTGGCGACATTTCAAGAAAGAGCTCGCTTGTTCAGGTGCCTAAATCCGTTACTCTGGCAAAAAGACTGTCACTTGGTTGGGTTTCTGATTACGAAATAATCGTTTTAAATAAACGTCTGTGTTTTATTTTCTGATTATGAAATAATCATTTCAAATAAACGTCTGTATTTTCTTTTCACCCCCAGGCTGTAAGCTCTCTGAATACAGGGTTCAGGCTGCATTCGTTCGTCTCTCTCTGAGGGTCCAGCATATCATTTAGCTTTCATTTCTCAATTCTATTTCTATGTTTCCTTTAAAAGGAAAGGACTGGGATTCTAGTAATTTCTTCATGGCTCTCTGCACTGAGTGAACTGAGATGCCAAAACGGAGAGGAAGTTCTTTGCGCAGAAACCGTCCACGTGCAGACGGCCACCTCAAGGTAAGCACAGCGCGGACATCCTCCGCTAAGCAAGCGGACGAAAAGAAAATACTGTCCCGGGTTGTCGATAAATAGAGTGATAGTCCACATCTGATTTTTCAGAAGGGAATTTTTGTTCCTTGTATTTTTTCCCTGCCATAAGGGACAACATTTGTGGCTGTGGGCTAGCTGTAACACGATACAACTTGCCTCCAAGAAGACTAGCCTTTTCAGGGACAGCTGCCTGCAGAGTCTGCTCCATATGTCCCCTTCAAGTGACGCCCCAGCCATATGCTCTCCGGGAGCCCCTCCCCACATGCCCCCTGCCGGGCGCCTGCCCCGTTGTCCTCAGCGGAAGACGATTCCGGGACTGCGATGAAGAGCATCCTGTCCATTAGTTTAATTCCCATCTAGTGGATACTTTTTGTTTTTTTAATGAATTGTTTCACTTATTCTGTATTCAAGGCAATGATAGCCATACTTGGCAGTTATCTGTTAAATTTCCTCACATTTCATAAAAACTAAACTTGCATACCCAAGAAGCTCATTCAAACCCAAGCAACAAAAGACCCAAAGAAAACCACACCAAGGCACATCATAAACAAGCGTAAATTCAGCAAGGCAGCCTGAAGATTTGTGATAGAAATTTAATTTTAAAAGCAGTTAAGGGGAAACAAAGACACATCACATAGAGGGGATATACATATAAGACTTCAGAATTCTCACCAGAAACAACGCAAATAAAGAGGAAGCATTGAAACAAACCTACCGACGAATAGACCTGCTAACCTAGAATTCTGTAACTAGAAAAAAAAAATCCTTCAAAATGTAAGTTGACTTAGGACATTTCAGTAAATTTAAGATTGAGAGAATCTATTGCCAGATACTGTGCATGACAAAGAGTTTTAAAGAACGTTCCAATGATTATTTTTGAAGAGTGATTTCAAATATGTATTTGGATCAATGAAAACAGACATTGAACATGAAGCAGATGAAGAAGACAGTCAAGAAGAATATCTTCTTAATACCTCACCACCTTTGGGTGCGAGAAATAATCACTTTTAAAAGTCTTATAAGTCCATTTTACAAGTGCTGAAACTGAGATTTAAAGACTAAATGCGTTGAACCATCACCCGGGGGTACCTGACAAATTATTCTATTCTCTTTCCATTTTTAAAAAAAATTAAACAACCTATCGCAAGTAAACTTCTTATTTAATTCTCTTTCTCAGTCATTTCTCAAATTAAGGACACATACGCTAATCACGCTCACGCGTTTCCCTTGAAATACATGTAAGTGGTAACCATAAAGCAGTTTCTTTAAAAACCAGAAAAATGGCTCCTGGTTGTCTGATTTTAAAAATGTAGGGCTTTACCTTTGAAATGAAATTGACCGTTTTAGATATTTTTGTCCAATTTAAATTTAGGATTTAATTTTCTATACTTTCAGTGTTAAAGTGAACAACAACACCATTTACAACGGATAATTTTTGGAAACTGAGAGTCCATTAATTTTGGAATTTTCGGCAATTCATTTGGATGGGCAATGGGAACTGTGTGTGACTGGGTCACTTTGCTGTACAGCAGAAACTGGAGAAACATCGTAAATCAACTATAATTCAAAAAAAGGACTAGGCATATTGAGAAAGAAATTATTATAGGAAAGCCTCATGCTATCTTACTAAATTAATATGTACATACTATAGCAAACTTCATAATCCTAGTTCAGGAGGTAGATTTCAATCCTGGCTTTAACACTCACCACGCTGGACGCCTGGGCAAGAGACTCTGTTTACAGTGACACGTTTAAACTATCTACACGAGTTTCTGACACTCACAGCCAGTACTAAGTTCATCATACACGACCCTTGACTTCTGCAGCCCTGCCATTTAACTTTTAGAGAAACAAAACTATGAAATGATATATTAGGAATCAAAAAAAAAGCATCTTCAAAGATATCTTCATTTATATAGAGACCCAAAGAATTCAGTGAGACTCCTTTTTATTATTTATTTATTTATTTTTAGGGCCACACCCGTGGCATATGGAGGCTCCCAGGCTAGGGGTTGCATCAGAGCTGTAGCCACTGGCCTATGCCACAGCCATAGCAATGTGGGATCTGAGCCGCATCTGTGACCTACACCACAGCTCAGGGCAATGCCAGATCCTTAACTCACTGAGCAAGGCCAGGGATCGAACCTGCGTCCTCATGGATGCTAGTCAGATTTGTTTCCACTGAGCCACAATGGGAACTCCTTTTTTTTTTTTTTTAACATTTAAACTGCCTTACAACAAAAGCTGCTAGAAAACCGATGACCAAGTTGTTAAGACTCCTCTGAAAATGTCCTCTTTACTATTTCCTTTTTGTGTTTCTCATCAGGAATACCAAAACAGACAGGAAGCACACCTAAGCACCTCGCTATATGTGGTCTATCTCAGCGTCTACTTCAAACCAGCGCCACCGGTCATTCACACACACACACACACACACACACACACACACACACACACAACACAGAAATAGTGTGTCGAGAGAGTCTAACTCAGGAAGCCCAGGCCATGCGCGAGGCCCGTTCTGGCTGGGGCACAGCGCCCGGGGTACACAGAACACACACTTGTGATGTGAACAGGTGGCTGCCTGCCGCTGGCCTAGGAGGATCCTGAAGGCCATCGCTTGGAAATACTACTTTATTTTTAATTTCTACCATGGGTGTCTTGAGCCTAGGATGCCTGGAAGAAAGTGAGACTAAAGCGGGAAACAACAGCCAGGTTCTTACAGCCACCACGGAGGCGGACAGTGACAAAGAGGCCCTGACCGGCTTGCGGTGAGGAGGGGCCCTGTCACAGCGGGGAATGGCTGAGGCTGATTCAAGTCTGGCCACACCGTCGCATGACAGCCGGAACCCAGGACGAGGCGTGGCCTGGAGGGAAACACAGGAGGGGCCCCCGTGTCCTCACCTGGAGACATTAGGCAGGCAGAAGGCACGGGATTCTGGGCTTGGAGCAGGTGCCCAGAGCGAGGAAGTAGCTTTGGGCGTTACAGACATACTGGGGACCGCCCAGGCTGAGCTGCCCCAAAAGTGCCCTGACTAATCTTCCCCCCACTTCCTGCCCGTGGGAAACGGCCCCGTTAGAAAAGGCGCGGCCACCTGGCAGCCCCTGCAGCACAGCGGCTGTGGGTCTGCGTCTCTTGTGCCGCCTGGAGCCGAGCTTCGTGCTTCAGAGCGGGAAGGGCGGTTGCTTCTTGTCTGGAACTCAGGGCACTAGTGTCGATTCAGACTTAGCACCTAACGCGGAGAACAGACTAAGGTGCGGCGTCCACGGGCTTGTTCCTCCTGTGAATCAAGGCGCTGAACCTTGGTGAACTTCCTACATCAAGAATTGTGCTGTTCTCTGCATATTAATGGTAATTAAGCCGATAGAACGATCCCATAGGTTCAAATCCCAAAGCTCTTAACACGTCTTTGGTCGCGAAGTCTTTGCCCTTGAAGTCTGGGCTGTTTTCATCTAAGACGTGAAAATAAATCATAGACTTCTTTTATCTGTCTTTGCCCTGGACTCTGAGATGTTCAAAGGTAAATTAATTAGTGACAATTACATTTCTAGCAATCAGAAATGAGCGTGTGTCCTGTGTTAGATACGGTGGCAAAAACCTTTCTTATCTTTCTTCAAAGGAGGCACCAGGCACTTACATCTAAAAGAACCAACACAGAAGTCACTACTAATCAGCAATTTCTTCTCTCCACCGCTCCTTTCTCATTCAGTTCCAGCTGCCTGACGGGCAGGTCCGAAGCGAAAATGTACACATACATAGAAACGTATAAAGACAACAGTGTCAATTTTCCGAATTTCTGTTACCCCAAATTGGTTCACGTCTCTGGCCGGCAATTCCCCCGTCACAAAACCCTCCGTGGTCCCAATGGTCCCACATTCTTCTTCATTTTAGAAATCCCAATTTCTTATCCATACGGAACGCCTGGTCACAAAGATTCAAGGTCTCACTTCAGTCCTGGACCCCTCACTCTAAGGAGAGCCCAGCCCAGAGCCTCGGATGACGTAGGACAGACCTGGCGATACTGTGTGAACCACACGGGTGATGAGAGCTTGGGGGTTTACGCTGTACGATGTCAGGAGTAATGACCCCGTGTTACGTCTAAAGAAGCTGACACTGTACTCAGAAAAAAGGCATAATCACAAAGGAAATATCCGATTCGTCGCAGCCACTCCATTTTCTGTGTCAGCACAGGTCAGTACTGCAGCTCCAGCTGTCCGTCTTAACCTTGGTATTCAGCGGTTCAGAGGGCAAAGCACACAGTTAGCCACTGGGTTCAGTATGCTTAGGAATCATTTGAATAAAGACTTCACTCTGAAAAGAACGACGTTTAAAATTCCAAAATAAAGCAAAAATCTTTCCCCCAGCTTCGGGGAAAGAGAACAAGAAGTCCACAAACGTCTTACCTCTTTGTTTCCAACCCTCTGCATGGCATCCCCCAAGTGGAAATAAAACCGCCCATCGTCGGTGCCGGGGTCCCCAGATTCTATCCCTTCCTGTAGAAAGGCACAGCGTCAGTATTTATGAAAGAACTAAATACCAGCTTTAATCCACTGATTCACTCAATCTTCAAACACCATGCGAAACTCTAAGGACCAGAAAACGCATCTCAATATTCAAGTCTGGCAGTTAGGTAACTGGTCAACATTTACAAAGCAAAACCAAAAAGGAGGTGATAAAATTAAATTTAACAAAACCTTCATCATCAGTTAACGCTGGAATAATACCGCATAAAATTAGCAATGATGCTTGGTGAATTGTCTCTGTGGGAGCACTCGGATTTCACCATCCCAGAGAATTTCTTTGGCTGGGTTTCTATCGCATTTATTTTGCTCTCCAAATCTGACCATATGTCATCTAGAGGCTTTTTCATCCCTGAACCAAAATGTTTAGTTGCTCATAGACATTTGAAACGATAGAGACCCAACTGCAAGTAATATTTTTATTTCCACTCAAAAAACAAATGTGTTCTCACTTTTCAATGAAATCTTTTTCAGAACATACAATAAGATTAAAGCCAGCTGGAATCTATGAAAATATAATTTTATTAAACAATTCCTAAGACACTTAGCTGATTCCTATCCCCATCGCCCACAAAAGAACTGAAATTTAAATTTATGTAAAAACAAGAGAAAATATCAAAACAAGAGAATGGATTTAGGAAAGGAACAAAAAAAAAGGGACAAAGATAAAACCTATTTAAATGTTTAAAAATCTTCATCTTTGAGGCCTCTTCACAAGAGCCCATTATCTTTTACTCAGAGGAAATTCTATTTTCCTACTCTTGGAAAATAGCAGCAAGGACCAGAAGCATCCTTCAGGAGAGGAGTGTGGTGATCCAGACTCCTGACTGACAGATGGGCAAATAAGCAGCCCTGCTCATTAACTAATCAACCCCGCCCCTGCTTCCCCACCTCTGAGCCAGTAAAGTGCTATTAGTAGGCCCTTGTTTCAAAGGAAATCTAAGGGGAACACTTTAAATCAGACGGCCCACAGGGTCATGGTAGGAAACTGGAAGGTTGCAGAGGGCCAGTGACAGCCAGGACAGCCCGGGGGGTGCATGCCCACCTCCAGGGGACACCACCTCTTAGCTCCTGTGCTGGGACGTGGGGGGGCCAGATGTGACCTTTCCAGAGACACCAGAAACCTGCATAATTACATAAACTGTTCAGGTCTCAACTAACACAAGCAATTAAAATTGTTTTTAAGGGAATTCTGTTGGCCAAATAGACCAGGTGAGCTATTGGCAATCAGTGGTCTGCTCCTTGGGACCTCTGATCAAGTCATATGAAAGAAATCACAAAACTGTTGCTTCAAGGTCACAGGTATTCGATCAGCTCCCTGGCTGCTGATATGGCTACCAGAGAGTGTTACTAATTCAATTAACATTCATTGAAATTAAAATAGGAGTCCCCACTGTGGCACAGTGGGTTAAGGACCTGGCATTGCTATGCTGTGGCATAGTTGTGGCTGCAGCTTGGATTCGATCCCTGGCCTGGGAGCTTCCATAGTGGCCGAAAAAGAAAAAAATTAAAAATTCAGTTCCTCAATCACACTAGCCCCATTTTAAATGCTCAGTAGTCATGTGTGTCCTGTGGCTACCATATCAGAGAACACAAATAAAGAACATTTCCATTGTGGCAGAAAGTTCTGTGGGGCAGTCCTGAGCTAGACCAAGTGTGATTCTGGTGAAGGGACAAGAACTCAACTAGATATGTGAGGAAAAATGACAGCACACTTTACTCTGAGTCTTTCAAGCTATCAGGCTTTTGGGGATTTAACCTCGCTTTGGATAGGTTGCCATGAGTCTTGTGTAAAGCAGCATCAACGTACAATGAAATTATAAAAGGAAGAGTAATGCACTGTTCACACTTTAAAATACTTTATCAACAAATGACAACTGAAGTTTTAGGAACTTCATCATACAATCTTTTCCAAAGGGTCTTTGTTTCTACATCCGACACTATCGATTATGCTGGAGGTCCACCCTGCCTGTGAGTGTCACGGTCAGAGGGTGTACATTGTGGTGATGAAAAGACTCAGCAGTACAAGGCAGTTAATCTAGGATACATAATCAAGGGTGTGCAAAGGCCCGACAGGGACGGGAAGAGGACCAGAGAGGAAGGGAGGGAGGTACCTTCAGGTAGGGGATGCTCTCCGCGATCTTGTTCTGTGCCTTCAGGATAAAGCCATAGTGCACTTTAGCGAAGCCATCATTAGGCGTCACATTCAGAACCTAAACTCAAAGAAAACCAAAGCCTATTGTGACTACGAATTCTACCAATGACTGTCAGAACAGACTTTAATTAACTTTGCCGTACATGGACCGGATTATGACGTTACAGCTACAGTGTTTTCTCCCACTGCGATCCATCAGGCTTAAATGCCACCATTTCCCCTCAACTCAAAATGTTTCCAATTCTATGCATTAGTTCTCCAAGGATGAAAAAAATGAACGCAAAGGCAATGGCCAATAAAGCACTGCTTTAACAATGCAAATCAGCAAAATCTCTGTCAGTTTCATGACCTCAATATTTTTTAGTGATCAAGGGAAAACTGCTTTAAAATTAGCTCTCCTTGAAGTCAACTCTGAACGGTTATTATGCACTTTTCTATATATATCCTTAATTATTGCCGTAATTAGGAGAAAGTTAGATTTACATTCAAGATAACGTCACGGTCCACTCATTCACCATAAATTTCTTGCACACCCAGACCATTTTAAGGACTGAGGATAAAGTGGTGAGCAAATCCAATATTCTGTGATAAAACCCAGGTAAATATTTAATACAAATCAAATCATTGTTTATGATTGATTGCAGGCATTTCTTATGATTAAGGATAAATTACACAAAATGCCTCCAAATTAAATATTAGCAGTGAGTAATCAAAACAACAGCATTCAACTTGTGAAACTGCTTACACAAGCTCATCTACTGAATGAACATGAAAGCTGAGAAAGGGGTGAGTTGAAAACGTGCAGAAAAAAGGGTGACTATCTTGTAGCTTCTCTTCATCCTTGAGCCTGAGCAGGAAGGGGAAGTCATGGATCTTTAAACCGAAGGAGCGAGTGTGCCAGGCGGGGAGACCCCGCCTTGGCGCGTCCACAGTGCACGCTGCACGCATTTCAGCGTCCGCTGTCTTGAATCTCTGCCTGCACCTCATGCACTGGCACATCCAGCCAACGACACCTTCACGCAATGTTCAGAACGATACCCCTTGCTCACTTCCTCTACTGCTGCCGCCTTGGTCCAAGTCTATCATTTCTCTGTGTGCTTCCAGAAGCCGCCCCACAGCGGGCTGTCCGCAGCTCCAGCCTGACTCTCCTGTACCCCCTTCTCCATACGGCTTGTAGAAGCACAAGCCTGGCGGGTTGGAGCGCGCCTACGTTAGGCAAGAGATGACACACGCCCGGGTAAAAAAGGAAGGGGACTTGAAAGATGTGGAGGAGATAAAGTTAACAGAGATTAGGGATTCGGTACCAGGTGGCAACTCCGTAAAGGCACACTATGGGTTTGTGTCCTGAACCCGCTTCCCAAGAGAGCGAGTGTGGGTCTCAGTCGGTACGCGCTGCGTGAAAGGACAGATGTCAGGAGCGAGGGGAGGGAGGGGTCAGGAAGATGCTGGACTTTCCGCCTGGTGTGACTCGGGGAACTGATGTGTAACGGTGTGGAGGGATGCGGAGGAGAGCCCCCAAAAGCCACAGATGTGAGGCGACCACCTCCATCCCCTTTAAATCGGATCTTGGTTGAAACCAGAAGCAGCTGAGAAACCCAGAGAGGGAGTCATCAATGGTTTTTATAAATTTACTCAAAGATAACAATCAACATAAAGAAAAACATAAAGTTACAATATCCGTTTTCTGAAAGTGATCTTTGAGACATTAATGTACAGGATAAACTTTCGTAAAGGAAAGAGAATCTATTAGATTCAGCTTGTTAACTTAGCAGTGAGAGGAGGGGACAAAAGACAAACCCCACACATATTTTCGGCCTGTTAATGTGTCTTGAAAAAGGAACCCACTCGGTTGTGCAATATGGCAATACTTTGGACTTTCTGCATCCTGTTATTCTTATTCCGATGGGATTAGAATTTCAAACGTAGAAACAATAGCAGGTAAGTTTTATTTTTCAAAACGAATGAAAATGTTTCAACATGCTTAGTGTCAGGTTAAAGGAATGAATATATTCAAGGAAGGTTTTGCAAAAGGACAAACCTATAGCGTGTGAAAGAAACAAGGATGCTTTCAGGCCCCGGCCTAACCTTGAATGTGCTTGACACCCTCTAGACGCTTTACCATGGTTTTTTGGAAGAAGGAAAGAAGCAGGAAAGGAAGGAAGGAAGAGAGAGAGGGAGGGAAGAAAGGAATTCTGTAATTCCATCTTTGTGGCTTGTGACCGTGTGTATCTAATAATGGGTATTTCTGATATAGTTTGGCAATTCTTACATTCCTGTGTTCCTGGACCATTGAGATAACACGATGTTTCTCTCAGCCAAACTCTGCAAGACAGGGCATTCAATGTATTGTCTTAGCCCTTAGCAAACACAATGCCCTGCATGGACTTATTTCATGATTTGTAACAGGTACTTTAGCACGTGGCATACATTTTCAACACTGTAAGCTCAGTCCACTCTGAATAGAAACTAGAGATGCTATAAACAGCAAAGGTCTTATTTCTGCTCTTTCAGAAAATGGAAAATGAGGATAAGTCAAAAGACCACTGCTCCGAAATTCAGTGTTTCTCGATTAGGGGACCAAGAGTGCAAAAAAAAGAGGAAAGCGCCCCTTTGTGAGTGGATCCAGTCCCTAGACTGAGTATGAAATCACTATTCTCCACAGCATTTTTAAAAACAGAAGGGATTTTATTGCCTCTACTGAGCAGCAGCATTTTGGTACAAAGTACAAGAGCTTGAAAGCCACTGACCCCAAGACCTAAACAACAGAATAACAAGGAAATGTGCTTATTTTTCTTTTTCAGAAGCTCTGACGTGCTCCAGCTTCAAAGCTCATTGGGTATCCTGTCTATCGTGTACCAACGTCCCTTAGTGCTTGAAGGAGTGACAGTTTTCTAGATTATACAGTCACTTGTGACTTAGCAGGTATTTATTAGAGCATCCATTATCAGGGAGTCATCTTTTTAAAGGTATCCTTGCTATAGGATCAAGCAGTCGATGCCCTCTGAAAGCTGAGTGACTTAGTCCCTAGGTCCGAAAGTCTTATGCAGTTTCTCTCTAGTTTGGACTTTTGGTGAAAAGAAGCACAAGATTATGTGTTTTTCAGGTCCTGAGTTTAAGTTCATAAGCTTTTGCGTTCCTCTTCCTATCATAAAGAACACTTTTTAGGAAGGCTATTTGTGGACTGATAAATACATAATTTTTTTAAATATCACAATTATAGCTTGAAGGTTTTGATGTACCAAGGATCGACTAAAATTTAAAATCTTCTGAGAAAGTGGGGAAAGGATGAAACAAAACTTGGGCTATGCTAACCATAACAATATTTAAATTCGATTTAACTGAATATAAAATAGAGTAACAGATGGGGCGAATTAAATGCAATTTGCAAATAACATTAGAACTTCATGTTCAAAATAATTTGATGTCGTTAGTAGCACACTGCTGCTTGCTCACCTCTTCATAAACCTTCTTGGCACTGTCATTATCGCCTATCAAGAGGTACCCCACTCCAAGGTCATTCTTTAAGGAAGTGTCATCTGGAAAGAGTTGAACTAATTTCTGTAGCGTAAGCAGTGAACCTCTCATGTGACCTGGTTTGGTGGAAAGAAAAAAAAAAAGCAGTAGAAATAAAGACAGATATGTCCACCTTTGTATTAAGACTGCACATTATGAGACTGTTCAACAGAGCCTGAGACCTGCTTAAATCTGACTGTACACTGATGGCTAAGTCTATACCAGGATTTCATTCTGCAGCTGCCAAGGTATCAGTAGCTCCCATAAGAAGATACTGAATATAATACTGATGATAAATATTTCAAAGACATTCTTATTTTCTTTTTCTTTTTAAATTTTTATTATAGTTGATTTACAATGTTCTTTCAATTTCTGCTATACAGCAAACTTACCCATTTTTTTATATATTATCTCTCTCTCTCTCTCTCTCTCTCTCTCATATATATATATATATATATATATATATATATATATATATATATATATATTCTTTTTCTCTAAATCCATCATCAACATTTACCCTTTGATGTCAAATTCCTTCTTAAGAAAGTTTCAATTACCAATTCCTTACTTAAAAAAATATTTTTCTGGGATATTTTTGGTTTATTATGATTAACTTTAAAACTATGAACAGAGAGCAGGCAAATAAAAAATCTAATAGATTCCATAGAGGGTCTAGCACCCTCCATGAAACCTGAGGAGACACTGAAGGGCTCTGCTCTCTAGGTAATGACCTGGTCCTGGAGCAAAGGAGGCATCATCCGGTATTAGGGCGCCCTCTGGTGGACAATAGGTTACTATGCACACATGCGTCGAAAATCTAGTTTTGAGTTCATTTTTAAGGCTGATGGAAATTTAAGATTTCAGGGGCCAGGTGTCATTACTCTTCACCATAGCTGGAAAGAAAGGTATAACAGAAAATTTGCCAAATGGGACTAGTACACATGACGAGATTAATTACCACCAGGGTTTTGTTGACACAAACTGAAAATCAGATAAGATGGTAGGGCCATTAACAAGCCAACGCAGAGAGGATCGATTGTGCCATAGTTTTAGATGCCACGTACAAGTGATATCATATGGTATTTATCTTTCTCTTTCTGCCTTATTTCGCTTAGTATGAGAATCTCTAGTTGCATCCACATTGCTGCAAATGGCATCATTTAGTTCTTTTTGGGGGGAGTGGGATGGACTGGGAGTTTGATGTTAACAGACGTAAACTATTCATTTAGAAAGGATAAGCGATGAGATCCTACTGCATAGCACAGGGAACTACATCTGCTGTCTTGGGATAAACCATGACAGAAGATAATATAAGAAAGGGAATGTATACACATGTATGACTGGGTCACTTTGCTGTACAGCAGAAACTGGCAACACACTGTAAATCAACCATACTTTTTAAGTAATAATAATAATAAAAGCTAATTGCAGTTAGCTGCCTCACTAACAGAAAACCTATCTGGCATAAAATACCGCTGATTTGGCCCATGACCCCCTCTCCGTTGCCAGCCAGTCCGGGACGGGTTGGCTCAGCCACTCTTTCCTTCACGAATACACCTGACCCCACCTCCCTGGACCCTGCCCTCCCTTCCCGCCCAGCGCAGGCTCACACTCCCTCTAGACTTCTGCAGCTGGACCACGGCCAAGGCCCAGGTTAGATTCTGCCCCCCCCCATCCTCCCCGCTCCTCGCACGCTGCATCCCGGGAATGAACCCCCTGGTCCGCAGGACTCCCCCCACGCCTCGTTCTCACTCAGAGGAAAGCCTAGATTCAAATACTGAAGAACTGTTTCGAAAGAAGGTCAGATCTACTCACAAGCCGTCTGTCCCCAGGGCTGTATAGGGCGATGAGGCTGGCAGTTAGTGCTGTTTAATAAAAGGGCTCCAAAAATTCAGGAATCAAGATGAAAGATATTTTATGTATTCCTTTTTTTTCTTTCTTTTTTCTTTCGCCTTCCTTCCTTCCTTCCTTTCTTTCTCTTTCTTTTTTCTTTCTTCTTTCTTTCTTTCTTTTTCTTTCTTTCTTTCTTTTCTTTCTTTCCCTCTCTCTCTTTCTCTCTCTTTCTTTTTTTCTGAGGGCTGGACCTGCAGCATATGGAAGTTCCCAGTATAGGCACTGAATGGGAGCTGTAGCTGCCGGCCTACGCCACAGCCACAGCAACACGGAATCCAAGCCGTGTCTGCGACCTACACCACAGCTCATGGCAAAGCTGGATCCTCAACCCACTGAGCGAGGCCAGAGATCGAACTCGCATCCTCGTGGATTCTAGTCAGGTTTGTAACCGGCTGAGCCATGAATGGGAACTCCTACGTATTCTTTTAAAAAATAAAAATTAATGTAAAAAGGCCACAGTGCTGAACAGAGCCATATCAGAGGCCCGAGGAAAGAGGACAGCTCGGTGATACAGACTTGGCACCCAAGGTGCGTGCGTGCACGGAGTCCCAGCCCTGCCTTTTCCGTCCCGTACGTGTGCTGTGTACTTTTCTTCCCCTCGACTAGCCCTTGTGAATACAGGTCTAAAGGACTACTTCTTCCGGTTTCTAATCCGTGTACCAAAGCGACACAACTCCCTTTAATTCTAACCCTCAGAAAACCGATATAAGGTTCAGCTGGCCTTGAATATTGCTTTTATGAGGTTCTTCTAGTGACATTGAGATAATTTGTCTCATAACCTATCCAGCCAGCAGAGAGCCCACCTGAGCAGTTACACGTGGTCTAGTCTTCCCGCTGGCGTACTGATGGCACTGCGGGTGAGAGAGAACCAGCCGCTAGCCTGGTTCAAATGAAGTGAGGGGACAGTGAGTCTCACTTGCCTTTGGCCCTGGGAACCTGGGTCAGTCAGAAAAGATGCTTTATGCTGCTCTGTTCAGAGAATCTGCAAATTTGCTTGTTGATTAACATTTTTTTTCTATCATTTTCTTTGGTATAAAGTTAAAAACTTCGGTAAAATTTTTAGAGTGCTTAGAACTAACATTCCTCTAGAAAAATTATTGCACTCAGAGTTCCTGCTGTGGCCTAGTGGGTGAGGACTGTGACTGCAGCAGGGTTAAAAGATGTGGCGTGGCCGCAACTGAGGCACAGGTCACAGCTGCGGCTCAGATTCAACCCCTGGCCCGTGGATTGCGCCCAGAGGTCACGGGTGCCGCCGTAAAAAAATCACTGCACTGATGATTTCAGCCTCCATGAGTCAGTGAGTGATAGTTCAGAAAGAGAAGAATTTGGGATGTTTCCAGAAGGAGTTTTTGATTCCAGACCTATTAATTTATTAGCTAAGATTCCTTAGGCAAATTGCCCAACCTCTCAGGATTCCATTTGCCTCCTTTAAAATGTGTGTGTGTGTTTGGGGGGGGTGGCCAAAATTCCATCTGCATCTTTGCCATCACGGAGATTAGGATTACTATTTCAGGCTGGCACAATCAGATAAACTGCCTGAAATTAGTTATAATACTCAGGTTTCCTTCCATGTACCTAAACTTTTCTACGAGTATACACAGCCGCCAGGGTTTTTTCCCCAAGATCAAAGCACGCCGTCTGCTACTGAACAGATTCTCATCCATCTCACCTAGAAACTGCTGTCTGTCTGACCGCCGCTTCAAGCTCAGCTTCACCAGGTCTGTGGGGACGTCGGGCAGGCTGGCCGCCTCCTGGTAGGTCTGGATGGCCCTGCGCAGGATCTCATTGCTCCTCCTCTTCTCGGCCAAATCGTCTTCACACTAAAGGAAGTTCCCACACAGGACAAATGGCCCAGGACACGCTATATTTGCAGTTACCCAAAGTATTTACGGAAAGTTGACTTTGGGACACACTTTAAAAGTAACCCAAGACATCCCTCCCACACCGCGGTGGGCATGTAACCGGTGCAACCATTACGGAGAAGAGTGTGGGCGTTCCTTAGAAAACTGAACCTAGGGCTACCCTTTATATGATCCAGCAATCCCACTCCTGGGCGTGTATCTGGGCCAAACTTCCATTCGAAAAGATATATGCACCTCTAGATTCACAGCAACGCCATTCACAGAGGTGAAGACATGGAAACAACCTAAGTGTCCATCGACAGATGAATGGGTTTAAGAAGATGTGGTATATATACACAATGGAGTACTACTCGGCCATGAAAAAGAACAAAGTAATGCCATTTGCAGCAATATGGATGCAACTAGAGATTCTGATACTAAGTGAAGCAAGTCAGAGAAAAACAAATACCATATGATACCACTTATATGTGGAATCTAAAATATGGCACAAATGAACCTATCTATAAAGCAAAGACAGCTCACAGACATGAAGAGCAGACTTGTGGTTGCCAAGGAGGGATGGTGCATTGGAGTGGGATGGACTGGGAGCCCGGGGTTAGTAGATGCAAACTATTACATTTAGAATGGCTGGGCAATGAGGGCCTACTGTACAGCACAAGGAACTATATCCAGTCTCTTGCGATAGAACATGATGGAAAATTATACAAGAAGATAAATATATGTGTGTGTGAGAGAGAGAGAGAGAGAGACTGGGTCACTTTGTTGTAAATCAATTATACTTTAAAAAGAGTAATCTGGGACAAATTAAAATTTTCTTTTTATTAAGGATAAAAAAGTAAACCAAAGCAACACAACCCACTATTTTCATAAGAGGAAGAAAAGCTAGGTCTACAGAGGAGAAAGAATATCACGAAAGCAAGGCTAATGTATGCTGGGCTGTTACACATTAACCTTTAGTAGACAGAACTCCCATTCACGGGTCCTGTTCTTTCACTAGTTTATTTCTGTGTTCATTCATTCATTCCACAGCTATATTCTGGGAGTCAGGCATTGTTCTATGCAGGTGGCAGGCAAATTGGACAAAACAGACAAAGCCCTTTTCTCATTTTGCTTCTTTCTAGGAAGAATGAAAGGTAAATCAATATGCGAATAAAAGCATCACATGTCTCGGGGCTCTCAGTGTTGTGGATACAATGCAGGCTTAGGAATCCCTGGCTTAGGAAGGCCATAAATGCTGTGGCTACAAGGCAGGCTCTGGAACGCCGGGAGTGGGGTGGCAGGGAGGATTCTGCTTCAGCCAGGATGGTCAAAGAGGGCCTGAAAGAAGAGAGGAAGTGAGGCATGAAAAATATCTGGGAGAAGAATATTCCAGGCAAGGTGATGCCTCTCGTGGGCCAGCAAGAGCATTTCCCTGGGGCTCCTCGGGACCCAGAACTGAATGGAGCAGCTTTTAGAGAAAGCAGGAGGGAGGGAGGTGAAGACAGTGCTTTCAAGGAGTTTTGCTGTAAAGGAAAGTAGAGAAGTGGAACAGTAATTGTAGGTGATGTAAAGAAAAGGGAGAGTGTTTTTTGTTTGTTTGTTTTGTTTCAGGTTTTTTTGTTTGCTTGTCTTTTAGCAATGGGAAATAATAGAGCATGTTTCTAAGCTGGTAAGAAAGTCCCGGTAGAGAGGAAATATCTGAGGATGCAGGGGACACAAAATTAGAATGATGTCTTTCAGCAGGTGAGAACGGTCCATCCGTGGGAACAGGGACCAAAATACGGGGTGGGAAGAGAGGGGAGAATGTGTAAAACGGGTTTTGAAATCTCATCAGAGTTAGAAGACTATGATTTGAAGATGGCCATTTGAGAAAACGTGATATAGACGCTAAAAGCCGCATACGTGTTTTTTTTTCCTTAGATTATCCTATGTAGCAGCTTTACCTTGTTAAAATAAAGCACGTGCTGTAGTCAATATGTTGATCCTTGCAGGACCAAAGTAAAGCATAATCCCATGATGTGAGGACATAGTAAGAAAACGATCCATCCCCACCCTGCCCCCAAATGGAAAACCAATAAGAATCAGCACAAATGGATAAAAATAAGATATTGGTGGGAAGCTTTTCAGATAATAGCACATCAAAGAAATAACTTGTTAATATGCACTGCTAAGGATAAGCTGCCCAAGATGATGAGGGCTGAAATCGAAGTGGTGGTGACAGACAATGAATGGACTTATGATAAACAAAAATTGATAGGATGAAACAAAATTCTAGGTCATGAAACATTTTTTGCCATAATTAACATCTGCCCCAATCATGATTCTCTTGAGTTAACATCCTTTCCTTAATCAAATGACTGTCAGAACTAGTGGCAAATCACATCACTTATTGGAACAGGCATGATCTTTTGGTAACACACACATACTCTCTTGCTCAATAATAACAACGCAATTTAGCCATTTGGGAGGATTACTGACCAAATTCATTTATAGGAAAGATACAGTTGAAATCTGCTAAACCTAGTCTATATTGTACCATGGACAAAAGGAACTTTCTTGCATTAAATTTTCACAAATTTAATTCTATTGAAACTGAATTAATACAAATTTAATTAATAAGTTTTTACAGGGGAGACCGGAAGAATTTAAGCATCTGGATTTTGAGCGTTGTCACCCTCAGTTCAGAGCAAAACATACTTGTTTTATCTCTAGACGTGTTAGTTTCCGTACGAGTGTCACACCCAAGTGACTGCGCTGCCCCTTCCAAAGGGGTGTTGGCAGCTTCTCCCAGGTCTGGAAAATTTCTGCAGCTCCGCGTGTGCCATTTCCCGGCAGGGCTGACAGTCTCGTCCCCCAGGCAGGCTGGAGGAGCTTGACACTTGTGTCAGCTCTGGCTTTCACCCTGAGTTCCAGACTCCATAACCCCGATGGTCTACTTGACACATGCACTTACTTGATCGTGTCACGGGCACCACCAGTTTAACCACCAGTTTAACAGGACCAAAGGAAAACCCCCCAAATCCGTTGCTCCTCTACCAGTCTTCCAGGTCAGTGACTGGCATCTCCTCAGATGGCCGACCTCCAAACCCAGGGTTGCCCTTGAGTCCTCTCTTTCTGACCCTTACATCAAAGGGTCACCCCTGTCGGCATGGCCCCCCTGTCGGCATGGCCCTCCCTGGTCCCCACAGATAATGCCCAGGCTGATTCCCAGCATTACAGCCTTTGTCCCCGCTGTTCCCTCTGCCTGGGCATCTCCTTCTTCAACCTTGTCACATCTCAGCCACTTGTCACCTCCCTTTTCTGATCATCTTATCTCAAGTGCAGTCTGCTCTCACTCTCAAATACACCATGCGCAAACAAAAAAATCTTTTTTTTTTTTATTAAATGGCCCACTTGGGGCACATGGGGGTATGTTGCCAGGCTAGGGACTGGATCTGAGCTATCTAACACCGCATCCCTTAACCCACTGCACGTGGCCAGGGATCAAACCGGAGCCTCTGCAGCGACCTGAGCCACTGCAGTTGGAGTCTCAACCCATTGTGCTGCAGTGAGAACGCCAGCAAAACATCTTAACGACCTGCTCTGTGTTCCATGACTTGCGCTTTAACATGTCTGATTATGTGAGCTGTTCTAATGTATTTATTTTAACTCTTCTAATATTCTTTAAATATATATTTATTTGCAAAGACTTTCAGGGTTTTGCTCCAAGGTCACGTCCTCGGTGAGGTGTTTCCCTGCCGTCCTGTCCTACAGCTCCACCCCCTCACACGGCCTACGGCTGTTTTTGTCTCCTGACAAAGTATCCAGTAGCAGAAGCAATTGATTTTCTACATCTCATGATCGTCTTCTCCATTACAATGAAAACACCATGTGTCTTGTTGATGGCTGCAGCGCCTACAACAGGGCCTGCCATGTAGTGGGCTTGCCCTAAAAAATTTTTGAGTAAGAAACTCTTAAAATAGCTTCCACTGGAATATAAGATCCACAAGGACAGAGACCTCTAGAGGGTTCTTTATGATAATCCCAGGGCCAAAAACACTACATGACCCACAGAGGGTTTCTGCAGCTACAGGCAGAGGTGGAAAAGCTTCATGAATTGAGGAGCTGGAAGATGGAGAACGTTCAGTAAGAAAGGAGAAAGTGCAGGTGGAGGTGGAAGAAGGGAGGTGGTAACACATGAGCCAGCTGACAGAAGCTGCAGAGAGAACAAAGTCTATTCCACTTATTTTATTATTAATTAATTAATTTATTTTTTGTCTTTCTGCCTTTATGTAGAGCCTCACCCGCGGCATATGGAGGTTCCCAGGCTAGGGGTCTAACAGGAGCTGTAGCTGCTGGCCTTCGCCACAGCCACAGCAACGTGGGATCCGAGCCACGTCTGCGACCTACACCACAGCTCATGGCAATGCCAGATCCTTAACCCACTGAGCAAGGCCAGGGATTGAACCTGCAACCTCATGGTTCCTAGTCGGATTCGTTAATCACTGAGCCACGAAGGGAACTCCCACTTTATTTTGTCTTTTGTCTTTTTAGGGCCGCACCTGTGGCATATGAAGGTTCCCAGGCTAGGGGTCCAATTGGAGCTGTAGCCACCGGCCTACATCACAGCTACAGCAACTTGGGATTTGAGCCATGTCTGCAACCTATACCACAGCTCACGGAAACACCAGATCCTTAACCCACTGAGCAAGGCCAGGGATCGAACCCATGTCCACATGGATGAGAGTTGGGCTCGGCTCGTTAATTGCTGAGCCACAACGGGAACTCCCTATTCCACTTTATATTTAAAGAGTCTTTTGTAAGCACACTCTGCAGGCCACCTCTAGTGATAAAACGAGCTTCCTAAAGCTCTGTGGAACCTGAGATCAAATCTCTGTGGTGGGTCTAAACGGAAGGAACCCGAGGGTGATGGGAAATGAGTGACAGTGCTATTCTTTATTTTCTTTCCAAACCCGGAGAGAAGCCATCTGGAGGGCGAGGAAAAGAAACGCCGCTAAATTCACCAGTACAAAACAGCAATAATTAATTGCCTTATTTCAAAAAGTATTTTTTGCTTGAATTTAGGCGTATGCATGAGAAATTGATTCTGCATACACATGAGAAGGGAAAGACAAAATAGAAACACCGGGTGGTGAAAGTCCCGTTATACGAACACAGGGACATATCCCAACAGCGCCCCTGGTGGCAGGCTCTCAGCATACCTGTGCTTTTCCGTAGCGCGCCCCTGGACTCTGAGGGTGTCTGCGAACTAGTTCTTCATATGCAGTCAGTGCTTCCTCAGTTTTCCCCTGTTAGGAAGAGGCAATTACATAAATACAAGAAATTCAAATGCATAGCGTTAGTCAACATAGGTATTTAATATACACCAAGTAATTTTATCAAAATTTCCTGGACTCTGATTTTATTGTAAGATTTTAAAAAATGAAATGTGTTATGGTGAACATAAAACTAGAGATGAACATAACCATGCTTTATTGTTTTACAGACAGATACCTGACAAAGGATGGACTCTGAGTCTTTTGTTAAAGAAACTGCATTTTCCCTCTAGGTGTGTGGCTCTCACTTGCCTTCTTAAAAAAAAACTATTCAGTGGAGTTCCCGTCGTGGCGCAGTGGTTAACGAATCCAACTAGGAACCATGAGGTTGCGGGTTCGATCCCTGCCCTTGCTCAGTGGGTTAACGATCCGGCGTTGCCGTGAGCTGTGGTGTAGGTTGCAGACGCGGCTCGGATCCTGCGTTGCTGTGGCTGCGGCGCAGGCCAGTGGCCACAGCTCCGATTAGACCCCTAG
>PVHT021183584.1:6522101-6575477 GCA_004024745.2 Catagonus wagneri
GTGGTTAACGAATCCGACTAGGAACCATGAGGTTGCGGGTTCGATCCCTGCCCTTGCTCAGTGGGTTAACGATCCGGCGTTGCCGTGAGCTGTGGTGTAGGTTGCAGACGCGGCTCGGATCCTGCGTTGCTGTGGCTGCGGCACAGGCCAGTGGCCACAGCTCCGATTAGACCCCTAGCCTGGGAACCTCCACATGCCGTGGGTGCGGCCATAAAATGACAAAAGGCAAAAAAAAAAAAAAAAAAAAGCTATTCAGGATTTAAGTTGGAGGAAAAATCCTGCAGGCAGTTGGAATGTCTTGGGGCCTGCAAAGAGAAGGGCATGGCCGGTGGCGAATGAGCATGAAGGATGAGAGGGCCGTCCAGCCCCACTCCACGGGGAGAAACAAACATCTCCCAGTTTCTAACGCACGGCAGCCGCTTGGGATATTGGGATACTGGAACCATGAGATGGAGACAGACTGAGCTGAACTTTATCAGACACTTCAAGCGCCCATAAATCCATAAAGCCACTCATCCTGTGCATAGATACAGCTCACCCCGTTTGTATGTTTTGACCTTCCCTGAGTGAGTTTTCACCACGAAGTTTTACCCTACCAATGTGGCTGGGCTCAGCAGATCACACAGTGCTATTGAATTGCTATTGACACCTATTTGTCAACGACTTGACTAAATAGAGCCAGGCAATGTCCACATTAAAGTTCCTTTTCCTTTTTTTTTTTTTTTTTTTTGTCTTTTTAGGCCCATAGCCACACAGCATGTGGAAGTTCCCAGGCCAAGGGTCGAATTGGAGCTGCAGCTGCCGGCCTATGCCACAGCCACAGCAACACCAGATCCGAGCTGCATCTGCAACCTACATCACAGCTCATGGCAATGCCGGATCCTTAACCCACTGAGAGAGGCCAGGAATCAAACCCGCATCCGCTATGGATACTAGTCTGGTTCTTTCCCACTGAGCCACAATGAGAACTCCAGGACAACAGTTTTTAAAACCACTATTTCATTTCTTCCAAGAATGATTTTAAGGAATGAAGAACTCATGTCAAATATCTTGTCCGGTGTGACTTCCTTCTAACTATCCAACATTAGCTTCCTGTGGCTGCTGTAACACAGTACCACAAACTTGGTGGCTTAAAAACAAGAGAAATTCATTCTTTCGGGGTGCTGGCGAACAGAAGTCCAACATCAGTTTCACTGGAGCTGAAATCGAGGTGTCAGCAGGGCCGTTCTCCCCACTGAGAAGCTAGGGGAGCCCCTGCTCCTTGCCTCTGGACAGCGCTTCTTACATCATTTCACCTCCCCTTGCCCTTCACATTGTTTTCTCGTCTAACTGTGCCTCCTGTTTTGTCTGTATCGTACTTCCCTCTGCATCTCTCTTGTACGAAAACATGTGATTGAATTTAGGGTCCAACTAGATAATCCAGGATAATCCCCGCATTTTAAGACCCTTAACTGAATCATATCTGCAAAGACGCTTTCTCCAAGTTCAGTAACATTTACAGGTTCCGGGGCCCAGGACACGGATACCTTGCGGCGGAGGAGGGGACGGTGACTATTTTCAGCCCACCGCATGCCTCATGCCAGAGAAATTGTGAATGTGGAGGCCGTGTTTTTTCAACATGCTTTAGTAACTTATTTAAAGTTAATGCTCACGACGTGATTCTTAGGAATGAACGGCTCTTTAGACCTTAAAATGAAAATCCATTTGTTTGTTAAGGTTGAGGCTCTTTTTCTGAAGATTATGTTAAATGCACCATTTCCAGATTTAAAATATAGGAGTAACAGTATTCATAACAAATTCGCTCCAGTATTTTGTTCCCAATTAAATCTCCCTTAGCTGGCCATCAAGGTTATGACAATAATGGACCATTCTGGCTCTCTCCTAAGCATCCTTTGGATCCCTTATCACAGAGGCCATGTGCCCCTCCTAAAAGGACCTTCAGCCCTGCTCTCATCTCAGCTGCTGGTGAAGGAAATGTGTTTGCTTTTAGTCTGAAAGAACCTCCCTTCCCAGGTTCTTACTAGAGAATACAGCTCCTGACTTTGGTGCACAATTCTTATTTAAAAACTCAACTATAGGGAGTTTCCACGGGGGCGCAGCAGAAACGAATCCGACTAGCATCTATGAGGATGCAGGTTCGATCCCTGGCCTCGCTCAGTAGGTTAAAGATCCAGCGTTGCTGTGAGCTGTGGTGTAGGATGCAGATGTGGCTCAGATCCCAAGTTGCCATGGCAGTGGTATAGGCAGGCGGCTACAGCTCTGATTCAATGCCTAGCCTGGGAATTTCCATATGCTGCAGGTACAGCTCTAAAAAAAAAACTCAACTACAAGATAGAATACTTGCAAAGCCCTGCCTGAAAATCATCTGTTCTTCACAATAGCTTATATTTGATCCTAGAACCAAGACAGTTCATCAGAGAGACGTGCACTGCCCCCAGCCCCTCCCGTTTCGGCGTGAGGCCAGTGGGCTGCACTGAAGGACATTAAGACACACGCGGCAGAGGTCCCATAAACTCGGCCTGTGTGACCTTAGGGAGGAGGCTGGGCCATCCATCAGTGTAAGCTTTAGGAAGACCTGCAGCTGAGCGTTCCTCCCTGGACTTGCTGCAGAACAGCTATTCCGAGGAGCACCGTTCATCTCGCAGCAGAGGTCCACCCGCCCCTTCCTCTGCCTCTGCCTCACGTTTACTTCACTCCACTTAGAGCCTGTGAGGTGTGAATTTTTCTGCCTCGGCCTGACTCTGCCTTTATTAACTTTCCCCTTCTTCCTCTTGTCTTCTCCATTTATACTACAATAATAAATGATTCCAACCAATGAATGAATATTTCGGCACAGCATTTCATACCCTTTTTTGGGGGATCTAAGGAGGACTTTTAAACCATAACTATTATTTTTTAAAAACAGATGATTGAAATATGATCTGTTAATATTATTTTTGGAGGACAGCTAAAGTAACCTCCTATTTTCATGTCGCGTAGTATCTGAAAGTCCGGGCCTTTGAGCAGGGCAGGCCTCAGGGCCACGGCTATTCAGGTTGGCTGCATTGTTTGAAAACACCAGCTATGATAACAACGCTAAAAAAAGTTATGCTGATGATTCGGTCCATAATACAGCTCCCTGTTGTACTGGATTCAAGAACTGCTTCTGTGGCCACTTACTTCCCCTTTATTTAGCCCATTATAGATACAGCTGCTCCTGGAGGAGAGCGTCACAATTTCTCCAGGTAAGCTATAACGCCCCACGATTGTTCCAGCACTTTTATGTTTCTCTGACTTATCTGCCCCTTGGTAACGGAGCCCTTATTTACTATTCATTAGAATTACATAAAAATCCTTCTCCAAAGCTGTTTTTTGTTTCCTTTACCCTCAAAGGCACCTGTGAAATAGGCACCCCTCCCCCACTTCCATAAACAGCATGCAGCTCAGAGAAGGCGGGGGAAAAAGAGCCCGCTTCGTTTCTCTTAAGGAATATGCAAATTTTCAACACATAGTAGATGGCTTCATCTTATAAAGTTAAACAAGATAGAAACCCAGTTCATTCGATGTTAATTTCATGAACAGTGATTTTGCTGCCACCTTCGGAATTAGGACGTTTGCAGTGGCTGCAGATGAGGGTGAGCCAGGCTCTGGGTTGGGAACCTTGTCCAAGGCTGGTGAGAGGCACCTCCACGCTTGTCGGGGAAGGTGGGAAGCACATTCTTGTCCCGTTTCAGTACCTGGCTTGGGTCATTTTATTGTTGTTGCTTCAGTATGATAGTCCTTTTATTCCTTTTTTGCAGCCAGTGTCTACTGATCAAAAAGCACATTACAGGCCAATAGTGAGCATACGTTCAAGTACAGAGAAGAGAAAGAGAAATTTCCATGAGAGACAAGTACAGGCAGATAAGCAATGGGGTCCTGCTGTACAGCATATCCAATCACCTGTGATAGAACATGATGGAAAATAATGTGAGAAAACGGATGTATATCTGTGTGGGACTGGGTCACTTTGCTGTACAGGCAGAAATTGATAGAACACTGTAAATCAACTATAATGAAAAATTGAAAAAAAAACAAAAAAAGAACAAGTACAGGCAGAACTTGGAGATCTTTTGGGTTGTTTCAGACCACCGTAAGAAACCGAATACCGCAATAAAGCGAGTCCTATGAATGTTCTGGTGCCCAGTGCCCATAAAAGTTATGTTTACATTATTTTGCGGTCTATTAGGTATGCCATAGCAGCATGTCTAAAACGCAAAGCACGAACCTTAATTAAAAATACTTTATTCCTAAAAACGCTAATCATCTGAGCCTTCAGGGAGTCATAGTCTTTTGGCTGGTGGAGGGTTTGAAATATTTTGAGATTTACCAAAATGTGACAAAGAGATACCAAGTGAGCAAATACGGTTGGAGATACGGCACCAATACACTTGATTGTCACGGGGTTGCCACAGACCTTCTGTGTGTAAAAAGTGCGATATCTGTGAAGCACAAGAAAGTGCAAGAAAATTAAGTGTGCCTGTAGGCGATAAAGATGCCATTAAATACCTTAGGGTAAATACTTGGCCCAATAATTAGATGAATATGATCGAGTTAAGAGAACAGATACCTTCAATCTAGTTTTTTTTTTTTTTTTTGGCTTTTTGTCTTTTTAGGACCATACCTGCAGCATGTGGAGGTTCCCAGGCTAGGGGTCTAATTGGAACTGTCGGTGCCGGCCTACAACACAGCCACAGCAACGCCAGATCCTAGCCATATCTGCAGCCTACACCACAGCTCATGGCAACGCTGGATCGTTAACCCACTGAGCGAGGGCAGGGATTGAACCCGCAACCTCACGGTTCCTAGTCGGATTCGTTTCCACTGAGCCACGAGGGGAACTCCACTTCCATCTAGTTTTAATTCACCGTTTTCAAAGACTTATAATATCCAGAAGCAAATGCAAAATATCTCAAATTAACCGATGACGGAGGGAAACATAAAGCAGTCACCCTGGAAAATGGAGGAGCATGAAGTTAATCCCAACTAAGAGGAATCTTTAACATCATTGCCCCGAACACTAACTATCCTAGAGTACTGGACTACACTGTTCTCTTCTTTTTGCATCGAGCTGTTTGAAAATAAAAACCCCTACTTGTATGGTCCTGACACACCAATACTTTTTTAAAAATCTCATTTGATCTTTACAAAAACCAAATAGGAAAAGTATTTATTATCCTAATTTTTAAAAATAAGGAAACAGGCTCAGAACGACCAAGTGACTTGCCCAAAGCCTCGCGACCCGACTGCGATGGAAGGGGGCTGACTCCCAAGTCGTTTGACTGAAGGCAAAGTTCTTTTTCTACGTGGCCATTACAACTGCAATTTTTCTTTTCATTTGATTCACTCCATGTGGATGCTGATGTGCTTGGGGAAAAATCCATTCTATTCAAAGGTTGTTTCTCTGACATTTTTTTTTTTTCTAAACAAAACCAAGAGTAATGCCTGAGTTCATCTAATAAGGAAACCATCGCACATTTCCGTGCAAAACAAAACAGCAACCTACCCTTTTACGGAGTTTCTCTGCAGCATCAAGTTCAGCTTTAATGGTCTTATCAAATTTATTTAACAGTTTAGGCTTCTTTTTCTTAACTGAAAGGAAAAAGAGAGGTTTTTAATTTTATTCTTTTGTCTAGAAATGGTTAGAAGAATAGTGATTCACGAAAGTAGTAAGAAACCTAACACGGGTCTCGAGCCTCTAACTGGAGGAGCAGGTACACTCCTGGCTCACCTTCCCGCATGGTCCCTCCCGCTCCCAGTAGGACCCAGTCAGCAGCTGCACCCCCACCCCCACCCCCAGTACGACCCAGTCAGTAAATGCGCGGCCCCAGAGAGACGCCTCGGGCCCTTTTACTCATATGCTCAAAGGTTTCCTGGGAGACTGGGTGGGTGCTGGGATCCTGAAACTCTCAGAACAGTAACCTAATTTCTAGAATGAAAAAGGTAGGTATGGTTCCTAACTCTTATTGTTCAGCTACCTGACCAAGCCCCAAAGCTGCGGATTCCCCTCTCGGAACACACCTGCAGTGTTTCCAACACAATAAGAGGAGAAAGCTACTCCCAAGAAACTCACGTGAGCAGGATTTCTTAGTTTTCCTCTAGGACTCAAGGCCCTGCTGTTGCATCATGGTCTTAAGATTCCAGTCCCTTCCATACTTTAGCCAAAAGGGACCACCTCACGTTTTCCTAATAAGCCTTATGCCATTCCCGATGCTATGTTCTCCAAGTAAACTGGTTTATTCCTTCTCAGTTGAAAATACGCCCTTACTTCAACCACCAGCTCACAGCCACTCTCACCCCACACGTCACTCACACAAGGGCTCTCCTTTCTCTCCCTCCCTCTCCACCCCACGACTGAAGTCCACAGTGCCACGCGTATGTCTTTTTTTGTGGTTCCTCCCCATCTGATTTATTATAACCATTTGTGTGCTTATCTTGGTCCTTTTCCAAAACATAAGCCCCTGCAGAGGGGGACCGTGTCTTAGATGCAAATACCCTCAGGCTTACTCAGCGTCGAGTGGTACCCAGCAGGTGAGGGGCAGGCCTGCTGGTCCATACCCCACAGAGCCTGTGGAGTGGACAGATGCGGACAGACACCCTGTGCTCCGGGATGCCCAGAGCAAATAATCCTATTTCAGGGCTCGGAGCTGTGACAAGGTGGAACCTTAAGCCGGATGTTTCGGGTGCAGAGACGTGAGAACAGTCAGAGAACTTCCTCAACGTTCTGATATTAGACCGACACAGTCAATTCCTTCTGCTCTGTTCCGTGATGAAGGAGGAGGGGCTCTCTTGCCAAGGTCACTGCCCTCCGCACACACACCTGCCCTCTGCCCCCTCTGCCATCTCCATCTCCCTGAAGGTCTCCAGCCCCTGGCTCTCTCCTGAGCCTCTGTCCACATGTAACAGTGCTGGCCTCTGCCATCCTGACAGCCAACAAACCAACCAACCAGGACAAACGCTGCCTCCTCTCCCCTACGCATCCGCTCTCCCCACCCTCTCCTGGCTTGCTCTCCACCCTCAGAACTCACTTCCTCACCTACCCCTGGGGCCAAAGCCAGTCTTCCGGAAGGAAGGAGGCTCAGTGGTTAGGAGTCAGAGGGCAGGGCCCTGAGTTCCAGCTCTGTGACCTGAGCCAAACTGGTGCCAGACTTTTCCGACTCTCACTTCCCTAATCTGTCATCGGCGGACAGTGTTCTTGAGAATTAAATCAGCGCTGCATGTGGGCAACTGGCCGAGTGGTCAACATACAGTAAGCGTTCCACATCTGAGAGCTGACCAGGCCGAGGCCGGCCGTCTCTGCAAGTCCCCTCGTTGCTTCTTCTCCCATCCCACCTGGCCCCCTGCCGCATGGGACACAGTGGACTTCTCTCTCCTTCCTGACAGGACCCCCCGCCGGGCTTCCGTGTGGCCGGCTCTCCGGGTTCTCACTACTGCCCTCTGCTGGGTCGCAGCATACTGCACTCTTCAGGGTGGCCCTCAGCCTCTCAAGGGCTTCCAAACTGAGGGACACATTAACTAGCTGACTTTCTCTTGCAACACAAAAATCAGGTGACTGTGGACACAGTGGCTTCAAGCTCCGATCCAAAAATGAACTTGGCTATGGCTCGCAAATCTGTTCTCTCCCAGGCGTGCCCTACTGCGGAGGGTGGCACTCTATTCATCTCTTTCCAAATGACAAACCTGGTCGGAGAAGGCGAGTGCGACGCGGCAAAGAAGGAACGTGAGCAGACTGAACGCGATCGCTCCTCTTTGTTCAGCACACACTGTGTGCCGGCCCCAGGCCGGCGCCTTGACACCTCTCGTTTAATTCTCGCAGACCCTGGAGGTGGGGAACCTAACAACGCCGAAGTAGCCCCTGAGGTCTCAGCCCTTCCCTTGGGACCTCCCGTGTTCGCAGTTAAAGTTAACATGACATATATTTACAAAGAAAAAAAAAACAAAACAAACTGTTGGCAGTTCGGGACATCCAAAATCGTAAACAGTAAATATGTTTGTTAAATAGTCACGCCATACTTAGTGCCAAAATATTTCAGGATCACCCCAAAAATAGAATATTAAAATCTCAAAGCATTCATTACCGGGAGAAATTACTTTGCCCCCATCCTTTCATACACCTTCCCCTTTATTAGCTGCTAATGTGGCTCCTCTCTTTGAAATTCAAGTTTTGTCTTATGATGACTACGTTTATTTTTAAGCGTATAAAAAGCCTGAGGCAATTTTCTCAATCGTGAAAACAGAAAGGACCCTTGCCTCGTGTTCTAGGGAAGCATGTGGTCCCATTACCAAAATGGCAGTGGCTTCTCGGGCTTAGTGATGGGAGCCGGGGTGACTTCTCTCAGGCACTTTGGGGCCTCAGTTTTTCGTCTACCAATGAGCAGCCTGGGCCCGTTCGCCTAAGATCTCTTTGAACAAATCCTGTGCTTCTAATTTTCAGTCGATTTCTATCAAATGAATGACCTTTCCAAGTAGACCCAGAAGCACTGACATGGGTTGTTATTTTTGTTGTTGTTGTTTGATTTTTATGCCCACAGCAGCGGCATATGCAAGTTCCCAGGCCAGGGATCGAACCCGGGCCTCAGTTTTGACCTACGCTGCAGCAGCAGCGATGCAGGACCCTTGAACCCACTGCGCCAGCCAAGGATCAAACCTGTGCCTCCGAAGTGACTTGAGCTACTACAGTCATATTTTTAACCCACTGCACTGCAGTGGGAACCCCAGTGGTTAATTTTGTTGAATCTGGATTTTTTTTTTAATGGTTTAGGGAGACGCTGTCTATGTTTTATAAAACTTTATAATTTTGGGGAGAGGGGGCACTTAGTGCCATTACAAGCATTTTACCCTTTTCCACAACCACAAAGAAGGGGAAAAAATGACCAGTTACATTTCAAATCCTGACCTCCCCTGCCCTGGTTGAAACATTAAGAGCAAATGAAATGGAAAAGAAGGAAAATAAAAGAATAATTAAAGCCATAAAAAAAAGACTAACATTACACACGTAGGTTACATAAAAATTAAATGCTGACTCCCTTTTGGGCCACGGAAGAAGATGCTTTCAGACTACGGTACATGAGAAGAAGCTGATCACCAATAAAAACAGACGCAGAATCTTCACATGACTCCAAGTCCTTGACCCTCTCCGCCGACGAGTGAAGAAAGTGGCAATAGCTGCCATAAGGCTGACGGAAAAGCCACTTTCCTGACCCATCTCCCCACTGCCAGACTGTCCCCTCTCTACACTGTCCACAGGATCTTCTTAAACATATAAAATAAACCATGGATCCTCCTAACCTATAAAATAAAATCTAAACTGCTTAGGGTACCAGCCTAGTAATCCTGTTCCCGGTTATCCGCCCAAGAGGAGGAACGAGGACACAGGTCACACCAGACCTGTATGCACATAGTCACTGCAGCCGTAAAACAGCCCAAAGCAGGAAAAATTCCAAATGGACACACAGTTGGTGGCAGAGCCACCCAAGAGGACGCTACTCGGCCATAATGTGAACACAGGCAACCACGTGGGTGCATCTCAGGTGCATTCCAAGTGACAAGGGCCAAATTCAAAAGGCCACCAGCTGGACGATTCCCTTTACATAGCATTTTAGCCCGGGAACTTGCATATTCTGCAGGTGTGGCCATAAAAAGAAGGAAAAAAAATTAAACCTGATTTTGAGCTCTCCCCTGCCAAACCTGAACCCATCGCGAGGTCATCTGAACTCATTCAAAGTCAGCCATGCTTAAGACGCCCCTCCCTGCAAAAATAAGCAAAAAAGGAAGAAAAATGCTCTTCCAGCCTTAACTATGCCCTCGATCGCCTCTACGTAGTTGCCTTATTTAATATCGCAGCTACCTTCTCTGCCTCTGGCTCTGTCTCGTCTTATCATTCATTCAACCCCCCAAGCAGTCTACTTTTTATTTTTATTTAAAAGTATCCTGGGCCACTGCGGTTCTTCAGCGTGTAGCTCTGCAAGCAGAGGAAGGCGCCCCAGGACTTTGGACCGAGACGCACCTTGTTCACTGGCTCATTCATTCCATCAGCTACTGGCTAAGAGGCCACTGGTGTTCCAAGGATTGTGCTAAGTGCTGGGAACTCCACAGAACCCTCCTCAAAGAGGCTACAGTCCTACTGGGGAGAAAGCTCTCAGTGGATAATGAACCTTTCGCACAATGAGAGGAATTCCAAGGGTGGGCCAGGAGTGGCGCTACTCTTTTGGGGAAGGGGGAGGGAAAGCTTCAGAGGAAACTTAGAACTTAAGTATAGATAGATGGATAGATAGACAGATAGATAGACAGATAGATTGATAGATATGGACCCAGGCAGAAGGAGCATTCTGGGCAGAGGAAAGAGTATTTATTTTGTAATTCCATCACGAGATTAGGAAATTGGATTTTCACCATTAGTTTTCTTCCTTCCTTCCTCCCTTCCTTCCTTCCTTTCTCTTTCTTTCTTCCTTTCTTTCTTTCTTTCAGAAAGAAAGAGGCGTTGAAATGGAGCTGGAGCTGCTGGCCTAAGTCACAGCCACAGCAACTCCAGATAAAGCCGTGTCTGAGACCTACACCACAGCTCACGGCAACGCCGGATCCTTAACCCACTGAGCTATCGAAACTGCGTCCTCATGGATCCTAGTCAGATTCATTTCCACTGAGCCATGACAGTAACTCTGATTAGTTATTTTTCTTGTAAGTCAAAGGCTAAAAGTCTTCTCCTGCTTGGATGCTAGGGTTTGGCACAATATATATGAATAACCTCGTTATGGGAACCCGGGCTTTCCAGAATTTTGGAAAGCTCATGGTGGAGATATTGCTCGGGGACCCCGGATGCTGACCTGCCTTCTCCCCACCTCTGAGGACATGGCCTTCATGACACCGAGTCTGCTCCAAGAGACAGAGGGGTCGGAAACGCACGTTCAGGGTGTTTCGGTTTTTAGAGACAGGACGTACATCCCAGCTGTAAGAGGCGGCACAGCAAGAACTGGGCGTTTACAAACATGCAAGACAGAAAGCAGACAGCTGTAGCCCCCTCGCCCCACTCAGACGTGAGATTCAAGATGCCTGCGCTGAGGGCCAAAGCACCTGCTCTGCCTGGGGCTGCCATCTGCTCCTGATACAATATTATAGGACTGATTAAAGACCTTAATTTAACTTAACTCTGAGAAAGAGAGAGAAAATGGGAACTTCTCCCACCAACTCAAAACCTATCTGAAATGCAGTATTTTTTTTTTTTTTTTGGCTTTTTAGGGCCGAACCCATGGCCTGTGGAGGTTCCCAGGCCAGAGGTCGAATGGAAGCTGCAGCCGCTGTCCTTACACCAACAGCCACAGCAACGCCAGATCTGAGGCTCATCTGCACCCTACACCACAGCTCACAGCAACACGGGATCCTTAACCCACTAAGCGGGTCAAGGGATCGAACCTGCATCATCACGAACACTAGTCAGATTCATTTCCATGTGCCACAACGGGAGCTGCCCTGAAATGCAGTTTTTCGTCAAGGAAAATCTGTACATCCTGAAATAACTCTTTCACAGTGGTTTCCTGGAACCGGCTTTACTGCTTTTCACAAACTGGCTCCTGGTCTCTCTACTCTCACCTCCTGTCACCTGCTGTAAAGCAGTTTACGTTCTCTTTACACAAGCTCTCAAATTTCCTGCAAGCTTCCATGACTTTTTTCATGTGCTGTTTTTTGTTTTTCTTTTCGGCCTGAGAATACTCTATTTCAACGTTTGAGGCCTAATTTAAATGAGACAATTCCCTCTATCAAGTCATCTAAAGACATCTTCGTGAAAAAACAAAAAACAGAAAACAAAACACGCCTTTCTTTTCTGTGCTCATATAACACTTCCTAGAAACTGTAAAGTTTCAGGCTGTGTTTAAGTTGGCCAGATGGTTACATGTGTCCACTTGCTTTGCCACCCCCCCACCTTGCTGGGTTGTCAATTTTGTGAGGAAAGAACCGTGTCTTCCTCATAATTTATTTCCACCGCAGCACATTGCCTGTCTCATTAAAAGTCTTCAATAAATATTTCTGAACATATATCAATGCGTGTAAGCACGAATGGATCATGATGTTCCATGAAATCTTGCCATTTGCAACAACATGGAGGGACCTAGAGGGTATTACACTGAGTGCCAAATGCTGTGTGATTTCAGTCATATGTGGAATCTTTTAAAAAACAAAACAAATGGGCTAACAAAACAAGACAGGAACAGACATACAGGGAACAAAATGGTGGTTGCTGGGGGGAGGGGGTGGCGGGCTGGGGGAAATAGGAGGAGGGGATTATGAGGACAAACTTCCATCTATAAAATGAATAACAGGGATGTCGTGTACACATAGGGTGATATTGCAACAACTTTGGGGACAGACAGTAACAACGTATTGTGGTGATCATTTCATAATGAATAAAAGATATCGAATTACCTGAAAGTAATACTATAAGTGAATTTTAATTCAATTAAAAAAAAAAAGACACTCCAGAAGGGAATAGGACAATGACAATTTGAAACTTAGGCGTATCAGCTGTTTAACAAACAACCTGAAAACTGTAAGGAACCAAGAGAGGAAATGAATTGAGAATGAGAGTAGTTTGCTTTATAAAGAAAGTCTAGTCCAAAAAGCGTCAATGGACAACAACAGAGGAGACGGAGGAGGAGAAAAGAAAACACAAGGTACATGAGCGATAATCCCCACTGAAGATTTTATAGAGAGCACCAATATTGTTTTCTTTTTTAAAATTTACTTTTGTATTTATTTAAATGATTTTTATTTTTTCCATTATTGCTGGTTTACAGTGTTTTTTAAAATTTATTCATTTACTTAAATGATTTTTATTTTTCCATTACAGATGAATATTTATTTCTTATTCCATTCTTGTTTTTCCGCATATTTAGCAATTTAGAACACAAATGGCAGAGCACTAGACACAATTCACTAGTAAGTTCTTGGACTACAAAGTCCAGTTCACTTTAGTAGAAGATAAAAAATTCACCAAGCAGCTTGCTTTTATGTTCTGAGTCACTGCTTAACGCCTTTTCAAATCATTTGCTGATACTAATCGCTGACATTCATTGACCACTTACTCTGCTAGACAAGTGTAACTCAACCGGCTGCACGAATTGTCAGGAGCCAAGACTGGAGTTTGGGGCTGTCTTGACTCCAGTGTCTATGCCTTGACCATTTTGTTGTCTACCTGGCATCTGGCCTAGAAGTTCAGAAACCAGGGTGTCCCTGTGTGCTTGGAGATGACAACAGAGTGGGATTAAGTATTAGTATGAGGATTACGCAGAAGGAGGAAGCACCTGAACTTTGGACTCTACTTGTCTCAGAGAACAAAGGCAGTCAAGTAATCACAGCAAGTTTCCTTCACGCTGTGTCTAAAAGACCCAGTGTTTACACATTACACAGATGCCTGGCTTAGCGGGAAGGTCACAGGCCACGGAGTCTGGTGGCCAGAGTGTGAGCCTCAGTTCTGCCTGTCTCAGGTGACTGGCTTAATCTCACATCCACGAAATGGGAATAATGTCTGACCACCACCTACCAACCATAAGAGAGCACAGAACACTGTATCATGACTTTATATAATGCCTTATTTTCATTTACTTTAAAATTCTGCTCTTTAATTAATTGGGAAATGTCTATGTCCTACCTTATTAATAAATGTTTGAGGAATCAATTTTTTTTTAAAGCTACTAGATTTGCTTTGTTTTACAGTCAAACGTTTCCCTGGCAGAGATTTTGGGAAACGAATAACTTTGCCAAACTAGCCCTATAGCCAGTTTGTTTGTCCTGGGTCAACAAAAGACCAAGGAGCTATGGGGCCCCACTGTGCACCCCTGTTCCCTAAACCCTAAGCCCTGCTATGTGTTTTCAAGCAGGACCACATAAGATATGAAGGGCTGCTTTTTGTTATAGGTATCCAGAGGTGGAACTGGATGAGAAATAATCTAAAAAGCAAAATGATTTAAGGGAAAGAAAAGACCAGAGTAAAACACTGAAGGAAAATATGCTCTATATCTGAGATGCAGCCTGAAGCTGAAATAATTACATGATACTTTATTACAATCTTATTCATGTTAATGAGCAGCTAACCCAAGACAGATCCCCCCACACCATATATTTTAATCTTCCTATGTTAGACCTGGAAGTTAATTTTGCTTATCTTTTTAAAATCAGTGATGGATTTCAACGTAAGAGAAAAGTCTGTATTCTAAATTTGTCTGGTGGTGAGGATGTCTATAAATTAAAGCAAATGATTAAAAAAAAGAAGAGAACAGTAGAGCAAAACATTCAAGATTTCAAGAATCCAGTTCCAGGATTTTTTGATGAAATTCCTCCTGCTGCGTACAGGGGAATAAGCCCACATGCACCAGAGCTCCTCCACGGCACAGGCAGAGGATTTGGGCAGGAACCTTGAGTTCCTTTCTCTTTCGTTTAAAAGTAGGAATCGCGTTAGGTGTTCTATTGCTATGCCTCATACTGGGGTCTGAAATAAATCTGCTTTCACACTGAGAGAGGGTCACGTTAGTTGCTATCGAGAAACCCAATCAGCAGACAGCCATGGAAGTGCTGCTGGCAGGAGTCCTTGTATTATCACTGTGGAAAAGGAAAATGAATGTGTTTGACCCAAAAAGAACCCCTTCAGAGCCCACTTCCTCTAACGTCTACCTTGTATGTACACAGTAGAGGGAGAAGAAGTAAATCTGGGCAGCCCAGGGGACACTGTCTTACCTGTCAGGCTTTACTGCAGGTTGGAGGGAAGGGGGGAGGCGAACCTTTCCTTTGCCTCCTACAGCTAATGGACTTTAGTTCTCTTAAGAATTAAATATCACCTATGTGTCATCAGGAGTTCAACATTCAAAGTTTAAACTCAACGGTTAGCAGAAATGTTTTTCAGCTGAGAGACACTCACTACCACAACATAGTAAACATTAGATAAAGGGCAATTGTTTCTGTCTTCCCCCTCTACTGAAATAATGTGAGAATCAGCCAGGAACAGGCAATGGATCCAGCAGGTAGCCTAGTTTATTAAATGCAGTCTGCTGTCTCCTCATAGGGTTATTTTAATAAATTATACATCACTGCCCTTATAAAGTAATAATCCTTTAACAGATGTGACCCCATAGGTTAAATTAGAAATTTCAGAGATGCTAAGTGATGTGTTTTCTATACTTCAGAGAAAACTGTTCAGTACCAAGGCTGTCCACAGGCTTATGCCAACAGCTGCTTCCAACATTATAAATTCCACCTCCATGTTCACTCTTCCATGGGAGAAGAGCCACCCCCCCACACACACACTTCATTTAGATGCATTTCTAACAATCTTGAGCTTCTGGTTCTAGAGGTTAGCTCCTTTTAACTTATTTACACATAGAAAGAGGAAGTGAGGATTGCTTGAATCAGCAGCCAGAAGTAAGAGCCAACAGACTGAAGTAATAAAGACAGGAACACCACCAGAAATAAAACCCAGCTCAAAAAGCATTGCAATGTGGGTCAAACTACACAGAGGTCAAGGGCTATGTATGTCAACAGCCCCAAGAGGTATCACCGAACAAGAACTGATGTTCATTCCAAGGAGCACGACAGTCTCTGATCACCAAAGAAAGTTAAATTGTGTGCAGCATACAATTTAAAGAGACACAGAGGCATAAAAAGTACTTTCAACAAGTATCAAAAAGAAAAAAAGAAAGAAAAAAGTATCTACCAAATTTTGCTAATTTTGTTTAAATAAATGGTGCTTAAAGGTATTTAAAGTCATCTTTAAATATGTGTTTCTAGGAAATACTGATTTCCCAGGAATGTCAAATAAAACAATAATTTTCAAGCCTAGTTGCACATCAGTATCACCAGGGGAACTGGAAACAAAACAAACATTCCCAAGCACCATCAAATAAGAAGGATGAAGGCAATGGGAGGAAGCAACAAGAACCTCTACAAAAAAAAAAAAAAAAAAAGTATGTAACTCTGCCCTGCAACATCTCATGTATACCTAAAGATCAGTATGAGATGTAAATGAATAATGTAGGTATTTATTTGTAAGCTTAAATGTCTAGCACTACTTTAATTTTTATTTGATTGTTTAGGTATCAAGGATCTATATGTTTGATTGGTGTATGTCAGCACTGATATTGACTGGTCTTGATTATTATATCTTTTAAGACAGAAGTTACAACTAGCTCATATCTTTTTAGACAATATCAAAGATTTCACCAAACCCAAGTGGAAGTCTTTTAATACAATTTGATCACTGCAGTGAGAGAAATCCCAAGAGTGTCTTCGGAGTTTCTCCCTGTGTGACAAAAAATGAAACCTGATCTTACAGAATATGTTAGTCTTGGCTTATGGGAGAGGTAGTAGACATAATAAGATGGCTACACTTTCAACGAGCAACCAAGCTATAAAGATCTGGATCTCAGAGAACAGAGAAATAGTTGTGTTTACTCAGGCAATAACAGGGTGATAGAGTGACAGATAGTTTCTGATATTTTAATAAGTAGAAATGGCTAGCTTTTCACTACATGAAAGAGTGAATAAGGACCAGGAACAGAGACATAAACTTTTAATTCAATATATGGAGAAATAAAGCCATTGCCTTTCTGAAAGAGATGTAGTAGAAATAACAATAAAGAAGAAGGGGATGCTATTTTCAAATACTAAGGTTGAGTACATACTTTCAAAACAAAAATCAAATTTCTAAAAATTTCATATGAAACAATGGTTTTCAAGACACTGTACATCAGATAATGAAAAGCAGTGACCCCTGAGAAACAGGAATCAATTTTTTCAAAACCAGTGGTAAAAAGAGAATTCTAAAGGTAAACAGAACAGACATGTAACATGCAGAGAAACAAAAATAAGAATAATAGATATCTTATCAGGAAAAAAATGAAAGAGAGAAGAGAGCATAGCAATATTTTTAAAGTATGAACAGGAAAAAAAAATGTCAACTGAGAATTCTATACCCAGCAAAAGTATCTCTCCAAACAAAGCCTTTTTCAGATATACAAAAGCTGAAAGAATTATCACCAGCTGGTGTGCACCATGAGACAGCTGAAACAACACCTTTCAGGCAGAAGGAAAATGATAACTGGTGGGGAATATTTCTCTACACACATAAAAAAATGAAAGGACTGGAAATGGTTAATATAAGTCTTCTCTCTTATTATTTAAAATTCTTTAAAAGTTAATTTTTAAATAAAATAATAGTGTAAACAAAAGTAAAAAACATGAAGTGCAGGCTTTAGAGCACATGTAAAACTAAAATGTATGTCAGCAATAGCACAAATTGCTGGGAGAGGAAGAGGGGAGAAGGAAGTATATCACTGTAAGGTTCTGCACAGTGCATGTCAAGTAGTATAATATAACTTGAAGGTAGACTGTAATGAGTTAAGAATATATTCCAGAAATGCTAAAACAATCACCAAAGTAACAAAACAGAGTTATAGCTAATAACCCAATAAAGGAGATAAAATGGAACCGCAAAAATTATGATTACTCCAAAAGAAGGCAGAGAAAGGGGAAAAAAAGCAACAATGATTACTCCAAAAGAAGGCAGAGAAAGGGGAAAAAAAGCAACAAAGAAGAGACATGACAAAGTTTATTTCAGAATAATAAAGCAGTAAATTCATTAGGAGAGCCTCATAATGTAAATGTTTATACAGCTAGTAGCCAAAATCAAAACTTGACAGAGCTGCAAAGAGAACAGAAAACTCTGCAAATCCATCAAAGATTTCGATACTGCACATTCAATGATTGATAGAAAAAGGAGAGAGAATATCAGAAAGGATAAGGATGATCTGAATAAGACATTTCTAGCATGCTCCCCCAACAACACCAAAATATACATGTTTGCAAGTGCACATGCGATATTTTCCAAGCTTTCACCTTAAAAATTTAAGGAGTTCACATTGTGGTACAGCAGAAATGAATCCGACTAGTATCCATGAGGATGCAGGTTTGATCCCTGGCCTCACTCAGTGGGTTAAGGATCTGGCATTGCCAGGAGCTGTGGTGTAGTTGCTGTGGCTGTGGTGTAGGCTGGCAGCTATAGCTGCGATTCAACCCCTAGCCTGGGAACTTCCATATGCTGTGAGTGAGGCCTTATGAAGGAAAATTAAAAAAAAAAATTAAAAAACAAAGAGCAACTTAAACCTAAAGCAGTAGAAGAAAGCAAACAACAAAGATCAGAGCAAATATCAATAGCTTAGGAAAAAAAGCCTCATGAGGTTTATCTCAGGCATGGACGCAGTTGGTTTAATATCTGAAAATTATGTAAAACAATGTAATTTATAATATTAATACAATAAAAATGAAAAAAACATACGATCATTTTATCAGGCAGAAATAATCCCTGACTGAATCTAAAATCCGTCTGTAATCAAAGCTCTCAGCAATGTAGAAATACAAGGAAACTTTCTCAATCTGATAAAGAGCATCTATGAAAAATCTACAGCTAACATCATAGGTAATGGTGAAAGCCTGATTTTCCCCCCACTAGTTTGGAACTAGACAAAAATGCTTCCTCTCCTAACTTCTGTTTGAAATTCTACTTGAGGTTCTAGCCACTGAATCAAGCAAGAAAAAGCACCCTAATTGAAAACAAAGAAGTAGAACTGTCTTTATTTAGAGGTAACAAGAATATCTTCATAGAAAACCTGACAGAAACTAGAGGAAAATTATTGAAATGCCAAAGTCAGTTTAGCAAGATGCCAGGATACAAGATCAATACAGACAAATCAATTTTCTTTCTATGTACCAATAACAAACCAGAGGAAATTGAAATGATAAACTAATACCACTTACAATTGCAACCCAAAATATGATATACTTAGAAATAAACCTGACAAAAGTTGTAAGAGACCTGTACATGAGCAACTATAAAACAATGTTGAGAGACATTTTCTTAAAAACTTGAATGGGGAGACATACCATGTGCAGAAATCAGAAGACTCAATGCAGTGAAAATGTCAATTCACCCCCAAAGAAATACATAGATTATATGCAATCTCAGTCAAAATCCCAGCAGTCTTTTTCATTTGGTAGAAATTGACAAACTAATCCTAAAATTCATATGGAAATAAAAATAATCTCTACTATAACCAAAACAAGCGTGAAAAAGAAATTTGAAGTTCTGTGATTTCCAGACTTCTTAGAAAGCTAGATTAATCAGGACAGTGTGGTACAGAAATAGATAAAAGATCAATGGGACAAAACAGAATCCAAAAATAGAGCCACCTTTTCAATGAAGGTGGAAAGGCAATTTGCTGGAAAAAAAATAATCTTTTCAACAAATTCTGCTGGAATAATTAAGTATCCATATTTTTTAAAATTTACAATATTATATTAGCTTCAGCTACATAACATAGTGATTTAATATTTTTATAGATTATACTCCATTTAAAGTCATTACAAAGTAATGGCTATATTTCCCTGTGCTGTACATTATACCTTTATTACTTATTCTACACATAGTAGTTTGTATCTCTTAATATCATACCTCTGTGTGGCCCCTCCCCTCTTCTGTCTCCCCACTGGTAACCACTAGTTTGTTCTCTGTATCTTGGATATCTATATTTTTAACTCAAAATAGAATACAGACTAAATATAAGACTTAAAATCATAACACTTCTAGAAACAATCATAAGAGAAAATTGTTGTGACCTTGAATTAGGCAAAGATCTCTTAGGCATGACCCCAAGAGCACCATCCATAAAAGAACAAGTCCACAAATCAGACTGCGTTAAAATAAAAAATATTCCAATGTGGCACAGTGGGTTAAGGATCCAGCATTGTCTTGGAGGTAGCATGGGTTTGATCCCAGCCCAGGGCAGTGGGTTAAGAATCCAGCATTGCTGCAGCTGTGGTATGCAGAGCAGCTGCAGCTTAGATTTGATCCCAGGCCCAGGAAATTTCACATGCTAGGGGCAAGGCTGCAAAAAATTTTTAAAAATCTTCAAAAACTACTATTTAGAAAATGACAAGACAAGCTAGAGTCTGGAAGAAAGTATCTGCAAGTCGTTTAGCTGATACAAATGCTATACAAAATAACACAGAAAGAACTCTCAAAACTCAAAGAATAAAAAGAAAACCAAGTTTTAGAAACATGCAAAAGACTTGAACAAACACTTCAGCAATGAAGAGATAAGAATGAGAACTAAGTTCATGAAAAGACGCTCAACATCATTCATCACTAAAAGCACACAAATTAAGAATAAAATGAGATACCACAACCCACCTACTGGAATGGCTAAAGTTAAAAAGACTGACCATACCAAGGGTTACCAAGGATGTGAAACAGAAGCGATTGTAGAGAAAAAGAAAACCTCCTACGCTGTTGATGGGAAAGTAAACTGGTGCAGACGCTACGGAGAACAGTAGGAAGGTTCCTTCAAAAACTAAAAACAAGAGTTACGGTAAGATCCTGGAATCCCATTCCTGAGCACCTATCCAGAGAAAACTATAATCCAAAAAGACACATGCACCCCAGTGTTCCCAGCAGCCACTACTTACAACAGTCAAGACATGGAGCAAACTTAACGTCCATTGACAGATAAATGGATGACGAACTTGTGGTTCCTACATACAATCGAATACTACTCAGCCATGAAAAAGAATGAAATAACGTCATTTGCAGCAATATGGACAGATGTAGACATTACCCTACTAAGCGAAGTAAGCCACAAAGAGAAAGACAAATATCATGGCACACACAAACACGGGATCTAAAAAAATGACAAAAATGAACTTATTTACCAAACAGAAACAGACCCGCAGACGTAGAAAACAAACTTACAGTTACCAAAGGTGAAAGCGAGGGGAGGGACAAGTTAGGAATTTGGGATTCTCTCTCAAACACACACACACACACACACACACACAGCACTACACTATACAGTATAACATAGATAAACAACAAGGACCTACTGCACAGCACAGGGAATTCTACTCAATATTTTGGAATCAAATTCCTGGCTAAATCAAAGGGTTAAAAGACTTGATTTAGGGGAAAAGAAGATTTGAAAATAAAACCCTTAGAAAGAAGTAAATTCGCAAATACCAAAGAAAAAAAAGCTGCAACTTCTCACCAGTAAAACTTACATTCAGACAAATCTACATTCCCTTGAATAAAAATGTGCCTATTAATTTCACCGTGTCTACATGATCGTTTTTTAAACATAATGCACGCTGTCACTTAGAGGGGAGGTGGCAACATTCTAAAACATCGCAAATTACTGTCCACCCAAAAGGCAGAAAGACAGGATCTACGATGTAAATCTTTTTATAAATAACATGCACTTTATTTTTATGCAATGGGACACCACATGTTTTAGATTTTAACAGATGGCAAACTCTTTTTTACCAGGGTTTTAAACTTGCACGCTGGGAATGAAAACCTATTTATACAGTAAACACTTTAGCTGATCCTATCTTTGGACACATTTAATTAAAGAACCAGCTACCAATGGCACAATCACGCGGACACACGGGAGAAGCAAGAACTCGCTTACTTTCTGAATACATTATTTTACTCCGGCAATTTAAAGCACACATGGAAATTAATGGCACGATTGAGTTTTATAATAAATCCCTTAAGCATTTCGCTTTTTTAGTTAGCTATTTTCCAAAGCAGTGTTAATAAAGCTTTAACACCCGAGGCAGGATGAAAGCATAACTTACTCTTTAATGAGATGCCATTAGGAGCATTCTCAAGTAGCTCTCAATATTCTCCCACCTTATTCAGCATGGAGATGTTTATTTTCCACCTACAAACACTTTTTAGAGGAACATCCCTGCAGAACCAGTATTCTCCTCTTGCACTTAAAACACTGAATATATTGGGATGTCGTGGGGATTAAATTTATCAGATTCATCAAGAGCCTCTTAGAAAAGGAACATAGAAAATAAACAGCCTTAAACAGCATCTGGATTGGAGACTGCATACATTTTCTATAAAACAGTAACCGGAGGGAGAGCAATGACAATGGTTGCTCCTATCTGGACAGCATGACATCAGTGACAAAGTGATATGGTCACCTGACCTACCCAAACTGCAGGAAGGCAGGGAGAATCTTCTACCTACTTTACAGGTGGAAAAAGAGAAGTTTTAAGAGGCTAAGAGACCTGTACAAGTTCAAAAAGCAAATAAGAAGTTCAAGACCAAATGCTAATAAGCAATGATAGAGTTGAGACTAAAACTCCTGCAAAAGGACCCCTTTCACATGCTGCAACAGTGTTCTAGCTCTGATCAAGCAGCTTGATGCTGGTACAAGGGATTTAAATACATATGAGGAAAATGTTCACAAAAGGAAAGAGGAAAAACGATGGCTACTTTAAAGACCGATGCAGGCTGAATAATACTCCTGTCTCCAAATTTCCTGTAAATACCGAGTCAGCCACATACTTCAATCTAAAAACAAAACAGATCTAGCCAGAAACTCAGGCTAAGATGACTGCCCGAGTGGTAACACCGTGTATTTCCATCACTCCGGTGCCAGTGCACTAAGCATCTTTGATGCTATTAATCTAGGAGGCAATTTAAGAATATTCCCCTTTTTTCTTTCTTTCCAACAAGTCTCTTCCCTCATGTTTTATAATCACAGGGGAACAATCCAGGAAGTGTGTTGCTGCATTGCTATTATCATACTTCTCGGGGGGTAAAAGACAATCTGCCCTCAGCCTCCTTCCTAGCCAGCAACAGGGTATGCAATTAATGGCACAACAACACACGCCCTGCTGGGTCCTCTGCTGCTTGAGACTCTGTCTACAAGGGCCACGAAAAAATAGACTGCAGAGAAATGCACGCAGGGTTCACGGCAGCAGTTAAAAAGCAAGACGCGGTATGAATCAAAGTGACAAGGCACAGAAATAAAAAGCTCACCCAAGTTCACTGGTTTTATGTAGAAGCTATAATTTGCAATTTATGCCACTTGCACCCTAGGAGTGGCTGAGTGACATTCGTAATGACATCACACATCCAGTGCTATCAGTGGACAAAGAAGTCAGTGATCCTTGGGGGAGAGGAACAAACTTCAGGGAATCATAAAAATAAAGGCGATTACCTGACACCTTTATCTCAAACCCTGGCTTTTAGGTCCAAGATATCAATGAAAGGCACTGTGCGGTATAAATAGATTTCACCCACCTTTATTTCAGGTTTAGTTTTGAGTGTTTCGCACCACTTGAGCAGAGCTGATACTGTATAATCATGGGAGCTAACTGGCCCTGAGGGCTCCAGATAAAAAATATATTCATGGTCCTAGAAGTTGGCTCTAATTTAATCTAAGGGAAGGACTCGACAAAAGGGACCAGCAAGGGAGAACTGAAGAATCAAGGGAGAGAAAGTATTAAAAAAAAATCGCTCTCTATATTTTTAAATTATAACAATTTTCCCCAAAAGTGGGAGTGTCAAGAGTTGTCAACTGTCTCCTAGGGAGCATTCGTGTCATACTCTAGTAGTACTGCTCTTGGAATAAAGATGAGCTGGCTGTGGGCAGAGACATCACCCGCCATCCCCGTCATCAAAAATAATTCACAGAAAAGAAAATCACAAACTTGGGGAACAGACTTGTAGTTGCCAAGGGGGAGGGGGAGGGGTGGGAGGGAATGGGGATAACTAGTGCTTTAATGATGGAATAGCAAGGAGCTCCAACTGTATTGCACGGGGAACTATATCTAATTACATGTGACGAATCCATATGTGTACATGTAACCGGGTCACCACGCAGTGCAGTTGGAAAATCTGACAGAAATCTGTAAACCAGCTATAATGCAAAAATAAATAAATAAATAAATAAAATAATAATAATTCAGTATCTGAATTCACGGGTTTATGCAAAGAGAACTGTGTGGATACAACCCTTGCTCGCTAACTGAGGGCCAGTTCAAATGTCACCTGTCCACGGTGTGGCAGCTCTTTCCACCCCCCACCCCTGGCAGCGAGTTACTTCCTCCTTCCTGCTCCCACAGCATTTTGCTCCTAACCTCTGCCTCCTTATACTGTAGTTTTTTACTGTTGTCAGTGCACTCCACAGGGCACGGCAACCAGGGGAAGCTGAAACCCTTGACTCAGTTCCCACGTCTGCACTTGTGGCATAGGGAAGCTCCCAGGCTAGAGGTCTAATCGGAGCTGCACCTGCTGGCCTACACCACAGCCACAGTAACGCACGATCCGAGCCGCGTCCGCGACCTACACCACAGCTCACGGCAAGGCCGGATCCTTAAACTACTTAGCGAGGCCAGGGATCGAACCCCCATCCTCATGGATACTAGTCAGGCTTGCTTCTGCTGCGCCACAATGGGAACTCCCATGTCCGTCCTTTAAGAAGTCCACGCATGGAGGGGAGGAAGGAGACGTGGCCGAAGGGAGGACACCGCCACGGAACACAAATGAATCCCATGTGAAAGAAACATGTTAGAACATAAGCAATTCCGGGAGTTCCCTTCGTGGCTCAGTGGTTAACGGATCCGACTAAGAACCATGAGGTTACGGGTTCGATCCCTGGCCTTGCTCAGTGGGTTAAGGATCCGGCGTTGCCGTGAGCTGTGGTGAAGGTCGCAGACGCGGCTCGGATCCCGCGTTGCTGTGGCTGTGGCGAAGACCGGCAGCTACAGCTCCTGTTAGACCCCTAGCCTGGGAACCTCCATATGCCGCGGGTGCGGCTCTACATAAAGGCAAGAAGACAAAAAAAAAAAAAAAGAACATAAGCAATTCCACCCCTTACTCCCTTCACCCACATGTGCTGACTGCTTAAAAAATAATTCAAAGGCAAGAATCAGTGTGTTCTGATTCTACCACCATCAAGCAGGCAACTGTATTTGCGATTTGAAATAAATTTAGAATTTGCAGTTAAGTTGCTGTATATTTGCCTTCAATGATAAATATCTCATGAAAATTAAGTGAATAATTTGGAGGATGTGTGAAATAGATTCAACTACCTCAGTGATGTTTTCTTATGATTTTTTTTTCTTTTTAGGGCCACACCCGCGGCATATGGAAGTTTCCAGGCTAGGGGTCGAATCGGAGCTGAGGCTGCTGACCTGCAGCCACAGCCACGGCAACGCCAGATCCAAGCCGAATCCTCAACCTATGCTGCAGCTTGTGGCAACGCCAGATCCTTAACCCAGTGAGCGAGGCCAGGGATCGAACCTGCATCCTCATGGATACTAGTCAGGTTCTTAACCTGCTGATTCACAACAGGAAATCCATTTTCTTATGACTTTAATAGAAAAAAATTAAGAACGGGCCATGGCAATTACCCGTTCAGTGCTGAGCAGCTTCTGTATATGAGGCACAGCCAGGCTCCCAACAAGTAGAGGGTGAAAAATAAATCAAAGTGGAATGTATTTGTTTTTTTTATTACAGGCTTATATTTTTCCCCAAACATCTTCATCCCATATAGAAGCACATCTTTAATTAATGATACACCTACTCCCCAGATGTTTAGAACCTGCCCCGATGAGGGGTAACTTAGTGGACTCTAACAATCAAGCAGCAAAAATCCCAAAGAGGGCAGTTTCTGTGGCTGGCCGCTGCAGGAGGGTGGGTGAGAAGGATGGGGGTGTGGGGGTGCTGAGCACCGTCTGCCTGGACACAGGTCCCTCCTAGTCAAAGCCAGAGAGGCAACCACTGTCTTCCCAGGTAGCATCTGTGCAGCCTTGGAAGAGGCTCACCTCGCTTCCAACATTTGGTGACATCAATGCAACAGTAACTAAACAAAGAAGCTGGAATCATGAAAACGTCATTGATAAAAATCACATTTTCAATTTTCAGTACCTGAAATCTGAGCACGGGGAGGTGGCAACTGAGAAGCGCTGAGTGTTGTTGATGTCCCCGCACCAGCCGCATGCCCTGCTTCCATCGCCCTGGACCAGCTCCTCGGAGTCCCTGGCGGGGCTGGTGACGGGGCTCTGCAGCAGGTGGGGCCTTTGGGGAATTTCAGTGCTACCACTCTGTGTGAAAATATTCTGTCAGCAAACGTCCTCCGGCTCCCGGTTTTCCTTAGGGCCTTTCCCCGAAGCTAATGGCTAATGGCTTCTCTCCGTTCCTTATATATTTGCCTGTTGCCTACTGCCTGCCTCCCAGACACCACCTGACGCTTGTGCCTAATTTTCTGCCCCATCCTGGAGGGTCTGTCTGACCTTAGGCTCCAGCCACTCCCACACTAACCAGGCTCAGTCACAGCAAAGGACTGTAGGATCTAAGCAAAGAGAAGACAGAAAGAACATTCTAGCAAAGGAGAAAAGCAAGACTGAAGTGGTGTTAGGGATAAGTATTGGCAGAATGGAATCAAATCACCCAAACTGAAACAGAAAGTGATTTATTTTCGCTGTAACTAATACGCTCTATTGTCAACACATATTTGATTTTTTTTAATGAAAAAATAAACATATGGCAAGAACAATTGCTGTAAATGCCAGGACAATCTACCATTAGCTCAGAAGAATGAGAAATGCTGTGGGGAATAGCTCCGAAATCAGACTGAGATAATTTTCTGCAATGTATTTTTTCAAACTAATGCACTCTCCTATTTGAAGTCCTGTTTAAATAAATGAATATATTCAACTTCCAACAGAACTGTCTTTAAACGGCACGCTTATTTTGAAAGCACAATTTTAAGCTAGCTTGGGCATATGTGGCTAAAATGTAACTTCTTAATTTGCTTCAGTATACACATAGACAATATGTTAATACACAATAAAGTGGATTATTTTGATTTGAAGACAGGCTCACATTTCCCATCAATTAAAAGAAAATTTAGATCCTAATGATAATTTCAAAACACACTAATATCTGAGTTTTTCCCCTTAAGAAACTATTTTACTTCTCTGCTCATGTTGTCCCAACCATTACGCAAATGAGCACTGTAAAATGTTGAGCGCTCAATGGGAAACATGAGAATGAGATTTTAATGATAATGAAGAATTTGCTATCATTGTCCTGCGGTGTATTTGACTGAAGATGCACTCTGGTGGAAACAGGTGCCCTGAATTACCCCTCCTACTACAATAGAGTTAAAAATCATGACATGAAAAATAAAAACACAGCAAATGTGTATTTTCAATACAGCGAAAAACCTCTCCTCCATTTGGTGAGACTGGTAATAGATGCTGAGCTTATTTAAATCACTAAAATTGGTGTAATTAAACTTCTCTCTAAATCAGACTTGTATAAGAGTCAGAAATCTCCTATAATTAACTTATCTGTAGAAGTAATCAGACAATAACTCCTGGGGTATTTTTGGAACCACTAAAATGACTGTAGCTGTTGAATGTAATGACTATAATAAATCTTGAACAGCGGTTATCTCATAACCCCTTTTCACAGCTGCAAGGGTAGGAGGGAGAAGGTTTTTCCAAAGCCTTGCCCTGAGTTGGTTTAAGTGTGCTATTGCTACACCGCTCTTCTACATTACGGGAAGATGATGACGTCACAGTGGTGCGGCCTGAACCGAACCACCAGCCAATGCTACATTTACGTGGGTTGTTGCTACTAATAATGAAAAATAGGTGGTGTTTTAGGGACTGCTAAAGGCAATGAACCAAAGCACCTCCAAGGGGCAGCTTAAAGACAGAAGACCTGCATACACTGACTGTGCAGGAATTAAGTTCAAGGCAGTGATGACTTGGTCGAGCCCATGTGCATCAAGGAAAAGGACCCTCACAGACCAAGTAATTGAAGCTTGAGGACTGGTGTCGCCAAAGCCAGGGGCGACAATTCTTATCTCAATAAGACAAACGAATAAATTTTTTAAGGGAAAGACCATGCTTCACCCTTCCAAAGCTCCCAAGCCAAAGCCATCTGAATCAAGGTTGTTCATGTTTTGTACATATTTTATTTTATTTTATTGTATTGTATTGTATTGTATTGTATTTTTGGGCACCAGGAGTGGGGTCATATTTTATTATTTTATAATAGAAAAATATATGAAAGTAAGGGGATATTGTTAGACCTGTTCAAAGTACCAAACCAGACTAGAGAACACCATTCTCATGTATTCATTGATATACTCATTTATTTCAACCATCATGTACCTGTAAGGCATGACACATGAAATTAATAGATTAAAAACCAGTTGGAAAATATTTTCATACAAAAATCAACATGGGATTAATACCAGTAATACTAATGAAACAAACTACTGAAGATCAACAAGAAAAAAAATTTAAATAAAATGTGAATAGGAAGTTCAGCAACAACTATAAAAAAAGAGGATGGAGGTTCCTTAAAAAACTAAATAAGGAACTACCATATGACCCAGCAATCCCACTCCCGGGCATATATCCAGAGAAAACCATAATTCAAAAGGATATATGCACCCTAATGTTCATTGCAGCACCATTTACAATAGCCAAGACATGGAAGCAACCTACATGTCCATTAACAGAGGAATGGATAAAGAAGATGTGGTACAGATATACCGTGGAATATTACGCAGTCATAAAAGGAATGAAATAATGGCATCTGCAGCAACCTGGATGGACCTAGAGATGATCATACTAAGGGACGTTAAGTCAGACAAAGACAAATATCGCATGATTTTACTTACATGGGCAATCTAATAAAAAGATACAAAAGAACTTATTTATAAAACGGAAACAGACTCCCAGATTTCGAAATCAAATTTATGGTTACCAAAGGGAAAACCCCGTGGGGGGGGGATAAACTGGGAGGATGGGGAAGAACACAGACACACTACTACATACAAAACAGGAAACTGACAAGGACCTACTGCAAAGCACAGGGACGTCTACTCAATGTTCTACAAAATCTCACATGGGAAAAAAAGAATGGACGGATGTAGACATACAACTACTTTGCTTTGCTGTACATCTGAAACTAATAGGACACGGTAAATCACCTGTACTCCAATAAATTTGTTTCTTAAAAAAGGAAGTTCAGAGTAAGGGAATCCAGAATGGGTTAGGAAATTGAGATATCCAGCCTCTCCAGGATTCAGAGAGTATTAGCATTCACATTTCACTCATTAAATCAATGATATATCACTGCAACATTAAAACAACTATTTGAAGGCACTGGAAAATGACCAAAGATGGGCAGAAACTTAAAAATAGAAGAGTTTAATCTTGAGAGACTATTTCTATATTGGTTAAGAATGGTTAGTTTGTGGTTTGCTTGCATGAGGTGCTCCCTAACCACCCCAGGTCCTTCCTCACTGAAGGGAGCAGATGAGAGCATTCAGAGCAGCAGAGCAGACAAAAATTTTGGAAGCAAGAGAGCCACAGAAGGGATGAGGCTGAGAGTAAACTCTGCCCAAATCCTGGCTGATTAGACTATCTTCATGGGTCCCCCCAGTGAGGCTGGTGACAAAGCAAGCAGCAACTCGAAGAGGATGGATTCGTCATACATGACTGCAAAACAAACTACTTCTAAACTTAGCAGCATACAACAGCCATAAACATTTATTATCTTACACAAGTTCCTAGTTACACAGACCCGCCTAAAGGACTGCTGGTATATTCTCAAAACATGGCAGTGGTGTCCCCCAGAGCAAGAAACCAAAGGAGAGCAAGGCAGAAGCTGCAACGTCTCTTATGACCCAGCCTTGGAAGTCACACTCTTTCATTTCCTCAGCGCCCTACTGGTCACACAGGTTTGCCCTCATCAGCGAAGAGAGGACGACACAGAGGCATCAATGCGAGGAGGCAAGAATCACCAGGGGTCTTTGTGCAAGCAAACTACTTGAAAAGAAAAGACAGAACTGCTTCTGGTGAAACCTGCAAGTTTGCTGTTTTGCCTGAACACATTTCTCAATACACAACAGTCTGAGTAGCAGAAAATAGACGTTCTGCTGGCTTGAGGTAGAACTTGAGCAGAAGTTGGGGCTGGCAAAGCAACCAGAAACTTAGATGGGGAACCCCAGACGCAAAGGGAAATCCCAGAAGCAAGCCTCAAAATTTGTGTATGAATTCTGCCCAAAACTTCCACAGACCAGGGTACTATGCAAGGCACCTCCACCCCACCCACGAGAGGGCTACACTTAAAAACAGCAGCTGGGAGTCAAGGAACCTGAGCAGACGCAGTGGCTGCTTCAGACTGCAGAGGAGACAGATTTTTCAGTTTGAGTCCAGACAGATTAACCGTGTACTAGACACCAACAATTCCCAGGAAAAAAAAAATTAAGAGTTGCTCCAACACACTACACACAAAATCCAGCTTTTGGCCAAAAATTCCTAGCCAAATCAGGAAAATAAAAGAGCAGTCCATAGCAACTGCCTTTCAGTATGCCCAGATACCAGGTTTATGAGAAAAACGCTTCAAATCTGTGATTATAAATGAGTACGAAGAATTAAAGAAAAACAAGGTGTGAAAGAGTGAACAGATATGAAATCTCAACAGTGAAATGGAAGCTATTAAAAAAAAAGAATCAATCGGAAATCTACAGCTGAAAAGAACAGTAGCTGAAATGAAATGTTGAGTAGGTGGACTCAAAAGCAGGCAAAATGAAATGGCAAAAGAAGGAATCACTGAATTTGAAGACAGAGCAATAAAAATGATGGGGAAAGGGGAAAAACATAAACAAAGTTTCAAAACCTATGAGACAATAACATGTAGCCCAGTGTGTGATTAACGGCAATACCGAAGCAATGGGGAGAGAAAGAAGGAAAAATATTTGAAATGATGGCTGAAAAGTACTTAATCCACAGGACTTTTTTATAAGGATGAAATGAGAATCTATGTGAAAATAACTTGAAATGTAATACATTGGAAACACTTGAGTTCATTTGTACTCGGCTATTCTGTTTATAAATAAATCTTCTTGCCCACCATGTAGGCTATTTGCATCTCATATTATCACCATCAGATTAAGAGGCAATGAAAGGAAATGGAACAAACCATATTTTTTCATAGTACAACTATTTATTCAGTTCTTACTATGTAATGGTTAAATGCCAGTGGAGGGGTGTTAATTTTATGTGTCAGCTTAACTAGGCCATGGTACCCAGATATTTGGTCAAACCTGTCTGGATGGTGCTGTGAAGCTATTTTTTTATTGTTTTTTTTTTTTTTTGTCTTTTTGCCTTTATGTAGAGCTGCACCCACGGCATATGGAGGTTCCCAGGCTAGGGGTCTAACAGGAGTTGCAGCCGCCGCCCTACACCACAGTCACAGCAACGCAGGATCCGAGCTGCATCTGCAACCTACACCGAAGCTATTTTTTTAGATGAGAAGGTATCTTCTACAGGAGACTGACATTCCAATCAGCAGACTCTGAGGAAAGCAAATTATTCTTCATTGCATCAGTTGAAGGCCTAAGGAAAACGACTGACAGCTCCCCCACACTCAAGAAAGAGGGAATTCTGCCTCCAGACGGCCCTTGGCTTTGACCTGTAATAGAATTGTTGCCTCTACAATATCATGAGAAAATTCCTTGAAAAACAAACAAACAAAAACTCTGTGCCTGTTTCTTGCTGTCTCTTTATCTCTCTTTACACACACACACACACACACACACACACACACACTACCAATTCTATTTCTCTAGAAAATCTTGATTAATATTTGTTGGGGGAGCTCATGGTTCTCACTCTAGGAAGTTTTTTTTTTAAGCCTAAAAATTAAGGGGAAAGCTAAAAATATTACTAAAAACCTGAAACTCGGGGTTTCGTGAAAAATAGAGAAGAAACACCTCTTCTGGTCTGGGGCAGGAGATAGGGGCATTGTCAGGGAAGGCTTCCTGGCAGAGGTCAACTCTAAGCTCAGTTCCAAGGAAGAGAGGTTAGTGATTGTGGAGGTGGAGGCAAGGAAGAACATTCTGGGCAGAGGAAAGCCAAGAGCAGGAGACAGATCTTGAGATGTGTTATGTGCTGTCCTCAGGAATCCAATTTTTATCCTCCTGTTCTCTGCTTTTGCTCAAACATGTTACATACATAACGGTTGTAAGAATCCCAGGAAAAACTTCAGAGAGACAGAGTTTAAAACAAGAAAACTCCTTAATTAGGCTTGATTATCGCCCGTGTGGGGCCTCTGTGGTCCTCGTGATCATAGAAAACTCAGAAGTATCCCTGTGAGGAACTAGTGGCATCAAACTGATTTAAGGGGAATAATAGAACCGTCCTAGCCTTTTCCCTGAATCGCATGAAAGATGTCATTTGTTAGCGTGAATGCGACTTGTCTTCTAGTGCCATCTGGTGTTTTGTTGGGGCACTGACTATTACTTTTAAAAGGAATAACAAGAGTGATGGGGAAATCTTCAGTTGCCTCCTTAAAGACGTTCACAAAAGGCAAGCATATCCTTAATTGTAACGAATACTATAACAGCGTATTAAATATTAGTCTAAATCAAAAGTGAATTTCAGGAAAAAGACTGACCCCAAAGCAATTTTATCTAACACACACACCCACAAGCAAAACCACATTCACTTTTTGCAGGGGATGGGTAGTGTTACTACTCAAATTTCTTTACAGGTTTACAAATCCTCAACTAATAACTGACATTCGACATGTATTAAATCAGTAACATATATACTCATACACTGATACGTATTTTTATGTTCAACGGATTTGATAACACATAGCTTTGAGGGTCCCCCCACCCCCACACTGGTGGCATGTGAAAGTTCCTGGGCCAGGGATTGAACCCATGCCGCAGTTGTGACCTGCGCCGCCACTGTGGCAATGCTGGATCCTTAACCCACCGTGCCACCTGGAAACATCCTCGTTTTTGCCTCCTCTCTTTCATACCCAGTATCCTAGCAACTAGTAAACCCTATAGACCTCACATGTGAATAGATGCAGAATCTAACCATCACTCACTACGTCTACCCCACCTCCTAAACCTGGGTGTCACTGCCTCTCGCTTGGACTGCTGCAAGCATCTTCTAAGCGGCCTCCCCGCTTCCAATTATGCATCCCTAGACCCAGAATGAGCCTTTTGAAATATAAAGCAGATCATATCCATCTTCCCAGAACCTCCCTATGGTTTCCCATCTCACTTGAGATAAGAGTCAAAGCCCTTCTTCAAAGCCCTGTGTGATTCAGACCCTATCCCTCTGCTCTCACCCAGTCCTCTCTCTCCCCTCACATTCCTCGCCGGCCACACTGGCCTCCTCACTCATCCTTACCGGTGCGAAGGGACTATGAATACGCTTTTCTGCCTCTGGAACTCACTTCTCCCAGATGGCTGCTGAGCTCACACCCTTGCATCTTATATCTCCAAATGTCACTGACCAAGAGGCTCATCAACAGAGCAACACCCGGCCACTGTCAATCTCTGTACTCTTCCTGCTTTTTATTCCTTTTGATACTTATCCTTGCATAGTATACTCTCTTTTTTAAAAATTACACATCCCATCAGCCCTAAAACATAAGTTGTAAGTATTCTGAGAACTGGGACTTTGTTTCTATTGAATGTAGTAGCCCAAGTGCGTAAAACGGGGCCTGGCACGTAGCAGGAACTCCGTGTGTATTGAATAAATGGATTGTTACAAATAAGTGTTTGAATTGGACACCTAACAACCATTTTGCATTACTTTGCACTCACAGTCCCATTCTGCTGTTGTGGAACACGAAATACAAGGGGAAAGATGACATCCAGTGGGGAGAAACTGATATAGCAATTTTAGCTAAGACAGATGTAAACAATCTGATTGAATTTATGAAGCTCGCATCTCTAAAGAGGGCCTGTTTTGGAATTAGTCCTATCCCAAACCTATGCCTCCATCAAAATAAACTAAATCCGATTCTCTAAAAGAAAGGGATCATATAATTCTTAATTCTAAGTAAAACCATTTTCCCTTCCCTTTCATCTGTGGTTCTTTATCCCTATACTTGAGGGAGATAAGACAGTAGAAAATTAGGCAACCCGATGTCCATCCTTAAATTTAATTCCCATTTTAAGAAATCTCCATATTTATTACTAAGAAATTGAAATCTGACTATTACAACATTCACTTTGTCACTACATAGTCCAGAAATAGATTATCTCCGCCTCCATCTGCCGTAGCAGTTAACAGCATCTTAGGAATCTCTCTGGGCGAAAAACAGCAATTCCCAAAGCTGACAATTAGCTCAAACAGGATTCTCAATGAACCTGGGGTAACATTGATTCATCATACCTTTTAATCTGAAAGCACTTCCTGGATGTCACAGTCAATAAAAGGCTTTAGTTGTCAATATCCTTTGGCTGGTGCTAATATAAGCCTCCAGTTCCACGATGACAGAAAGCGAGGAGCCAGGAGCCAATCATGTTAAGTTGCTATAGATTCTCTCACAGGTCCCATGAAGAAACGGCCAAGCGGGCCCACCTCCCACGACACACAGCCTCCTTTCTGCTTTGTCTTCTCTCCTTGGCACTTACTCACTACCCAGTAGAGCATGTTTTGAGTATGGGGGGCGGGGAATGGGGGAGATAAGGCAGCGAGGAGAGCTTGTGGAGTCTGATGACTGGGCGAAATCCCAGGCATCTATATTTAAGAGACAACTGACAGATTCCAATATGGAGGAGAAAGTTGTGCAATTCATGAAGTACCTGAAGAAACACCTAGAAAAATGCTGGAATGGGACTCAGGGATAGGAGGAGTACGGTAGAAGAAGATTGTTTCAAAAGTAGCTTAAGAACGAGATCTGTATACTACTTTGATAAAAAATTAAAAATGAGTCAGAAAAAAAATGCATGCACGAAATGCCTGGTCCTTAGTGAACTGACGGCCGGAGGCTCCAACTCCATATACTCAAGCAGTATTCACACAGTAGAAAGGAAGATCCTGTACCTTATGGGAACTGTAGCTTTTCAGTGGAATCGCTGCTTTAATTGCTACAAATTAAGCCATTCCTGAAACTGTAATCATGTTGAATCACTGAAGATGTTATCATTCAACTGATACTAAAGGTATAGCCACTGTTCTATGACCACCCATGTCATTTTTTATAAGTTTAACTTTAAAAACAATTCCTCGCTCTAAGTTTAGGAACCTTGATGAGAGTTGAGTGAAAGCTCTACCATGTTCCTTTCTCTCTTTCTCTTTTTAGGACGGCGCCCACAACATATGGAGGTTCCCAAGCTAGGTGTCAAATCAGAGCTGCAGCTGCCAGCCTACACCATAACCAGAGCAACACCAGATCTGAGCCACGTCTGTGAACTACACCACAGCTCATGGCAACGCCGGATCCTTAACCCACTAAGCGAGGCCAGGGATCAACCCCTCATCCTGAAGGATCCTAGTCGGGTTCGTTACCACTGAGCCACAAAGAGAAATCCCGCTACTGCCTTCTTAAATTCAAGAGAATCCCTCTGCAATAAACTCTTGGAAAGCAGAGATGATCCTTTGTCTATGGGTGTAACTTTGCACATCTTTCCAACCATTCCTAGTTCCTTGAGAAAACATTCTAGTAAAATTTGGATTCCCCTGTACTTTTTAGCATAGTTGTCAACATAGGTGACAATAAGTAATAAATACTATTCCCTAAGGGCTTTCCCTGTACTGGTCACTGCTTTAAGCACTTTCCCTATATTTTCACTTAATTACTATTATAGAAACAACAATCTTACGCTTCCTGGAAGCTGGTACTATTATTATCATTCCTGCATCACAGAAGAGGAAACTAAGGCACAGAGGTTAAATAATTCTCAAGACTTGGGTTAGAAGCTAATCTTTTTCCAGAGTCTTAGCTCTTAATGTTTAGGTAGAATACTTAGGTCTTTTTTTTTGCCTTTTTGTCTTTTCTAGGGCGGCACCCGCAGCATATGGAGGTTCCCAGGCTAGGCGTCTAATCGGAGCTGTAGCCGCCAGCCTTCGCCACAGCCACAGCAACACAGGATCCGAGCCGCGTCTGCAACTTACACAACTCACGGCAATGCCAGATCCTTAACCCACTGAGCAAGGCCAGGGATCGAACCCACAACCTCATTGTTCCTAGTCAGATTCATTAACCGCTGAACCACAACGGGAACTCCGAATACTCATGTCTTTTGATAAGATCATTGAAATAAGAAACTCACTGGCAATTTACTTTCACTCCTGATATAGAATAAAATCACATTATTCATGGATAGTATAATAACTTTACCCTGTGTATATTTCAAAGGCTGTTGACTAGATAATCTCACCTTTTTGCTTTTTTTCGGGATCATCTGTTTTTCTTTTCGTTTCTGAAAAGTAAAGACAAAACAAGATAAGTACTGTGAGAGTCACCATTCAGTATCTCAAATCGCAGCACTATCTTTAAATGAATTCAAATAAAGACAGTTTAGGAAAAATATTTGGGATGGAGAGATACACACCACTGTCTACAAAACAGATAAACAATAAGGACCTACCGTTGAGTAGAGGGGATTACATTCAAAATCATGTAATAACTTACAATGGAAAAATAGCTGAAGAACTTTGCTATATACCTGAAACTAACACAACACTGTATATTAACCCTAGTTCATTTTTTTTTAAAGGAAACTATTTCTGGGCAAATGATCCAATTTCCTGAAATCCTGAATTGTTTACACACTACACGAATTATATAATCCTGAATTTACATTTTGTATGTCCCCTGGGGGTGCCCGTGCAGAGTGTAGGTTGCGTGCCATAGCTCACCTGCCGAGGAGCTGGGGTGGCTCCAAGAGCCTGGTTGTGTCAGCCTCTCACTAAGGTAACCACGGATTAAATGTCTCTCCCACAAATGCACGGGGCTGCCGAGTGCCGTGAAACCCACCAAGAACCTGGACTAGGCAAAGAAAACCCATACAGGCAACAACACATAACCTGACTGCGTGCCTACAACCTCATTTCTGCAGGTATCACCTCATACCTGGCCTTTTGTTTAGTATAGATTGGTACCTGGTTAATTTTCAAGGTAGACCAGTCAGTTTCAGTCCCATTAGGTATCTATCTAGTCTTAGAAAACTTCTAGGAAGCAATGTGTACTTGTGAGTCCCAGTGGGGATGGCGCAGAGTCTGGGAGATTAATTTTAAAAAAAGATCGCAGACTCCATCCTCTCCCCAGAGCATATGTAAGAGGGTGTGGGCGCCAGGCAGCGTGCAATCAGGGGTGCGGTCATGATCATTCAATGTTTTTGATGCTCAGTTTCCCTCCTTCTTTCATAGGAAACATCTCACTTTTTGGAGGCGAGAAGTAAATCTGAAGCAGCTCCTGATGCAAGGAGGGGGTTCTTATAGGTCAAGTGTCTCTCCTTTGCGTCCCTGGGGAGAGGAAGCAAGCCGACTCAAAGTGTATGAAGCTTGGTGCCAAGCACAAGGCATGTCTTCTGCCTCCTGACAAAGGTCTTACCGCCTTCTCTGTACAGAGGAGGCTGAGGATGAGAAAGTAGAGGGTCCAAGTTGTCATGGTCAGCAGTGTATGTGATTCCAAAACACACTTTCTTCCCACTGTGCCAGACTCTCCTTCTGTGGCAGGAGAAACTCAGGGAAAGAGAAGTGCAGGTCTTGGCTTTTGCAAAGAGTGGGTTTTATGAAGTTGGTTGCCACACACCCCCTGGTCAGAGCTACCAGAGCTCTAGATCACTGCTGAACATTCTAGAATTTCTGATTGTATTCACTATAAGCTCCTTAGCATAAAGTTGGGCAGTGAATGCACCATGGATTAGGGTGTACTCTTGCAGGAATAAAAGAGGGGGATACTGGTTAAAAGAAAAGCACCAAAAATTGAGGTCTTTGAGGAGTTGTTTCGGCAGTATTGCAAAGAAGGGTTTAGGGCTCTCCACAAATCTTCCCACGCCTGGGAGAGGGGGTGGCGGTGGGGAACTAAGGAAAAAGGAGTGGACTGAACTGGTCACATTTTAAATGGGTGTGAGAGGGCCCTGGCCATCATTCTCCCTCCAGCAATGTGGTCCCTAGGATGGATTGCGCAAGAGGCTGACCTAAGAAAGCCTAACCCAACCATTCCAGCCCTGAGGCGAAAGCCTTCGGTGGTGTCCCCTTCTGCCCCTGCCTCACATCCACGTCTGCAGGCATTTCTGCCTCTCTGACCCTCAGTCTCTTTGTCTGCAGGCAGAGCCATAACACTCAAGTGCTGGGAAATCTCGACTCCCGACCAGGCACTCGGCACTTGGCAGAATACGTGCAGACTACACAGTTCCTGTGTGTCTGGTTCTCCTTCTCTGCCCAGAGGATGAAGATCAGAAGAAAGAGAACTCTTTGCTCCCTTTGCTGCCCCTCTACCTGCTCAGACACCTCAATCCTCGAAACCAGGATGAAGTAATATCCCCCCAGTGTGACGGTCATGGAGAATCAGCAGGGTACGGGGTGGGGGGTGGGGGGCCTCTCTAGGGAATTATCAGAACTTCTAGGTGCCAAAGACCTGCACAGGACGGATACAGGGGCTATTTCATTTTAATCCTGCCCCTGAAAATGGAGCATGACAGTAAATGTTACACAACATAGACAAACATTACCTACCAGAAATTACTACCGCTAGAAATGATTACTACTAGAAATGATTACTACTAGAAATTACTAGAAACAGGTTAAGAGATTCTCACTGCTTCGTGACTTTAGTCATCAAAAATGCTCTAATATTCTAAAATACCAGAGTATAAATGAACTGTTACGTAACAAAACCAGAAAGACTTCAAAATAATGACGATATAGAGAAGAATTCTGCATTTATTGCACTCGAATAACATTAAACAGAAGACATTTCCATTATTTTTAGAAATCCATTAGTGTTGCCCAGCTTGGCAGACATGTGTAAAGACAAGGCTCATTCATTCAGATATTTGGAATTAGAAAGTATTTGAAGTTGACCACAGCATAATGAATCCTCAATGTCCACAGTTCCAGAGATGATTATATACAAAAATCCAGCAACATTTATTTCATTCATTCATTAGATCCATGTCACTCCTAAGCTTCCCTAAAAAAATATGGCTTTATAAAAAGTAGTGTTCCCTAATTCACAACAGGAAGTAAGAGCTTTATCAGATTTCGAGTAGCACTCAGCATTACCCATATCACAGCTTTAGAAAAGTATTGCTTTTTTTACTACATATTGCTTTGGGTCTCACTACACACTGACTTGGCATAACTTCCTATATTGTAACTATGATCTCTAACGATAAAAATACAAAATCTCTTTGATTTTTAACCCCCAAAAGCAGGAAAAACATCACTTTATCTTAAAACAATGTGAACATAATCAAGAACTCCCCCACCCCACCCCTGACACGTAAATGAAACCACTTCTTAAAGAGTTTTCCAGTGGCTCATGGTCCTTTCAAAAACAGGGTGGAGCTACCCTTTTTTCTAACAGATGAATATTTTCACCACGGCAACTATTTCTGAGCCACAAATAAGCTACATTAGCAGAAAGAGCCCCTCGGCGTGGAAAGGAAAAGGCCCAAACGCTGTGCAGCAGCAGCTGGCCTCTGGCTTGTGAGCACTGGGCACACCCCACGTCACCCAGGCAGAGGCAACATGGATATTTCGCAGGGAGCAGGCTTCGGTGCTGAGCAGGCTTTCACTTAATCAGCCAAAGGCAGAGCAGCCCAAAGTTATGCACCAGTAATTGATAGAGATTTTCTAAAATTTAAACAAACACTGATGGGACGACAGCTATTCTACGATCAGTCTCGGTGTCACGAAGCACTCTACGTGATGTAAGAAGTCATCCCTTCCCCTACGTCCTACAGGCAACTGTAATTTCCCCCCTTTATTTTGAAAATTAATCATGATAACTTAAACTTTTATTGAATATTGAATTTTTCTCATTCACAAGCTAAAAGCTGCAGGGATCTCCAATGTTGAGTTTTCTACCCTGAACACTCGAAGTTAATGTCGAGATTTTTTTATAAAGATAGCAGTGCAAATATATACAACTCAGATCCTCACAGCTAATGACGGCCCCTTACCAGTGTTTTTAAGAACTCTAAACGAGGCACGCTTAGTGGCTTTAAATCATGTTTAACCGACAGTTTATACGAGTCACCCAACATAGTCAGTGTTAATTACTGATAATACACATTAAAACCCTGCCATGACAATTGCTGCTACATCATCAATATGATTATTAACTACTGTCTGCAAAACACATAAATACAGGTAAGACTAAAAGCTGTGTCACCAAAGGAAAAAGAAAAGAAACCCAATGGGTCCACTAATGCTATCAAAAAAAGGACATGCAGGAATGTAATAATACGTGTGATTCTTGTTTCTAAAAAAAAAAAAAAAAGGAAAACACACACACACTAAAATGCCAGTGAACTATGGTTCATTTGAAACAGCTTTAGTGTTCATTCCCAAAGATCTCGGTCTGCCCAGAAATTACTTCACAAGATCTATCACAGCCATCTTTTGGAGCGTATGGTTAAGCTGGTCCTCTTGGAGTAGGGGCAGTCTTTTTGAAGCTTTAAGTATCTGCAAAAATAAGGGGAAATCTAAATTAAAGGACCAACTAGACATAGACTGTGAAGCTGCTTCATTTTTACTCTACTTTTAAAAAAACCCACCAACAGAAGTAGATGCTTTTTTTTTTTTTTGCTTTAGTATTGTTGTTTTTAAAGGCAACTTGAGGAACAGAATGATTAACTACCTAGAGAAGTTTCTGGGGGACTATTTGCAAAGCTGCTGAAAATGTGAGGTTCTTTAGAGCACCTGAGAATTGCAACTGAAGTCAAGAATGTCGGTTCTTCAAGAAAAGCAAGTGTTACATTTCTTTCTGCCATCAGTGTTTTCATTGTATTAAAAAAGAAATGCAATAGAGGAAAAAAAATCTCTACAACTACAGTAGGGATTTTTTTAGGAGCAACCGGATACTGTAATTTGCACTTAAATATATTACTTTAATAATCTGATGTTACTTTTAATGTTATTGACAATATAAGTGGTTGGCATAAAAAAAAGTATACTATATTTTGAAAGAAGTAAAATTGATTTCTGCCCAACTTTTTACAAATACTTTCTTATTCCAAACTTTAGTATCTGATTTATTGTACTATTACAGCATTGGATCTACAATTAGAGTAAAAAAGGAGCTGGTGCACTAAAGGCCCAGTCAAATTTAGATATAATTTCTGAAGCTCAATTATGATCCTTCCATATTCTCCCTCCCTTCATCCCTCCCTCCTTTCTTTTCTTTCTTCCTTCCCATTTATCTACACGTGTGTACAGACGTGTGTGTAACCGGAAATTTTTATATAAGCAGAATTATTTGATGCAAATGACAAGTAACTGGAAATGATATGTACATTTTATATATCCAACAGAAATGAGTGTTTTTGTCCACAAAAGGCATGTATAAGAATACTGAGAGCAGCTGTCTTCATAATAACCCAGTATTAGAAACAGTCACTACAGCCACCAATGTAGAAGGGGATTTTTTAAGGGGAGTATATTTATAATAAGTAGCAGTGAATAAGAACAATTACTAAACATAACAAAGTGCAAAAAACTCAGGTCAGGATGGTGAGCAACAGAAACCAGTCACCAAAAAAAGTGTATATGTATTTGTGCATGTTTACTCGTGGTTCTACTTAATGAAGTTCAAAAGCAGGCACATCCGTCTGTGATGACAGAGGTCAGAACCACAGTTATCTCTGGTGGGGGCGTTACTGAGCAGGAAAGAGGGAGAGATATCCCGGGTTCTGGAAAACCTGTTTAGTGAGTCCAGTGATGTTATCCTGTGGACAGGTTCACCAGGACGCACTTACTCCCAACGTGCGAGCGCTTTCCTGTGTGTACATTACACCCCAACAGAGAATGTTTTTAAAAACGGGTTTGGCCTGAGGTTCTCCTCAAATTTAACAATTGGCTGGACTATGAGGAATAAACATTTGTGTAACCGTGCAATCAAAAATCCTGAAGGCTGGGAACTTGTTCCAAGTATGAGTGCTGATGACAAGGCGAGTGAACTCAAAGCTCACTTACAATTTCGAAGGACTCAAATGCATGCCCCAAACATCTGAATAATTCTCCACTCATAAATTCTTCATCGACTTGCAAAACCAACATCTCCAAATTCAGGCCAGTTGTCTCTGCTTCTCTGTCCCTCCTGCCTTTCGTATCTCCACTGCGGTTCCTTTGCCCATCCTTTCAAGCCAGATACATTCGTCTCCTCCTCCACTCTTTCCCCGCAGCCAGCCCTTCTCCCACCAAACTACCCGCAAGCCCCGCACCTGCCCTGCATCCCCTCGACACCAGGCCCAGCCCCCACCGCTTCTGCTTAGATGAACACATCCCCCCTCCCGGGCTCCATTTCCTTGCTAGACGGCTCTTTTCGGAGCTGGGTCTGGTCATGTGACTCCTCGGTTTGGAACTGTTCAGTGGCTTCCTGTCACTTTTAGGCCCACAATCTAATCCTCAAACCGCTTCTGGAACTCTCGGAAAAGTACCGCCTGCCTGCAAGCCTGCCCTGCCTTCTCAGCCTGTACCTGGCACACGGCTGCCAAGGTCTCTGGTCTCCGCGCTGCCAGCCCCCGCTCCCCTGCTCCCCACGTGGGAGGCCGCCCCTCACCATCGCCCCCACGCGGCCCCCCAAGCTGGGTTAGTTATGCACTCTGTGCAGCCCTGTGTGCCACGCTGTGACGTTAACGACCGGCTGCTGTCCTCAACGGACGCACGTGTCTGCGAATCGCTATGAGAAGGGGCCTGTATTCGTCACCGCGCACCTTCACGGCCCGGGGCCAGCCTGTGCCGGAGCACTTAGTGACTTCACCGAATAAATCAATAATGACATCAGTAACAATGATATGCATTTTAGCCGTTTATTACGTAAGCTAAGACCTCCAATGCGGCCAGCCTGAAGCTGGCTGTGGGTCTTCCTGGTCAGGGTAAGAAAGTGCGGGGTGACCGGAGAGGCGTAGAGCTGGGCTCTGGACAGATGCAGCGGCGTGGAACCATCAGCCCCACTGCAGCCTCAAAAGTGGGATGGGTGACAAACGTTATCTCAAATCATCTTCAGAGACAAGCCCCTGATTCACCCAGAAAAGGACACATTCACATACCTCCACTTCAAATAACAACTGTCATCACGAGGCATAATGTTAACTTTCTTTTCTGGCATGGCATGATGGAAAAAGCATTCATGGGACCAGTTAGCCAAACAGCCTTAAAACACTGTGTGGCAGGAAATTTTACTCTGACGAATTTCCTAAGTGATTCCTTCATAAGCCACTCAATGTGTGCCCTGTTTGCTTAGGAGGTCATGTGGCTAGAAAGACGCTCTATGATTTCAAGTAAAAATACGATGTTGAGGACAAAGGTGAAAATCCACCAAAGGAGCAGAGGTTCCAAAATCATTTTTTTAAATCTAGCATTCAAAATGACTGACTTCTAATATTAGAATAACCAATTCTCAGGATTAACCTTTTACAAACTTGCCAAAAGTACGCCAGCAGAGCACTTATAAAACATACACATATAAGCAAAATCCGGCAAAATTTAAATGACTGCACTTAGAAAATTTCAACTTCCTTTTCCACAATGAATCACAATTGATCTTCAATATTTCCGAGTCTTAAGACAAGTGCTAATGCATTTTAAGAGAAAGCGGCCAAAGAATACGACAGCTCTGCTTTTATCCCATCAAAACGGCTCCCCAAACGCATCAACTCCCAGGCCTTCATTCACGTAAAATCTTCTAGAGAGCACAGTAGCTCAGAGTGTGAACTCTGGAGCCAGACTGCGAGAACCAAACTCAGTTCTACCACTTGCTAGCTCTATGACCTCGGACAGGTTACACCGCCCTGCCATGCCTCAGTTTTCCCACCTGTAAAATGGAGATAACAGCGTATCCACCTCTCGGGCTGCTGGAGCTATTGAGTTAATGCACGTGTGTTTCTAGAAGAGCCTTACATACACGACAATTAATAAAAGCTAGCATTTTCCATCCCCTGGCGGGTGGCTGGACACGATGGCAAATTAAGATAGTTCTTGCTCTGGGGGATTGTCCACGTGAATAAGTATATTATTCTGAACTTTAATATACAATATTAAGACCATATAACCCATTCATTGAACAATCAGGGAAGGCAAAGTCTGAGGGCCAGGAAAGACTGAACTAATAGCCAGCATTTTGCAGTGGGCCTCAATGTGAACTTCCTACTGAATAAAGAATTTTAAGGATTGAAAGGTAGTAAGAAGATGAGCCCCAGAGTGAGTGTTTTTGCAGTTGCTGCATCGCATACGTGATTTAACACTAATACAGAAGCAGTCAGCTTAAGTACAAAATAGAGATGGATTTATGAGACTAGTCTTTTGTAAGATTGAATAATAAAAAAAGACTAAGACAATAATAGGAAACAAGCAAACCCCACGTAATTATTACAAATAACTCTTGCTAACTCTCAGCCTCAACTTTCCTTTGGTAAAGGTCAAACTACGGCCGCTCAGTGAGTCTCTCAAAAGTTTTATGACATCAAATGACAGGTTACAACATCTCCAGCAGGCCTTTCAGAATTTAGCTTCTCTTGATCCACTTCAAATATCAGGCTAATTAATTACTAACAATAACAGCCACGGCCACCATCTACTGGGAGCTCACTGTGTGTCAGGAAGTAGGCATATGAATCAAACCTTCTTTTCCACTTGCTGTGGCTGTTAAATATTTCATCAAGAAAAAAACACCTTATTCCATTCCACCAGCTGCTTAGTATTTTATAATTAGGCTCCAAGGAAATTCTTGGGCTTTGTTTATAATACACCAAAATAGAAGCACAGAGCTTTCCGGTCAGAAAATAATATTATTATGTGCCATACTTCATTAAAGTCCGGTCAATAGTAAAAATATGAACTGGAAAAAAGTCAATGTTGTAGAAGCTCGTTATTTTTAGGAATATTTAGGAAATAATTTTCTTTCAAGGGATGGACAGTAATCAAAATGCGACTTCAGTAACCTGCCCTGACCCTTAGGTTAGAAACTAGGTACTTTGTGAAGCATCGCTCAGCAATAAAGAGGAAATTACAAAAGTAGGACAGAAACATCAGACTTCCTTGCTCTGTGCATCTTTCCCAAACACAAACTCTACACCTATGCCCAGCAGTCAACATGTCGAAGATCAACTTCTCCGTGGGTTTCTTTTCTCATTCATATCACAATACCGACAACGCGGTATTTCCTTCAGAATCTGTACATAATGTAAATAAATGTACAATGTATGACAACTATCAAAACCTAAAAGGTCCCAACCATTAAAGAAGCAAACACGAGCTGAGGTATAACTAAAAACAGTCTTGGATTATAAAAGGCTTTTTCTCCCCCCTTGAAATTTAGCATATCAATACATTTTGGCAGGCACAATTATTTCTACCAAAATCAATACTACAGATGCATATCATAGCTATAAAATTCACATTCAGCATACTGTGAAAAACGTGAGAAAAACTGAGCCAACAAATGACACAAAAAGAAAAAAAATGGAAATAAAACACAGAAACAAGAAATATATTTGGGAAAGGGGGTGCCAGAAAATCTTCTCTTCATGAAATGTTTCTTTCCCCACTTCCAAGGGGTTTATATGTTCATTTCCGACTATAGATATAGTTGATATCATCTCTAAATGCATTTGAAAGCACAGGTGCTGACTGAGATGCCGTTCCCATTCTTTAAGCTCACTGATGATGACACGGACAGGCGGGGCCAGAAGGACAAAGCAGAGACATGGGTGTAACGCTGTGGGCTGAAGTCCCAAGCAGGCTGGGTCACCTGGGACACCAAGGATGCTGGCGGGGAAGATGGGGCTGGGGGGGGGCAACGTCACAAACTTATGCGCTACTCAGCTTTTCATCTGAAGGCAAGTCTGATTCCACAGCCTCCATCAAACTGCCTGGCAATTGAAAAAAGATGGGGGGGGGGACCCTACCTTCCACCACCATCACCATCTACAATGGCAAAAATCATATGGGACTTTGATTGTGAATGATGAACGCTCCTCAAATTCTAGCTCAACAGGTATTTACTAGGCTGGGTCTGACATGCTATTTCCCATTACACTGGCTCAACCTAGCAAAACAAAGAAAATGTTCTTGTTAAATGTAGGTATAATTAATCCTTCTCTCGTGGGAATTTTACTCTTCATAGAATTATTTCATACAGCCAGTGTGACTATCAACAGCACCTTTTAAATTCTTTATTTTTTTTTTTGGCTGCACCCAGGGTACAGGGAAGTTCCTGGACCAGGGTCGTAACCTGAGCGGTGGCGGTGACTGGAATCACAGCAGGGACAATGCCAGATCCTTGAACAGCTAAGCGCCTTTTAAATTAAACAAAAAAAGAGAACTCCAGCACCTTTTAAATTAAACAAAAAAAAAGGAAAAAGCAATATATTTAATAAGATGCCTTACCTGGTGGTACTTCCTGCTGTTCCTCTGCAGGGGGCACGTGCACTTCTAAAATAAATAATAAAGTGAATATTAAAACAATCCATTACATACTGCTAGCCAGGCCTGAAAATACAGACTGCTGATCTTCAAGTTAAGGTGCTTGTTTTTAATTATCATTTTTACACCATCACAACAAAGAAAAATTAGCTCTAACTTTGTAAAACGTTATATATTTCTCAACTGTTCTGAACTACAGGCTTTAAAACACTATCTGAATAACTGCCTAACCTCAAAACTCAAGGTGTAGCAAAGGAGATATGAACTAAAACCTAGGTTTTCACAATTTTGTATCAAACTCAACAAGAAAGCTGAGGAAAGGTAGTTAAGGCATCTTGTTTGTTGCCAACAACACAAAAAATTAAATTGAAATAGAGTCTGAAAAACGTATCACTATTCTTAACAAAGCAGCTTTTGAAAAACAGTATTCATAACATATTCTAAATCTAGTTAAAAGTGGGGATATGAGTTTTATAACATCTAGTCTTTTTCCCTGGCTACTTCAACCCCCTTACAAATAAAGAAAGTATAAGCTTTGCCACCCAACAGTATAATGATATATTGACCCGATTCACTTTTTTAAAAATTATCTTACACATTAATGTCTTCACACCTAACAGTCCATTTAACAATCACCTTAATCTGGAGATAAGACTTTATCTGCTTTCCTTCTGCACCTTAAAATCTATAATAGACTTTGGTCAAAAGGAGGAAGTTTTAATAGCATTTTCTAAAGCTGAAAATATTTATGCAGATATTTTTTCTTCTTGGATTACTTTGTTGCTAATTCTAAGAATGGTACATGCTCAAAACAGTTGGAAATATTTTAGCTAAAATATCACTCACATTCACCCTGATTCCTGTTAATACTCTGGAATATTTCCTTCTTTAGGTGCCAGTACCATGAATATTTACCAGTTTTCTGTGTTGTGACTGGCTTGTTAATGGCTAACCTATCTACTTAGTTCTTAATTTTATTTTATTTTATTTATTTATTTTTGTCTTTAGGGCTGCACCTGCGGCATATAGAGGTTCCCAGGCTAGGGGTCGAATCGGAGCTATAGCTGCTGGCCTACACCACAACCACAGCAATGTCGGATCCGAGCCGCATCTGTGACCTACACCACAGCTCATGGCAATGCTGGATTCTTAACCCACTGAGCCAGGCCAGGGATCAAACCCGCATCCTCATGGATACTAGTCGGTTTCGTTAACTCCTGAGCCTGGTTTTTAATAATCAGGAACTCCTGGTTCTTAATAATCTTGAGGCAAATTAGTCCTTTACCAACTTTACCAACATCTTTCTCAGAATTTCTTTTACTTTTGTCATTTTAGCTGCATTTGAAAAAACTGCGTTGATCAGAAAGTATTAACCACTTCTGTTGTTATTTCATTAATGACGCTGCATGCTAAGAAAGACATTATTACTGCAGGATAAATTTTCACCTGAATTTATTCTGGAAAAAAAAAAAAGCACCTTTAACAAACTTATCTGAAATGCATTCCGGTAATGATACAACAGAAGGATTTTTTGAAAAGAAATAATTACATCAGCACAGGCTGAAAGCTTTGCCTATTGATATGGCCTCCTTGTCCTCCTCTGGGACTTTTTAAGCCCACTTCAGCATGGCTTTGACTCCCATTTTCTTTCTCAAATAGCTGTTTGCTAAGATTGCCAGCATTCCCCTCACTGCCAAATGCAATCGATGCTCCTCGGGTCCCGAAATTCCAGTGGCAGTGGCACAGAATATACCCCTTCCTTTGGCTCCTTCACACTCTCCTCCACTGCTTTTCCGCCTGCCTCACAACGTTGGGATTCCTTACCAATCAGTCCCAGGACTGCTGGACGCTCTCTGCACTCAGCTCCAAAATGACCCAGCCGTTTCCATGGAGCTGATACCATCTTCACGATGATGGCTCCCAAGCCTTTATATCCATCTCTGATCTCGCCTGCCTTAGCTCAGACTGGCGTAACCAAATCCCTACTCGCTACTTCCACTTGGGTATCTCACAGAATTCCCAAACATAAAATATCAAATATACAGCCTTCGAGTTTCTTTCCTAAACCAGTTTCTTCTACAACCTGGTTTTGCTCCTCAGTAAATGGCCCCACCATCCAACAGTCATTCCAATCAAAGGCCCCTTGTATTCCTCTTTATTTCATAACCATGATAAAGTTCCATCCAGTGTAATTCTAAAATGTATCTCAAATTCAAAACGTTCCCCTCCACTTACTTCGGGCCACCACGATCCCTTTCCTGGAGGAGGACACAATAATTTCCCAACAGGGTGGTCCCCACTTCCATTCTTTCTCCATCCAGTCCATTCTCTAACTAAAACTGGAACTCATTTTTCAAAGCATAAATCAGATGACTCCATATCTCACAAGCATTTCCATAGGTTCTCACTGTACTTGGAACACAATCCAAATTTCTTACTAGGTCTTCCAAGGCCCCACCAGATCTAATCCCCTGTCTGCTTATTACTTAAGCCAATTCAAATTCAGTTTTCTGTTACCTGCAACCGAAAGTAACCTTGCTGAAGCAGATGGAGACAAACGGAAGGGCTGAAGCACGGACTGACACAGCCGGATGTTTACTTTTGAAGAGAGCATCGTAATGGCATTGTCAAAGACAAGTTTGAAGGGGACGAGTACGGACTTAGGACTAGCTAAGAGGCTACTGCCACTGTCCAAAAAGATGGCGAGGGGCTGCTGTGTCACTAGAGCTACAAGGAGGAGAATGAATCGGGAGGTATCCTATTCAACAGGACTTGGGACTGGCTAGAGGGAGCTGAGATGTGTCCCACAGGTCTGGCTCAGGAACCCAAGACACATGGATGCGACCAGCCAACACTGGGAAGTGGGGCGGGAAGGTCACTGGACACATGAAGGTGATGAACTGGCTGTCGCTGTCAACAGCAACACAGAAACCACAGGCTGGCCTGGAGGGGCGGAGGCCAGAGCCCCACCACCCACTCAGAGGAATCCCTTAACCGTCTCTGCTCTGCCCTCCGCAAGCTTATCAAGACGCCTGAAAAACCTTAGCAAAAAACCTGTATTGCTGTATTTCTAGGACAAAAAAGGCAAAGCCACGTTGCGTACTGTGAGGTTAGCTCTTTTCTGTAAAAACAATACATGTGGCATGGATTGGATGAAGCACTTCCTGGGGATTTGGGGGTTCTGTTTTCTGATTCTATAAAAAAGCAGGCTTGGTTATCTTTCCCATCGAGAATGGAGTAATGGGAGGCGGAAGAACACCTGAGCACCACCTGGCCTGCTACATGGAGATGCATTGGCTCGTACACGGTGGCCACGGCGGGGTCTCTCCCAGCAGCTAAGGGGACAGTGAGGGCAGGTCTGGACTCCCCTCCCCTCCCCCACCCCATCTTTTCCCATTTCAGTCAGCCGTACTGGTCTTGACTGTGCCTAAGCAAGCTCAGAAGCTTAACCTGAAAACAGACAATCAGTGGCTCACAAGGGAACTCTAAGAGACATCTTATGAGCCAGATTCCCTATGACATGTTCCTGGGGAGCACAGGGACCCTAGAGTCACCTGCCAGCCCCCAGGCTGTGTTGAAGATCAGCTTAGCCTCTTCTAGGCTGGAACTCAGCACCGGGGCGGGGGGGGGGGGGATGGTGGTGGTGGCAGCGACCTGACCTCTGGACACTTTCAGCCCTTCCTTTGCAAGGTAAGCACAAAGGTGTTTGTCCCACCCCCTCTTTGGTGTCTACTACGGAGAGGAACAGTGGAAGGAATGTCCCGTAAATAATCATGCAAACTGTTATGAACTCTAGAAATCTAAGGCGTGTCGAAGCCCCCTTATGTACTATATGCGACAAGCTTTATTTTTCAGAAACACATAAAAATTGTTCACTCTCAAGAAATGTTTTCCCAGCTGGATAACACTGTAAAGGACCCAAACTTTCAACCCATCTCTGCCCACAGATAACTCCTCCTACTTAGGGTCGCCATCCTCACCCCAACAAGTTACTTTCTATTAGCCGATCCTGGTTTTGTCTCCAGTGATCTTTCATTACTTTATCATCTCTTCGGCCACTAGACTGCCAGCCCCAGTGAAAACAGAATTCCTCTGCCTTATTCGCTCTCATCCTTCTAGCCCCCAATCACTGTAAAGACAGCAAACAGTAAGTGTTCAACAAGTACTTGCTAAAGAAATGAACATAATTTTAGTATCAAAAGGAAAACGATGTCTATCAAATTGACTTACCTTCTAAAATTGTGTTTGAATCGTCTACAGCATTTTCTAAAAAAATAAAAAGGGAAACATCTTACCAACTCACCTTCACTAGGTCTTTAAATTTATATCTGCCCAGAGACCTAAATCTGGCTTTTTTTTTTTTTTTAGATTGAGGCTTCTTATAGAAAGACCGATCAACTTTAAATTGTATTCAAAGAATACATCAATAGGCTGATACTTCCCTGCTGACCTAACACCTGCACCACAAACGGGGAATAAATATACTGACATTACCAACTACTCCCCTAGTGACCTGAGAATGTCTTGCTACTACAGCTATCTTTGTGCCACCAGTTATACTCATTTTAACAAATACAAGGAGAACCGACCTGCAGGAAACCTCGGCTTAGAGAAGAAACACCTTACCTGAACTTTCTGTTCCTTCATTTTCCGCTGGCTCATCCACTACAGAATACACAGAAAAAAAAAAGAACCATGCATCACTGCATAACTCCCATGAAAACGCAGCACTGGTTGTGTGGTTCAAGAGCAAAAACACTGTCTAATTTATCTCTGAACCCCTGAGGCTTCATCCCTGGGAAATGGGAGGTTACAGAGCGGAGCAGGGAAGAGCTTGGTCTGGAGTGAAACGGGCTTGGATCCTAATGGCAGGGCAGCTACCCATAGTCAGAGGCGATGAGCAATCACGCCCACTTCCTCCCTGTAAATGGGGAAAATCAAAGCTGCTCCCCAGCCACTCGTTACCAGGTTCCAGTAACTGGTTCACTCCCCAGTGGTGCTGAATTTCCTTTTTTTCCTTTTCCTCCTGACTGTGGCAGACGTTCCGAGTTACTCATGGCTCTACAGGCTTATCACTATGGATCCAGATTCATACCAGGGAGAGTCTCTGCCTTGCCTGGGGAGCAATGCTCAGATCTTTCACCCGGAGCAGAGGGCCCTGGCTTCAGCATGCTTGCAGGGCCCAGCGTGTCTCTGCCCACCGCAAGGGAGCTCCCTGTCTCGGCCACAGACTCCTCTCTTGCCTGCACAGCTCGAAGCTTTCCTACTCAGCCGCATGGATCCCTGCTTTTCCTACTGTGCAAAATGCCTCGAGTTTGCTGGTACCCAAAGAGCAAACTGTGTTATTTTCCTAGCACGGCTACAAATGTTTTCTGCTCATTCCTTTAATAAAACTTTGGAGCATCGGCTCTCTTTCAGATATGACTCCCAGCGCTCTGGTAAAGCAAGGAACGACTTTTAATTGATCGCTTTCCATCCTTTTGGTGGCATTTGGAAGACGAAGGAGTCATGAGTGTTTGCTCGCTCTGTCACCCTGAAGCGTGTCAGCATTTAAATACGCTCTATCAACTGAGAAACGATCAAGCCGTTGCTTTCTGCTGTTGTTTTTATTTTATTTATTTATTTTGTAATGCGCTTCACTTTTTTATGGAAGTATAGTTGATTCAGTGTTTCAGGCTGTCTGTCTACCCGTCTACCTACTTACCTGTCACCTATCCATGCTTTTTCAGGTTCTTTTCCATTACAGGCCCCCCGCGCCCCCGTTCCTCCATTTCACAGTCTCACGCCCTGGGAGTCATTTCCACAGGCCGTCTCGCTCCGCTCTTCCGCTGCCCGGCCCACCCCGATCTGCCTCCCGGCCCCGGCCCTGACCTCGGACCACATCCCTGAAAAGCCTCCCCTAAGACCGCCCCCCAGCACCGCGTTTAAGCTCGCGGCCGCTCTCCACCTTTACGGAATCAGCCCTCCGAGCGGCTCCTTCCTCTCAAACACTCTTGTCCTTGGACCCCAGAGTGACCACACTGTCCTTTCACTCTCCCCTTTCTCCTTTTCTTTATCACGTCGCCCTTTTCTTCCCAGGCCTTGAATGTGGCCTTTCCTCGGAGTCCGGCCATGCAACCGCTCTTCCTCCTGCTCTCTCTTCTCTCCTTTGCAGTTCCCACCATGGCTCAGCGGAAGCGAATCTGACTAGCATCCATGAGGACGTGGGTTTGATCCCTGGCCTTGCTCAGTGGGCTAAGGATGTGGCGTTGCTGTGGCTATGGTGTAGGCCGGCAGCTGTAGCTCTGATTAGACCCCTAGCCTGGGAACCTCCATATGCCGCGGGTGCGGCCCTAAAAAGACAAAAAAGAAAAGAAAAAAGATCTCAGCCTTTGGCTTCAATCTCCATGCATATTCTGCTGATTCTCAAACTCAACCTCGAATAGACTTTCCTGACAGCCAAACGCCATCTGTGCTAAGTTGGCATCTCCCCTTGGGTGGCCCAGCAGGAGTTACAGCCATGGGCAGGCTGCGCGTGTCCTTGGGTCCCCAGGCCCATTTTCCAGGCTCCCCCGTCTCGGGAAGAGGCGCCCACCCACCAGGTGCAGAAGCAGGAAGGTGGACGTGGTTCCTGACACCTGGCCCTCTCTCCCCAGCTGTCTGCACGTTGAGCCCTGTCGATTTTATCTTCTACTTCTCAGCTTTGCCCGCTTCCTGTGCCTTCACTGCCATCACCCTGCTTTAAACTGCTATCGTCTCTGTCCACCTTCTGTCCACTGAAAACAGATCTTGCCAGGGTCACCGGTGAGGTCTCTGCAGCACAAGATCTAAGGCAGGTCTTCAGGACACGGCCTGCAAAGGTCCTCGGCAGTCGGACACTGCGAAACACCCCTTTCTTTTCTTTTTTCCATTACTTAATGAATTTTATTACAATTATAGGTGTACAAAACTCATCACAACTCAATTTGATAGCATTTCCATTCCAAACCCTCAGTGCATCCTCCCACCCCCCAACTTGTCTCATTAGGAAGCCATAGGTTTTCCAAAGTCTGTGAGTCATTATCTGTTCTGCAAAGAAGTTCATTGTGTCCTTTTTTTTTTTTT
>PVHT021183584.1:6575577-6586992 GCA_004024745.2 Catagonus wagneri
AGTGGTAGCATTTGATGTTGGTGTCTAATTGTCTGACTGGTTTCACTTTGCATGATAATTTCTAGGTCCATCCATGTTGCTATAAATGTTATTTTGTTCCTTTTAATGGCTGAGTAATATTCCATTGTGTATATGTACCCTATCCATTCCTCTGTCGATGGGTATTTAGGATGGAACACCCCTTTCTTTAAACTCATCTCTGATGCCTCATTTGGCAGAGATGTGACTCAGGGAAGCTGAGGTCTGGATAACGCGGTGACCCAATTGATCTCCCACATCTGCTCTGGTCCTGCCAATCTATTCACTACATTTTAGACAGAGCAGTCCTTACAAAATGCCCAGCTCTAGAACAGGGCTCTAAGGCGAAGGTGAACATCCTGGACCGGCCGCCAGCATCCTCTGCACCCAGGCCATCTCACAATATAAGCCCTCGTCTCTCTTCTTATGCTCGACGTTTCAGACACATGTTCCCACCAGAGGCTTCATTCTCCATCCTAGTATCCTTGCCCCTTGCCTCCTCAAGTGCTCTATTCTTAGCTCATACTTCAGCCTGCCTGGTCCACAAACCAGCTAGGGGAGTCTTACTATACATACCCTCTCATCACACACTGCACTCACTCTCACCAGCACTTAGCATAACTGTTAACTGAACACTAAATTCAAATTATTGGCATAATTTCTGCCCCATTGCTAAAACACAAGGTCCATGAGAATATGAACCATATGTGTGTTCTTCGCTGGAACTGCTCAGTGAAGTTCTGTGCTTTGGCCACAGGACACATAATGTGTGTGCAATCTGTGAATAAACATATCAATCAGATGGTGAGACCATAATGGTGTTCCTAGTGTAGGCTCAAGGCCTTCCAGGTTATTTTTTATGTGGGAAGCTGGTTCCCTCTACAGCCTGAGTGATTTAGTATGTTTTCCAGGTTCTAGAGTTTAGGGAGTTCAATACAGAATATATTGCTTCTCCCACTGAGACACAGATTTTGTTTACATCCTACTTATAGATATAGTCACTTGGTTTCCCTGGCTTGGTTCCTGATTTGCATAATTTTAGTACATAAGGAATAATACACCGCTCTATTAGATACACTTGCTTTGAAAAAAAAAAAAAAGATATGTTCTAGAACAAGGTAATTCAAAGTATGTCATCAAGTCTTGATGACTCCTCAGGGCATATTTTCATTCCGTTAACATTTTAAATCATGTTTCTTATGATATTCTGCCTATGAAAATATCTTTACTTTCACATCTTTTTTAGCATATTATCTAATTTTACACTTCTTTCGAATCTGATTTTAAACTTCTCTAGATCTTGTCTGCAAATCTGCATTCCAAACATGTCCTCACCAGCATATTTAGAAAAACGTTATAACTACTGACAGTCATGGCGAAAATTATCTCAAATCCTACCACTATGTGCAACTTTTAAACCTCAAATTCCTATTTTCTCCTTCAAATTCAACACTAAAAAGAAAATCTAAACTCATTCACAGTGGCCAAGTTATTCAATTTCTTATAAAAAATATTAGTCCCTAGAGTCAGGCTCCAGGATTCTTCCAACGGTATCATTCAGCTCCCACAGGAACAGCCACCACGGATGGTGATCTGGTCAGGTCTCAAATCTTAAAAACACGTTTGATCAATGAACATGTCAGATCTACACACAGCACTTCCTAATTTTCTTCACTCGAGATTCACCTGCTAACATGTGACCATAAAGTTTTTGGCATATAGAGGAGTTCCCATTGTGGCTCAGCTGTAACGAACCTGACTAGTATCCATGAAGACGCAGGTTCGAACCCTGGCCTTGCTCAGTGGGTTAAGGACCTGGCCTTGCCTTGAGCTGCGGTGTAGGACACAGTCCTGGCTGGCTTGGAGCAAGCCCTGCTGTGGCTGTGGCATAGGCCGAAAGTCACAGCTCTGATTTGACCCCTAGCCTGGAACTCCCACACACTGTAGGTGAGGCCCTAAAAAGAAAAAAAAAAGGAAAAGAGAGACTGACTCTAGATTATTCAGATTTGAATATCAAGCCCTCGAACCATCCAGCACATGGAACATCCTCCACATTTAACTCAGGCACTACTTCGTCCTTTGTGCATCACAGAAAATTATACCCGATTGGCTTCTTTCCTTCTGCCAATTCATCTACGAAGATATTGGAATAAAAAGGATACTCCATTGGCTCTATCATTTCTTAGTCATATGAACTTAGGCAAAATTACCTACATTCTCTGAACCTTACTTCTCTCATTTGGGAGATAATGAAAATACAATCCATTTCATGGAGTTTAATAAAAATAACATGAGACATGCCTGGGCAACAAGAAGCTGTATAATTGCCTGAATAGGAACAGGATGCCAGAACGCTTTTCTCCATGCTCCCTTTAAGCCTGGAACGAAAATCCTCTGTACCTTTCTCCGTGCTGGCAGATCAGTCATCTTTATTTAAGTAAAATTAATTTGCAGAAGCAGCTACAGTAGTTAAACTCTGACTAAAGTAATCTTTCCAATACAAGGCATATTTTTAATAAAAGAGTGCTATGACTTTATAGTAGCGAGATTAAGTTTTCTTGGTAACTGCTTCCTAAGGCACCTTGCAAAGAGTTTAAGAAACTATTTAGGCAATGACAGAACCAATGGAACAGGTAAACAACATCCCCAGGTAAACTTTCTGAAAAGTACCCATTCATTTGGATTTTTTCCATCGTGGTGTTAAAAATACCACTCTCCATTATTTACAACCAAACTATGAGTCGATTTTAAAACAAGCAGGTAGCTTAAGTTAAGAAGCATTTTCAAACCTTGTTCATCATAGTCTTGGTATGTTACATCATCTGCAAAAAAAAAAAAAAAGAGAATAAAACCAAAATAAGAATTACTTGAGTCATTCTGTGTAACCGCTGAGCTAAAAAACACAACTTAATCTCAAATCTCAAATACGGAATTAGATTCCTTCCAATATTAATGTTTGCTCAATCAACGAGAAAGGTCTCAGCCCAAAAGCAACCTGAGGAAAGGGCAGGTAAATTACTTTCATAAAAATTCCTCAGATTGGCATAAAACAAGACATGCAAAAGGAGCATTAGGAATTAATAGCCTCCTTTGTTGTCAAAAGGTGGCAGATGAGGTGAAATACGAAAGCCTGATCTTCTTTGAATCATCCAACTTTGTTACAAAGCAAAAAGTCTTGTATTTAGATGTTAAAACTCACGTCTTTAACCCACTGAAAGAAAAGTCGCCATGAGCATGGTGACTGTAGAGCTGTCAGTAATGTTTAAAATCTAATGAAAATGTTCATCCAGTACCTGCTTCTTGGTATATTCTTCCATCATCATCCACTACTGGTTCCCTGGAACCTAAAAAGAAAAAACATATGCCATTGCCAGACTTGAAAAAAACAAATGCATTGCTAGACACCATTCTAAAATATTTACAAATCAGTTCTTCACAGCTGTGAAGGAAAGATATTGTTATATTAAATAAATATTATATTAACTAATATTTAATTAAACCGAAGCTGAATATGGAATAACATTCCATAATTTCCTCTCAAGGCACAAAGACAGGAAGGAGCAGAACTAGGATTTGCTCCCAGTCTGGCTCTATTACATGGTACTGCCTCATTCATTTCCAAATATTCTTTCCAGTATCCTACCTACAAAGACCAAAATCCCAACAGTGGTTTGAAAAACACATCTTCTTTTTCTCTATGTAATATTAAATTATATTCAGAAATGAATAAAATATCTGGGCAACTAAAAATGATTATTATAAAGAGATCCCAATGTTGAATCACAGTGAATCATTAACCTGACTGAAAATGACCTTGGCCACTGCCTCTGACAGAAATATGTACCTGGATTTTCCTGTTCATACACCATGTCTTCTGTATCTTGATTATAGGCTGGTGAAGCTGTAAATTAGGAAATAATTAGGAAATTACAAACATGTCTCAAAAAAGGATTATGCTTGATATTTAAAATGGGAAAAGCCACGATTTCTTCTAAGCATAGAAACCAAATCACAATGATGCTCAAATTTACATTCACTCATGAAACAAACAGGTATTAATTGCTAAATACAAACACCAAATAGAAAGATGTATAAGAAAGTCCTCATTATCGATGAGTTTGTAATTGAAGCACGAAATCATGGCGCTATATGCTCATTTAGTTTATGCAAATTCAACTATAATCATGAAACAAAAAAATGAGATAGAGACTCAGAGAGAGGGAGACAGCAGTGCAGGTGAACCCTCTTCCCAGGCACTCAGCATGCACCTGCCAGAGCGAGCCTGAGCGAGGACCAACACTCCCCAGCCTCTCATTTGGACTCAACACCTGTAATTCTAGTGTTTACAGATACCTACTGCTGAAACAATAGAGGTCCTAAATGCCAACAACATCACCCGGTCCTCAAGCACAAAATGAGGGATCTATTCCAACAGCTGGAGAAAAACTGGCCAACAACACAGTTTATTGAAAGACGATGTGTCTGGGGAGTTCCCGTTGTGGCGCAGCAGAAACAAATCCAACTAGGAACCATGAGGTTGCGGGTTTGATCCCTGGCCTTGCTCAGTGGGCTAAGAATCTAGCATTGCTGTGAGCTGTGGTGTAGGTCACAGATGCGGCTTAGATACAGTGTTGCTGTGACTGTGCCGTAGGCTGGCGGCTGTACCTCCAGTTCGATTCCTAGCCTGGGAACCTCCATATGCCCCAGGTGCGGCCCTAAAAAGCAAAAAAAAAAAAAAAAAGATGATGTGTCCATCTCCAGTGTTGCCATAGCTTCTGGGAACACACATTTGACAACACACAATTTTAACCATTCACTGACTCTGCAATTTAAGATTACAAAACATGCAATTCCACAGAATCTTTTGACGCACAACTAGGAATTTATCCTCAGAAAGTAGACTTCAAAAGCACAAAAATATAATCACAGATATAAATAAAATTGTGATATAATATGTATTATATCATAATTATTAACTATGTATTATGTGATATCTGATATAAAGTGTAATGTTAAAATTAATAATAATCATAATCTTATCTCTCTTTCACACGATGCTCCTTTACAGGAAAAAACTCCGTCTAGTTAAAAAGGAAGGGTATTAAATTAAAATCTTACCTGTCTCTTCTACATGGTAGCTATCTTCAGTTTCTGAAAAAAAAAAAATAATAATAACATTAAATAAATATTACCACTTTCATAAAATGGTATGTTCAAATACTGTATATGCATAGTCTGAGTGAATGTTTATCCCTGATTTTATTTTGAAAGCAAATAACTATTCAAATAAAACATGAGAGAGTTCCCTCATGGCTCAGTGGGTTAAGGATCCAGTGTAGGCACCGCCGTGGCTCTGGTTACAGCTGTGGCACGGGCTGGATCCCTGGCCTGGGAATTTCCACGGGCACAGCCAAAAAATAAACAAATAAACAAAACATGAAAATACCAATTAAATATCTGCTAAACACTGTATCTTTCACTAGAATTACACTTAGAAAAGCCTCACACGCTCTCTTATCCGATCCACTTGACACCACACGGGGGTGACACGTACCGTAACGCGGGCTGCAGAGGGAGGACGATTTAGAGGAACACAGCGGCAAAGGCTGTGTCCACACCTCATTCCACTGGGGTGTCCTGTTTTCTAGACACTTCCTGCCATTCTCTCGAGCAGAAGCGCATAGTCTCCCCATGGGGACACACTGGAAGCACAGGGAGACTTCACACGTTTGAGGGGCCGAAAGTAACCCGCACACCCTGAAGGCAACACGCCGCTATTCATGCGACCCTCGTGAATCTCGCAGCCCTATGGAGCGTATATATTTTTAATTTCTCAAGATCTTTAACAAGCAGCGTTCCAGTTCAAACTAACCCTATGCCCCAATCAAAAAGTAGCTCAGAAAATAAGGTTTCTTCCTTTTCTGAGCTTTTTAGAAGTGTTTCTTCCTACTCCCCATAACTCCTAACCTCAAAAATATCAGATTCCTTATATTTCAGATTGTTCAATGTCTTCATTGAAATTCGTTGTACGAGCAGCATCTACGACACCAAAATTCTGGGCAGCTGTCAACCTTCCTGAGCCATCCTGGCAGGAGGTGGGAAGGACCAAGAGAGACCAAGGAAACGTGGAAATCGTTTTTATCAGCATCCCTACTCAGAACTCAGAAATATTTTTCCCACAGAAATCATGACATACGTGCTAACTAAAGGTCTAAAGTTCAAAAGTGAATCTGTAAATGCCTCTTTTCAACGCCCAGTGTAGCTGAAATCACACAAATGTTCATAAAGCATTTCGAACTCACATTTTCCCTGGGAAATGATGCATCATATACAATCCTGTACGTTGGTACTGACACCAGACCAAACTACTTATAACATCAGTTCCACGGAACAGTGCATTTTTCTGCTCTCAACAATAGGCAGGCATATAAGCTTTTAGAAATACATTCATTCATCAATTAGGAGCTGTTTGCTTCTCAAGTGGTTTCTCAGAATATTAAATACTGCAAGAAGCAGACCTATTTTACTTTTTCACAACATTTATGCTTTAAAATAGTCCTTGCAACCCTTTACCAGCTGTTCTGCCTGGAGGCTGCCTGTCCACGTGGCGCTGCCGTGTCCAGGACCCATGTGCGCCCCTCCTTCCTGCTCGTTATGAGCCCAGATGTCGGGGCCTCAGCCCGCTCAGACGCAGCAGAACAGGACGTGAGGTGAGGCCCAGCAGACAGTAAACAGCTCAGCCACACTCGGCCTCAACCCTGCTCCACTTTCCTGTCTCCCGGGAGCTTGTATAGGCTTCTATCTATCAATGCCTGAACTGTGGTGTAGGTCGCAGATGTGGCTCGGATCCTGCATGGCTGTGGCTTTGGCTGTGGCTGTGGTGTAGGCCAGCAGCTGTAGCTCTGATTCAGCTCTTACCCTGGGAACTTCCATATGCTGCAGGTGTGGCCCTAAAAAAAAAAAAAATGTGCTGAAGGATTTCCCTTACATTCCAAAAGAAAGTCCTGTATCCTGAGAATTTCCTTGAACATGCTTTGCATTAAAAAAAAAAGGGACACCTATTTATTTTAGGGAAAAAAATCATTTTAATTGAAGTTTTTAGCTTCAACTTAAAAAAAAACCTCTTAGAAAAAATTTAATATTGGTTTTAAAGGTGTCTAAGAAAAACTTCAACAATCGTAACTAAAAATTACCTACTGACTTTTATTCTGACACCAAAACCAAAAAACAAACGAACAAAAACAACGTGTTCTACCTTCGTGAAATGCCGCAGTTCCCACGGGCTCAGTTCTGTCATCTGCAGCCCTTCCAGTGACGAGAGCATCTTCCAGCTGCTCTTCTCCTGCCGGTGCATCCTGTTCTTGCTGCAGGTCCTCGCCTTGAACGATGATAATGAAAAAAAAGGACACAGATCTACAGCCGGCCGCAGGCAGCAGCCAACACAGACACACAAGTCCCCTCGGAACGGCTGCCACCTAGCCGCTTCAGCTGCTGGGCACGCCCGGGCCCTTCTCTGGGGCTCCGAACGCGCCGCTGCCCACTCTGAAGCTGTGTCCTTCCTCGGGCCAGGGGCTAGTCCACCTGAGGGGGGAACAGGTCCTCTCTCACTAGAACATAAACTCGCCGAGGAAGGAAGCTTACATCTTCTGGTGACCATGTACGGCCGGCACCAGGGCCGGGACCGGCCCTAGGGAGATTTTGTATTTAATAAGTAAATAAATGAGTTGAGAATTGTTTGCCTCTTCAGTTATTACAAGGTCAGAGAAAAGGTCACCTTGCTGACTTTTCACTGAGAGCTGACAAAATGCCAGGTAACAGTCTTAAATAACTCTATGCACATGCTCTACTGCAAAGACCTCCAGGCACCATCTAAAACGTATGCCAGCTCATCTGCGTAAAGTCCGCTGTATTATACTTTGCTTCTAAAGGTTCCTATATTTGGCCTTCGAGTTTGCAGATGCTCATTTTCTCTTCTGAGATTTGCATGATATAATGGACTGTTCTGCTCCTTGCTTCTCTTGTATAGATGCTGGACATGCTGGTTACTCCACCGCCACATGGCTTAGCTTGTCACTGTGGTGTAAGGCATTCTCCCAGAAGTAACCTGGCATGACCTTAAGCACGGGATGCTGGGCATAACACTCTAACCACAGGACACAAAAGAATTAGACTTAGAGGTGCAGGGCAGCACCACTCTAGGAACATGCAGTCTGGAATATGTTCTGCGTTCTTCCACACCAGCTGTGTGGCCCTGGGTGAGTTATTTAATCACTCTGTGCCTAAGATTTCTCTTTCATTAAAAAAAAAAAATCAGGAGTTCCCGTTGTGGCTCAGCAGTAACGAACCTGATTAGTATCCATGAGGACACAGGTTCGATGCCTGGCCTCGCTCAGTGGGTTACAGATCCGGCGTTGCCCTGAGCTGTGGTGTAGGTCGCAGACACGGCTTGGATCTGGCGTGGCTGTGGCTGTGGCGTAGGCTGGCAGCTGCAGCTCCAATTCGACCCTAAGCCTGGGAACTTCCATATCCTGCAGGTGTGGCCCTAAAAAGCAAAAAAAAGAAAAAAATAAGGGTACCTATTCACCGTGTTGTCATGAGAACTAAAGCACTTGGAAAAATACCTGGCCCAAAATAAGTATTTAGGTTCTACTGTTGCTGTGCTGCTGATGTATTTACCATGATCTCCATCACAGTGAGAACAACACTGCTGCTTCCACTGCTACTGAACTCCCCCCAGCTGCAGGACGGTGTCCTGTCATGTTACTCTTGGTGTGGCCCAGGGATGCTCTCAGGTGTCACTCAATCATCAGGCCCTTTTATGTCTCCCGTCTTCCCAGCACAGTCTCCTATGTTGCTTCTCTGTTTCTCTTCATTTCAGATTTTCTTCTCAGCAAACCAAGGAACAGGGCAAGAGGAATTCTCACTATCACCCGTCCTATGACTCTTCTTCTTCTTGCCATGTTCCTTCACTCACTTATTTACGGTTTTCACAGGAGCCAGACTGATCCAGTCAGCGGAAGCCTCTGCTTTCAGAGGAAAACCAGCCAAGCGCCAGACACCACTTGTGAGTCTTCACTGCCCAGGGACAGCCTGCTTTGAGGAACAGAGCTTCCACAGCGCTTTCCAGACTTCACCGGAGGCACCGCCATTCCCCCTACAGCCACTGCACCACCCCTACGAGTCCGCTGTCATCCCACTCTGAGGGGTGAGGGGCTTGAGGAGCTTCGCTAAAGCCACACAGCTAATACATGCAACAGCAGTGCCTAAACCACCAATGCACTAGAGTGACAGTCTCCTTCAGAGACGGAGTCAAGGAGGCCAAGTGTGGTCTGATAGGATGTCAAGAGTGGAACACACACACACACATACATACACACACTAACAAGACAGAACAAGTCGAAGGCCCCAGGGCAGGGACAGGCCTGGCAACTACAAGGAAGAGAGAAGGCCAGCTTCTCGGCCTTCTGGGATGGAAAAAAGTGACCTGGGGGAGTTCCTATCGTGGCTCAGTGGAAACAAACCTGGCTAGCATCCATGAGGACGCAGGTTCTATCCCTGGCCTTGCTCAGTGGCTGTGGTGTAGGTCACAGACGCTATTTGGATCCTGCATTGCTGTGGCTGTGCTGTAGGCCCGCGGCTACAGCTCCGATTCAACCCCTAGCCTTAGAACTTCCATATGCCGCAGGCTCCGCTCTAAAACAAACAAACAGACAAACAAATAAACAAACAAAAGATGTAGGAAGGGAAAGCCTGCATTTGCACACACAGGCGGACATACGCTTGGGTGAAGTAGCTTTTCTAACTGAGAAGAAACTAGTAATAAAAGAGTACACAGGCCCCTAGACCCCTAGCAGCCAAGGGCAAAAACCTACCACTCGGCCAAAGCTGGTCTCCCAAACAGCACACAAGAAGCTGGGGTTACACTTAACCCCAAATACCTAAGACTAAATAAGAGAGCTTAGCAGGCCTGCCAGGGCCCAGGTTAAATGTCTTTCAGAAACATTTTTTCCTTCAGGTCTACCTTCAGCTCACACTAAACCACCGCAAGTTCTAGGACACCGTGTGTTCTGCCTTCTTCAATATCCTTCCGTTACACGCTGGGCTTATTCTCCCTGTTTTCATCAAGGATGCTTCAAGAAACAGTCTTCCAAAATCTTAAAACGCTGGTTTCCAGGGTATTGTTTAATAGCCTCTGTACAAAACTTCCCGTAAGAAACTTTTTAGATAGAAGAGCTGGGGAAATGCTTTACATTCTCTAAGTAAATAGCATGTTTACCTCTCTAGCAATATGACCCACATAATTAAAAGTTTCTCCTTTTTTGCTTTGGCAGTGACTCAAGCATCCAGTATAATTTGAGGGCTGATGAGAGCTTCCGGACAGCCCATCACAGCTCACTGGGTTTTCTTCTATTTCCTTCCCCCTCTTGCTGCCATTTGTTTTCGGTATACCATTGGTTTCCATTTGTTTTCGGTACACCGTGGGTTTATTCTCTTACCAATAAAATGGGGTAGAGTAAAATGTGTAATACTGTTTTAGAAACACTTGTCCTCTAATGACTTGAAAAAAGCCCCACAAACAGTCAAGTATTACTTAAGTTTTAAAATGATGCCCAAGTCATTTTACGTAACTAATCATTACTTTAGTAAGGCATGAAAAAACATATTTTTAACTCATACCATGTTCTGTGTACACCGTTTCATCGACAAGTGACTGAATTTGGTCTTGTAGTTCATCTTCAATATTCTGAGGCCCTGAAATAATTACAAAACATAACTAAGTAGAAAAAAATCCACATATTAATGTAGAACATGAAATATGGCCTCCATGTATACATAATAAAATAAATATATTTGCCTAATCAACTACACACCCTTTTCATATCACTTTTTCCTTTTTTTTCCCTATGTGAGTAAAGACAGTAGATATTTAAAATTGGCTTTATTTTGACAACAGATATAAATGCTAAAATGCTTCTGCATATAATTTTTTATTTTTATTTTTATTTATTTATTTATTTTTTGTCTTTTGTCATTTTATGGCCTCACCTGCGGCATGTGGAGGTTCCCAGGCTAGGGGTCTTATCGGAGTTGTAGCCACAGGCCTATGCCACAGCCACAGCAACGCAGGATCCGAGCCGCGTCTGCGACCTACACCACAGCTCACGGCAACGCCGGATCATTAACCCACTTAGCAAGGCCAGGGATCGAACCCGCAACCTCATGGTTCCTAGTCGGATTCGTTAACCACTGTCCCACGATGGGAACTCCTGCATATAATTTTTTAAAAAGAGGAAACTAATTTACATTCAGATTTTTCTTAAAAAAAAACTCCCTCAGAGCAAAATTACTTCAGTTTCTAGTTAACAAAATTCAGACTAATGACAGAATAAAGAAAAC
>PVHT021183584.1:6587992-6656776 GCA_004024745.2 Catagonus wagneri
CAGGGATCGAACCCGCAACCTCATGGTTCCTAGTCGGATTCGTTAACCACTGTCCCACGATGGGAACTCCTGCATATAATTTTTTAAAAAGAGGAAACTAATTTACATTCAGATTTTTCTTAAAAAAAAACTCCCTCAGAGCAAAATTACTTCAGTTTCTAGTTAACAAAATTCAGACTAATGACAGAATAAAGAAAACGGAAAGGGCAAAGCTTTCAGAACAGGAAATACGGGGAAATAAAGATAAGATGTGGAAGATGAGCTCAGTACACATTCATGTCCATGGTCAACCAGTGTCTTCCCCAATAGCCTGGAGAAAGGGCCCTCTGACTGGGGTGAGGGCTGGGCTGGTCAGGGTGGGCCGCTCACTCCCAGAAGCTGTCAGGAAGCCTGAACAGAAGGCCTTAGGAGACAATCCTCTCAGCTCTGAAGACCGTTATCTGACAGTCAGATCCATAGATTCAAACAGACGTGCATCAGACATTGGTACTGACTTTCCAGCCACACTGGGGTGCTTACTGCATTATCGAGCTTATGGCCACATCACACAGCAAACATGAAGCCGTAACTCCATTGATACTTCTGCAAACGTTCTAACAAGTCTCATCTACGTTCACCAAATAGGAGGAGCTCGAGACTTAGTGTCATGAACACCGTCACGTGAAATGATGCCAACGACGTCAGCTATAGTGATGACCTAATCTTCCGTGACAAAAACAGAGTGAGTTAACTCAACTTTGGGTTGGAAAAAATTGTAAGATACTATTACGCTAATTACCCGACAAAGCCATACGGAGTACAGATGTTTATATTTCACAAACCACGTTTATACATAGTCTCATAGAAAGAATTACTGGAGAGCCCACCAATCTCTGCTCATCTCCCATCATCTCTCACATTTCCCACGACAGCTTTCTAACTGGGTTCTCAGTTTTACAACTGCTGACGGCACCACCCGCAGAAAACATAATGTGAGGAAAGAAAAGCGGAGACTGGCTCCCTGCTCCTCTGCATAACACTTTCACGGGTTCCCCTGCCTGAAGAGGTGAAAATCTAAGCTCCTTAAAGCCTCAAAAGGGAATGGAAGACCTCTGCAATCTAGCCTTGACTGTCTCTCCAGAATCATCCGCGGTTGACACTGGCTGTGAACTTGGTGAGCGCGCCATACTGTTTCATCTTCCCATGATGCTCTTCCCTTCCCTTTCCCTGGGGAGAGTCCGTAGAGGAAAAGAAGAAAACCAAAAACAAAAAAACTCAGACTGCAATGAGTTAAAGACTAAGTGGAAGAAAAGGGGGGTAAAAGCAACTGCAGATCCTTCTTTGAAAAGTGTGTCTAGTACTGAAAGGAGAGAGACTGGAGGGCGGGTGGAAAGAACTGCAGGGATCAAGGGGGCCTGGCTATCTTACTGTGTTTTAGCGGGAGGTGCCTTTGTTTACAGAATAGGTGGGTAGTCAAAGAGAGGAGGCAAAGATCTAGATAAGAGGGAGCTTGTACAGGCAACTTTTAAACTAAACCAGTATCAACAAGGAGTTGAAAAGGATGTGAGTTGATAACAAACCGAAGGACTTAGGAGGACAATTTATCAGGAATATGCGAAGAGTAATATCAACAAAGAATAAAAAAAGGAAAAGAGAAAGCAAGTGGCACATTTCAGAGTAAGTACCAGCTTTGACAAACATTTTTTAAAATTATATATTAATTTAGTATAGAGTAAAATTTGAGGTTCTAAGTCCAAATACACATTTAAGTTATAAAACTTAAAAAAAAAAAAAAACACTTTCGTGCCTAAGCCATGGTATGATAGGGATTCTACAGGAATGGGAGAGATAAAGATAGAGAGAAACAGAAAGCTCTCCTGGGGTTATCTGAGCAATAACAAAAAATGAGACCACATATTGATCTTTATTAAAAGGAAGGAGGGATGGAATTCCCTTCACGGCTCAGTGGTTAACGAATCTGACTAGGAACTATGAGGTTGAGGGTTCAGTCCCTGGCCTTGATCAGTTAAGGATCCGGTGTTGCCATGAGCTGTGGTGTAGGTTGCAGACGTGGCTCGGATCCAGCATTGCTGTGACTGTGGTGTAGGAGGGCAGCTACAGCTCTGATTAGACCCCTATCATGGGAACCTCCATATGCCGCGAGTGCGGCCCTAGAAAAGGCCAAAAGACAAATAAATAAATAAATAAATAAAATAAAAGGAAGGAGGGAAAATCAAATATTATTCACCAGTACATAGCGATAACGTCAGCCCCTATTTGGACTCAGTAATTACGTTGCCAGGAAATACACAGTGTCATACCTAACACTTCCAATAGATGGCAAAATAAAACCAAAACTTTGAGAACTACTGAGTAAATGAAACACAGGCAGCATTTAAAGTCAAAGCATAAAAAGGAAATGATAGTAATGGAATCGAATTTCATTTACCAATTTATTAAGAGATTTCAGCAGTTTTCATCCTATGGGTTATTTCTTGAATAACTAAGAAAATACTTGAATTGATCTATGAATTCACGCAGATGTAAAACAGCCTTCACATATGATCATACAGAGGCCTAGGAAGTCTTCTGTTGTAGACAGCAGACTCATATTAAAAAGACTGGGGGAGTTCCCTTTGTGGCTTTGTGCGCAGTTAACGAACCCGACTAGGATCCATGAGGTTTCAGGTTTGATCCCTGGCCTCGCTCAGTGGGTTAAGGATCCAGCATTGCTGTGAGCTGTGGTGTAGTGCTGAAGATGTAGCTCGGATCCTGCGTTGCTGTGGCTGTGGCGTAGGCCAGCAGCTACAGCTCCGATTCAACTCATAGCCTGGGAACCTCCATACGCCACAGGTGCAGCCCTAAAATAGCAAAAAAAAGGAAAAAAAGAAAAAGACTGAGAACCTAGCAGATCTACTCTATTAGACAATGCATTGAAGGAGGACAAGACTGGTGTACCTTACGGGTCTAATTTTATTTTTCATATAATACGGTACAGTAGTCCTGGACTTTGAGCGAAGGACGTTTCTAACTATGATCTCAGCCCAGGAGCAACCCTCTGTGCCTTTGACTCTCGATCTCAAAAATTAAAACGGTCCTGTGTAAATTTGTTCCAGGAAAAAAACTAGTTTTACTACAAAATTTCAGACGACACAAAGAAAAGTTATTTCATTATTATGTAAACGTGGTGAAAGAAAATTCTGGGTAAAACGTGACTCTGGAAGCCACTCTCTGGGCTTTGCAGCTGAGGTGTGTGTGGTCAGCAGCGAGGAAAGCTTACCTGGCCCCTCCAGAACCTGATCCTCCAGCCAAGGGTACGGCTCGGCCTCTTCCGGTGGGATTGTTGGCTTGGGAGCAGATCTTTCTTTAAGGCCTGCATTTTTATTCACAAAGTTAACTTAAGGGTTTTCTTTTTTCTTTTTAAATTTTGACACATTAAACCAAGCAAAAAAATATTCTCAAACCCTTCATCAATACTGCCAGTAACTCAAGTTTTCCTAGACTTCATGCTACATGAAAATGTTGATATGATTAGAAATTCAAATAGGAAAATAGTTTGTTCTTTAATTTCACCTAGGTCTTCGACATCTCTTTGCCTAAATAATCTTTCCTTTAAAAAAAAATAGCAAATCATTGTTTAAATATTCATGAATCTCTAAAATATAAAGTCACCAAAACAATAAGGAAACAAACAAAAAGTCACTTCTAAATTTGCCAAAATAAATTTAGTATGAGTTCCAGCTCATCTCGTGTTCATAAGGGACTAATTAACTTCTAAGTCTTGAACTCTGAGTTGAGACATAAGACAACTAAGATGCACAGGGATTCCTACTGTTATTTATAAGCCTGCACCCCATGTTCTGATTTATATATAATTATTCTTGAAAACTGTAGTTAAACATGAGAGGAAACCACACGTAACTCATTATATGCAATCTTCTAAAGGTAACACTTACGAGCTATTAAACATGGGGGAATAAAGTTCTTTTGTTTTTCTTTTTTCATGCCTTTAAGTAAATTCAGACATCAGGGTAAATTAACTCAAAAGCTGATTTTGAAGTCCATGACAGTCTAAAAGCTATGACATTGCTAGTTTTTTGATACTTTTTTATGTAGCACCTTAAAATACACCCTAAATTAAATACAATTAGTTAGAACCCTAAATCAGATTGTCAAGAGCCTGACAATTCCATTTACCAAACCCTGAGCTCTTCATTAGCCCACAGGGAATCTTGTACCAAGACCTGCTGTTAAAGGGCGTGTGTTCTGCAGGCAAATCAATGGCTGGCATGAAAAGGTTCCGGACAGAACTGAGAGGCCTTTTCTAAACAAAAGCACCTCTCCACCACTCAGTGTGGATATGCTGTGTAGTCTGGGAAATCCTCATTTCAGTGCCCTTTACTCTTCTGCTTTGGTTCTTTATATTTTCCCTTTTCTGTATCTCTTCGCTTTTCTCTCATTGACAGAAACATACTCCCACTTTCCTCTTTCACATCCTAAAGAGACACTGAAACAGTTTCACGGGACCCCCCACTTCATCACTTAAATCTCCTCTAGTCACTTATTTCTGACACAATTTATCCAAAAAAACTAACTTGAGAAAACCCGACACCAACACACACAGCTGTGCTCTCTTCCTCACTCGAAAGCAGATTCCAGAGGCGGCACACAGAGCGAGGATGCAGGAGGTAAGAGACGAAGGCCTGTCAACACGCATCACGTTTCCAATCCCAAAGTCAGGGCTGAGAACTCCCATGTCCTCTTCCATTTGAACAACCCAGGCTTACGTCTCTGGACTGTTCATGCAACAGGTATGGACAGGCCTATTCACGGCTAAGTTTTGCTGAATGAATAGGGCAAACCTTGAGAGTCTTAGAATCCAGTCATTCATCTTTACACTCTCAGCACCTGAGAAAACACGTGCTCAATAAACACATGTGAAGGGCTGAGCGCACCCAGGGTGTGACTGCTCTGCTCTTTAAACGGCTGCAGACTCTGCAGGGCCAGGGTTCCAGCCGCGATGGCATAGCTTAAGCTGCAGAGGAGGGAAGTGGGGCAGGGGTGCTCATCAATTTTCCTACTACTATTTACCAAAGAAATGCCTATCTGTGCCCGGGCAGCATCCACAATTTCGGTCCACAAACCTAATTTACCCGGACAGTCCCAGTTTATGTCCGTTGTCCTGGAATCATTATTCCACCGACACAAGTATCTCAGATCGGATGAGAATTTCCCAGGTTCTTTCTTCACCAACGCCATCCATAGCAGGTTTTCAAACTGCTCCACGGGTGCGATAAGCAGTAAAATATTTTCCCCTTCAAACAATAGATTTAAGCTGCTTGCAACTCCCACTCTTAAACGTTTTCCAAGAAAGTTTCATTTGAAAAAAAATTTTGATGCTAAAAGTGCTTGCAAACTATGAGTTCGTCGATATCCAGACCCACAACGCCCCAAACAACAGGCTTTCTTTAAATCAGCTGGGAGTTATGTGTCTCTAAAAATGAAACTGTTAACTGTGGAAAACAACAGGAGAAAGCAAAAGCACATAACAAGAGAAAACACTGAGCAGTTTTCTTTTCTGTCCAGAGTGGCAGATGAATTATAAATTTACTGATACCTCGTCACAGGTCTTTTCCAGAGGTGAAATCAGTACAGAAATAAAGTATTTTATAAATTTCAAAGAAGCTGAAGATGATATTAGCACATCTTCTTCCCTAGGCCCTTATAAACTTTCTATGATTTAAGAAAAACACTGTCTAGGATAAAATTTTTTGTCACCAAGTCCATTTTAGTCCATGAATCCACGAATGAATAAATGTTCCTCAGAAAACAGTGGAAAATCCACGTCTCAGATAAGATTTTAGGCAACGGGAAAACACAAACTTAGAAAAATAAATACATATCAAGCAAAGGAAAGGTATTCAAATTGGGTTTATTATGAGGTCCACACGGCAAGCATATAGCACTGAAATAAGCAGTCAAATTTAGGTTCTGAAATGAATGCATGAGTTTTGCTGTTCCTGGGGCTGCAAATAACAAAACGGCAGCTCACACTGGCTTGAGCAAGACGGAAGTTTATCATCTGACTTCACAAGACGCACAGAGGCAGCTGGCCGGCCCTCAGCGCTGGCTTCATCCTCAGGCTGCCGTCAGGGCGCCTCCAGCTGCAAGCTCCTCTCTCTGACCAGACGATGTCCAGAAGCGAAGGACTACCTCTTGCTCTGCTTCTTCCTTAGGCTTGAGGACACCTTGCCTGGAAGCTCCCGGCATCCTTCCCTTTCAGTTGTAATCGTCGAAACCAGAACCCGCTTCCATCCGAAAACAGGCAGGGGCAGTGGGAGGGCCGCACTTGCCGGGTAGTAATTATCCAGGCTTGACTGGATGTTGCAACTTAACCACAGCAGCTCCCGGGTGATGCGGGAAACCAACTAATTCCCTTAAAACATACCTTGGTTTTAGTTTTTTGGGGGGGGCATCAGATACATTAGAAAAATTTTTTAAGTTTACATTTAATAAACAGAATTTTTCCTCCAATTGTAAGTGCAAGTGCAGGAAGTCACCAAAAGTAAATGAAACGGGCACACGGAGACCTACCCAGCGTTCTGGGATAACCTGCATGGCAATGGAGATGAGCGTACGTATGACTGAATCACTTTGCTGTTCAGCAGAAACTAGCACGGCCCTGTAAGCCAATGATACTTCCATACAATCACATTTAAAAAATAAAATATTCTTTAAAAAAAAAAAAGGAAATGGAAAAAGCACTTGAAATCAACCATTCGTAGTAAATCTGATTCTCTGACACAACTATCCTGAACCAACATAAGCTTACTTGGTTCAGAGCTACGCAACCACAGCTGATCCTAAGGGGGAAGAACAAATGGATTTTCTTCCCATAAATCCACAACAGTTTAAAAGTGGCTAAACTTCATGTTGCATTCATTCATTCATTCAACAAATATTTAGCACCCACTAATGCAAGGCATTGTTTTATAGGAAACCAACACACAAACCCCCTCCCTCCCATAGGAAGGGTTCAATTAAAAAGGTAAGAAACATGAACTGTTGAGAGTATATCAGGGGGGAAGTGGCAGGCCCTTAGGGAAAGGAGGTGGGACTATTCATGATAAACTGATAAGGAAAGGACTCACTGATGAGAAGGGGACAGATCCCTGATGGAAGTCAGGGACGTGGCCACGTGAGTTACCCTGGGAAGGAGTCTCCAGGTAAAGCTCTGGACCGGCTGTAGGACATTCCTCAGCCAGGAAGGTGTGGGGGTGAGGAGGCCCCGGTGGCCAGCACGCTGGGGAGGACAGGCCCGAGCATCAGAAGGCTCCTGGCCACCCAGCTCTCCGAGGCCGTTGCTCTGAGTGACAGCGAAGGATTTACTTTTCCCAAGAATTAGATACAAACTGCTGCCTCAACAAAATCTGGGAAAGGACTATACAGAGTATGGTGCTTCACAGGATTTCATATACTTAGCCCATAATAGCTAAGGCATTTGGGAGTTTCCGTTGTGGCTCGGTGGTAATGAACCTGACCAGCATCCATGAGGATGCAGGTTCGATCCCTTGGCCTCGCTCAGTGGGTTAAGGATCCAGTTTTGCCGTGAGCTGTGGCGTAGGTCGCAGATGCAGATCCCGCGTTGCTGTGGCTGTGGTGTAGGCCAGTGGCTGTGGTGTAGGCCGGTGGCTGCAGCTCCAAGTCAACCCCTAGCCTGGAACTTCCATTTGCCGCACATACGGCCCTAAAAAGCAAAAAAAAAAAAAAAAAGTAAAATCTAACTGTGACAAACTTACTTCTAAGTTTGCTTTGTCCTCAGAACACATTTTCCCGTCTAGTTCATGTTGTTTTATCCTCAGGCAAATGGAGGGAGCAGCCGGATATGAGATCACAAGATTGTTGCTGAGGATTTCATCTGAGTTCCCTAAGCAAGATTTTCATGACAAATAGCCTTATGGGTCCGCTATGTGGCACTCGCCCTTGTTTCCTGAGAACAACAACTTTCTCCTTAGCTAGAAGGGGGGGGACGACACCCCTCCACACACATGCAAAGAGCTTAACGACAAAATAAACCTAATTCATCTGCTACCTAAATGGTAGTGCTTATCCTATGGAAATAGTCTCTTATATTCCTTTAACTGTCTACAGTTATGGCTGAGCAAGGGTTGGGATGTGTTCTCACTAGTCCCATTGCTCTAACTCCAAGACACCCGGTCAGGCTCATTCCATTCGACCCCTCATATCCAGTCAGCAGCAGAAGGAGGCACGGGGTGAGGAGAAGAGAAGAGGAAAACAATTCCATAAACTGTTGCTGCCTTTGATGCAGAAGTGGTGCAGGGTGTAAATACTCGCTGTATGGTCTGCCTGCACCTGCCCCACTCCCTACCCCACCCACTCCCGCTCTTCTGGTAAAAGCACACTAATTCTCACTCAGGGACTGGTTTTCCATCACTCCAGAGTCTGAAAGGTGGCACTTATATGTGTTCCTAATGTCCTAAAAAAGAATGATGAATGCCTTGTCCTCAGAAATAGTTACACCGAAAAGACTTGCAAAACAGGACATTAGCAATTGAGTGGGTTTTTGTGGACTAGAATAGAAAACCTTTAAAGACCATAAGACCGCCTCTATGGGAAAATGTGTTCTGAGGACCAAGCAAACTTCTAAGTAAGTTTTTCGCAATTGAGAATTGTTAGGACATTCCACAATCACGCCTAATACTCAAGACCACACTTGGCTTCTTCGTAACTACCCCTTCCATCTCACATCTTGTCCTTCCCTGTCGCAACTGTGTCCTTTAAATAACTGAGCATTCTGTGCCTCCACACATCTGTAACATCTAGAATTATTTTCATTTGCCCCCCAATGATCTCAGTAGAACAAAGGAGGCTCCAGGACCCCCAATCCACAAAGACAGGTAAGTCACCAAGGAGAAAGGGTTAAGTATTTGCCTCACAATCTGCTGGTAAAAGCAGGAATGGGGACCACCGCCTGAGTGCCTCTAAATTTCTGACGACCGAATGAAACAGCTTGGTAGAATTATTCCCATTATGCTGCCAGGGAAAAGGGGAGCATGAGTTCCAACAGCATACCCGCTGCTCGTGCACAGGTAACGCCAGCGGTTCCCAGGGCACCCTGACGGAAAGGCCAGGTAAACCAGCATTCGCAAGACGCATACTCCAGAGAACTAACCTGAGTAATCAACTTGAAGAGTTGTCATCGACGGCACGAACAGAAGGAACAGTGCAGGACACAGGAGAAAAGAGTTCAAGTCAAAAGTCACAATCACAATTACCAGACCCATTCATGGAAAACGACGTTACAATGAACTTAAACCATTAACATGTAAAATCATACTTGTTTACGACCTTTCTCTGTTTCCTAGCGGCAGTACACAGAGAGTCCTTATTACCCTAGTGATCATTATGAGAATGTCCCAAGTGACAAAGGAGAACGGCCACAACGCCCAGAAATACCCTGTGTAAGCCAATCACTGGCAGAATTAACTCCCCAGGGTTAACTCAAACTTTTACACCCACGGTTTATGTCGATTTCTTTACCAGTCTCCCCTCATTTTGAAAAGTAGGACTGTCTATACATAATGCAAATCACCCATAAAGTAAAACTAAAGATCTCATTTAAAAAAACAAACAAACAAAATAGGGAGGTCCTGCTGTGTCACAGTGGGTTACGGATCTGTGGTGGCTCTTGTTGCTGCAGGAGGCGAGGGTTCAGTCCCCCCCCCCCACCCCGGGGCAGTGGGTTAAAGGATCCAGCCCAAAGTGCCACATAGCTCATAGCTGCAGCTCAGAGTCAACCCCTGGCTGAGAAATTTCCATATGCCATGTGTGTGGCCATAAAATTAAAAAATAAAAAAAATTTAAAAAGTAAAAACTAAAAAATAAATTTAAAAAGATTTCAAATAGTTGATTCCAGGTGATGTTAGAAAGAGATGAAATTCACACACAAGCCATTAACCAATGAAACACAGAAGTTACACATCACAACAACTGGAGGAAAAAAAATTGATGATGAAGTGCTTCCAAAGCATTTTGAACATTAAAGAATAAGAGATTCCTGGAAAAACTGATAGGATCTCAAATATTTTTTTGTAAAATGGACCATCTTTATGATGACTATTACATGGAGACACAATCATACAAAGTTTAAGGAAAATTACACAAATAATATCAAGTTTTAGAATTCCATGTATTATCTCTCAGTGCAGACTAAGTAATGTGTTAGTGATATAGCAAAATAAATTTATACTCTTGATATTTAATTTTCACTTTTCAGGACTTTTTCTGACTCCCAACTACTTCAAGTTATAAAATTTTTGTCCTGTTTTTAGTTGACTTATTTTAAAAAGGCGACATTTCTGGTTTTAACGATCTTTACATAATAATACGAAGCCCCAGAATATAGAAATAACTAAGTGCTGAATGAAAAAGTGAGTAAAACTGAGAAAGCAAGCATAATTTTAACCCATTAACCATAACCAAAAGCTGATCTTGCACTAAGTTTTTTAGGTGAGTGCCAAGTAACGTGTGACCTTGACTTCAAAAAAGTTCACTTAAAGCCTTTATTTACTGAAGGAAATGAAAGGGATGCAAAAGAAAGAAAGAAGCCAATTCCTAGTTCACAAGAGCTCCTAAAATATTTTTAATGTTTTGGTAGAAAGATCACAATTCAATTCTTGAGCTGATATTCAAAGGAAAACTCAAAACTCATTCAAAACTAAAATATTTCCAAGTGTTTTACTAAGTAGCAACAGATAAAGTTTATATGCTTATACTGATTAGAATTATTCTAAACTTTTTTCACTCATTTTCTTAGAATTTAGCATCTATATACTTTATGCTCCACTGCCATTGACTGTCCTTCCAAAACCTAAGCAAAAACTATTAGAATGCCCTTAGTAAGTGTAATTATAATTCTCTGCCCTTTTCAAGGGAGAGGGAAAAAGCTGTCTATACCGAAATGAACACTTAAAATCTCGTACATAAATTTTAAAAATCTATCCATTTGTTTTAGCAAGATCTAACATCAGGATATAAAAAGCTGCAATTTTATGTACTTGGTGGATACAGTTTTGATTCTTGTTCTGTCCGGCTTCATATCCCTCTTCTTCCAGAAACTCTTTCCCACAGGAAACATTTTATGCGGTGTCAGAGGGCTCCCTCCCCCTACACCCAAAGTTTTGTCCTTAGGAGCCAGCCTGGGAAGACCAACCACCCCCAACCACGGGAGAGTCAGGCTTCCAGGCCTGAGCAGGACAGCTGGACTTGCCCAGGACTTTTTTGCTAAGGCCATCCAAGAAAACTACACCTTGCCCAAGGATGGCTAAAAGAGAAAGGTGTGTCTAGGGCCCAATGAGGGCCACTTTTAAAGTCAAGTAGAATCAGAAGACCCAAGATTTGAGAAGAAAGCGAGGAAGGAAGAGCTTTCTACTTGGGATCTGTTCCCCTCAAGCCAGTGCCCCATATTTGCCAAGAAAATGAGCCATGAAGTTCCGTGGACTTGTGCTCCTACAATCAATCCATGAAAACAACCATGTCCTAACTGATCGACATAGGAAACCCCAAGGGAACACGTGACAATTTCTCTGGGTCTCAGTTTGTAAATAATGAAATGAGACGACATGATTAGAGATATTGGACTATACACTCTCTAGGATTGCCCCCTTGCTGTATAATTTTATTACATCAGTTGGAATTTTTGTCAGCTAAATGTGTTTGATTTTAAGTGGTAAAAGGTGGCGCCAGCACATTAAAAAAAAAAATGTGCACAATACTTTTAGAAAATTTCACACTTAATGCTTAATCATTTGATTCAAAATATCTTTAATTATGCCAAAATCTGTTTTTAAAAGCTCTCCATAGGAAAAAAAATTGAAGAATTATTTAAAAAAATAATTTTTTTTTGTGGCAGCACTTATGATTATATTAAAACACATCAGGTTGCTCTTATCAAACTCAGTAACTGAATAACACCAGCAGTCACAATTAGAAATTTAAGACTTCATGCAGAACAGCACAAACCATTTGTAGAAATGTATTTCTTACTGAAATTTCATTTTATTAAACGTTTTTGGAACTCAATTCTGATCTATAAGTTAGGTCTCAAATTTGCACCTCCCTAGAAATGGTACACAACTATGATACAATCAAATAAAAAAGATGTTTGCCATTCCACCAACTGAAAAACTGTGCGATATAAAATGAAAGTATATGCTAATTTGAGATAAAGCCTTTCTATAACTGTTCTGAGTCTGTAAAGGTATCGTCAATAAGTGCTCTAAAATTGTTCTTCTGCATAAAATTCCCTCCTTTATCCATGACTGTTTCTAGAATTCTCAGAACACGGTAAACACTAAGTATTTACTGGGGGGCAGGAGAAGATGGGAAGTGATGGTTGCAAAGGCAGAGGCACCGAGGAGGGGTGAAGAGCGAGGAGGCTGGGCGGGGGTGAAAAGGCGGTAGAAGAGACAGTACAGGATGGAGAAGGAGAGACGGAAAGGAGAAGGATGGAGAAGGGACCCATGAACAGGGAGGAGCCTGAGGAAGAGGGGACAGACGAGGCAGGTGATCTCACAACAGCCTGGGGAGGGGCCCTGCCAAGGGCTGGGGGGAGGGGAACAGGAGACAGGGAAGGAAAAGGGGGTGCAGGACGGAAGGGGAGGTGAGAAAGAGAGGGAAGCAGGAAAGCAGCAAGGGGAAGCAGGGAAGCAAAACAACAGCTGACCGCGAAAGAAAAGAACTTCCTACCCATCTGAGGATGTGTCTTGCCTAAACCCATAAATCACTCTGCAAATAAATACTATGTAAAATTTTAATATTCTTACTTAACTCCAAGGAAGATATTCTCTATTAATACAGTCATTACGATTCCTGTTATACATACACATTTACCTGGATACAGGATCAATACGTTAATAGAAATAGACACATTTTTATGACGTAACTTTCTTAAAGCTTCATCTTTGAAATTTAGAAGCATGAGAAAGGTACTTGAACTTCAAAGAATTTTCTTGCTGAGCACCAATAAATACATTCGAGGGCTAGAGGCCACATCTTCCCAACCGGAGCAACACTAAGTTTCCTACGCCCTGTAGCAGAATCAGGATGAAGACTACGACCATTCCTGGGATTTTAGTGCCTTCTCTTCTGGTTCTCTCCTTTTGCTGGGTGTGCCTGTTTGGCAGAACTTCTCCCTTCTTTTCTATCGCCTTTGTCTCCAGGTGCCATTTTACCAGAAATATCCTTTATGTTGGTTGATTTCCTCCGATTTTCCTTGGCTCTCGCACCTCTGTCTGGCCCCACTTTCTCCTTTTCTCTGTCCTTTTTACCCCTGAGGGACTCTTTCCTGGAAACACCCGAATCTGTAATTTTCTTCTCCTTCCGGTCATCCTCTTTTTCTTTCTTCCCCCTTTTTCTCTCTTCAGTCTTACTTTCCTTCCTTGACTCAAGCTTCTCTTTTTCTTTCTTGAGCTCTTCTTTAGAGAGTTCTTTAACTTTTGGGTTTTCCAATCAAAGGAAAAAATGTTTATTGCAGGCATCTCAATTCACAGAACAGCAACTCAGTGCAAAAGTACTGTCTTTTTTCCTATCTCCCCCCACACATGAAATGGTCATTCAAAAAATGACTTTCATCCCCTAGTTTTAGATTGGCCAAAAACAGCTACCTCTATAAAGTATCAGCTATAAAAGAAATGCTAGAAACCTGCCATCATATTTTTTCCAGGTTGCAATACAGTATAATGTGTCTCAAAACAAGGTTAACATGCAATATTAATAAAATGAGTCCATCCATAAAGACAGTACTTTATATAAAGCGTTGACAACTCACATTTCACAGCTGTAACATAATTAAAGGAACACTGGAAACATAAGGATAAATTTTCCATAACTTGCAAGCATTTTTAAAAAGATAATTTTAGGCAGTTCCCACTGAGATGCAGTGGGTTAAGGATCTAGCATTCCTGCAACTGTAACACAGGTTGCAGCTACAGCTCAAATTTGATCCTTGGTCCAGGAATTTCCATATGCCGTGGGTGCGGCCCAAAAAAAGAAATAAAGAGAATTTAAAAATCTTTAGCTCTAATGAAAAATTATGACCTCAAACTATTTGTGTTTACATTCCTTGGAAACAAATACAATGCAAAATGAAAAGCTAAGAAAAATTATTAAGATATGTTTTAATAAAAGGTAAGAAAAATTTTAGTTATGAAAAACACAATTTCCATATGAATATGAAACTTTAAGTCTGCTACATAAAGCGTCTAAAATGACAAGAAGAGGAGTTCCCGTCATGGCGCAGCGGAAACAAATCTGACTAGGAACCATGAGGTTGTGGGTTCAGTCCCTGGCCTTGCTCAGTGGGTTAAGGATCCGGCGTTGCTGTGAGCTGTGGTGTACGTTGCAGACGCGGCTCGGATCCTGCGTTGCTGTGGCTGTGGCGTAGGCTGGCGGCTACAGCTCCGATTAGACCCCTAGCCTGGGAACCTCCATATGCCGTGTGTGTGTGTGGCCCCAAAAAGGAAAAAATAAATAAAAAAATAAACAAATAAATAAAATGACAAGAAGAACTCCTCTCCTGCTTCTATTCAACATTCTGAAATCAGCATTCCTTTAAGTATATTCTCTGTTATTTTACGTAGAGCCACTCTAAGCCAACATCTATGCTGTCCACGTGCAGATGGGGAGAGCAAGTAAATGGAATATACAGGGACTGCAAATCTCATGTGAGATGCTGCTTTCAATCAAGTTTAACAGGGCTGCTGGCAAACACTTTGAATTTCACCTTCCTGCTCTCGCATTAGGAAATCACCAGAGAAGCAAGGCATTCACAGCATAATGTAGCATTTAAGCAGAAACAAAAATTAGATTTAATATAATTAAATGTGGAAGATGTTTTTGCCTATCAGTATCACGTAAAACTCACAGAGTAAAAAATGTTATTTGATTCTGCCTGGCAATTGTATTAAAACCTTGTAAAAATACAAAATAGAATTCATAAACCATCCGCCATCCTCCAAGTCCTCATTCTCCTACGGGGCCCTTTAGACAAATACAGACAAGGCCATTGCAGGAGTGGAATGCTGGTACCACATTGGCAGGTCTTATTCTGCACATGGTTTTTATAATATTCAATATTTAATGTTTAACTTGCCTCTCTAGATCAAGGGGTAAAATTATATTTTATTGGTCATTTATTTCATAGTTATTTATACAAGAATAAAATGGTAAAAATTGTGTTTTCTTTCCAGGCATTATTCAGGTGGAATACCAAAGTTAAAACATTAAAATTTCCTAATCCTAAAATTTTAATACAAATCACAAAACCCTGCCAATCACATAATAAAATTTCCCCAGTTAATGTTTCACCAAAATCAAATTACAATGTGCCAAGCACTTGCACACAAAAGAATATTCCAAGTTTATAAAGAAAAGCATGCATTTTCCCTATGCCCCTCTCCCTAAAGCACAGAAATATTTATAAGTGAATGAAAAAAATCACAGGGATATAAAATAAGACTGCAAAAACAAGCTGTTAGCCTATACCAAACAGCTGACAGGTGTAATCATTTTTCATTAATCAAAATATCAAATACAGTAAACTCTATACTGGCACAATGCTGTGCTCCAGATTCTAATTTTTTTTTTTTTTGTCTTTTCGTCTTTTAGGGTCTCACCCGCATATGGAGGGTCCCAGGCTAGGGGTCCATTTGGAGCTGTAGCTAGCTACTGGCCTACACCAGAGCCACAGCTCACAGCAACGCCAGATCCTTAATCCCCTGAGTGAGGCCAGAGATCGAACCTGAGTCCTCATGGATGCTAGTCACGCTCATTAACCGCTGAGCCACAACAGGAACTCCTAAATTTTAATTTTACTGAAAACTAAAAGTTTGATCACACTGGCTTTTATCGTGCTCCAAGACAGCACCATCGGAGCTTTTGGAGAAATGAAATGAAATCAATCACTGATGAATTCATTTTTATTTCCAAAGTTAACTAAAAACATTCAAATTAGAAAGATTTTAGAGGTTGGAAGGCAGGTAAGGTGTGTATACTATAAATTTAATAAGCATTATTTAAAGGCTTTCATGAGGTTTTGCTGATACGAATAGGAAATTCTTAAAATTATAGGCGTGATGCAGAAAATTCTTTGTAAAGTCTTGATAAACTACTTACGATCAAAGGTGCACCCAAAACCAAAAAGCAATAATGTTTAGCATTAGTAGCTGCATCTACATAACATACTAGAAACTGTCATGCATTTTCAAGCAGTAAAGTTGATTCACTCGAGGCTAATTTGAAAAACAGAAAATACCTTTAGCCTTAGTTTTTCTCTTGGCTACCCCACCAGGTCCTTCTGTTGGTATTTACAAGATGAAAATAGGTTATAAACAGAAAACATATTTTAAAAATATTTTTAAGGTAATTAAAAAATAAATACCTATAAAAGTTAAAACTGATGCATCTATTAAACAAATTTATTTAAATTTACCATTTTAAAAAAACACTCCTTCAACATACAAATATCACTTATATGTCATTTTAGGCCCTTACTTCCACTATCTATAACTGAAAAAAATGCATTAAACTCACTTTTTAAAAAATTTAGTCAAACCAACAACCTGGCTTATATCTGAAAGAATTTTTGGCTTTAGAAGAGTCTAAATGGACATCTCAGTGGACCACAGGAAATGGCGTTTTCCTCCCAGTGGTTCCTGGATGTCAGCGGACTTCTGCTCAGACACAGATGATGAATTATAAGCACCGGGGAGTGGGGAGGGAACCTTACTCCCCTGCTTGATCAACACTGCCACCCTAAAAAAGGACAGCATATTTTACTGTCTCAATAATTATGGCTTTCCCCAGATAGCTTCAAACTTTCTTTATAAAAATTACATAAGTAAGAATGATACTACTATGGAAGACTATATTAACTTTTTTAGTCTTCATTTAAAAACATTGCAAAGGCTTTCGATTTCCTCTCTTGACAAATGAAAGTTCTGAGAATGGGTTTATTGTAACAAATGTCAATACCATACACCTCTCAGTACACTGTTATTCCAACCAGCCTGTACTTAGTGTCTCAGCCAACAGATGTTCCTAATTCCATAAACGGTCGTACAAATGCTATTTTATACTCCTGTATCAGCAAACTCGCCAAAGCGGCGTTCCACGCTGCCCATCCATTTCCTGGGTACCCCAGGGCAGGAGTGATTCCTGCTCACCGCCTGTAGGGGGCAGCACCACACAATCTGTCACTACAACTAAGGTCTGAAGTGTGGGCATAAGAAAGCCCCGGAGCCCTTTCACACATATTCCTGTTAGAAACTGTAGAACCCACTCTAGGTGTTTCTTAAAACCACACTCACACTCCACTTCCAGGAAGGGATATTTTTACCCCTTTTCTGTGATATTGTTCTAATCACCCTCCATTTCTGCGTCCCTTTCCCTTTCTCGGTTCATGACAATTTGTGTCCATCAAGTGAGACGGTCCATTTGAGAACGGCAATTTGTTTTGGCTGAGGTATCGCTATTGTCATTCTGGGGGAAAAGAAGACTATCAGTATGTCTTACCCCTGACTACGTTAAAAACAGAAATGAGAATTAAATGCTCGCTGTGACTACCTACGTCTGACCGGTTATTTGATAGGCGTACAGAACCAAAACCAGTGCGTGCGCATGACAACTATTTTTCACAGATCAAGTCCAATTCTTTCCTAAGTTCATTTCAAAACAGTGTAATGCCTTGTAGTACCAAATGCTGTCTTGGACCACTCCCCAGTAAAGCTTATTTCAGTAAAACAGCTAACTTATTCTTGCAAAGCCAGCTTATAAGTACATAGGTATTATTCTCCAATGTGCAAAATTAGCATAAAGCATTAAAATGCACTTTTAGTGGTGCTAATGTCCCCTCCTGATGCCTGGATTCTCCCTTAAAAAGCAGAGTAGTGAGCACCAGACTATCCCTCTGCCCCCACCCCCACTATTATGACATAATCAAAAATACTGATATTAATATTGATATTGATAAAAAGGCTGGAGTTAACTTTTGTCACAAACAAGCTAATCTTAGATCAACATCAGATTAGCGAAACGGGAAAAAAGAATAAGTATTTGATTTAAAACTTTTCCAGTTTGGGTATAAATCCCTAAAGGGATAGAAATTAATAATGTGCAATGTACTATGTCAAATTCCAAAGTATCCACTTAAGCTACCTTTTCTGAACTTAAAGTATATGGTCAATAATTTTTCAATATTTTTGACATGACAAAGATTACTGAACTAATCATCTAAACCACAATGATCATATTGAGTCTTTGAGGAAAAGAGTATAAATGTGAAAGATAGCGCAGCACCTGGAAAACAGAAGGAGCCCCTAAGTAACAAAGAAAGAGGCTGAGAATCAAGAAAATGCAGGAAATGAGTGAATGAACGAACGAACGAAAAGAAAATGCAGGGTCCTAAAAGTCAAAGCAGTGGCTGTAAGAAGGAAGGAAGGCAGCAAGCATGAGCAAAGGTTTAGGATTTGCATTCGTCCCGTAAGGTTCTTCATTTTTTGAAGCCAGAAGCAGGAAGTGCAGACATGGGGCAAAGGTCAGGTTCCGAAAAAACGAGAGAGGAAACAATGATTTAAAAAACCACTCAGAGCACAGAAATGCTGTGCACGGTAGAGGTACGATAACGGAACCCAGGCCAGAGCTGACTATATTGGTAAAGAAGAAAACAAAACCAGCTGTGCACAGGAGGGAAGATGAAAGAGCGTGGAAAGGCTCTGAACTCCTACTAAAGACAGTCACTGTCGCAGAACAGGGAGCACCTCCCAGAGGCTGAATTCAGGTGAGGTCAGACTTGATCCCTTTCCAACCACAATGTGAAGCCCTGGAGTCGAGAAGAGGTTGGCAGTAATCTCTGATTGGTGGCAGTATGTGGGGGGGGGGGGGAGGAAAGAAAGAAAAGTTCAAGTTTGGGGACATTACAGAAGTAGCAGCTCCAAAGAAAAGCAACAGCATGTAAGACTTTACTTTTATATACGTCCTAGTTCTAGACAGACTTAAATTTTTATCCTTCCCAGCTATGGCAGATGGGATTTTCATGCTCCCTACAATACTGCCCCAAATCAACAAGTGTACCTTCTCTTTCTCCTTTTCTCTTTACTACCATAGCCAAATCCCAGGAGGAAAAAAAAAAAAAAAGGAACTATTTCAGTAGATAATAAAATTTACAACAATACAGTAATTTCTTAAAAATAATTTCCAAGTACTGTGGAGAAAATTATATCAATTAGCATCTGAAAAGGCTGGGACTCTGGAATCCATCTGGATAAAAGTTGTTTTTATCCAGAGAATACATTCCATTCGAAGGCGGTCATCAGAGAAGCATTAGCATGTGGCCACAGGCAAAGAGAATGGCAAAAACAGTCAGGAAAAATCACCCCCTCTGTTGTTTACTTCTTTTTTGCCCTGTCTGCTCATTCTGCTGACTTAAGGCCCTGGCTGCTAATAGCTCTTGACTATTGGAGAACTCTTACACAGAAATTTGAAAAAGCAGGTCTTCCATTCCTCCCTTAGACTTAAAGGTAGTTAACATGATTTTGGCCTCAGAGGCCCTATCCCACACACATTTTCAAAGTGAAATGTTCTGGATGAAATGGAAATCCTGAATCCTGTGGTCCCACCACAATTTCAAGAGCCTGGCTCCTTTACAGAAACCCAAGGAGCAGCTGCAGGCTTTCAGGGACTGGGTCAGAGAACTGGCCAGCGGGTACCATGTCAGACTTAGGCCATCCCCGTCTCGCCATCGTCCTTGGTGAGACCAGTGAGTCACTCTGGGCCTCCATTTCACAGCTTCCTCCCGCCTGTCCAAAACATCATAATTTATTTCAACGTTGACTAAAGATGAAGCCCCAAATGCCTCAGAGAAGATTCTGTGAGCTAGGCCAGCTGCTGCCCTAGAACGGATGTCTAGTTTTGGTAAAAGGCAGCCAAGACACCTCATCCCATTTTCTTTTTCTTTTTAAATAGAAGGTGGTGTAATATGATCAAGGACATGTTTGAACAAAAAGAAGCTACCAACCTTCCAACATCAGTGACAAGGGAAGACCAGAACGAAAGGGAATGGAAAGACTCGAAGTTTAAGAAAGGATTTTATCCAGAGACTGAGAGCTTGATAATGCAGACTCAACACACAAGGGATATCAGAAAGATGACCTGAAGGCCTCTGCTAGCAAAGGTCACTTTATTGTATGAACTTCAAAGTGTCATTTCAATTGGAAAAAAAAAAAAAAATACATCCCAAAATTTTTTCACTTACTTAAGCTGTTTAAAAAAAAGCATCAGTACTTTATCATGCAATGGGTGACTTCTGACACTCTCAGTCCTGAGGACTAACCCCAGCAAATAAGATACTCTGCGTTGAGCTCAGGATTGCAGAAGATTTCCAATGACGCCTCACCTGACTCCTGACTCCAGAGAACTCACAACTGAGTTAATATCTGCTCCTATGCATTACGTGGTTCTCTCAATATGTAACAGAGGCAGAGAAGTCGGTATACTGTTCCATCTATCAACGTTTGTATCACTGAATTTATACACATGGTGATCAAAGAAAACTCCACAGCCCAAATCACAGACGATGTCCTAACTTGGTCGATAGGCCAGAGTCTGGTTTAGAAAGGATCACTGAGTACCAGTCCTCAAGAAGTGTAACCACCAAGGGTTCAAATTCATAACTGTCTATACCTCTACCTGCATTTGATAGTTCTCCAAAGTTCTAAACATCAGGACAGATAAGGAAACATTTTGCTCAGTTGAGCTAACTGGAAATGAAAACAAACCAGAATCCAGGCAGAGAAAAGAGTTTTCTCTCCCCTGTCTGGCTACAGCTCTGTAAGACAGCGAGGTGATTTCTAGAGTAAAGAATCAAGTGCAAGATGAAAGAGTAGGCTCACAGCATACTGTCGGGACCGAGGCGTGTGCGTGACTCTCACAGGCAGCGAGCCAGCAGCTGGGCCTCAGGGATTTAATAAGACCAGGATCCAAAAGATGCTTCTTCAACTGACTTTCTTACACCCCACCCCTCATATCCCAGGGAAAACGGTACAATAGAAAATTCCATCACTGTAAGTAGACATTCAAACATACAGATTACAATTTTGCGTTTTTAAGTTCCTAAGTGTAAAAGTCATATGCTATAATTGAACAGAAAACACAACACATCCTTTATAAAATCACAACTGTAACATACATAGTAAGTAAAACGTAAGCAAAACAATTTGGATTAGCTTCAAAATACTCTATACCGGTTTTGGAAATAACTTTATTTTCTCACCAAAGCAAGCCTTAGGCACAAGTTGAAGGCAGTCACAGAAGTCAGGGGTTCAACAGCTACATGGGTTTTACCTTCCTCGGAGGCTTTTCAAAAGGGCTGATCAGAGGGGGTACCAAAGAAATGGCAAATTATTATCTCACGTTCTTACTTTTCATTTACAAAAATAAAGCATAATTAATTTCTGTACATAAGAGGTGTTAGTACCAAGGCAAACAATACAAAACAAACAAACAAAGAACAGAGCCTGGTGAGACATTAACGACTGCAACCATTTTTAACACACAAATTTAAATATTTACCTCTCATAAACTCCTCCAACATCTTCGAGAGTTAGTAGCAATGAAGCATTAAGAAACAAGACTGCCAAAAAAACACATCTCAGACATGTGGCTAAGTGACTTTCTCTGAGAGTGAGGCCTGGGACTGCTTTTGAACTTAAACCTAACGAACTTTGATGCTTCACAGTACTCAAAGTGGAAGGCATGATAAATACGGGCAAAGACCGCATACACTTTCAGAAAGAATGTTAGTAAATCAGACTCATTTGTTCCAGACTAGTAACATTCCAAAATCAGAAGCTTCTGACTGTCAGAAACATGAACAGAATGATATATATTCGCTGACCAATTAGGAAAAGACAATGGCTTTACAACAGTCATTTAAGAGTTAGGAGATCACCATCTGATTAAATTTAAAAAAAAAATGAGTATTTGGAAAGTAGAAATTATTGTAGTTAAATAAAATGTTAAAAATGCAAATATTTCCAAATGTTAAGCTCTATAAAGAAACAAAGCTAAGCTACGTTTCACAGAAGCTCAAAGAGATGTAAACATGTGATCCACTCCCTAAAAGCGTACAAGAAACCAAAGGTCTTAGGTCTTGTCACTCACAAGCTGTAAGAGCTTTGTTTGAGGTAGGAAAGAACAAAACCTCATTTCAAGAAATGCATGTTAGGAGTTCCTTTGTGGTGCAGCGGGTTAAGGATCTGGCATCATCACTGCAGCGGCTCAGGTCGCTGCTGTGGTGTGGGTTCGATCCCTAGCCCAGGAACTTTCACATGCCTCAAGGTGTGGCCAAAAAAAGAAAAAGAAAGAAAAAGAAAAAAGAAATGCATATTACATGTCTAACACAATAGCCTTTGTTGTCACTGAAGTAAACTCATTTTATTTTATTATTATTTTATTTTATCTTATTATTATTATTTTTTTGTCTTTTTGTCATTTAGGGTACCTGCGGCATGTGGCGGTTCCCAGGATAGGGGTCTAACAGGAGCTGTGTCTGCTGGCCTACGCCAGAGCCACAGCAACGCTGGATCCAAGCCGCGTCTGCAACCTACACCACAGCTCACGGCAACGCCAGATCCTTAACCCACTGAGCAAGGCCAGGGATCGAACCCACGACCTCATGGTTCCTAGTCGGATTCATTTCCGCTGAGCCACGATGGGAATTCCGAAGTAAACTCATTTTAAATGAATCCATTCAAAGGTATTTTTAAGGTTTTCTAAGGGCAAAAATTGAGTCTCCTGAAAAGAAAGATCACTTTAATAAATTTAATTTACAAACCTAAAAATCATATTACACCTAAGCCAAAGTTGATGGCCAATTAATGAGTAAATACAGGAAAAAATGGAAAAAGACCATTATTTAGGATGAATAATTTTAATATGTATGTACAACATTTTTTAAGATACATATTCACATTTTCCTTCTTGTGTAATATGCCTGCTTTAAAAAAAATACAAATTACTTTTTCGGTATGTATATCTGGAAATGAAATTAAAAATAAATTTTGCTTTCATAGACAGAAATATTCAGACACACTACTATCTGAATACAGTAATTTAACTACCCTAAGGCAAAAACATGGGGTTATTTTCAAATTATTTTAAAAGCACCATTAATACAGAATTTTACACTGAAATTTGTATCGACCTATCTGACAAATCAACCTAAACAAATCACAATTAAAAAAAAATCAGCTTTTTAAAGAACCATCATTTTACACATCAGTCGTGTTAGGGATCAACAGAGAAGCATTTAACTTATGAATCATGCTAGAAATATTTTTATCATCAATTCCATTATCATCGTCTCAATCAACAGTGTGTTAGAAGGACAAGCAGCAAGGGTTAATCACCAAACAATTTGCTATTAAAGTTGCTAAATTTAGTTCAGTGAGTACATGAGTTGAAACAAAACAGTAACAGAAACCAATTATACTACCAAGAACATCATTCTCAAAGCACTTTGGAGACTACTAGGAGAATGAAGGATGCCGCTTTCCTCAAGGGGGAAAGCCAGGCAAGGGACCAGCGAGGCGCTGGACTGGGGGAAAGACCACGTGGTAACCTTGTACGTTCAATCACAGTTGCCCCACTGCACGTTAAGCCCTGGGTGAGCAAAGGAAAGAAAGAAAAAGGAAACCGCTTGGGGGGTTCATAAGCCAGTCACTTGAGTCCCTGCATCAAAGTTACTGGTTATGTAAATCCAAAATGACGCAGGTCTTTCCCTGAACCCCTTCGTTCTGGGACGTGCCATCCACACCATCTGCCGTCTCGCTTTCTTCTTCTTCTTCTTCTAGCATTTCAAAGGGAGTCATTATATCATAGAGAAATGAGAGGAAACCATAAAACCAATCTGAACTTTCCTCGGCTAAAATATTAAGGACTTCCTCAAGAGAATCAATATTTTCATTACTGCCATCTTTGGTCAGGCCTACATAAGAATAAAGGAAGAGAGAGAGAGAGAAAATAAGGAGAGCAGTTAGGTGGAAAAAAGCGGAGGAAGAGGGATCTCAAAAACGACGTGCATCGTGGTCGGGGACGTTTACAGGGAAAAATCGTGCGGGTGGCCAAGAAAACCATGAAGATGCGCACCTGACAATCAGCTCTCAATCACACGTGCCATCGGAGGCAATCTGAGCACCGTCACCGTCCCTACCGGCCCCTACCTGCGTGTGCCTTGCTCCCATTAGAGAGTCCACAGCCCGGAAGGCAAGAAATTGGATCAGCCACACTGACCGACCACCGCCAATGGGAAGAGTTCGTACAGCCAGCATGAGGATAAGAGCATAGACACTTCCAACATCTGCTCATGCAGCAGCAACCAGTATCTTGGAGAGTTGATTACACCCACATTTACATACATCGACAAATGCTCCCCGCCATGGAAACACTCATTTCCTAAGCTTTTCCCCTTAGGAGCTGGAGCGAATTTAGGAAACTCTGGAATTAACAGGATTAGATTACTGTTCATAGCCTCCACGGAGGGGCGCTAACATATTCAAGTTATATCAGATCACCTAATTTTTTTGTTTTTACGGCCGCACGTGCGGCATAGGCAAGTTCCTGGGCTGAAGGTCGAATTAGAGCTGCAGCTGCCGGTCTACACGCCACAGCCACATCAACACCAGATCTGAGCCGCATCCGGATCGCCGCTGAAGCCTGTAGCAATGCTGGATCGTTACCCTACTGAGCGAGGCCGGGGATCGAACCTGCATCCTCGAGGACCCTACGTCCAGTTCTTAACCCACTAAGCCACAAAAGGAATTCCCTCAGCTTAAATTTTAACACTACGAAACGTCAGCTTTATAATGCGCTGGCCACTGACTTGTGGTCCTGTAATTCTGACCAATAATAAGAGTCAGCTATTAATAACAATTCGCTCAGCCTGCCAGTTAGGAAATGTAATCGGCCAGCCACCTGTAATAGCAACATTCCAGAGTTCTCCCCTGATCAGCTCATGAAATTAGCCACTGCTACTACAAAGACCCCCATCTCTGTTGTTTTTAAGTCTTGGCCCCCAAACAGACCGCCAGGATGGAAAGAAAGCAACACATATATATGGTTTTTATCATTTTTTGTTTTGTTTTGTTTTTTTCCTGTGAAGAATTGCCTTTGGGTAATACTGGTCTCCGCTCCAGTAGGTATCAAAGTTCACCAACACTGTCAAGCTCTATACCACAAAATCCATAATTCTGAGGGGAAAAATAAGGCTGGAGGGTTCTGGCTGTAAGAAAGGTGAACATCCATGATTTTAGAGCATTTCAGATTATAACCACCTAATTCGGTATTTCTGGCTTTGGCAATACAGAGTTTCTCCACACAGCAAGTCTAGTTTCATGTTAAAGAGTACAGTGAATTTCTCATTAGTCCGTAGAAAACCTAGGTCTTGCCATTCTTCACATAAAGGGGGGCGGGGCGGGAACCACAGACTACAGTTGGTATTAAAATTATTTTTTGACTAACCCAGAATGTTTCTTCACTGAATTTAACAGCTGACAAGTGCTATGGACAGAGATCTGTATTCCCACCCAAGCCTCTGTGGGAACAGCATGGTTTCTTCTTCATGTTTAAAAACACTGCAGCTGTATATTTGGGATAAACACTTCCCTTTTTCTCCATTTTCCAATATAAGTACTTCCATGTTTCGAATATACAATATAAAACTTTACCACCCTTCCGTATGACAGGCTGAGTAGGCAACAGATATGCAAAAATATTTGAATAAAACAATTTGCCCAACTATGCAACCTTCCCGTGGTTCTTAAGACAAAAGCACTAGTCCAAAGAGAAAAGGAAAATATATCCAGGGTATGCAATTCCTTAACCTCTAGGAGTAAGCCCGGACCAAAGGGCAGGGCATGGATGCCCTCAAGCCCTTCTCCTCCTCGGCTCTCTCATGCAGAGGTCTGTCTACAAACGTTTGTCAGGCTCCAGAACTGCCTTCCCTTTTGTTTTCCAGGCATACCTGGTGCCAGCTAGGGGCTCAACACAGGAAAGACGGTAACCATGTAACCCACAGGTGGTGTTACTCTAAAAAAATGGCACTCCGTATTTAGTCCTCTTTCCCAGTGATTTTATTTGGGAAATCAGTTTTCAAAGAAGGCATTTTCAGACAATGTAGCTGTCAATAATCCAAACCAAAATCAAAGACATTTTATTTTAAGCTAACTTGGCAACAAAAGTGGGAAGTTATGGGAGCAAGAATAGGCTTAGAATATTTTCAAAGTACATCACATGGGCCATGACCAGAAATAATAAAATTAATGATGGCTACTGATCTTGATTTCCTGACTTATTTCAATCTCTATATTTCATAAGGAAAGCCAAACTTTGAAATGTGAAAGAAAGGGAAACAGGTAAACACTCTCTCAAATTGATCAGATTTAGATGTATGCAAATTGAAGACTCCAGCAAGAAATACTGATAAAACAAATGCCAAACCTATGAAAGCTCGGCATAAACTATTACCACACCTGCCACGCCTTGCTCTCCTCTAATCTCTGACTTCCTACTTCCCACCCTCCCTGGGGACTTAATCCAAAGCAAGTGTCCAATGTCTTGCCATATTTGTTAATTTACTTAATTCGAAGCTCTTAGCCTTAGCTGCTTCTCCAAGGAGAAAGTCCCCCAGCAGTCGGGCTCCCTTTTGGGTACACTCTCACTGAATCTCTTCCCCAAAACCTCGCCTTGAATTTACAGAGCCCAGCGACGCCTCCAAACCCCAAGAATTTCACCTGGTTTCCGCAATCACCCGCCAGTAACAGAGGAACAACTAAGCTACAATCGCCTCACCAACTAGAAAAGAACTTTGGTCACAAAATTCAATTCCGGTCAAAGCTGTATTTCACGTAGAGAACTCAAAGGTCAGAGGACAAACAGCTCACGTTAGCTTCTTTCATCTTTACCAAAGCCACAAGCCAACTGTGAGTCAGAACCTAAGACAGTTTAGCTTAGCCTGTGTGCAGTAAATAGCCAAATTACCAAACAAACCCTCAGATCCGCTAAATTGGTTCTATCTCTGAGTACATGTCTTGTAAAAGGAACATGTTACCGCCTGCCCATAACTCATACGTGGCTACCCGCAGATAGCAATGTTCTAAGCTATAGTGAATTACACTCCTAATGGTTGCTTTAAAATACTAAGGGGAACGAGCTTTTGAAATCTAAAATACTAAAAATCAAGTTAATATAAATTTGCAAAAGAAATTAATGTGTGCTATAAAAGAAAAAATGTATTAATTTTTAGTACTTGACATTTCCTGACATAGCAGATAGAGGACTGTAAGCACATCCTCGTAAATATCAGCAAAGGACAGTGGAGAAGTAATATTATTTCTAAAAACGAGGGAACTTGGCCCCACATGAGGTTATTATTAAAACAAATAGCTCTGCTATTCAGAATCTGTCTCTTAAAGTAACAAAATTGAGTAATAACCCATTTATAGGCAATAAAATTAGCATCATTCTGACATAAATTCTATATAATTTTCTTTTTTTCCACACGCCTAGGATTAGAGTCTTCTGAGGATTTACTGAATTTATAGAAACCCAAATTTAGATTGTAATGACAAAATTATATAGAAAATTCTTTTAAGATTAAGACAGGAAAAGAACTTTTCATGGGTAGGAAGCTTTTACTGTTAGGTAGCAAAATAATGCTCATTGAGTAGTAACAAGAACATAGAAAGTCAAAACTGAGAAGCTTTATCACGTTAAATCACAACTAAAACACTTCTTCATATTTAGACCTTCGTGTTTTAAGGAGGTAAGATTAATCTACTGAAAAGTTTCATTGTTTACAGAGGGAGTGTCTCCCTTTTTTTCATGTCCACAAAATAAACACAAAATTGTGTGACTAGGAAGAAATTCTTTGTGCCATTGTTCTTTAAGCTTAGTGTATAATGTCTGGCCATATTTGTTAATTTACTAAAAGACGTGAGCCTACAATGTCTTAACACATATTATGCTACATACTAAAACAAAGGAAAGGATGCTGTTTAACAAGCAGAGATGCATGTCTCACAAGGCCAGATTATATAAAATTTGCATACTTAACTTAGCACCATCCTTTCTAGTATGACAATATTTTAAAATAAATGAAGGAATATCACATCTTTATTTATTACAATAAACCTCTCAATGATAGAGACAGGCAATTCTGGTGATAAAAGAGAAGGGTCCAAGACTTAAAAAATAAAATCAAGAAACCTGGCCAAAGACTGCTAGTTTATATTTTCATGTTACCTTTCAAATATGAATAGTATATTTTAAGATGTTTACTACCGCTGTTTTATTTCAAAATGAATTTATACAGGCCTTCAATTTACACTTTCAAATAGAAGTGAACCTGGCAAAGGAGTCTAGAGAGTGGCTGTAATTACCATATTTGAAAACAGACTAGGACATTATATGTCCAAATGTTAAGTTTAGAATACAAAATGCTTTCAATCTAAAAACACACCTGAAATTATTTTACTTATTTAAAATACCTGTGCAAGAGCCTCGTACTTATCCATTTGTAAAAGTAAATTGAAACGTGAGAGTCTTTGGAAAAACAAGGTACTTCACATCCCAACGAGAATGAAATATATGGCCTGAGTGGGAAAATATCTTCCATAAAATGTAAATGATTGACACAGACATTATTAAAGCAAAAACATTATTTTGTTTCCAACGTTTTACCACCACTAAGAAAAAAACGAAATGCGTACTTGCCTAATAAAACCTTGGCATCGTCCACATCAAAATCTCCATCACCATCGGCATCATAGATTCCTAGTTTTCCTACAAGAGGAGAGGAAAGAAGGGTATGGGGACAAAAGGAAAAACAAATTTAATAAGACATTACCATTTCTTATAGTTCCGCATATCGGCCATCAACACTACCCATCAAAGCAAGTCTTTGCTCCTTTAATCCTAAAAAGCCATGCTCAGTGAATATCCCACCTGAAAATGAAGGCAATTCACTCAGGGATTCAAGAAATATTCACCTAACAAATCCAGGAAATATAACTGAGATAATATTTTCTTTAAGGATTTAACAATACCCTGAGATTTAATCATTTCAGAAAAAAATTTTTTTTACTTTTACTGCTAAAACTACTTGAGGTAAAATTTTCAACACATGTAAGGAACACTGTTAATTCATTTCTAACAGTTACATGAGATGGAATGTTTCTAAAGTATAGCAGTTCCTCACACCATCAATATCCAAAACAAAAAACACCCACCAAGCCACAAATAAAGAGTAAATTAACTTTGAGTATAGGTACTAAAAATAAGAGGGTTATTAACTTTATATTTCATAATAAATGATTTACAACTGAAGCATCAAGAATCAACCTAAAAACTGTTCTGAAAATAAAGTATGTAAAACTAGCTTTTTGAAATTACAAAGGAAAACTTGCTATCCTACATAAAAACATAATTAGCACTGGCCACCTACTACTAAGACAAAAAATAAGGCTTAGAACATATAAACTGAAAAGGCAATACTACTAGAGTTTTCCTCCTTCAAGAACAGGAAATCCGTATTTTAAAGCTTTAACAAAGCTTCATCATTTCAGAGCACTGTCATGGTTAGCATTTTAAATATGAGTCAAATACATTCAATTCCCTAAAAACATCCGAAAATCAACACAATTTATAGTTCATCACCAGACAATGGCAATGAAGAGACTTGTTAAATTTAATATTTTAAACAACCATATTTGAAACAGCAGTATTTTAAAACACATTCACAAGTCCAGCAGCAGTACAAAACTCCAGGTGGCAGCACCCCCATCATTTCCGAATAAAACGTAAATTAAAACACCGCGTAAGAGCAGGAAGACCTTTGGAAGCAGAGTGGCTATGATCAAACCGGACCCTCCCAGAACCCGTGTACCACTTAGGAAAATAATTAACTTGCTATATAGAAGTCTGGTTTACAAAGCCCACACGCATTAAAAATAATAACAATGGAGAGATGAGGAAGTTTTTTCCACAGCTAAGAAAATATAAATAAAAAGCTCTGATCTGCAGTCGAGGCTACCTAGAGCACAGAGTTCAAATAGCATTAAAAAGATAGAAAACACTAGACTTTCTGACAAACTTAAAAAGGGAAATGGGTCCTACCACTTACACTCTCTGAGGCAGGGGGTAAGTTGCTTGGCAGCCTAAGGATGGAGTTTCAGAGACCGACACAAGTAGACTTAAAATGCATCTCCAATAGCCTACCTTGAAGTGCCTCTGATAAGTTATAACGGAAGTCCTTTGCTTTGGCTGCATGCATGGAAAAATATGAAAACTGTTACTTGTGCTTAAATGTACAGTCTTTTAAATCTCTTGTTTAATAGACTTTGCCTAGCAACATATTACTGTACGTCAACAAAAGCACGGGTCTGCTCAGAAGTTTGTCTCCACACTAAAACTCTTCCTCTGTCACTCTATCCAGAGACATTTTCCTAAAAAGTCATCAAAAGAGAAAGCTTTTAACTTTCTCAAGAAGCTTCAACAGCCAAAGACATTTGCATGTAAGCGTGATGTCATTCTCTGCTCTTTCCCCTCGAAAGATGACTATTCGATGAGTAAAACAAAAGTACAGGAGGTCCCAGGGAAGGGAGGGGGTTTTCTACACAACACAACGCGGTACATATAGAGGAGTTCCCACCGTGGCACGGTGGGTTAAGCATCTGACTGCAACGGCTTGGGTCACTGTATCCAAAGAAGCTGAAACCACTACTCCGAAGGAACTCTGATAACACCCCCTTTCGTTCCTTCCCTCCTGACAACCCGGGAAATTAATAATACCAATAAAAACAACATCAAAATCCTTACCTAATACTTCCTCGTAATCAACAAGATCAAACCAGACAACAGCTACCGATGTCCAGACTCCCAGCAATGCAATGACCATAAACCACGTGAAAAATGAACTTCCAGAAAGTCCTCCTTTCTTTCCATTCTTGTGTCCTCCGTGCTTTGTCTCTGTTAAAAAATAAAACAGACAGACCGTGTCACTCTATAAGAAGGAACACTTTATTGAACCTCTTTTCATTGAAATATTTCTCCAGGAATTCGATTGTACTTACAATAGAAAATCATTTCGAATTAGTTTTCACTTAAATCTCCAAATCGTGTTACAAAAAAATGACTTTGAAAATGGAAAAGACTACGCTTAGACTCAAAACCACATATGTAAGACCCTAACTTCAAAGCAATGAAAGAAAAAGAAATAAACTACTAGTGGGCTAATGTTTTCTTCTTCTTATTGTTGTTGTTATTATTATTATTATTATTATTATTTTTACAGCTACACCTGGCCATACAGCATACGGGCTAGGGGTCAAGTCGGAGCTGCAGCTGAGCCCTACACCACAGCCATGGCTACACCGGATCCAAGCCGCATCTGTGACCTATGCCGCAGCTTGCAGCAATGCAAACTTAACCCACTGAGTGAGCCAGGGATCAAACTTGCATCCTTGCAGAAACTATGTTGGGTTTTTAACGCACTGAGCCACAACAGGAACTCCGTAATGATTTTCTTCAATAAACACTGATCTGCTGTGTATTCCAAGTTCTTTATCCAAACTATCTAAATATAACTTTCTTCAAAGTTCAGAGCATATCAACAATTAAGGAAATCATAAACGTAGCCAAATTCATTTTTCTGTCCCATTTAGTTTCTGTAGAATCTTAAAAACTCTGCTAACTGCCCTAAATTTTTTTTTAAAAAGAAGCTCCCCACACAATGCTCCGTATTCTGAGCCAGAGAGAGACACGGAAGAAGGAAGCCACTACAGGAAACAGAGGTCAGGGAAGAAGAGAAACCAAAGACTAAACTTCAGCCTGATCCACGGGGACCAAAGGAAACAACGAACGGTTTTCACAACAGGTCTCCAGGCAGGAAACAGCTTTGTACACTGCAGTCCACCGAAGTGTCAGTAATCGCATTTGGCATGGTTAAAGTACTCTATACTCCTCTGGGAATTGCTTTACCGTCAAAAATAAACAAAAATAACGACAATCAAGTGATATTAAGAGAAGATGATCAACAATGTCTTTAAACTCAAATTTCTCTTTAAAAGGAATGTGATAAACAGTACATCAATGTTACTAAGTGAGAAAGGTATCGTCTCTCAACATGCGCTTTGCAAAAAGGAAGCGCTTATCAAGCAGGTAGGAAAGTGAGACGGGGTCTTCTCTTGGTTGAGCACCTCCCCTCCTGCCGGGGAGCAGCGGGTTCTCACCAAGGTCCACTCAGTGTTTCTCAAGAGTGTGTTTCTGGATGTTTAAACAGGACAATCTTCATCCTGTGTGACTTCCACACACTGCAGGGCAGCCAGCACCCCTGGTCTCCTCCAGCCCCACAGGTAAGTGGCTCCCAACGATTACGACAAACAAAAACACACCCCAGTATTTCCAAGTGTCCCCTACAAGGGCAGTGCGTGGTTGAGAACCACGGGAGGTAAGGACAGGACTAATCATCTCCGTTTTACAGAAAAAAGATGGAATGGTTCACCCACAGTCACCAGCTCAAGTTGGGTAGAGCCAGGAATAAGTCCTGACTTCTGCGGTCCTAAACTCCTCAATCCATATGAGTGGGCCAAAGTACATGATTTCAGAAACTTCACTAGCTCTATTTTTTTTTTTTTTTTTAGGCCACCCCCACAGCATGCAAAAGTTCCCAGGCCAGGGATTGAACTCGAGTCACAGCAGTGACGCCGGATCCCTAACCCACTAGACCACCAGGGAGCTCCACACTAGCTCTAATCTTGACCCTGCTTTTTGACTCCTAAATTCAGTTCTAATGAGGGAATGCTGCTAGTAATTTTCCAGTGGCTCAAAGCAAGAATATACTGCCAGTTCTTCTTGTTAGAAAGATACCTGCATGTTAAAAATCAACCCTTAGTTCAACTTTTCAAAGGGGACATAAAAACTAAACCAGTCTTGGAGGTGTGCATATGTTTGTGTATATACACACTCAAACACACATATCTTTATCAACATATCCATATTCAAGTACAAAAATTGATGACTAAATTAAATAAATTTAATTCTTAAAAAAGCCAATTCCCTTTTCTGGTGTTCTTTAAATATTAACAGATCCATCAGTAAGAGTCAGATTTACAAATAATCACATGGTGAATTTACAAAAGTATGCTTACCAAATAATATTAGGCCACCTAATTTGTTTTTCTTTCTTTCTTTCCTTTCTTCCTTTCTTTTGGTTTCTAATATGATCTATTAAAAATCCCTTAAAAGCTGGCTATATAAAAACATAATTTATATATTAAAAAATACTTGCTGGCCACGAGTCACAATGTTGCTTATTAAATCCACATAAAACAGGCTTCACTGTTTTATTATCTGAACATAGCCATGGAAGGCAGAGACAAGATGAAAATTTCAGGGGAAAACGATGACTGTGAATACTTTTATGTATTTTAAACACAGAAATTATAAGAAGAACCACTAATAAATAAAGCACTACTCAAATTTTTAATAAGAAAAAAGAAATAGCTTCTGTGGGAAGGGAAACACCACAGATTCAGTAGCAGTGTTGCATGTATAATTTATTAAACTTCTATAAACATGAAGACATTTTTTAAGATTGTATTTAAAAACCCTTATTTCTAAGAAATGTATAAGAAATCGATACATGCAAACATAACCATCTGTACAGAATACTAACTATAATAATAACAACTGCAAACAAGGGAAGGAGCCTTAAGAATAAAAAAAAAAAGAAAAATGCCTTCAGGTTAAAATCCACCTACTTTTAAATAAGGAACTATAACAGTTCATGATGAAGGATGCTCCCTCCTTGGTTACTTAGTACCTAAGAATCAAATTTAAATTTTTTATTTAAAGTCAGTGCTAAAATGGCAGGAAAACTGGGTTCTTATCTTATCTCCTCTTGGACATTTTGTAACTGACACCAGGCTCTTACACTGTTCCTTATTAACTAGAAAATAATAAGGCTAAATAAATACAGTTCATGCTTTTATTCATTTATTTAATGTATTCATTCACTCGTATGTGCCAGACATGACACAGTCCTTAGTCAATAATGTTTTCAAAATATGTACCTCAATAAAAATATACCCCAGATGATGCTATTTAAAATAAGCTTAGGAGTTCCTGTCATGGTGCAGCGGAAACGAGTCTGACTAGGAACCATGAGGTTGTGGGTTTGATCTCTGGCCTTGCTCAGTGGGTTAAGGATCCGGCGTTGCTGTGAGCTGTGGTGGAGGTCGCAGACGCAGGTCAGATCCCGTGTTGCTGTGGCTGTGGCGAAGGCCAGCGGCTACAGCTCCGATTCGACTCCTAGCCTGGGAACCTCCACATGGTGCGGGTGCGGCCCTAAAAAGCAAAAATAAAAATAAAAAATAAAAATAAGCTTATAAATAAACAGTAAAAACAAAGTAATATATAATAAATAATATATAATAAAACAAAATTAATAATTTGAATTCAAAAGTCCATTTCCATCTCTTTCTTAAAGCAGAAATGGAAGAGGAGAACTTCCGAGATTCTCAAAAGAACAGTACTATTTATCCAAATTAATTCAGTAATATTCGTCTAAGTTACTGACCTGCAACACCAAATATAAGCAAAAAAGTGGAAAAGCTGTTCTTTTTTTTAATTATATAAATGCAGGTACTAAGACAGAGAGAAGGGATCAGGAGGAGGAAGAGAGAAAGCCAAACACAGTGAAGAATGCACCTTTACCTAGAATCTATTCCCTTTTCTTTTAGACATGACTCTAACAACTTTAATCAAGTTTCCTAATTCACTGCACAAAACTAAAAAATAGACTTTAAAGACAGCCTAACCCACAGGAGTGAAAGCAACAAAGTGCTGATGCTAGGAAGGCCTATAAAATGTTTGAAAACAAGAATAGACACAAGAACTTGGCAGGTAGCTTGTTATGACTGATGCTGAAGGTAAACCACGACTGGTCCTGAACCATTAAATTTACAGTCCTCAACTATTAAAATAATCTTTACTACAAGGTAATAATGACATTCATATTAATTTGTCATGAAAATCGTACTTTAAAATGTTTAAGAAGTCAAGAAATGTAAAATAAACCTTGGAAAGTTTCATTCAAAATATTTTTTATTCAATAGACTTATCACTTTAAAAGATAAATGTCAAGAACCGGGTAAAGGTAAGTTAGCTAGAACATGCAACGATTAACATTATTTTACCCACTCCTTTATAATGTTAAATAAATAAGGTGTTACTCTAGCAGCATTAATTAATCTTTTCACTGTTAATATTTACTAGTTCCATAAAGGAACGAAACAGTAAATTGTAGAAAGGAGTGTTTTTAGGGGAAATGTTTAACCGACACCCAGTAACACACTTCTGGTATGTCACTTTGCAAATACGCTATGCCTGGTCCCTAAGGGTAGATCAATTTCTGTCCAACTAAACGGAAAAAAAAACACACACACAGTAAGGTAAACCCTTCAAAAGAGTTCAGAACTTCCCAAACAGACCTGAAACCAGTATGCTGTTCCAGATTTATTCTGGAAGAACATCCTGAGGTCGTCCCTCTCTTCTAAGATGAGAATAAATCTAAGAATCTTCATTTTAGAGTTCCCGTTGTGGCTCAGTGGTTAATGAATCTGACTAGGAACCTGAGGTTGCGGGTTCCATCCCTGGCCTTGCTCAGTGGGTTGAAGATCTGGCGTTGCTGTGGCTGTGCTGTAGGCCGGCAGCTACAGCTCCTGTTAGACCCCTAGCCTGGGAACCTCCATATGCTGCGGGTGCGGACCTAAAATGACAAAAGACAAAAAAAAAGGAATCTTCATTTTGCTTTCTGGTTTCATATTCAATCTGCAGCCCCAGGAATTAGTTGATAAGATTTTTTAATGGGGGATGTTTTTTCCTACGGCAAGAACTATGTGATGCCTTTTTTTCCCATGCTGACCCATCAAAAGTAATGACCTCCAAGTCAGACGACGCTCTACGTACCAAACACAGAAAGCGACCGCTGTGAGCAACTGAATCGGTCTCTACAAAATGAAGAGCGGGCTGGGGACGATTGGAAATTTTATTTATTTGGTTAAGGAAAGGGAGAACCGCAGATGCCCTCCTGACACAAGTCCATCACTGAGCTACAACTACAGCAAAGTGAGTTACAAATCGACCATGTATGGGTTTTGGTAAGTAATTATGCTGGAGATGATGCTGGTATTTTCATACTTACATCAACTCTACACAGGTCAAGTTTAAAAAAAAAAAAAAAATATATATATATATATATAGGAAAGCAACTCATCCAACTGATTACTTTTCCACATTACAAAATGTCATCGTTTGAAGCCAAGAACTGTTAAAAGTGGGTCAGAAGCAAGAGCTGATTTTGCCTCACTATGTGGATTAAGCAATCCAGGGAGAAGGGAAAAACGCCTTCTGCAAGAACGGAAAGTCAGATCTGAACCTCACATGCTTCTTCTCAGCTCCACAAGGCACCGTTTATCGCAAGACTCAAGTGACCCATTCTAACCATTATTTAAAACAGCTCCCACAGCAGAGACACACGCATCTTCCCTACACTAATAATAGAATCCTTCCAGCTGCTGCTCAGGCAGCTCAGAGTTGGAAGCAGTCTTAATATGTCTATTTTTTCTTTCCTTAAATACATTTTTGACCTAATGAGCCAACGCAGCTTGATTTCAACTAAACGAAAAGACAATCTTAATTTACCAAGGAAGAACAAACATAAAAACCTAAGTTCAACACACCATTCAAGAACAGTTGAAGGTTAATGATTCAATTTAAAAAACAAAATAAAACCCTAGCGTCTTCTCTTCTATTTGTGGTCTGCTTTGCAAAAATTGGGTCCCTTCCCACACGTGGTTAGGTCTTTGCTTGAGCCAACGAAGCGCGCTCACTAACACAAGATGAAACTTGTACAGACCTGACGTTTCCCGTAATTTTACATGAGATCTGAACGCACACACGTCTTTAAATTCACGGTAATTAACTTCTAGGGCCAAGGCAGACCACTTGTTCATTTTCCTAAAGTTTGTAAAATGGGGTCTCTGGTAGTATAACACACTAAAAGATACTATAAGACGCTGAAACTGACTATTCATATTAAAGACGGATTATTCCACCAAAAAATTAAACTGTGTGAAATGTCGAGGTCTGCAGAAGTTCAAAATAGACAATGCAGAAGATGCAGTCAAAGTGCTTAGCCAAAAATATCTGCACAGCGCACAACCAAAAATCAAGCTAAATACTATCAGCCAAATCCCACACCACTTTCAACCGCCCCAACAATAAAAAGAGACCTTTACCTTCAGCCATTGCGATTTCTTCAATCCATGAATAATATACAGGGGAGGAAAAGGACCAAAGCCCTATCAGCAGGTGTCTGGCACTGTAAGCCTTCGCTACTGAGCCGTGGGCTGGCCAGCGGCTCCCCCCCGGCAAGGCCTCTAGAACTGAAATTGGACCTGGCTGCAAACTCTGCTCATCAGTTATTTTTAGAGGCCTCTTCCTCATGACCAAACGCTGCTGATCACTCAGACTGAAATGCTCCGCTAAGTCCGACAGCCTTTCTCCCACTTATGGGATTCCTTTCTGGGCTGGCTCTATCCCCCAACTCCAAACCCTAAAAACAAAATCAGGCATGTTGAAAAAAATAAAATAAAATGGGACAAACGTGCTGCCCGTGTGGGATTTCTGGAATCAGTCTTGAATCCTGTTAGCCTCAGTACAGAATCATTCCAAACCAAAACAGGTCTTGCTCTAAACCGTGGCCCCACACCCAGCAACAGCTTAAACTGCCTCTCGGAATCATCAAATGCCTACACGGAAAGCCCATCACTTAGTTCATTTGAACAAAACAGAACCCTACGTGGTAAGAAATAAATTAATGCTCCAGAATTCTGAATCACAAGCATTACCATCCCAAGACTAATTCCTCCAACAGCAAAAGTAAAGCGATGATTTAAAAAAACACTGTCTCCCGGGAGTTCCCTTGTGGTGCAGATTAAGGATCTGCAGTTGTCACGGAAGTGGCCTCAAGTCGCTGCTATGGCTCAGGTTCAGTCCCAGGCCCGGGAACTTCCTCATGCCATGGGTGCAGCAAAAAAAGTCTCCCTAGAGAAGCAGGGAAGGAGAGCAAGGCAGAACGGCGTGGAGGGATAGACAAGGAAAGGAACTTCTCATCAGTTAAGAGTCTCACCCAGGAAACAGGATCTCAGGGAACCAGAAAGAGACTCTACAACCGCGTGCTGGTTTTCTGCTATGTCCCTCCAGCCCCCTCGCCCTAAATACTCTCTTCTGGGAAATAAAACCAACCAGTTTATTCACCGATCTAAGATTAGCAGCTCACAGAATTTATCCGATCTCTGATCAGTACACCAAATTAATTTAGCACAAATAGCATCCAGAGGGAAGCAGCAACCTTTCAAAGTGGTTTCCAAGTCTTCAGTTTTTTCAAACTGAATGCGTGCCATGCAAATTAAACAGTTTAATGTTCCGAAAAGGAGTCAGCGAACTAAGATCCCAGTATCTGAAGGCCCGGAGCTGGGACAGAGGGAACAGGGGAGCAGGGACCACTCATCAAAACTGGCCGGGGTCTCAGGTGTCCTGACCAAGAGCCATTGCTTTCCTCAAGGATTCGTCCCACTGAAGCCAATGCTTGCTAAAATGCTGAGTCTGGTGACAGGGGCTTAATGTAGATGACCAACTATCACACAAATTGCCTAGACAAATATTTTAGAAGCTTCTTCTGTGGTTTTCAGAAAAAGAGTGAGAGTGACCAGGGAGCCCTTCTTGGGATGACTGAAAACCAAGCCACCACACTTACAGGGCAGTAGCCCATTTCAGACTTAAGAGACCTGGATTCAATTCCAGCTGCATCATTACCTTGGATTTGGGTGAAGTCGCCATTTGGGCCTTGACTTCCTTGCCTATCAAACTCATCTTGGCACCAATTAAGCAGGTAAATATTTCTTGAAGTCACGCATGCAACTTATTTTGACTGAATCAGTCTAGACTCATGCACAAGTCTCATCTCCAATCCCCAGCTATTTCATGATCGCTGACTGCCACCAAGACTGCAGAGGCTGCTAGGGTTTCCTCTCTTCTCTTAGGGGTCTGTGCAAGGCCAGCTGCATCCTAAATTTCAGCCTCTGAACTGAAACAAGAATCACGGCTACTAAGTATGGGTGTGCCTCTTCCCTGAGGCTCCCTCAGCACAGCTCCAATTATGCCTCCTCTAAAAATCCTTATCGTATCTATTCCTAGAATTTACCTCCTCTTCTGTCTTTTGCAACAGTTTTACAGTTATTTAAATAAAATATCTTTCTGCCTTAGTTTCACAGTAATGGCATACCTGTTATTCTAGATAAAGTGATTAGGATAAATGGCTCTAAAATAACATTTAATCTACTACAGTTCTTAAAGAAAAAGAAATCCTTAGTTCCAAGGCACTATCTTTTAGAATAACAGTTCATTTTTCTGATGGGACATGTTTCTAAAAACTTTTCAGTAAGTAAAATTTGCACAGAGTGCATCATGTTTTTAAAACCCCGGCAAAGAGAACTAAAGTAACAGTAACTATTTCTTACACAGGTGCTGGAATTCATAGCAAACTCCTAGGTCCAAGAAAGATCAAACTTCTGTCATGTGCTCTGGGACTATGACTCTCAGCCTGACGCCACTGGAGACGACAAGAGCTCATGGAGGCCCACGCTCTGCCTGCCTCCAAAACCAACCAGGTACAAAGACATCTGAGCTCTCAAGGGGCGACAGGGATGACTTCCCTCCGCTAACCCAATCAGCTGTCACAGCAGTGGTTCTCAACTTGAGAGTCACCCAGAGGGCTGGTCGAAACACAAGACTGCTGGTCCCACCCAGTTTCCGATTCTTCAGGTCTGGGGTGGAACCTGAGAATGTGCATTTCTAGTAAGTTCCCAGGTGCTGTGATGAGGCTGATCTGGGAACCACACGTACAGGGAGTCACGGCACTGCTGCACTAGCCATCCCTGATTCTCAGCGTCTGGAGCAGGGGAAAGGAGCGCCGGCTACTACCAAGTTCTAGACCTTCGATCCTTACCACCTAAAAAAGAAAAAAGAACCCAGCTCCCCCAAGGTCCGGGCTGTCCGATTCCCTACCGTCCACCTGCCTCCTCCCCGTCACTGCCCTCCCCTCCCCCGTGAGCTCTTGTTCACCTTCACTGCAGCCACAGCCACGCGATTTCACTGTCCAGCTGTGTGGCCGGCACATCAGGTTCTCCTGCCTTAATTTCTTCATCCCCACTGACCTGTTCCCTTCCATTCCAGATCCACAGCTCTCTACCTCATTCTCACCACGCATCTCGTCCTCAACCTAACCTAATGCACCTTCCTCGCGGCATCTTCATTCTTGCTAACCTATCCCTGCAGTTCTCCCGGCGCAATCATCCTACCGGATCCTGCAACCCTGTGAGGCCAGCGCTGCTCGTTCAGGTGCATCATAAAGACTGCAGGATACCATGAGATGCCAAAAATACAGTTCTTTAAACAAAGCCCCAAAACCTTTCATCTACACACGGTCTCCAAAGCAAACGTGAGCATGTTTATCACTCTAGACCTAACATTAAGTAGGCAGTGGTACAGAAGTAACGAGAGACAGCTCGGCAGACATTGAGCAAAATCTCCCTAAAGGCACCAACCCAGCCAGGGAACGCTTCCTCTACAGGAAAAGATTTACATTCTAACGAATACATGATGCACAGAATGAAAACATCCACTGGGATCACAGCCTTCCCATCGCCCCAGCTTGTTTACTCAACAGGTTCTTGGATCCGGCAGTTCTCCAGCGTCCCCTTTTTCTTACCTCCTCTTCACCTCCTCTCTTCACATCTTTCCAAACCCACCTTAAGAGCCCACGGTTCATCACTTAAATTGCTCCCTGACTCACTAAACGCCCTGCTGCTGTACCCTTTCACTGCAGCAACCTGCCAGCACTGGCTCCATGGATCAACAGCTCTTCCCCCTCCGCCCGACTGCAAGGGCTGCTGGGCACCGAGGGAAAAGTGGGGCACCTGACGATGGAGCCAACTGCAGCCAGCCCCCAGGACTGTCTTTGGAGAGCTCACTTTCCCATCTTCCATGACGGCTATTTCTCTGCCTCTAAAGTAGTCTGTCTTTGCAAAGTCAAAGGGAAAAAAATGCCACACTCTTACATCACAGAGAAGACACGGCCACCAGCAGGGAGCGCCCTGACTGTGCGCTGCCAACCCTTGCAGACCGGAACCCACCTGCACTCACTCTCGGGCTTCCCCCCAAGTCCTCCCCTGCCCTCCTCGGCCCCCCTGCGCCTGACCTGCTCTTGTCTACACCACCAGCCTCGGGCTCTTACCGCACCTTCCCTCCTCCCCATCACAGGTGCAGTCTCTGCAGAGCGGTCACCTCACTGCTCTCATTCTCCGGCCGCCCATCACTCCTTACAACCCAGACACTGCAACCTGGCTTCTACACAGCTTCCGTGTCATTAAACCCACTGGAAATGTTCGGTCCTCGTCTAAGTTGCCCCTCAGAAGAATTCTCCCTCCTTAAGTATCGTTTTCCCTTGATCTTCATGACTCCAGAACCACCTGCTGTTTCCGCTACCTTTCTGGATATTCTAATCCCCAATCTCTTTTGCTTGCTAGCTCGTGCTCCTCTAGCTGACTTTTTTCCTGAGTTCTTTTTTAATCTAGGTATAGTTGATTTACGATGTTGTTTTAGTTTCAGGTGTACAGCACAGAGATTCAGATATATACATCTATACATAATTTTTCAGAATATTTTCCCTTATAGGTTATTACAAAATATTGAGTATACTTTCCCCTTGTTACTCATCTATGTTATATGTAGTAGTGTATATATGTTCATCCCAAAAACTCCTAATTAATCCCTCCCCTCACCACCTTTTCCGCTTTGGTAGCCTTAAGTCTATTTTCTACATCTGCGAGTCCCTTTCTGTTCTAGAAACAAGTTCATTCGTGTGAACTTAGAGCCCACAACGACGGGATCCACGACCAAGTCTGCATCTCCGCGTGTCAGATAAATTCCTCACTGATCAATCTTGGGTGAATGACACCCGGTCTGACCATGAGAAGGCCCAAGGATGAAGGTGTCGCAGGCCATTCATCCGGCCCGACAGCCAGACACGTAACACAGGGCCCCTAGATGGCCCTGGGGGAGGCATGCGTGGCTGAAGGGGAAACAGGGGGCAGCCGTGCATTTTAGAATTTAGTAAAACAAAACTGAGAAAGTCATTTCCATTCGCATCAGGATAAATAAGGGGAAGAAATATTAGCAGTACCTACCTAAATTTTAAATTAGCCTTCAGATATTTTTTGGAATCTTTATTATTCTTTGGAACCCCAAGTTGGAGACCCACTGCCTTGGCTTATGTCTCTGTCTGTATTGCTGCTGATTCACTGCAGAGGGGAACAGAAGAATCAGAACTCAGGACCATCAACTTCACTTTATGAATATGTGATGAACCAAAACTGCACTGGTAAGAGGCTAAAAATGGGAGTTCCTTGGTGGTGTAGCAGGTTAAGGATCAGGCTTTGTCCTTGCAGTGGCTTGGGTCACCGCTATGGCATGGGTTCGATCCCTAGCCGGGGTACCGCCCCTTGCTGCAGGCGTGGCCAAAATCCACCCCCCCAAAAAAGAAAGAAGCTGGAGTTCCCTGGTGGTTCAGTGGGTTTGGGACCTTAGTGTTGCCACTGTAGCAGCTTGGGTCACTGCTGTGGTATGGATTCGATTCTTGGCCCGGGAACTTCCACACTCCACAGGTGCAGCCCAAAAAAAAGGAAAAAAAAGAAAAAGAAATGGTAGTTAACTCCAAAAGCCCATGCCAGGCCTAACGAGTTAGTTCTTTAAATGTCATTAGTTCTCCCTAGAGATAATTCAACAGAGACACAACACTTAGTCTCCCAGGAAGAACGTCCCGGACTTATCAACCGTTTGTCTGTGTGGGTAACGGCCATTAGTATGGTGTTCATGCTGGGTCAGGAGCCTGCTGGACTGGGAGTGACAAAAGGGATTTTAAAAAAAATAAGTTGCGCTGTCCATTCTGAAACTCTGAGATGGTATACAGTTGTTTAAAAACAAACAAAAAGGATTTTTGGTTTTTTTTTTCCAGAGTTCCCATTGTGGCTCAGAGGAAATGAATCTTACCAGTATCCGTGAGGACGCAGGTTCGATCCCTGGCCTCGCTTAGTGGGTTAAGGACCCAGTGTTGCTGTGAGCTGTGGTGTAGGTCACAGAGGGGGCTCGGATCTGACGTTGCTGTGGCTGTGACGTAGGCCCACAGCAGCAGCTCCGATTTGACCCCTAGCCTGGGAACTTCCATATGCTGCAAGTGCGACCCTTCAAAAAAAAAGGAAAAAAAGAGAAAAAATTCACTAAAAAAAAAAGGTGTTTCTTTCAGAACTAAAGAGAGCAGAAAAGCCTAGCCACACTCATCCAAACGAGCCATTAAGACTAGGTCATAAAACCATCATGTGCGACCTCACCAGTCTGCAGCTGTGGCCCTGAAGGTGTCCAACTTTAACCCACTGAGACAGCAAAAGATCCACAGCCAGCCTTTCCCACCAATTCCCACTATTTCTAGCAAAATTCAGCATTTGCAGCAGAGTGCCCTGTAGATGCCAACGGGGAGAGGAGACAGGGAGTAAACAAAAGTGTTAGCACAAAATACATGGAAAATTCACAGGTAAAATACAAAACATGTGCATCTTGAAAAACTACAGGAAAAGAAAAACAGCCAATGCAATTAGATATCACAGTACATTCTGGGGATAGCCAATGACCCATTATAAAATAAATTAACAATAATGAAGCCAATAAAACATGATACATAAAAAGCAAGAATGTTTGCAATTATAAAGTGCATAGTGAAGAATTAACTTGACCCAAAGAGAGGTCTGGCTTTTGCCCCAGCCTCCTCGGAGGTCCCTGGAATGTCCTGCCTGGTAGCAGGGATGGCTTAGCTTAGGGAATTTGGCCCCAGGACAAACAATGTGATTCCAGGAGACTTGAGGCGGGCTGTATGGCTGTATCAGGTAAGGCTAGCCATGCTCACAGTATGTCATGAAGCCCCAGTAAAAAACTGGGTACCAAAGGCTCGGATGAGCCCCCCTAGTTGGCAGCATTCCATACGTACTGTCACACACTGATGTCCCCGAGCACAACGGGAGCTTTGTGTTCAGAACCTTTGCACTTTAGCCTGAGTCTCTTCCCCGGGATAGTTCTAATCAGTAATAAACTGCAACGGTGAAGACAGCACTTTCCTGAGTTCCCAGTTATTCCAATGAACTATCCAGTGCGAGAGTGGGTGTGGGGACCCCCCACATCTGTGGCCAGCTGGTCTGAACTGATAGCATCCCTGAGCTCCTCCATACTTGTGGCTGGTGTCTCAAGTGAGGGCGGTCGCATGGGGACCGTCTCCTTGGATGGCTGGGTTTACCTTGACTCCTTGCCGACTAATTAAAAATCACCGATCCGCCAGCAGGGTCCTTTCCCCCCATTACATAAACTGCACCGTTTCTGACACAGGTGTCTCTAGCGGAAACCTCAGACCTTTGCCGAGAGCTCAGTCACCACACGTGTATGGAAGGGTGAGTCTCAGTTTTCAACAAACTTAATAAGGCATGAATATTCATTATAAATTCCAACAACTCCCTGTCTAAAGCCAAAGGAGGGAGAAGGGTCCTGCAGGAGAACCCCTGCTGAGGCCAGGAGTGCCGGCTGTCTGAGGGGTGGATGTCCCCTGCCCCAGGCACGTTTCTTCAAGCATCAGGGTCCATGGCCCACCTTAGGGAGCTGAGCAGGAGCAAAGAAGCAGGGATGGGGATGGGGTGGGGATGGGGTGGGGGGGCAGCAGCAGAGAAAAGGCGGCAGCTGCCAAGCGGCCTGCGGCCCGGCCAGATGTCCACTTCCTACGGCCCGAAATGGGCGTAGCGGGCTTTGTGCCAGGGGCTCCCAGAAGCAGGAGAGGGCGCGGTGCTCTGCAGGAGTGGACCCCAGATGAGGGTCCCCCAGGCTTTCCAAAGAACGCACAAAGGAAGCGTCTAGGTGCCTGTCATGTGTGCACAGCCGTGGCCGGTGGATCTTATCAACCAGCGGGCACTCCGCCAGGGACCTGCGCGGGGACCCGCGCCTCCCCCACCCCCACCCCCTTCCCCGGGACTCCCCAGAAGCTGGAGCCGGAAGAGGCCAGAGGGCCAGGCCCGGCCACGCGGGGCGCGGGCACACCCCACTCCCCGCCTCGGGCCCTCGGGGGGCAAGAAACCTGCCTTGAAAATGAGATCAGAGTTAAAGCTGACAGACGCTTCGAAATGGAGAGTGACTGGGGCGCTGAGGAATCTGTGTGACACGGGCCTCTGTGAGCCGGTCACCAGCCTTTGCTGCCCCAAGATTAATCTACCGGGCTAACCACAGTGACGGAGGAAAACGAAGCTTGGTGCTGATACGGTCGCCAAGGCGGCTGAATAACAGCCACAGCATGTGGGCTGAACCATGAAAACCTGCCAGTATTTGACAATTTGGGGCCCCCAAAGCGACTATTTCGCAGGGTTCAAATAGTAGGTGAATATTTTCAAAATATTTATTATGAAAATTTCCGAATGTACAACGCTGAAAGATTTTCACATGGAATATTCCTCTACATATCACTCAGATTCTGTGATTATCATTTTATTGTGTCGCTAATGGCCTATCTATCCACCCCTCTATGTCCCTCCGTTAATCCATTTCCTATGTCGAATGCATTGCAAAATAAACTGTAAGAGTTTCCTGGTGGCTCAGCAGGTTAAAGATCCAGGGTTGTCACAGCCGTGGCTCGGGTGGCTGCTGTGGTGTGGGTTCGATCCCAGGCCTGGGGAACTTCTGTGTGCTGCGGGCATGGCCCCAAAACTGTTTTCATTTAAAATAAACTGTAGGCATTAGCACGCTTTTCAGAACTTCAGTTTCTAGATCATAAATTACAGTCCAAAAGTTATCATTTTTACATACAATTTACATAAAATGAAATGCCCTCATTTTTCGTGTACCTTCCTGAGTTTTCACCAAAATATACACTGTGTAACCCAAATCCCTATCAAGACGCAGGACATTAAGCCACGCCTAAGTTCTCTCCTGGCTCTCACCAGTCACATTCCGCAGCAGCCTGACCTCCAGGGACAGCCCCACTGTTCTGCCTTTTTTTCACTGCAGGTTAGCTTTGCAGACTACTGAACTGTCTTAAATACAGCGTTCTGCGATCCATGTCCATCTGTGTGAGGCCTCCCTCCCTGAGCTTTGCGGTATGCGCAGTGGCCCTAATTCCTTCCTGTTGCTGGGGGGTAGGCCACTGGATGGATAAATACACCAGAGTACTTCAGAGTATTCTCCTCCAGGTAAAAGATAAATACGCTGGAATATTTCAGAGTATTCTCCTATAGGTGAAAGCCTGAACTGTGTTCTGACTTGGACTATTACAAATAAAGCTGCTGGGAACATCTTGCACAAGACTGCTGCTTGGCATTAGAAATATATGTTTGCACTTCTCCTGGGTAAATATCCAGGAGTGGAAATGCTAGCTTCCAGGGCACAGGCACACTTGGTGTTATAAGAAACCGCCAGACTTTGTACCAAAGTGGTTCTACCATTTTATACACCGGGCAAGAAGGTATAAGAGTTCTTTTGTTCTAAGATCTTGCCAACATTTGGTGTTGTCAGTCTTTTTCAGTTTCAGCCATTCTGAGTATACAGTGGTATCTCACTGTGGTTTAATTTGCATTCCTGAGGGCCAATGTTTGCGCACTTTTTTCATGCGTAAATTAACCATTTAATCTTTTGTGAACTATCTATTCAAATATTTTGCACATTTGCCTATTTTTTAATTTTTTTTTAACTGTAGGAGTTCTTTTTATTTTTTCTGGGTATCTGTCCTTTAACAGATACATGTGTTACAAAATTTTCTCCCAGGTCATGACTGTCCTATTCGTTTTCCTAAAGTATCTTTTAATGGGTTAAGGGGGTTTTTGGCAGTGCCCACAGCATGTGGAAGTTCCTGGGCCAGTCAGGGACTGAAATCTCACCACAGCAGTGACTCGAGCCACAGCAGTGACAACACCAGATCCTTAATCCACTGAGCCACACAGGAATTCCTTAATGAGTAAAAATTTTTAATTTTGATGATGCCTAATGTATTAATTATATATATGTATATACATATTTTTTTTAATATGTCACCAAATTGTAAAACACTACTTAAACCTTGACAGGGTTTCCACGCTTTACATCCTGAAATGCAATGTCCGTCTCAGCACTTTCACACAATCACTGGATCTTTGACACAGTCAACTGACAGAAGCCATGTTACTGACGCAAACACCTGTGCCAGTGAAAACGGAGAGGCCCAAAATCAAAGTCCAGGGTGTCAGCTAAATGTCCGTTAGTGGCAGGGATCACAGCGGAAAAGCAAGAGAACTTTGATAATTTTTAGGAACATTTTCATTATTTCCAATGAGGCTCAGAATGTTTCGAAGCAAGTTATTTCTCCCTCAAGTTCAACTGGACGGGATAAATCTGTTCCTCGGCCACTCCACAACCCTGCCAAGACTTGAACTTCTTCCTAAAACCAGTGTGCTTGTGTTTTTAGCTGCATGTTTCCCCCCGACTTCTCATGACTCAACACATTTCATTTACCAGACTGCTGTAAAGGGGAGAAATCAAAAAATGTCTCTTTACTGTGATTTTCATCCACCTTGTGAGATCTTTAGAAAAGTCACAAAAAAAGCAACATATATTAGAGGAAAGGCATATAGTTTACCCACGAGACTTTGTGGGGGAAAATCTATTTTAATAAAAAAATCTTTATATAAAAGAGACATCAGGAATTCAAAGGCAGAGGAGGCCATTTCCAGGACATTACCGGAATAAATTAGGAAGATAGGACTACAGACTTTATTTAGGCCACAGTGCTGCAAGAAGCCATGTTAAACTTTCTGAGAGTGATATTACACGGTGGTTTACAGGAACGTGTCCTTGTTCACAGGAAAAACGTGCTGAAGATACTAAGGGTAAAGTACCAGGATTTAACTTTCAAATGGTTCAGCAGCGAAATGAATAAATAAGCAAAATGGGGAGTTCCTTTTGTGGCTCAGCAGTTAACGAACCTGACTAGCATCGTTGAGGATGCGGGTTCGATCCTGGCCTCACTTAGTGGGTTAATGATCCAGTGTGGCCATGAGCAGTGGTGTAGGTCACAGACACAGTTTGGATCCTGTTTGCTGTGGCTGTGGCTGTGGCTGTGGCCAGCAGCTGCAACTCCTATGGGACCCCTAGCTGGGGAACCTCACATGCCATGGGTGCGGCCCTAAAAAGACAAAAAAAAAAAGGGCATCCAAATATTAACAACTGGTGAATCTAGATGAAGTTTTCTCATAACTGTCTCGAAGGTTTGAATTTTGTTAACACTAAAAAGTTGGGGAAGCACAGATCTCCAGGCACATTCTAGTCCTAAATAATCAGATTCCAGAGGGTAAAGGCTAAGAATCTGAATTGTTAAAATCTCCCAAGTTAATCCTTGACTGGATTCTAGATAAGTAAAAAAAAAATTAAATTAAATTTAAAAAAATAAATTAAAACTTCAAATTTTCAGGATGCTTCTAGAGGCTCCTAGAGAAATCTGATTAGGGATTGCATTTAGGTAATATGTATCAGTGTTACTGTCCTAGGTTTGAGAACCTTCCACATGGTTACGTAGAAGTACCTGCTTGTTCTTAGGAGATGCAGGGGAAGAAAGCAGGTAAGCCAGCTGTCCTGACAACTAACAGCTTACCTTCAGAGAGGTCCCAGAGAGAGAGGGAGGGAGGGAGAAGGCAGATCAACACACAAAAAGAGCAAACATGGCCAAAGGCCAGCGGCTGACAGCTGGTAAACGCAGGTGAAGAGCACAGGAACCTTTCAACATGCAAACCTTTTTTTGCTGTTAAATAGGTTTAAAAGTTTCAAAACAAAAGGTTGGATAAATGTAAAAATAAAAACAAAATTAAACCGATTTAAAAATAAACCAATAAGAGAAGTCGAGGATCCAGCCCTGAACCCAGCAGGTGCACGGAACAGCACACAGATTGCACATCTGGCCTCTGACTCCTGTCAAACCGCAGGGAAAATGCTCTCCCCTCCACGTCTCCACTGAGCGAGCCCTGGGCATTTTCCATCCATCTGCTCACAGGGCATTTTCCACTGGACACCTCACATCCACCTAAGTCCTCCGCCACCTCCTGGGGGGGCTCTCTATCCAGGCCAGCACCCCAGGGTGCTCACCTCTCCCCCACACGAGGTTAGCACACCCTCACCTTGGGGCTTCCTCGAAAAGGCAGTCCCCCCACAAGCCGTCTCCACCATCGTATCCCTAATACGCAGCCCCACAACTGAAACGCGGTTCCAGATGCAGCCCGACCAACACAGGGTGGGACCCCTCCTCTCACTCTGGCCCCCCTCCCCCGACTCTGGTTCCAGATGACACTCACACTCCAGGGAACCCCTTGTCAGACACACCCTGCAGGCAGCCCTCTGATTCTGCAAGCGATTACAAAAACCCAACCCAAACAAAACGAAACACCAGGCCTTCTTGAAAGCACACCTACTGCTTCAAGTCTGTCCCAGCTATCTTCAACAAAGCATTTGTTTTGCAAAAGTGTGCAACTCTGCCAGAGTCCTCACTCTAGCCAGGCTGCTCTTTTGCCTGGTGCTCTTTTGTCTGTGACTAACTGCCCTCACCTCCGTGCCACATGCTACTTTAGGAGACACTGACTGGCTGGGCTCTCAAGAAGTTGCCATTAACCCTCTAAATGGGCATCTGCCGGATACAGTGCTGCAATCAGCTGTGACCCAAACTCCATCACAGGCCTGACGCTTTACCAGCCACGGTACAGAGAGAGTGTTAATCACCTTGGTGAAGTGAGGAAAAATCACAAGATTATAATCAGACCACGGAGTCTAGAAAGCTTGTCAAAATGCCTGATGAGAACCTGCAATGTCTCCTAGTGTTCATGGCTTTCTTTTCTCTGCACTGAAAAATAATTTTTAATTATAGAATGTGCCTGGGATTGTCACGAGACATCAGTTCAGAGCTGCCCTGAATCTGCTTTTTTTTCCTGTAATAAAAATGGGCCTTTGTCCCTCGAGGGTCTTTGTCACCTCTTCTAATTTGCACAGCTCCTCAAAGGTTAACCACCCAGCAAACTTTAGCTGGGGCTGGAGCTTGGAGCGTCCAGAGAAGCCTCAGCTGGTCTGCCTGTTAGTCTCCCTTTCCCCACTCCCCGACCACACATGCCCCATCCCTGCGATAGGTATTTACCATTCTGCAGCTCAGAGGATGGGGACTTCCCAGGGGCTGTGTCCCCTCCCCACAGAGCACGGGACCTGGGACACAGTAAACCCTCATTAACTTCACTGGACAATTTACATGATATTTCACATTAAAAAAAAAATGCACATCTAAATGGTCTTTGTCCCATCTAGATGGTAAATCAAATCTAACACACGTGGAGTATCCTGAAAACAAAACCAGACCACAGGGCAGCAGCAGCCAGGCTGGTCCCAGGTGAGGGCTTGGCACGGCCAGTGCAGGTTCAGCTAGGACCCCGCTGGCTTCAACTCAACTAACCCACCTCATACCCCAACTTGGCCCTTTCCCCCCAATCCTGCCCCAGTTCAAAACCAAAGTTATGGCCCATGTCACCACCTGTTCAGGTGTCCCCTAACTCCACTCTCACTGGCTCACTAGGCTCTAACCTTCCTCCCCAACTCCTCTCGGCTCCAGCTTCACCAAAGGCACCCCCTCCCTCCCCTGGCTGAGGTCACCCAGAACGAAAGTCACCAGGCACCCTGCTCGCTGTCCTGAGCTCAGGCTGCATGGCAGCAAACTGTTTCAAATGCTGGTGTCTTGGCTATGTTCCAGAATAGCCCAGCTAGTCCACTGCCAAAAGTGCCCAGGAGTACAACCCAACAAAAATCTGACCAGCTAAAAAGGCCCAAGTCTCAAAGCTTTATGCCCGTTACAGCAAAGCTAACCCTCAGGCAGAAAGCATGGGGATGTTTTACAGGTGCAGGATGACCAGCTGGGGTCTCTTTCTGGGAGTGGTTAAATATTTTTAATACCATCCTGGATAAAAGTCTTGCTCTAAATAGAACATTTCTGTTCAACATATAATTCAGGTCAGCAAAGCAAAGTGCTTTCCACTCCATAAGCTAATAATGACTTTAAGACACAAAGTAGGAGTTCCTGTTGTGGCGCAGGGCTAAGAACTCAATATATGCAGGTTCGATCCCTAGCCTCCACTCAGTGAGTTAAGAATCTGGAGTTGCCACAAGCTGCAGCATAGGTGGCAGATGCAGCTTGCAATCTGGTGTTGCTGGGGTTGTGGTGTAGGCTTGCAGCTGCAGCTCAGATTCAATGCTTAGCCCAAGAACTTCCATATGCCACAGGTGCAGGCATTAAAACAAACAAACAAAAAAGACACAAAGTAATCAAAATCATTCGACAGTAAATCTGAAAAAACATCCACAGTTTTCTCCATGCACCTGAATATTCAATCATTCAACAAACACTCTTGAAATCCATACCCTGTCTATAGAAATGGCCACTTAGCTGACAGTCCAGTGGAGGAGAAAAACAAATAAAAATAAAATAAAAATTCACTTTGCTAAGTATTATATTAGGGTAAAAGAGTATATGGGACCATGAGAATGAAATAATCGCTTGGGAAAATTTATTACCTTGAATTTTAAAGATGTAGCATTTTAATATACATTCTTCTCTTTAAATGTTAGCTTTGTTCATAGTTTTTTATTTTTTAATTAAAATTGACAAAGCTTAGTCTTAAGTCATGAGGGAAATACTCATAATTGTTACAAAAGGATTTTAAAAGCCAAAACCAAAAAAATAAAGGGAACAAATTTTAGCCTATCTATGAGTCATAGTTATTAATAAAGTGAAGGGAAATCAAAATCTTGCAAAGTAGGCAGAGCTTTTTGAATTTCACAAAATGCAGAACAAATAAATGCCTGCTTCTGCCCAGCCTTCCTCCCACTCAGAATGAATGAACTAGGAAAGCTTTCCACTGGCCTAAGTACTGTTATGTTGAAACTACCACTGGGGACTTGACCAATTTAAACAACTCTCCACATTTTAATAATTTTTATTTCTTTTGCTCCAACACTTATTTTAGAGGTGCTAAACAGTGCAATTAGGCAAGAAAAGAAAAGGAATGCAGACTGGAAAAGAAGTAAGACTGTCTCTATTCAGAGGTGATAGATACATTTACATTAAAAATCCCAAGGAATCTAGTCTTTTAAAAAATACTAGAATAAATGAGTTTTTCAAAGTCACATGACATAAGGTACAAGTATCCGTTCTATGTCTATAAACTAGCAAGAAATAACAGGAAAATGAAAAAACTTAAACACCTTATACAATAACATCAAAAAAACCCCACAATATCTAGAAAAATATTTAACAAAAAGATGTGTAAGATCTTCACACAAAAAATGAAAAACAAGGCAGAAAGGAATTAAAGACCTAAATAAACGAAGATATACCACCGTCAGGGGCTGGAGGAAGATGCATTACCATCAGGATGTCAATTCACCCAAACTTGGTCTATATGCTTAATGAATTCTAATCAGAAACCCTAGCTAGCATGCTTTATTCTGCAGAAACTGTCACATTGATTCTAACATATGAGTATCCAATGGACCTGGAATATCCAGAGCTAACTTAGAAGGAACAATAAAGTTGGAAGATTTACACTATTTGATTTGAAGACAACTACTGATCTAGAGTAATCAGGAGATGCTGTAAAGGCATAAGAACGAGTAGATAATAAAAACAAGCAAAACAACAACAACAAATACAGAGCCCAGACATAGATCTACAACTATACCATCATTTGGTTTTTGACAAAGATGCCAAGAGCAAGCCAATGAAGAAAAGCAAAGCCTTTTTTAACAAATGGTGCTGTAACAGCTAGGTATCCATCTTGAAAAACAAAAAGCTAATCCAAAATTGTTTTGAGATGGATCACTGACCTAAAAACAAAAAAACCGAAATTACAAAGCTTCTGGAAGAAAATAGGGAAGGATAGCTTTGTGACTTGTGAATAGCAAAAGGTTATCACACGAGATAGGGAAAACAAAATCATTTTCACAAATCAGCATTAAAGATATTTGCTCTTCAAAATACGTCGTACGAAAAATGAAAAGGCAAGCTATAGATTGAGAGAAATATTTGCAATATATATATCTGAAAAGAACCTCTATGCAGAATATATAAAAATTCCAGTTCAGTAACAAAAAATAAATAAAAATGGGCAAAAAAAGCTAAACAGAAACTTCAGAAAGGAAGATACTAATGCATAAAGCCGCTAAGCACAAGAAAAAGTACGTTACATCACAGTCATCAGGGAAATAACAATTTTAAAATACAGTGAAATGTCACTGAACACCCACTGGAACAGCTAAAATTAGGACGACTGACAACTGCAAATGGTGGTACAGATACAGAGCAACTCAAGTTCCCACAGAGCGTCAGTGAGAGTGTAAACTAAATTGTACAACCACTCTGGAAACAGTCCGGAAGTTCTTTTTTTAATAAAACTAAACATACACCTACCCTACAGCCCACTCCTACATGTTGCTCAAGAGAAATGAAGACATATGTCCACCAAAAAAAAAAAGGAAAAATCTCCAATATTATAATCTACATAGACTGTTCTTGCTATTAGTTCAGACCAGGAACTGCCCAAGTATCCATCAATAAAAGAATGGAGCACACATTGTACTGTGCTCACACGGTGGCCTGCTTGGCAATAAAAAGGAACAAGGTGCTCATACATGCAACACGGATGAGCATCAAAAGTAGGCTGAGTCAAAGACACCTTGCACATGGAGTTCTAGAACAGACAATACCAATCTACAGTGAGAAAAGTTAGTACAGTGGCTGCCTCCAAGGGCTGAGGTGGAGGCAGTGAAGAGACTGGGCAACCCAGATGTACACATTTATGAAGACTCCTCGAATTGTACATTGGGATGCATGCACTTTGCTGCAGGAAAATATTACCTCGGAAGTTCCCGTCATGGCTCAGCGGAAACAAATCTGACGAGCATCCATGAGGACGCAGGTTCGAGCCCTGGCCTCACTTGGTGGTTGAGGATCCAGCTTTGCCATGAGCTGTGTTGTATGTAAGTCATAGATGCGGCTCAGATCCCATGTTGCTGTGGCTGTGGACTTGATTCAGATCTGATGTTGCTGTGGCTGTGGTGTAGGCCCACAGCTGGAGTTACAGCTGTAACTCCAATTCGACCCCTAGCCTGGGAACCATATGCCGTGGTGCAGCCCTAAAAAGAAAAAAAAAAAATCCATGAAAATATTACCTCGGTGCAGGGGGTGGGGGGGCAGAACAAATATTAGACTCTAATGACAGGCGCACAGGCATACATGTTAAGGCAAGAGGTCTACTCATGTCTGCATCTTACTTCGAAATGCATAACAGGTTAATTGATGAGCACAATCTAAAGTGAATGTATTAAACGTTTACCACTGTAAAATCTAGATGATGGGACCATCTTATGATTCTTTTAGCTTTGGTGTACACTTAAAATTTTTCCTAGTTAAATGTGTGTTTCAAAAACAAAAAGTATGTAGACAAAGTCTAATAAAAGAGGTGTGTTCTCCTTGGGATAAAATTATAAAAGAGGTCAGACAGATAAGCAGGAAAGTATTCCATGCTGGGTGTCCAGGAAGACTCAGTGTTATAAATGAGTATTTGCCCCAAACTGTTCTATAAAATCAATACAATCCTGAATTATTTTTCATGAACCTTAACTGGATGAGCAGATTCTAAAAAGGCACAGCAAGGTGCCAGTACAGCAAGAACAATGGTGAAAAAGACGGGGTAGAAGGACTCGCCCACTCGGATGTGCCGTAGAGGAAGGAGTGGGGGTACCACTTCCACACGCCAGGAACAAAACACAGCCACCCGAATCCACACACATCAGGTGATACGCAGACTGGTGTAGAAAGAGGATGCTTCAACGCACGGTACAGGTACATTTTCCACGCTGTAAAAACACTGAATTGGATCCCTCCCGCATGTAACACATACAATACAACCTACATCCCACAGTTCAGACATCTAAATGTGAAAGGCAAAGCTTACGATATTACATAGAAAAAGGCAGAGGATGTTTTATGATCTCTGTGTTAGAAAGGATGTCTTCAATAAAGCACAAACCATAAAGTACAAAACAGAAAAATTCTACTATTTGTATGTTAAAAAATCTAAAAATTCTGTTCAACAAAATATACCACAGAAAATGACAATGTGAATAATGACAGACTGGGGGAGAAGCCCTCTACCACACCATCACAAGGTTCAGGATAAAGGAAGAAATTCTACAAATCAAAAATTAAAATTATTAAAATTTTCAAACCCAGAAAACTAGGTAAAATATATAAATAGGCAACTCACAGAAAAGGAAACTTAAATGGCTCACTAGTAACCTCACTGGTGATGAGGAAAATACGAGTTTAAAACACAAAATACAGAGTTCTCTTTGTGGCTCAGTGGGTTAAGAACCTGATTAGTACCCATGAGGATGTGGGTTTGATTCCTGGCCTTGCCAGTGGGTTGAGGATCCATCATTGCCACAAGCTGTGTAGGTCGCAGATGCAATATGGATCCAGTGTTGCCATGGCTGTGGTGTAGGCCTCAGCTGAAGCTCTGAATCAACCCCTAGCCTGGGAACTTCCAAATACCGCAGGTGCAGCCCTACAAACAAACAAAAAAAAAAAAAAACCCCACAAAATACCCACCAAACTTGCAATATTAAAGGTTATGTTGGTAAAGTGGTTGCAGCACACAGGTAGCTATACTCATGGGGGTGGGAGTGTAAAGTGATATCACCACTTTGGGGTGAAAAAAAAAAAAGGCAATACCTAATGAAGTTTAATATGTGTATTTGCTATGACCCAACAACTCCACTCCTAAATTACGCTCCAGAAAAACACTTAGACATGTACACAAGCAGATGGACAGCCTACAGGTATGTTCAGAGCAGCAGCGTTTCAAAGAAAAAAATGAAACTAAGTCAAGTGGTTGTGGACACCAGGAGGCCTAAAGAAAAAGTAGCACATTCATACAGTGAAGAACTATATTTCAAACACACTACCCAAGACAATCTGCAGATTCAGTGCAATCCCTATCAAATTACCAAGGACATTCTTCACACAGCTAGAACAGAATATTTTAAAATTTGTATGGAAACACAAGAGACCCTGAATAAAGCCAAAGCAATATTGAAAAAGAAAAACGAAAATGAAGGAATCAAGCTTCCTGACTTTAGGCAATACTGCAAAGCTACAGTTATCAAAACAGTATGATACCAGCACAAAAACAGAAATATAGATCAATGGAAGGGGATAGAAAGCCCAGATATAAACCCAAGCACCTGTGGCCAACTAATCTATGACAAAGGAGGCAAGAACATTCAGTGGAAGAAAGAGAGCCTCTTCAATAAATGGTGCTGGGAAAACCAGAAAGCTATGTTCAAAAGAATGAAAATAAAACACTACCTAACACCATACACAAAAATACACTCAAAATGGATTAAAGACCTAAATATAAGGCCAGACACTATAAAACTGCTAGAGGAAAACATAGGCAGAACACTCTGACATAAATCACAGCAACATCTTATTTGATCCACCTCCTAGAATGATGGCAATAAAGACACAAATAAACCAGTGGAACTAATTAAACTCAAAAGCTTTTGCACAGCAAAGGAAAACATTAAAAAATGAAAAGGCAACCCACAGAATGGGAGAAAATCTTGGCAAAAAATGCAACAGACAAGGGCCTAAACTCCAAAATATACATATAACTCATACAACTCAACAACAAAACAACAAACAAGTCAATTGAAAAATGGGCTGAAGGCCTAAACAGACAATTTTCCAGAGAAGACATACAGATGGCCAACAGGCACATGAGAAAATGCTCAACATCACTAATTATTAGAGAAATGCAAATCAAAACTACAAGAAAGGACTACCTCACACCTGCCAGTATGGCTATTATTAAGAAGTCAACAAATAACAAACGCTGGAAAGAGTGTGGAGAAAAGGTTACCTCCTTCACTGTTGGTGGGAATGTAAATTGATACAACCACTATGGAAAACTGTATGGAGGTACCGCCAAAAACTAAATATAGAACTACCACATGATCCAGCAATCCCACTCCTGGGCATATATCCAGAAGAAACTTTCACTGAAAAAGATACATGCACCCATATACAGCACTATTCACAATAGGCAAGACACCGAAACAACCTAAATGTCCACTGACAGATGAATGGATTCAGAAGATGTGGTACATAATAAACACAATGGAATACTACTCAGCCATAAAAAATATAAACTAATGCCATTTGGCAACATGGATGGAACTGGAGATTCTCATGCTAAATGAAGTAAACCAGAAAGAAAAAGGCAAGAACCATATGATATCATTTATTTGTGGAATCTAAAATATGGCACAGATGATCCTATCTACAACACAGAAAGAGATCACAGCCAAGGAGAGCAGACTGGTGGTTCCTGGGAGGAGAGGGGAGGGAGTGGGATGGACAGGCAGTTGGGGGTTTTGGGATGCAGTTATATTTGGAATGGATGGACAATGGGGTCCTACTGTACAGCACAGGGAAGTGTGTGTGATTGGGTCACTCTGCCGTACAACAGATATTGAAGAAACAGTGTAAACCAGCTATACTTTAATAAAAAATTTTTTAATAAAAAATTTTTAAAAAAGAACTATATTTATGAAAACAAAAGAGCCAGTTTGGTGGAATCAAGAGGAAATGGTGCCAAATTAGTATGTCAGATACGAGCCTATTCATAAAACTTTTAACATGTGCTAAACAGGTGTAAATGTGCATATATACATACATACATACATGTACATATACATATAAAATATTTCTATGCAGAGGATATAGATACACTTCTTAAGCAATCAACATATATACATATATATCAACATATATACATATATTTAGTATTTAACAACATAAATTATATACAAATGGATATAGAGTATACAATGTGCAACAATATTATATAACATAAACCATTTGTGTGTCTACATATTTTAAGAAATGCATGAGAATGATTATCACCAATGCTTATGATTGGGAGGGGAAAACACAAGAGAGAAGAAAACAAGAACTTGGCAACATTTTACTTCCTCATCCAGATGGTGGAGACGTGGTATTTACTGCACTACTCTTTATACCTATTTAAATGTCTTAATATGTAATATTTCAATTGGATAGGTGTTTTCATTTTTTTTATGCCGTGTCCGTGGCATATGGAAGCTTGAATATGGAAGTTCCTGGGCCAGGTATTGAATCCCCGCCACAGCTACGACCTATGCCATAGCTGTAGCAAAGCTGGATCCTTTAACCCACTGCACCGGGCTGGAGGTGGAGCCAGCATCTCTGCAGGAACCCAAGCCACTGCAGTCGGATTCTTAACCCACTGCATCACAGTGGGAACTCCTCAAATAGAGAGTTTTAAAGAGCAGTACATAGAAATATTTGTATTCTGAACATTAGAGAGATGACTCGCCACCCCAAGGCATGAAATAATGCATAAAGACTTTATAAAATTCAGTAAACGACAAGCATCTTATTCAAACTGATTTGATTCAGAGAATGGAAAAGCTAAAATGCTTGACATTCCTTCAACAAATGCTCAGAAAACAGATTTTTATTTTCATGTAAGGAAAAAAAATTAACTTCTAAATAAAATTTGCCTGTGAACCTAAGACCAAAAAAGGCTTTACAGAATACCAATTCAGGAAAATTGAATTAAAAACAGAGTGTGAAAGACACTGCGAGAAACTATTAGCCATATAATAAAAACCAGAAGTCTGAAAACAAAAGCTCACTGAGGCTGAGCTAGGCAATGGCAGAAAAGGCTGCCAAACCTACATGAGATATGACAATAGGAAGTTATTTAATATCGGTTATGGGAAACAATCATTCTCTCAAGTTCTATTTTCTTACTTCGAAATTAAAACTGATGCTTGCTGGCTTCTGTAATGAGTCACGGGGTTAGATTTACAGGGACATGTGCAGGAGAAAATTGCTGGCATCTCTCCAAGTACAGCATAGTGGCTTCCACGCTGCTCTAACGGGATACCGGTCCAGCCCCAGCCCCAGCCCCAGCCGCATCGCAGCACACAGAGCATCCAGGTACAGCAGATGATGACAGTCATGCCACTGCCAGAACGATGGGGCAAGCCACCGAGGTCACAGAGGGGGCCAAAGAACAGCCCCAGTCCTTCAAAATATCTTATGTAACTCTTTTTTTCTAATGGTTCATTTACCAAGTAAGCTCAAAATGCCCTTCGAGTCTAAAAGGTTGGTTGTCTACAGCAAATTTGTCCTCAGGCATCACCAACCCGATCAGAACTAAATCACATTCGGTGACTGGCCCCTAAAAGGTAACCCTATCAGCCAAAGGTAACTACGATATGTCCCCGACAAGAACAAACATTAAATGCAGACTAAATGCCTGAAGCACCATCATTAAAAAAATAATAACGCCTGACAAGCAAATAGCACCTTGGCTCCCAGCCACCAGCAGAAGGAAGTGAAATGGCTAAAGCACTGGACTTTAATAGGTGCTCCTAGGGTGGCAGATGGAAAAGAAGGGAAGGAAGAACTGAACATCCTCAAGCTGGTCCTCTAGTAGAAATGGCCAGATGTGCAGGACACCCAGGTGTGCAGAGCTGGGTGGACGCTGGGGCAGCAGATGCTGAAACAAAGGAGCCAGCCTGGGTGCCCCCCACCCCACATCTCCTGACAGATGGTTGAGGCTCTCCCCAGAGATCTGGGTAACCTGTAGGTGGCTTCTATGTACATAAGGATTTATTCAAGGGAAGTTAATTTTAAAATGTTCTGTACCTTGGTACAGAATGATTTCAAACTGCAGAGGAGACGCAGAAGCATCCAAGACACAAACTAAGCTGCATATTTTCCTGACATTAAAACAGGGTGCTGGAGTAGCCTCAAAAGACTTAACTGTGTCTGAGTGCTAGTAAGAGAAAAATAACACGGCTCTCAGAGGGATTAGAGGGTAAATCAGCAGCTTGGAGGTGGAGGTGCAGATGGATGCTTATGCCCCCAGAGACAGACCGAAGCGTGTCAAGTGGTACTCAGAGCCCAGTATAAACACCACTTCTGGAACATCCATTTCACTTCAACAGATGCTACACAATATAACAGAAAATTATTTATTTACATAAATCATATAAAAATGCCAAGCATGCAGTAGTCTGCTTAGTTCTGGAACCTTATATTCTCCATTTTTTTTTTTTTTTTGTCTTTTTAGGGCTGCACTAGCGGCATATGGACGTTTCCAGGCTAAGGGTCAAATCAGAGCTGTAGCTGCCGGCCTACACCACAGATACAGCAATGTGGGATCCAAGCCACTTCTGCGACCTATGCCACAGTTCACGGCAATGCCAGATCCTTAACCTACAGAGCGAGGCCAGGGATCAAACCTACATCCTCATGGATACCAGTCAGATTCATTTCCCCTGAGCCACAATGGGAACTCCATATTCTCCAAAGTTTTATACTCCCCTTTAACATGAGAGGTACTTTCATGAAAACATGAGAAAGATGGAGGCTTATAAAACTGATTTCAAGGCTACCACAACTCTACCTCTTTCCACTTGAGACCAGGATTAGAAATGTTGAGTTCTTAAATAGGTACGAATCCAGGTCATCCGACTTTCCTAAACTACATTGCCTTTCTAGAGAAAAAAAAAAAAATGTTTACTCTATTGAGACAAGAGAGCTCAAGGGTTAAATTTCTGATAACTAAAAATAGAATGGATAGCCCACAGGATCCTTTAACCAAGCTACCTAGTTGGTAATTAGCTGAAAATGAAAACCATTCATTTTCTAGTAATTGCTCTGAGACACATGATTTTAAAGCAAAGCTAAAGCACAGCACTGTCCTTTTACTTCCTAAACCTGACACAGGTTGGTAAAATTCTGTTCAAGAATTCCCTCAGAACATTTTTTTTTATAATTGGTTCCATCCAATCTGGCCAGGTGGTCCAATATGCTATTCAACTAAACACAAAACACACCGTTCTTACAACAGAAGAATTATGGCCTTCCTATTTTCTCATTCTAGCATGACTAACAGAGGATTAAGCAACTGGCCTTAACCTACAGTCTCTGCCTAAAGAAAGGGAAATTCACCAAGGCCTCCTCACTCAAGGAAACTAGAAGGGAACCTGCACTGTAACGTATCTGTTAATTACGAAGGAGTCTAAGAGGTTTTGAAGGTAAAAAGGAAGAAAAAATTCTCAGCGATTAATATCCATCAAATATATACAAATGTATACAATTTACATCTAGTACATGAATGCCGTTAATTCTAAATAACATAAGCCTAAATAAAGAAGACTGCTAGGGACCAACCATTACTACTCGATTTCAGAATCTACTGTTAGAGATTTTGAGAGAATTAAACAGTAGTGGCTGAACATTTTTAAGTAGTTGTCCATCAATGGTTTTGAGGGTGTACAAAGCTGTTAGGTAATCTGAAGCTTCCAAATGAAAGGGGGAAAAAGTGTTCCACAGCGACACCTACCGGTAAGGCGGAGCACGGCAGCATGACACTATTGGACAAAATAGGCTGATGTTTACATCCCCTGTAGCAAGTTGGAAGCTACAGGGGAGACTCAAAAGGGAATGTTACTCAAAAAGGAACTAGCTAAAGAAAACATTATACATTCCAGTGCCTGTAACTATAAAATAAGTTAAAAAGCACATCATGATCCTTCTCAACCAAAGATTTTCAAATCAGTAAATCTGAAAGAGGTTTGCCTCGGCCACAACTGGCCAGGCAAGCCATTTTTTTAAAGGTAAGATTTAAAAGATTTAAACATGAGTAAAAAGTCCAGTTTACTCATGTTTCTTTTATATTTTAAAGAATAAAACTGGAAAAGGTAAAATTGAGTTCTGCAAAAAAATTATAGACGTTTTGTCAGATTTCAATTTAAGTTGAAGAGTTAAATAAAAAGCAGACACCTGCTTTAAAAATCTAAGAGTTGGAGTTCCCATTGTGGCTCAGTGGGTTAAGGACCCAATGTTGACTCCATCAGCATAGAGGTTCCATCCCTGGCCTCAATCAGTGGATTAAGGATCTGGCATTGCCATAAACTGTGACATAAGTCATAGATGCGGCTCAGATCTGGTATTGCCATGGCTGTGGTGTAGGCCCCAACTGTGTCTCTAAGTCAACCCCTGGCCCAGGAACTTCCATATGTCATGGGTGCAGCCATAAAAAGAAAAAAAGAAAAGTCGAAGTGTTATATAAATCCCCAAAGTTGCTGTTTCAAAACCCCACTTTTGAAGAAAAATGACCACCAAGATAAGCAAAAGGCCAGATAATTACATTTTCCTTAAAATGCACACTTCAAAGGACTGGGTCCTTTTTCTACTATACTTGCATACAAAAATTTAAGAAACAATAATGTTTAATGTCACCAATGTCATCATTAACTTCAGACTCTCAATGCAAAACATCTCAAAAACCATATACTATCTGAGTCCATGTGCTTCTTCTCAAATTAAGATTTTTCAAATGTACTGTTTCAAACATAAAGGATAATCTACTTCAAGTCCAAGACTCCCCACAAAATCTGACAAAAGCAGAGAACCCTAAACCCAGTATTATGGGATAATGAATGAGTAACAGAAACCCTGGGCTGAGTCTTGGACCATCCATTCACTAGCCGGTTTTCCAAAAGCTACATAACCTTTAATGAACCAGCCAGTCTTTCTGAGCATTACTTTCCTCAGCTCTGAGGTTGGAGGAGGGAACTGAACGGGCCATACATTAAGGCCTCAGCTAAAATTTCCTCAGTTTCTGTGATTCCCCGGCATATGGGATTGATCTGGGCATCGGTGGCCTGATACACACAGCAACAAGAGACATGGCTTGACCTTCCCAGTATACCTTGCTACAAGGGATCAATATAAACAGAATCGCACTTTCACACTGCAGTGTAACTGTTTACCACTGAGAATCCTTTCCATTTCCAGGGCCTTCTATCCAGCACACAGGCAGAACTCAGTATTTACTGGGAAAAAAAAAAAATAGCTGCAGAAAAAGAAACCTCATTATATAACACTCAAGACTCCAATACGAACTCTGACTGTTTATGAGTTTTCCTGATAATACAGGTACTTCTCTCCTTTACACATTTCTCTTTGATACATTATGTCTCAGGACAATTATAGAAACAACGTGTAAAATGTTTAAAAGGTTATAGATCCTCAAATCCCCACACCTAACTTGCTCAAAAATGCCTGAGTATGAAAGCTGAAATAAATTTATTTATGTCCTAACATGGCCTAGGTTTATCACCTGCCTGTTAAAACTGGTCCAATTATTGAACCAGTGGGAGGTAGGAATACAGTACACACCTGCCCACCAGTACCTGGCCACAGAAAGCAGCTTCTTCAAATGGTGTCACTCCTTTCTATCCAGGACTGCAAAGGACAAAATGGAACAAAGATGTGCTTCACTCGTAAACAGCTTCAGAAAACTTTGGAAAACAATTAACATTAAAGTCTTGCTCACCAGCATTCTCGGGCTTGGTGCTTAAGCTGTAAAATGGGCCGTTCTCTTTTATAAACTTTAAAAAGTCTAGCCAGTGCCGCAAAGGACAATTCATCTACTCTTCTACCTGTTTAAGAAAACTGGCTGGCATTTAAGGGCACTCATGTGACAAAGTAACATAAACTTTTACTTAACGCTAAAGATAAATTAATATGCTTGTGTTAAAATGCAAACGGTGTGTATCTTTTTCTCTTGACAACGATTCGTTCTCAGAAGGTAAATTATGCAATAATTTTAATTGCTACCACTTTCACCATTTAGATGTAGTCATTCTCTAATGAAAGGTTTATTGAGCATCTATTAAGGGCCAGACTCACTCAAGGAGTTGGGGAACAGGAAGGAGCAAGAAGAAGAGGGAGTAAGGCAGGAAGGAATACACAGGAAAATAAATAATTTCCAGTAGTGGAAAGTGCTATTTTAAAATGTTCTTTGAAGTAATGACTACACTCAGCTGCTTTGCTTTCTTGATACATATAAATACAATACTTGTAGACCTCAAGAAACAAAAAGAGACGAAATCCTTTCCAGCAGGAAAGTTTATAGCTCACACTCAATACACATGTGTACTGCAGTTTCAACATCCTAATATGAGTCAAAACAAGAATATAAGAAACCGAGAACCAGTGAAATATGAGATGGAACAAATTTAAAAACATCCGTCCTCTCTCTTTGCTGGGTTTGCACATGGAGGAGAAAGGTGGAATATCCAATAGACTGTTTTTAAGACGGGAGGACGAAAGGAAAAAGTAGAGAAGCTAGCCCAGTATTCCATGGTATTCCGTGATTCTTTAAAAGCAACTACAACGCATGTTAAGAAAGAGACATAAAGGCAAAAATATTTAAAACAATCTTTCAGAACATTCAAAACATTCCCTCTCCCCCGCCCCACCCCGACACACCCCTGCAGCCCTCACTGAACACTCTCCTTTGAATTGTCTTGAAAGCTGCTGGTTTGGCACGAACTTATTTTCTCTGGCTTTGGCCCATTTCCAAACTCCCCAAAATATGCAGAGTGAAGGTAAACTGTTTCTCTTACGCCCATCAATTCCACGGCAAGCCAAGTACGAGGACATCAATATAACCTCCGTCCCAGCTGCGCACTGCAGGTAGGGGGGGTCAGCCTGGAAGGGGCTACCCGACCCGGCCAACCCGAGGCCGCGGACCGCGCTGGGCCCGGCCCCTCGAGCCCGCCCGCCAGGCCCACCCAGCGCGGCCTCCACCCCTAACCCAGACGAGGGACGACACGGAGGATGGAGGAGACGCACGGCGGCATCTAGGGAGATGGACCCGCAGCTCCCGCCGCCCAGGCCCCATCCCCAGGGCCGGCCCCAGACCCCGGCCCCGGAGCGCCTCTGACCTCTCCGGGCCCCGGGGCTGCTGCTGCCGCCGCTGGTGCAGCTGCTCGGGCTGCTGGAGCTGCTGCTGCTGCTGTTGCCGCCGCCGCCCTTGGCATTCTTGCGCGGGGCCATTGTGCGCACCGCTGGAGCAGGCGAGGGCTGGGGGGCTCCCTCAGGGCGCGGGGCACGCTGAAGGCGGCAGGCGCTGCAGCGTGTGCGGGCCGCGGCTCCTGCTGCAGCGTGGGTGTCTCGGCACCGCCCGCAGCGCCTCTGAGGACTTTCGCCCGCGTGCCTTCAGCGCGCGCCCGGCTCGCGCGCGCGCCGGACTGGTGTCTACCCTCCCCGCGCGAGAGCGCGCCCCTCTCCCGCCTGAGACCACGCCCCTTGCCGGCCTGGCCCCGCCCCCTCTCCGCCCGCCGAAGGCCGAGTGACGAGGCATGCAGCCAATCATAAAGGTTTCTATGACGGGGCGGAACCCTGTCGCGCTTCCCCGCCCCTTGCAGACTTAGAGCCGTTCTGGCGCGACGCAGCAGCCTGTGAGCGCAAGCCGCTTTCGACTTTCCAGTCCGTCCTGGTCCTTTGGAACGTGGCAAACGTGGAAGGCGAGAGGGCTCTCGCGAGCGTTGGCAGACCCTGTACCATCGGCATGGGGCGGGGTGCAGAGGCGGGGCCGACGACACGTGTGCGACGTCCGGACGGAGCCCACCCGATGTAGGCCTTTCCGAGGGAGTCTTGTTTACGGCCCATTCCCTGTACGCACGGACGCCAAGGGATGCGGTTCCCCCTTTGTGTGGAAAAAAAAAAAAAAATGTGTTTCTTGTCAGTGTTAGTATTGACATGTCTGAAATGGTGATGTGAGGAGTAATTAAATGCCATACGTAGTTTATTCAGTCTATTTTAAAGCAGGACTTCATTTTGTTTGTGCCTTCAACATTTTCAGACGACCTTAGTTAACGAGGTGCAAATGTAAAGCAAAAAGTTCATTTTCTTGCCCTGCGTGGCACCCTATCTGAAGTCTCTCTCGAAGGGTCTGATGTCTACGTCCCTCTTGCCTTGGGGGCTCCAACCGTGGCTCCCCAGTGCAGTCTCAGGTTGCCTGGGCCTCCAGCTCCCCCTGAATTCAACACGTGGTCTTGAAAATATCTGGGTCCCTGATAGGAGCCAGACAAAGACATGAGGTCAAGGACGTCATCATTTTTGTGTCACCAATTGCCTGCACAATGCCTGGTGCGTAAGAGAAGCCAGACGTGTTGGGTGAGCTGATACATTTCTGGTAATTTCTTACTTCCCCCAGTTCTTGACCATGTTTCAGAGCACCTCCTGGGAGTGTCTCAAAAGGGCTGAGAACAGAGACAGGTTGCAAAGTGACACCTGCTTTTATTCCTCTTCTCCAGCCCCGCCGCCGCCATTGGCAGGTCCCTGGCCCCACCAGCCTCTCCTGATTCACAGAAGCCCACCGAGGGTCACATTGCATAACGAGGAAACAGCCTTTCTCTCCTTTTTGTGAAATAATGGTAGATAGTTATCAAGACAGGGCAGGGTCAGGGAAGTTCACAAAGTTTTTACTGAAACGGCTCTTTGCATTTTTATCTTACTGTATCTCTTTCTCCCTTCCCTCATTTTCTCCCATCCAGGTCCCCTTACCGTTATTTCAGATGGGGAGCATGGAAGATCCGGGCTAAGAAACTCATCTAAGTAACAGAATTTAGTGAAAGATAATAATGAGAACCATACTGAGAAAACAGTAATATTTGAACTCCTCAATTCTGACAAAACCCTGTGGTTGTGTCCATTTTTTAGGGCTGAGGTTACCCAGGCCCAGAGAGGTTAATGTCAGGAGGTCACAGAGCTAATAAGTGATGGAGCAGGGATATGAACTCTGTCCATCTGGCTCCAGAGACTATGGTCCAAATTCTCCTTCCAGGACAAGGCTTGCTCTTGAGCAGAGACTGTCTCAGCGGCTCCTTCTCCAAGCAGATGTGCCCCCGAAGGCCCCTTGGTACCACCTGCAAAGGTAAGTCTGCAAACACCTGATGGTGGGTACTTAGCAAGGTCCACCTCTTTAAGGAAATCAGGTTTCTTTGATAACTGACCCCACAGTGTCGTAAAGTGATGTTTTGCCCCTTAATTCCCCAAAATCTAAACCTGGTAACACTGACAAGGTACGTAGCTGCGTATCTTAGGCAGTGTCAAGGCAAAATAGAGGCTTTGTAAATACACATCACAGGAAGTTAGAGGTTTCCTGACTTCCTCCTTCTAAGGCAAGGAGGCAGCTACAATGACATTTATACATTGAGTATCACAAAATAAAATATAACAATATTCGTGACATGAGGTACTGTCAGCTATATGCAGTTTAAAGGATTAAATTCCCCCTAAGTACCAATATTTACATTTTACATCTGTTTATACTTCCCTCTGTGAGCATTAAAAAAACGCGCAAAGCGAGTTTCTTGGATCCATGAATTTCTTTACGTAGGTCCTTTTCTCAACATTGTGGTGGAGGAGGCTAGGCAGCTAAGCTACCTTTGAAATTAAGCAAAAGGTCAAAGATACCTTGTTAGCCTATCCTCATTTCTATGATTTCTGAGTAAGCTATGAATGAACCTTGGTTGCAGCAATGTTAAAAGGACCATAAAAGTCAAGACTTTAACTAGGACAATGTACTAAAATACTAATTTAATAGAGCTTTTGAACTAGGCCAAATGTGCCTTTCAGATATTTCCATAAACTTTCCATTGGCTTCACCACTGGGATTTGCAAGTGAGAATTTAAGGGCAAGATTTGTCCTAATTTTTTTTTTCCTCTTGTGTTGACCTTTTACAACCTCCAGTTAAATGCCATCCAAATTAAGTATTTCTGGACTTACATATACCTCTTAGAATATTGCTTTAAAGTTGCATTTTTTTATCTGCTTCCTAGAAAGTGGCTCTCATTTGTATGTGGTCTTCCTACTGTGAAATTTTATTATTTCAAACTAAAAATGAGTATTTCCTTGTCTTTATTTATCATGGTAAATTCTGCCATAGTGGAAAAAATGAATTTCAATTGATGGTGGTGATTCAGCTGTGTGTTTTCATTTTACACTGGTAGAATTTGTTGCAGTGTGGCCTGTGTTGGCAAATACAAGAACACTTTTTTTAAGGCATTCTGTGCTCAAAGTGTTCTCAAAGTAATTCCAATATGAGTTATATCTCAACAGAAAAACAGACTGTCATTTTCATCAAACAGCTTGACTTTGTATTACTACAGAAAAAAATAAGCTTGGCTAGTACTTACATTATAAATACATAGAATGAATTTATTTAAGAAGTAATTTTAAATATAGTCAAAAATAGATTAGAATTGGAAAGACTGTGTTCTGATATGGAAAAAAAAAATAATCTGAGAACATACTAGTTAAGAAACCTGTAGGAGTTTCTTAAAAATTCATTTTAGTTCTTTACATTTTCTATCAGGATTGGTGGTCCTTAGTGCCAAATTCTCTTCCTAATAAATAGCGTTTAAATAACAGCTATTGGAGTTCCCTTCGTGGCTCAGTGGTTAACGAATCCGACTAAGAACCATGAGGTTGCGGG
>PVHT021183584.1:6656876-6703479 GCA_004024745.2 Catagonus wagneri
CATAAAAAGGCAAAAAGACAAAAAAAAAAAAAAAGAGTTAAAGGTTGGAAAGGATGGATGTTCCCTGGCTAGCAGGTTAAAGATCCTGTGTCCCTGCTATGGCTTGGGTTGTTGCTGTGGTTTGGGTTGAATATCCTAGCCTGGGAACTTCTGCATGCTGTGGGTGTTTGGGTGTGGGGGGAAGGTTGGAAATGAAATAAAATTATTATAAAAATAAATAAATAATAGCTATTACTAAGTTTCAAGTTTCCTGGTCTAGGGAGCTCATGGAATTAATGGATTTTTCTTACATCTCAAACCTAATGCTTGGAGGAACTTAAACATGGAGAAAAGTCGAATAATTAGAGAATAACTATTGATTATAGCCATGGCAATTCCATGGTATATGAAAGCAAATATTAATGTGATTTAGGAGTCTGGAAAGTATTGGAGAAATCAAGAAAGAAAAGCGGAGGAATCTCAAGGATTTAATTTATTTGCAAGGTAATTTCACTTAAACTATATTTGCCTTAAGGATCTAATGGATCTAATAGGGTTATGTGTGTGCGTGTGTGTCTATAATTAAGATGCTTATTTCTGTGTCTTTTATGAAAACCATTCTCTTTGGGCGAAAACAGGTCCCTTATCCAAATAAAAATATCCTAAAACTAGTTTCTAGGATCCTCCAATTTCATCAAATCAAAGTACAGAAAGCAGATGTATGCCTTATAATAAATTGTGTTATTACAATATGCAACTTGAATCCATTAGCTTAACTTCTTCATAGTTGATTAGAAATCATGCATACCCTACATAAAATTAGTATTGGCTCAGCCATTTTTATACTGTTGTCATTCTGACTTGACTCTATTCTGCAGTTTCATAAGCACATGATAAACATTACCAAGCCTGTACCAAAAAAAACAATTAGCAACTTTGCCAAAAAACTTGCTAACATGGAAAACAGGGTGTGTCTCTTTATAGCATTGCAATGAGATTTTATTAACCTAAAGACCACTGCTCATGTATTTGAAATTCTATAATATTTCTTTTACTTTAAGAAGTATGAGATTCATTACATTCAAAAATGGTTAATTGTTTAGTGTTATATTGTAGCTATACCCTTTACTCCTGCGTATTTTTTAATTCTTCATGGAATCACTACAATGCTGACTTCATCACTTGATGAACTCATTTCTCTGCTGGCAAATTGCTTTGAGTTAGAGACAGAGACACCAATACTCTAGATATTCTAGAAGCTACTCCTCCCACCTCAGAAAACATAGTAATCTAGTAAGAGAGTGAAAGTCATTTCCAAGAGGCTGTCTCAGAAATTACATGATTCCATCTTGTTTACTTCTCTTTTTTTTCCTCTGCTTCTAAATGGCATCCATATTGTGCTTAGTTCTTCCAGCTCCAACACAACCAAAGAATGGATGAGTACAACTACCAAAAGACATCCTTAGTGAAGAAGTTGTGTAAAAACCTAAGTGCAGGCTTAGACCATTTGGACATATTCCAAGAGATGTTTTTTGTTTTTGTTTTTTGCAAGCAAGCAAGCAAAGTCTTCATTACAGGAAAGCAGACAGCTCCCAGGAAAGCTGGGAGGGGAGAGAAGAGCCCCCCTCTCTATTGTCTTATAGGGGTTTTTATTTCCTTACAGATGGGGGGTACCCCAAGAGATGTTTTAAAACTCTCTTTCTCAAATTTGAGAAAACTGAGGTCAAATGTGTGAGCAGCTGGATAAAGTGCTTAGGCTTATGGAAAAATAAAGTTACAAACAATATTTAGGAAACTACACACATAGGCTACTTACTGGGCTGAGCACTATGGCGTCCTCCGCTGTGTCTTCCTGATGACCTGGGCAGTGTCGAGCGCCAAGCAAGTATTACATAAACATTTGTATCTCAGGCTCTTTGCATTTGCTCGTTGTCTGCCTAGGGAATGCTTTGGTCACCCAGACCAGGGCTTCACCTGTCACCCTCTCGGTTTAGCCCAAACCCAACCATAACCCTCAAGCTGAACTGTTCTTGGTGAGCACTCCATGTGTAGGAATGAAATAGCTAGCTTTTAAAACACTGGGAAGCTGTTTTTTATAGTAATGTAAAGGAAAGGTTGTAAGACCAATGCCTTTTGGAAAAAAGGATAAATCTTTTTAAGCAGCATGCAACCCAGAGTGTTCACTGTTTTCTTAATGACAGGCGGGGGTTGCACATTTAGCATTCTTCCATCACATGCTATGGGCAGCCATGAATACGCTGAAATGAGAAATTTAAAAGCAAGCATAGAAGGGGACGTACCGCTGTATGAATCTGTGCAGTGAATATGGTAGCCTGAGGTAGGGAATTACGTTTAATGAACACCTACTTAAAAATGTGAAATCTGAGCAGCTAAACAGATAAACTGGCAGTGCTCTGCCTTTAGAATGAGAACCTGAAAATAATGATGTAACTTTCAAATTGGGCCAGCATGGGACAGAGGGGGCATCTGTGATTGACACAAAACTAGACAGAAAAAAGGTTTATCCTATTAGTCAAGTTTGCCTGAGTCTTTTTTCTTTCTACTTCCTAGTTAGAAGTTGCTCTCACACCAGAATTGTGCTCTGTGCTCCGTGTAGTGGTTGGACACGTGAGCCTATACGTTAAGAATCTGTTCAATTTCACATAGGTAATTGTGTACTTATCAGTCAGTTCAGGTTTTCCTCTAATCCTTAGAGTCTCAAGTTCATAGGATCACTTCAAGTATTAAAGATTTACACCTGGACTCATTAGACTCAAAATTCAGGTTCTCAAAAGAAGCCGATCTTATAAGGAGCAGCTCTCACTGAGTTACGCAGTGTCTGCGGTCTGACCATAACTCCGGCAGTTTTAGAGGAGAGGTGACCATTGCCCAGCAATGTCAGGTGCCCCCATCCTTTTACCATCCTTTGCCTCAAAGTGTCAAGGAATGTGTGAGAGCCCTCTGCCCGTCCCCCTGCATCGTCCAGTGACTTTCCCCCTTCAAAGCTGCCCAGGACGGAGTGATGGTAACTCCGTTTCACGCGGGTACACATGGGAACACAGGGAAAGGGGCGTGTGGAGTGTGGTGCCTGCTGGTCCCTTACCCCTGGCCTTTTCTCCCTGGCCTGTCCACAAAGCAGAACTAGGTATTTTCAGCCTAGGAGATACTGTGGACTCAGAGCTCAAGTGCTTTCCATGGCTGAGGCTTGGAAAGCAGAGGAGAAGTCCTGGAGTTATTGGGAAGACTCTCCATGAAGCAAACAAAAGCCTTCCTTCCTCCTAGCCCCACACGTGGCACCTCCAGTAAAAATACAAGGGGGGAAGGGTGGAAGGATGGCAGATTCAGCATGACTGGCAAAAAAAAAAAACTGGCCTGCAAATAAATAAGGCACCATGCCAGAGAGGCTAGCCAAAAATATCTTCTGTTGGGAGTGGGGGTGGGGAGACCTTACCAACAGCTTCACGGAAGCCGAATGGACACAATCCATCTCTGGGGTCTACTGCTCTCCCCACTTTGAAGCCCCTCACTCCAGACAGGGTACCCGTTTTCTCACTCTAGCAGGAGCGGAAGAAGGTTTCTTTCAGTTGCCACCATCAGCAATTTAAAGAACTCCCTGTGTTCCCACTTGGACACTTAACCACAGACACTACAGCGTAGGCTGGCCCTCAGGTCATCGATTGCTAATGGAATGACATTTTGTGATATGTTCTCTAGGATTCCAGTCCCCGTAACTGGGCAGCTGCTCTGAATGCTCTTCCCTTGTTTTCTAAGCGGCCAGAGGCAGAGGCAGAACCTGCAGAGGGAAGTGGCGTCTCTGCCACCTTGTGCGGTCAGGCCGGTGACGTGGCTGGTGGTTGGTTTCCCACACGGCATCTGATGCTTCTTCTGCCCTTTGCCTCCTTCCTTATCTCCAGCTCCTTAGATTATATTCCTACTGATAAGAAACTATATTTTCTAAAAGTACTGTGCAGGAGTTCCCGTTGTGGCTCAGCGGAAATGAATCTGACTAGTAGCCATGAGAACACAGGTTCGATACCTGGCCTTGCTCAGTGGGTTAATGATCTGGCATAGGTCACAGGCGTTGCTGTGGCTGTGGTGTAGGCTGGCAGCTACAGCTCCGATTCAACCCCTAGCCTGAGAACCTCCATATGCCACGGGTGCAGCCCTGGCGGAGGAGGGGGGGAGGTACTATCCAAATAATTCGGGCAAATTCCTGAATACCAAAACTGGGGGAAATCTCATTCCCCGTAATGCTATTAATGTTTCCTATCATCTTCTCACTTGTAACTTTGGCATTGTGGCCTTTTAAAAGTTTTGTCCTTATGTGGTTATAATAAGGTTTTTCAGCATCTTTGCTGCTTTTTGTATAGGAGTTAAGATTATTCTGGTTACAGTAAGATTTGCTCTCAGTTTCTTGATCCTTAAATAATGACATCTGCCCTAACCATTTCCAAGGAAACTGAATATATGTTTTAATCTGTAATCATGGAACATTGCCAGTTCTATGCAAAATTTTAATGAACACCCACCAAATTTTCACCTTGTGAAATGACTCGTTTTCCTTATGCAACACTGCTGAGACTGAATCATTAAGGTGATGCTACTCATCCCAATTAAACTCTGGAAACTTAGGCTCAATTAGACAAGATGGTAAAAAGAACCTTTCAGATTCCAATTCAGAAATACACGGATAACTGTTCCCTGATGGAAGTCAAAAATCTATGGCTCCTGAAGGCATTTGAGTGACAAGGGAAAAGACCGTGTCACTGGGAGTGCTACAGGTCCAGTTCTGCCCCTAAGCAGTGCTGCGGAACCCCAAGAAATTCCCTTGGCCTCTCCAGGCTCCATTACCCATATGTAGATGCTGTCATTGTGAAGCCTGTCCACCTTCATAATCTGATGAAAGCTACGGACTGTCGTAGGAAACATTCTCATAGCCGTGAAGTCTTCTGGTCAGTTTAGGGATTCGTGTACCTAATATTAAGAATATCCGAGATTGGCAGATGCAAACTCTTACATTTAGAATGCGTGGGCATCGGAGTTCCCGTTGTAGCTCAGTGGTTAATGAATCCGACTAGAAACCATGAGGTTGCGGGTTCGATCCCTGGCCTTGCTCAGTGGGTTAAGGATCCAGCGTTGCCGTGAGCTGCGGTGTAGGTTGCAGACACAGCTCGGATCCCGCGTTGCTGCCGCTGTGGTGAAGGCTGGCAGCTACAGCTCCGATTAGACCCCTAGCCTGGGAACCTCCGTATGCCGCGGGTGCGGCCCAAATAAGGCCAAAAGACAAAAAAAAAAAAAAAAAAATAGAATGCGTGGGCGGTGAGATCCTGCTGTACAGCACAGGGAACTGTGTCCGGTCCCTTGGGGTAGAACGTGATGAGGGGTGACTCGAGGAAAGGAATGTGAGTATGTGTGTGACTGGGTCACTGTGCTGTAAGCAGAAATTGGCACAGCACTGTAAATCGAGTATAATTTTTTTAATAAAAATCAAAGAAAAAAACCCAGAATATCTGCACAGGAAGATAAAGGTTCTTCTACCCATTCTGTGATATTAAGCTGTGGTAGTCAGTGAGACTGGTTTCTTACATTTTCTTGGTCTACGCGCAGGGTTTGTGGCTGAGGATGAGAAATGGCAAATGGGTTATACTGCTATCTTGTAACCATGGCAACTTTGAATACTCTCGGTCTGTGAAGATAGTGCTTAAGACAACTAGGTAAGATAAAAATGTGGTTGACGATGGAATGATCCTAGCAGTGGTTCAGTGAGTTTCCTTGGTTTGATTGCCTTTGACACCAGATGACACTTTTCTGGAGACTGCAGTGAGATGCTTGGTAAGAAAGTCCTGTGGAAACTACAAAGTGCTTGATAAACAACTGTTTCCATCTTCCCTTTTTTTTTTTTAGAGCCACACCTGCAGCATATGGAAGTTCCCAGGCTAGGGATCACATTGTAGCTGCAGCTGCCAACATACACCACAGCTACAGCAACACCAGATCCGAGCCACGTCTGAGACCTACATCACAGCTCGCAGCAACGCCGGATCTTTAATCCACTGAGAGAGGCCAGGGATTGAACCTGTGTCCTCATGGATACTAGTCAGATTGATAACATGCTGAGCCACAATGGGAACTCCCGTTTCCTTCTTTTTTTTTAATGGCAGGTTTGTACTATAAAAAGCATAACATTTTTCAATGGCAATATCCCTACTCCTGCCAGATCTGGGGGACAACGACCTGCTCTTGCTAAATGTTACTATGCGCTTTTCAAAGTATATGAAATTGGTACCAGTATGACTTTTTGGCCTGTTCCATCTCTCACTGTCCACTTTCCTTCCTTCTTTAAAGACCTCTTGAAATGCCACATACTAGCTGTGAGCTACAGGAGGGTCAGGTGTCATTTAACTCCACAGTGCCTGAGTTGGCCTGTATTCTGATGTCATGAAGATCTAACAATGGCAGTTTCATCTCTTCCCACCTGTCCATACACTGCGTAGCCCGTGCTGCCAGGTCCACCGAGTGTCCATGTCTTGGTAGCTCCTACACCAGATGCACGTGGACTCGGTCTTCGAGCAGCTCACGTGGTTTTGGGGGGAGGGGCTGACACACACACTGACCATCACCGCACAGTCGCTGCCTCTTCCTCCTGCCTGCAAAACTGGGTGATGCGAAGGCAGACAGGGCAGGAGGAGGCAGCTGCCGTGGGTCTGTGCCAAACAGAGAAGTCAGGATCCAGGGCTGCAGATGCCTCCAGGTGCATGTGGTCCAGCCTCTTCAGCTTAAAGACGAGAAAAGTGAGTCTCAAAGAGTGAGTAACTTGCAAAGGCTGAACAACCAGGGAACGTACAACCGGAGCTCAAGTCTCCTGACATCAGGTCTTCTCAGCAAGGGCACTCTTGCCTCCAGTGGTGGTGGTGGTGGGGAATTGGTTCTTGGGGGCAAAAAAATTTTAGATATTATAGTTGTCACCTCCAAAGGGCCAGCCTACACAGTGAGATATAGGTGGTAGTAAATTTTCATGGGGTGGAGGGATCTTTATAAAAAAAATCTCTAAAAGGCCCTTCCCAGAGTAAGGGAAAATAGTTTTGTCTTTTTTAAGTTGACTTGACTGTGGTAGTTTTCATGAGTATAAGTTTAAACTCATCAAATGGTAGGTATTTAATAAATGCAATTTTAAAGATACCATTTATAGTTCATTAAAGTTGTTTAAGATCTTGGAAAACACCAGCTTACACCCAGTATATTACATCACAAATTGAGAAATAGGAGTTCCCATCGTGGCTCAATGGAAATGAATCTGACTTGCATCCATGAGGACACAGGTTCAATTCCTGACCTCGTGCAATGGGTAAAGTATCTGGTGTTGCTGTGGCTGTGGTGTAGGTTAGCGGCTCCAGCTCCAATTTGACCCCTAGCCTGGGAACCTCCATATGCCGTGGATGTGGCCCTAAAAAGACAAAAAAAATTTTGAGAAATAAACATCCCTCCATATTGACACCTCATCTTTACTCCATGGTCCTGAATATTATTTTATTGGCTAGCGCTTTTATTTTATTTTTTGCTTTTTAGGGCAGAACCTGTGGTATATGGAGGTTCCCAGGCTAGGGGTCGAACCAGTGCTGTGGCCTTCAACCTACAACGCAGCCACACCAACGCGAGGTCTGAGCCGTGTCTTCGATGTACACCACAGCTCACAGCAACACCAGATTCTTAACCCACTGAGTGAGGCCAGGGATCGAACATGCATTCTCATGGACGCTAGTCAGATTAGTTTCCGCTGAGCCACGACGGGAAATCCTATCTAGATTTCCTTCTTCCTTTTTCTTGTCTATTTTTTCTCTTTTTCTTTTTCTTTAGTTCTTTCTTCCTTCGCTCCAATCATTACAGTCTATAAAGGCTAATTTGTTGTGAGTGAACTACCTATGTTCACTACCTATGAACTACCCATGCATTCTGATATGGCTTACCTAACACTGTGAAACTTGTCTGAATTAACAGATGTAGGAAACACGATCGCTTACCTTTAACTTTGTTCTCTAAAGGCAAACCCATATTTAAAAGCCAAATTCATAAAGGCATCACAATTTACTGGGAAAATGTTTTATGGTTAATATGTAGTCATAGACATTAATGAGCAATGAACTTTCACTATGTGATTGTTATCTGATTTTTATACAACAAAGGAAATTGCGGTACCAGTGACTCAAAGTCACACTCTCATAGTCAGGACTGCGTGTCTAATAAATAAGTGGCAGGTTCAGGATCTGCCTGAACACAAGCTTTGCCCTCCACGCCACACTAAGTGTTGCCCAGAGCTGGAGACTGTCTGGGTGGTTGCACAGTTGAGTTCTTGTTTCCTTGTTAACATCAGTACAGGGGGATTATGACCCAGTTCCTGAGGTCTTCCATACATGTGTTTCCAGGAGCTCGGAAAGTTTAAGGAGCTGGGATAGCGATGAGATCGGGCAGCACAGGGTGATGACAGACCCAACACAAAGGTAGATTAAGAATTCTGAAGATCAGGGGTTCCCATCGTGGCGCAGCAGAAACGAATCCGACTAGGAACCATGAGGTTGCAGGTTCCGTCCCTGGCCCCGCTCAGTGGGTTGAGGATCCAGCGTTGCCGTGAGTTGTGGTGTCGGTGCAGACACGGCTCGAATCTGGCGTTGCTGTGGCTGTGGTGTAGGCCAGCAGCAGCAACAGCTCCGATTAGACCCCTAGCCTGGGAACCTCCATATGCCGCGAGTGTGGCCCTAAGAGGACAAAAAGACAAAAAAAAAAAAAAGGATTCTGAAGATCATAGACAAAACCACGCTGGGAAGCTTATATATATGCTTTGGAGGTCATAGGTTAATAGCAATTATGGAACATAAATTTTCAGGCACGGCTAATGCTGACTCAGCTACTCATAAGTAACCTTGAAGAGAGGTGGCCCGTGCTCTATGCCCCGGTGAGAAGAAACGCTGGACCGCTCTGGACCCCTGTCCAGGGTCCTACTTTTCTCTGTTAAAGATGGCACGTGTTAGGGTCCTGTGAGAGGCAAATGCTAAGACACAATCAGACACACAAGAAGTATATAGAGGGAAACGCGTGCAAAGGATGAAGGGTTAGAGAGCGCAGGCTCCTTGCGCCTGTGCTGCGGCTCTGCGTATTGTGCGTGGTGAGTGAAAAGGAAAGATGGTTGTGTAAATACAGTCATAGGTTGTTCAGAGCAGCTCTCAGAAAAATCTCGGCCAGGCCTCTGAGGTTCTCCAGGAGAGTCTGACCTTTTGAAGTCACATGGCTCAACTCCAGCACACCTGCCGTGTCCGGTCTGGCGAGGGGAGAAATGGCCTCCGTGTAAATGCCACAGTGAATCCAAAGGTGTGGCATCCAGAGCTGCTGGCACAATGAGTTCTCACGGCAGCGTCTCTTGAAGGGCCGTCTGAGTGATGTATCTCCATGACAACCATAGACACTTACTCTGGGCCACTTTCAACTACCTCACAGAGTAGGTGTCACTGTCCCCACTAAAAGATGGAGAAACATGCTTGGGAAGGCTAAGCCACTTTCCAGAAGCCACACAACTTGTAAATGGTAGAGGCAGGACTTGAATCTGGGCCCTTCTGTTCAAATATGTTCTCTTTAGCATAGCTAAAACTTTATTGAGGTCTTAACAGATTCTCAGAAGTAGGCAGGGGAAGCTTTGCCTTACCCTAGGCCATAAGAAGGGGGGTTTCAGGACACACAGCTTCATGGATAGGATGTAAAACAAATTAGCAGAAGCTGGGTGGGATCAACTGAGACATTCTTTGATATAAAATTCGTGGTTTTAACCATTTGTGAGGCTCCCTGGTTTATAACTTGAAAGAATTTCAAATTTTACTGATTTGTACATTTGAATATCTTAGGTATAGGTGAGCTGGTATTCCTGAATGATCTACCTAGCCACTGAGAGATGCTTCCAGCTCACTTTGCAATCTTGTCTTGACTTGGCTTTCTTCTGCCGAGTCATTATCCCATATTCAGAAACACTAGCAAGGTGAAACCAATTCTATTTCATTTTGAAAAATGGCCAAAACAGAAACTACTGCTGATGCTGATGATGGAAGCAAAATGCCTAAAAAAAAAAAACCAAAAAAAAAAAAAAACCTGAGCTGAAAATGAAACGTTCTGCATAAACTGGAGGGCAAGGTCAAATTTCGTGTGAAATGGTCACACCAAGGGTGAGTACACTGTGGGGTCTTATGGAGTAAATAAGAAAAGGACATTTATGACGCTATTTCCAGAGCATTCTCTGACCTTAGCCATAATTGTTGTGGAGAGAGATCTTTATGGGACAAAAAGGAAGAGGCCACTTTGCTGTATTTTATGGCGAAAACGATGTTATTGTGGTATTTATGAATTGCGGGGGCAGGGGTGGTCCTCAAGGTTCACTGCTTACCTCAAAAAATGTTAAGATCAAGCATCTACTATGTCAGGGCTTCTTGATTTCTCTCTCGAGATCTGCTCCTCAGTGCTGTCTGCTTCTAAGAATGGCACCACAGTTCAGCCAGTTGCCCAGGCTCTAAACTCGGTATCGATCTTGAGGCTCCCGTTTTTTTCCCGCACGGCTCATTTAAATCATCAGCAGATTCTTCTGGCTCTGAATTGGAAATGAGGCCAGTATGACGGTTCTTCACCCCACCTCTACCACAGCAGAGCCTTCCCTAACTACCGCGGTCCCCTGGGAGAACCCCAGTGGTCTCCCAGTGTCTGCACGTGCCCTATGGAATGCCCACCCTGCAGCATCCAGGGCGACCGCCAGGCAGTGTAAGCAGGTCCAGGCAAACCACAGACAGCCTTTAGAGGCTTTCTACCTGGTTTAGGGTGAGTCACAATCCTGTTAATGGCCTCTAAAGCCACACGTGATCGAGTCCCTGGCTTTCTTTCTGACTTTCTCTCCTGCCTGACGCAGTCCCTCTGGTTTCCTCTTCTAAAGAAGACACACATGTCCCTACCTCAGGGCCTTGGCGCTTGCCTACATATCCATTAGGGCCCTCTCTTTCTCAGCTCTCCATTCAGAGGTCACCTCCACAGAGAGCGCTGCCCCAACACGTCTATGGCCTTTCACGCTGGTGATCTCTACTTTCTTACGCTGCTTTACTCCTCTCCACTGTGCTGTCACCACAGCATTACACTGCGTAAGCATACGTCCTTCCACTTATGTACGTATTCATCATCTCTCCCCCAACGTGGGACCACAAGCTCCAGCAACAGGAGAGGAGAGAAACTGCCTTGTTCACTGCCGTCTCTCCAGCACCTAAAACAAGGTGTGGCACAAGAGAGGGAGTCAAGTATGAAATAAGGAAATGAATGAGTATCTGGATAGTCTGTGTCCTGTCTTCAGTAGTCATTTAGAATAAGTAGAACCTAGAAAGGAGATAGAGCATCAGCGGACGACTGTGGTGAGCTTGGTGAGCAATTCTGGTCCCATTTCTTGCCCTGGATCAAGCCAAGGCTTCCTATCCCCTTGAAGGTACTGAGTGTAGTACTGGGCGTCAGCCTCAGGCAGGATGGGGTAGCCACGATGGGGTGGTGGTTGATGTGAATGGCTGAGAGGAGGAAGGGGTGGGGAGAACTGAGCTGAGGTCCAAAGCAGGCTCAGAGGGGATATCACATGCTGTTAATAAACTGAAGGGTGAGGACTGTTAAGACTGATGGGTGAAACTTTCATATTTCCCTGAATGACTTCTGCATTGTGTTATACAAGCAAGCGTTTTTCTAGTTATCCCTGAAGACTTCCCTTTCTGTTAAAGTTTAGAGCACTTTCACAATGAATCTACAGTATTTATATTGCCATTGTTTGTTTTAAACAATGAAAAACGTATTTCACTCTCATTGTACAAAATACTAGTAGCTGAAAACAGCATAGACTTAAATCATGTTAAGAGGTAGCCAAGTCATCTTCATCCCGAGGTAAAGCTAGTGTGAACACTGACATGTTAGAAGCCAGTGAATATACTCTGTGCTCATATTTGGAACTTCTGTCACCTGTCTGGAACCTAGCAAAGAGATTACTGACAGCAGAAGAAAAATATTAATTTGTGCTTTAAAAGGTAATCATTAGGCAAAACTGCTTATATCAAATTCAAAATAAGTTTAAAATAGGGTGACACTTTTTTTATTCAGTCAGAACTAATGATTCGCTCTGTTGATTTTCCTTATTGACGTTTGATCTCATTGAGTTATTCTTCAGTTAACTTCATTTTATTTTCTCCATTTTCTTGTATAGTTAGCTGGTTTATAATTCTCTAAGAGAGTCAGGTAATTTTTTAAAGATCTCTGGCCTCGCCCATTGGATTAAGGATGCATCGTTGCTGCAAGCTACGGCATAGGTCACAGATGCAGCTTGCATTTGAGCCCTAGCCTAGGAACTTCCAGATGCCACAGGTACAGCCCTAAAAAGAAAAAAAAAAGGATAATTAAAAAATATCATGGTCATGGCAAAAAACGCACAAGCAAACACACCAATAGCTACAGATTAAAAATACATCGATTACCCCTTCTCAAACAGTGCTGGCTATAAGCCTCTCCTTCCAGAAGGAGAGCATAGATGTGGTTTTCTAAGCTATTTACCTAAATGAGTTGGAACATATGTGTACACAGAAAACTGCACATGAATGTTTATAAAATCTTTCTTCATACTTACGAGAACTTGGAAGAAATCAAGATGTTCTTCAATGTGTGAATGAATAAACAAGCCATGATACGTCCATATGATGGAATGTTATTCAATGTTAAAAAAGAATGAGCTGCTGAAGCCACAAAAAATCAGTAGAGGAAGCCAATCGGAAAAGGCTGTGTACCATGTGCTTCCAGCTACATGGCCTTCTGGAAAAGGCAAAGCTATAGGGAAGGTGAAGTGATCGGTGATTGCTGAGAATTTAGGGGGAGAGAGGAATGAGTAAATGGAGCACAAGAGATTTTTTTCAGGCCGTGAAACTCTTCTGCATGATACTGGCATGGCAAGGACGTGACATGATGCATTTGTCAAACCACAGAATGTACAACACAAAAGTGAGCCCTAATATAAATGATGAGCTTTTGGTGATAATAATGCATCAGTATCGGCTTATCAGTTGTAGCAAATATTCCACACTAGTGTAAGACCTGGATAATAGGGGAATTCCGGGGAGAGAGTGAAGGGAAGGAGTGTGTGGGAACTCTACTCACTACCAGGTTTCCCCATCAACTAGCCTCTACAAGTTAAGTCTGAATTTTTCTTTGCTTTGAAAAATGACGCAATTATATGCTGTTTATAATATATTCATCTAAATTGTAACTCTATAGATAAGGTAAAAGTAAAAGAATGGAAAAAGATAAAGCACGCACACATGAGTCAGAAGAAATCAGATAAAGCCAACTTGACGGCAAGGAGAATGACCAAGTACAGAGAGGACCAAAAGGGTGGACCGTCAATCCACCAAAAAGACCTGGCCATCAAGTTCCCGGGCATTGACTCTGGAGAAACGGAAATGATGGGATATTTCTATATCGCAGTTGCAGTGATGGTACACAAATCTACACGCGTGGCACAAACAGCACAGAACCGTACACACGTGTTATACCAGTGCCCCTGTCCTGGGTTTAATATCGGACCATAGTTCCACGAGCTGGAACCAGCAGGAGAAACTTAGTGAAAGGGAGGGGCCCTCTGTATGACTTTCCCGATCGCCTGTAAATCTGTGATTATTTAAAAACAAAATTTGAAAAAAATGACACTGGTTGGGAAAGTGATTTTGGCACAGTTTATGTCATCTGAGTCGATTTCACCTGTAGTCCTGCCAGCTGCTACTTCGTAATCCCCGGTAAACTTCCTTAAGTGACGCTCCATGAGCTCTGCCAGCTGTCACTCCTCAGTTCCTGGTGAACTTCACGGCACCCTTGCCAGCTGTGGCCCTGGGCTCACCACTAAACATCGCAGAGCAGCCCTTGACAAGTTCTTGCAGGTGTAACTTTTCCGTCGAAGGCGTTTATTTCATTTTGCCTTTCCAAGTACCTGAAAGATGTGATGTGACCTTTACTTATTTTTCAAAGGAGTTTTTTTTTTTTTTTCCTGATTGGTTCAGTTAACTTTCCCGATAGAGAGCCACAAAGGCAGACACTGAAAACAGGTGTATCAGGGAACTGAACAACCAGGTATCCAGGATGGCTGAGACCACAGGTGACAACCAGGTATCCAGGATGGCTGAGACCACAGCTCAGAGAAGGATTGGCTATTCATGGAACAAGGGAGCAAGGCTCAAAAAATTCTGTTTTTGATTTAACCGAGTTGATGATGTGGCTGTTAGTAAGAATCACCCAGGAAGCTTCAAAAAGCAGCAATGCTCACATCCTACTATAGCCCAGCTAAATCGGAATTTCTGATTTAATCTGTACCAGAGACACAGGAATACCTATGTGTATGTGAGTTTACAGATTTCAGACTTTCCAGTGGAACAGACGCTATGTTAATAAGTGCTAAGAAGGAAAACAAGGTTGAAAGGGGAACAAGAAATTATTTGTTGGAGAGGCCACAGGTTAAAACTGGATAGTCACAGAAGCTCTTCTTGCTTCTTCATGCTCCCCTTGATGAAATTCTTTCAATACAATACCTCACCCTTGAAAGAGGAAGTCATGTAATATATCAATGTCAGCTTACATTGGTTCAGTCAACACTATTAACATAAGGAACTTGTCTTGAGTGTAAATATTTAGAAATTCAAGTAATTAGGCCCGATTGCTATCTCACAGTTTAGAAGGAGCCAGAGAGAAAGTGACTCATTGGAATTACTGTTTGCATTCAGTTCTTTGTACTAATACATGGGAATATGTTCCATAATTCAGAATATTACTTCCTTTCCAGACTAACACACCTTGAGAGAGCAAAATTCCCTTAGGGCAAAACCATTTTCTTTTTAAATATAAAATGTACGGCCTTTCATGATTACAGAAATATTTGACTGTTGGACAAAATAAAAGAGAAAAAAGGAATTCCTGTTGTAGTTCAAAGGGTAAAGAACCCATCGTGGTGTCGGTGAGGATGCTGGTTCAATCCTTGGCTTCCCTCAGGAGGCTAAGGATCCAGCATTGCTGCTAGCTGTGGCATAGGTCACAGATGCGGTTCAGATCTGGTGTTGCTGTGGCTGTGGTGTAGGCCACAGCTGCAGCTCCAATTGGACCCCTAGCCTGGGAACTTCCGTATGCTACAGGTATGGCCCTGAAAAGAAAAAGAGGGAGAGAGAGAAATTAACTATGACCTCACTGTTAACATTTTGATTTTACATTCATCTAGTCTTTTTTATCCATATACACATAGAAGTTTTTTCTTTTTTTCCCTCCCTTTCATGATTTCATTGGTCTCCAGTTTTGGGGGGAGCCCCCCTATCTGCCCTTTGATGGTGGGCTAGATCACAGTTTCTGCCTCCAGCTTCACAGTCTTCTCTTCCTCTGACTCTGGCGGTCTCTCTCTTGAGTTTCATCTGTTGCCATGGCTCCCACTGTCCTCAGTAAACCGAAGCATGACCTGAGCATCTCCAAACTACAGACATCTAGAATCAAATGCCTTCTGAACATCTGCATTTCTTAAAAGAAAAGAAAAATTGGCTTTGCTTTTCTTTTGTATATGGTCCTAAAATAGGGAAGTGTGCCCTGTAAGTATTAACATAAAGAATGTTAAAAATCTCAACCCAAGGATAGGCCCTTAACATTTTACTGAGCACACACTGATTCTTTTCAAATGTATGCTCTCAGCACCCCTACTCAAATAGCTCTCTGAAGTTGGTAATCTTGTAACAAAGAATACCGTGGCCCTCCCCTGCAGAGAACCCTGGACAGAGCATCGCTGGGGCTGTGTGTGTCCGCGGAGTCTCTCCCAACCGGTTCTGCTCTCTTCTGCTGGCCCCCGACAAGTGGGCAACTCAGGTGAAAGTGTTACACTCTGCTTGTATACAAAAGAGCTAGTGATCAGTTTCCAGTTTCTACGAAGTGCTGATTTTGCTGTAATTCCCCACCAGGGGGAAGAGGGAAGCACTCCCCTGGAGGAATGATGGAAGAAAACACTAAAACAGAAACCGCAGGGGTGGGGAAGAGCTGGGGTGGTGAGTGGGTGGGGAACGGTTTGGGTGAGTGGTAGGAAGCAGTGGCGATCCTGATGCAGCGGTGGGTAAAATAGCAAGGACGCCAGCAGAGTTCTGCTCTTGCTCTTCTTGCTTTGCCTCGGGCCGGACAGTGCCTGCCTGGCTGCACATAGAAACCTAGGGGTCTGGTCCAAGGGTCTTCTGGAGGAAACTCATGGGTGTGGATGAAGCATCATGGCAGCAGGGATGTCTTATGCTTAAAATTTGAGAAAAACAAGCGGGACTGACTCTGGGCAGTGCTCTCCTGGCCCCGAGCCTCCACAGCCAGCAGGTGGGGAAACATCATGTAGACGGTGTCCCAGGGCCAGGCACCTGGAAGGGTGGAGTGGGCGGGACTAGCGAGGGTAAGTGGAGGAGTTGTTTTGAGGCAGGAGAGCTAGTTTGTTGATGTGGGTTAGTGGTTGGGCTCTCCACCCAGGGCCCGTTCACTCCTCATCTTCTGAGCTCACTAAGTTCGTGCTCTCTGGGGTCATGTCTGATGCATTGCCCTATAAGGTCAGGCAAACAGGAGCTCGTTCAACACACTAACAAGACCTCGGAGAAGGAAGAGCAGGAGCAGGAATGTTTCAAAGAGAAACACAGAGTTACCCCTCCTATAAGAGGTAGGACTCTAAGAACAGATGGACAAAGAATTTGCACGTAGCCTAGTCAGCATGAAAAATGAGATAAGGAAAAATTTTACCAGTAAAAAGAAGAAAATGAGAGTTAAGCAGAAATATTTGGTATTTCCACAACTTTAATAAAGCATCCATCAAGGTGAAGAGTAACTGTGGATACAGCCAGTGTTGCTGGAACTCAGCCTCTGCTCACCGGTGCCGAATAGAAACACGGAGACAGAGTTTTGGGCGAAGGAATAAAAATAGCTTTATTGCTTTGCCAGGCAAAGGAGAGTCACAGCAGGAAAATACCTTAAAAACTGTGCCCCCCTTAGGAGAGATTGGGCGGTGGTTTTATAGTTTGGGGAGTGAAAAATCGGGCCACAGATAAGGGTCAGGGTAGAGGCAAGCTTGCATTGTTTTCAAAGCTGGTGTTCAGCGGGCTGGTGGTCTCTCCAGAATGAAGAATGCTTCATTAACATCTTCCATCTGTTGGGGGTTTTAGTTCTGCAGAAGAATTCAAAGATATTATTATCGATATTCCTTGAGGAGGGACCAGGACCCTTCCCCAAAGCTGCACTGTTGTTTCTTGACTGCTTCTCTCCAGTCTCTGCATCATCCCCTTCCTTCCTTGATTAGCAAGTGTTTGAACCACTTTTGAAACTCAGGGAAGGTCGTAGAGGCTGAAGTTTATTTCCTAACAACAAGAAATGGGGGACACAGAAAGGCTTGTGTGCCCAGGAGCCCACAGGGCCCTGCTCGGTTTCACCAAGGAAGGAATTAGTGACTTGGAGCACCAGATTTGGAAAATCTCCCCGAAGGGAAGAAAGCAAAGGAATAAAAGTTATGTGATATGGGGGACAGAAGTGGAATATCTAACTAATCGGAGTTCCAGAAAGAGATAAAAGTTTTAAATGGAGAGGAAGAAATACCTCAAGAAATATTTGAAGAAGTTCCAAAAAGCAAATGCAAATTTTTTTAATTTATATATTTATAAATAACTTATGAAATTTGCAGAATTAATTTTAAAAAATTGTCCTTAGATTGAAAAGACATGTCGAATACTAAAGAGAAGAAATAAGGAAAAACATTCACAGCTTGTGCTGAACTTTACTCAAGGACAAGGAGGACATTCTAAACCGTACATATAGAGAGAGAAGAATACGAAGGAACAAAAATTAGATTTCTGTAGAGAGTGGGGTAGTGTTTTAAAAGAATTGAAGAAAAAAACTTAAACGTATGAATTTTATATCCACATAAACTGTCATTTAAATCTGAGAGCATGAAATATCCTCAGGTGTGTAAGCCTTTGAACACCTTGCTATGCAAAATTCCTCGTGAAAAAAGTTTGTGTGAAGTATCTAAAGACAAATTGAGGAGATGGTGTTGTAAGAGACGGTGTGAAGAAGCCATGATGAAGTATCTTGATGCTGTTTGTCATCTTCGCAGGGTCTGTGACTGACTACCAAAAGTTTGCCTGCTGGGAACCTGAGGAGCAACTTGGAGGCAGACTAGGTCGAGGGGTGTGAGAACATGTCAAAATTCTTATCTTTGGGGGCTGATTAAAATGAAGCATAGAGAAAGTGAGAGACAAACCTCAATAGTAAAGAAATATATATCGGTTATTACGTAAAAGCAGATAAACAATATACCAGTTAAAAAACAAACATTGGCAGATGCTGTTTACAAAAGACACACCTAACCATATTGAATACAAAGGTTCAAGGTAAAGGATGTTAACAGCATGTCAGGTAGATCCTAACAAAGAGACAGTTGGTGTTTCATATTGGCAGAGGTTTTGGGATAAAGAGAGGAAGACTGTAACCGCATGATGAGAAAATAGGTCATTAAACACCTCGGAGGGCCTTCAAAATATATGAGGCAAAAATTGATACAACAGTAGGAAGACAGTAAGAAGTTCACCGTCCTAAGTGGAAAGAGATTTCAACTTATCTCGCCTAACTGTTGAAGGCTAAGCAGACAAAAAAACGAGCAGGTAAATAGAAGACCTAAGCAACAAAAATAATAAGTTGGGTCTAGCAGACTTTTCGAAGTTCCGCTTCTAATAAATATAGAATGTATGTATTTCTCCTACAAAACATAAAATATAAAATTTGATCATATAGCCAGCCATAACAGAAGCTTCATTATGGATAAGCAATGAGATCCTACCTTACAGTACAGGGAACTGTATCCAATCGCTTGGGGGCAGAACATGATGGAAGATAGTATGAGAAAAAGAATCTATGTATATACGCATATGAATATACATATATATTTATATATGGATGACTGGGTCACTATGCTGTACAGCAGAAATGGACACAATACTGTAAATCAACTATATTCTAAAAAAAAAGAAAAGCCTCAAACTCACAGATATGAATCAAGGTTCCCATAGACCAAGCGGTTGTGAAGGGGATTCAGTTAATGCAGGAAATGTGGAAATGCATTCCACAACAGCGCCATAATTCACTAGAAATCCTTCCTTGGAAGACTTCCTGGCTCAAAGTTTCTTATTCGGATGATTGAGTGGCCACATTTACATGCAACCGGGTAAATTTACAACTTTCAGCTAGTTGACTGGGTAGTAAAAAAACACCCAAAATTAACATAGATACTGTAGTAAGTGTTTCCTTTAACAAGAGAAATAAATGCAGTTCATCATATGCGCTGAGTTATTTTCAGATGGCTTATATGCTAATTAAAATGTTTACTGAAATCTTAATAATAACCGATACTAAAAATAAAACGAATAAAAAGATTCTGCAACTCACATGATACCTTAAAAATATCTCAAAATGTTATCTGTCCATTTCTGGCACTGGTCTTAAATATTTATGACCTTAAACCATAGTAAAAGATGTGTGTGTGTGTGTGTGTATATATATATATATATATATATATATATTTAATGGGTTAGATCTATATTTAGCTATAGATCTATACCTACATCTGTCTGAAGCAAAATTTCAAAAAATAACACTTATCCTTACTATGCATGATGTACTTTCTCCTATTCTATCCTATTCTATTCTATTCTATTCTATTCTATTCTATTCTATTCTATTCTAAATTCTAGTGAAAGTAATGCCATTCCCAGTGGAATAAATTCTTTCTGCTCGTGAGTGGGCATGACCTCAAGTTTGAAAAACATCGATCTGAAGTACTTTACCTTTTCAAATGCTTAGTCTCATCACTCACTCTCTATTGTACAATAAAGAATGTATCTGCTAATTTCCACTGTACAATCAAGTGACCCAGTCATTCAGAGAGAGAGAGAGAGATCAGTCTACACACACACATTCCCTTTCTTATATTATCTTCCATCATGGTCTATCCCAAGAGACTGACAACTATAATTTTAAAAATAATAATTAAAAAAATTTTAAAGAGAAAAAAAGGATTTATCTGGTCTTTGTCCCCACTTTCTGTCATGAGACTTTTAAAACCTTTGGAATTCCTCAAGTGGTAGAAGAATCTTTGTTGTTCATGATCCCCTTGGATCACACCTGATTCTATGTTAATGAAGTGACTTGTAGTTGGCCCCTAGGTATCTTGGAGATGGAGGCTGGTCACCGGAAAGACCAAGCACAGATGAGAGGGCGAGGATTTTTTCAGCTGCCTGACCCCTGGAGAAGGGAAGGTGGCAGGAGACTGAGTTCAATCATGTGGTCAGTGGTTTAATCAGTTAATAAAATCCTGGGAACAATTCTGAAGACGGAAGCTCAGGGAAACTTCCTAGTTGATGAACACGTGGATGTGCAGGGAGAGGACATGTGGGAAGCTTCCAGACCTCGCTCTATGACTTTCATTATTTGGCTGTTTGTGAGTTATGTCCTTTATAACAAAACCGTAGTAGTAAGTATAACTCTTTTTTGAATTCTGAGAGTTCATCTAGTGAACAACTGAAACTGTTCGAGGTTATGGGAACCTCCAAATTTGTAGCCAGTAGGCCAGAGCGTGAGTGGTTTGGGCCGCCTTGATGTTGTGGCTGGTGTCAGACTTTATCGTGTGGAGTCTGCCTAGTGCCAGAATTGAACTGGAGCGTATCAGTTGGGGTTGAAACAAAATACCTTCTTTGTTCTTCTCAGATAGTCCTCCACACAAACATTTTCAGGGTGCATAATTCCATAGAGAACCATTTAAAATGAAGTAGAATGCTGTCCCTTTTCTAGTTGGGCACTTGTACTGTCATCGGTATAACAATATATTGATTGCTCTTTTGAATTTTCCCATTCATTTCATATTTCTTAGCCATTTAGACTTGGTGAGCTTTATTTCATAGCACTGTTCAATTTTTCTAATGCATCACTGGTATTTCCTGGTAACTTTTTAAGCACTTTATGCTAATTATAGATATTAAAGCTTTATTGTTACCTATATGAAAATGAATTTCTTTTTCAAAAAATTCTTTCATTTATTTATTTTGGCCATGTCTGCAGCATGTGGAAGTTCCTGGTCCAGGGATCAAACTCATGCCACAGCAGTGACCCATACCACTGCAGTGACAACACTGGATCCTTAACCCACTGCGCTGCAAGAAATTCCTAAAATTAATTTCTCTGGTTCTGTTTGGGTATCTTTGATCTGCAGAATCAAGATCCGGTATCTCTGTGCCAGCCTCATATGTAGACCTCCTGATTTCAATGAATCTGAAAGCAGCCCCTGCCCAGCTTAGGTCTATGTGATCATCATTTTTATTTTTAATTTTTTGGTTTATTTAAAAATTTTTCTGTAACTTGGGGTCATCATATAAAAGGCAGGACCCTTGATTAAATTTGAATTTCAGCATGTGGGAGTTCGGTATTTTTATTTGCATTTTTATTTGCTAAGTTTGCCTACCCTACTCCAATTCTTCTTCTAATAATAAGAATAACTGGTTTTTAGAAATTTTCATGTAGAGTATGTGGCTTCTGCATACACAGAAATGTCAGTCATGTTTAATTTCATACTGAATTCAGAGTTACACTGGTAATGCTAGATTCAACAGTGTGACTCAGAATATATTAGGAGACAGTCAACATTCATCTCTTAATCTAATTGTCTTTAACATTATGAATTTTGAAAAAAAAAAGCAATCTTTCTGTTAAGTCTCCAAAGGATTTTTACAGACATTATTAGGTGAAAGCCGGTCCTATCCCCACTACTGCCTAGCACGTGAAAATTTCCCAAGTTGATATAATTTCTGAAAAGTTGATCCAAGATCGAACTGAAAGTCTCTTCTCCCTGTGACCAGTTCAGGAGCCACCTGACAGTGAAATAACTAAGTGCATCTTAGGGGTCCACTCTTCCTACCCAATTCAAACCCAAGGTCATCCGTCATCCTCAGCTGCCCCTTTCCAAGAGTTGTGTACCTTGCATGGCACTGTGTGGAGGTCCTAAGAGTCAGCTGCTTCTAAGAGTCAGAAATCATGTGTGGCTTTTTCTTTTCTTTTCTCTTCTTTTCTTTCCTTTCCTTTCCTTTCTTTCCTTCCTTCCCCTTCCTTCCTTCCTTCCTTCCTTTTCTTTCTTTCTTTCTTTCTTTCTTTCTTTCTTTCTTTCTTTCTTTCTTTCTTTCTTTCTTTCTTTCTTTCTTTCTTTCTTTCTTTCTTTCTTTCACAAACACGTACTTTTTTGTTTAGCAGACCTTGGGGGAAAAGCAAAGAGGACAGAAGGACAGTGAGCTGGGAGTAAATTTCCATTAATGCCCAGAGGAATAGTGGAGAACTCGGGTCAGAGGGCGGTCAGGAGGTGGGGTGTGTTCCTTGGAACTGACACAGGATGCAGAAATTGCTGCTTACAGTCTGTCAGTTTGTATTAAGTTTCAGAAAGAAAAATAAAGGCTACTTTGATCTCTTCCTGGTCATGCATGATAATAGGGCTCAAAACCCTTGTCCCAATTCAGGGACATACCAGCTCCCAGATCAGACGGGTCATATGCACAAACAAGAGGGACCACGGCCACGAGTCACGTGAAATACTTTAGAACAAAACTGCTTATATTGTATGCTTAGCTAAAGAATTAGAGATTTTTACAAAAGCTTTGGTACTTTCCAAAGTTCAGATGTGTAGTATAGAAGTGACAGTTTAAAGTTAAAATCATTTGACTTAAAAGTAGTTCTTAGTATTTCCAAAGACCAGCCTGTATAGTAAGCATTTTAAGGTAATTATCATATTTAATCCTCACGACAGCACCAAAGATACCCATTATTATCCTCATTTCATAGCTAAGGTAACCGAAGCTCAGAGAAGTTAAATGACTGCTCAATGTCATGCAGCTAATAGTGGCAGGTCAGAGTTCACATCTGCACTTTCATCCATTCTATATGACCTATGATGTCTGTATTTTAAAATTTCTTTTTGATTAAAGACCGCTTAGCTGCTGTAGAATTGGTAATATTGCTTTTTTTTCCTCTAGAAAAGCCAAATTGATGTTGTTTTTGAAAAGTCAAATTTAGCTGCTTACAACATCTCTGCAAGTAAATTTTATCTTAAAATGAGATTGTTTTCTCAGCAATGCAATAAGTATAGGAATAAAAGCAGAGAAGTTTCAGAGGAGGTAGAAAATGTTTTGTTCCATTGCAGACCATTGACCCAGCACAGAAGATTCACAATAAAAAGCCATTTCAAGCGAAGTTTGGTTTGGCTTTTTGGCAGAGGGTGGGGAAGTAAAGACGAGGAAAGGGAAGTGAACATGAGTGAGCAGAGAGAAAAACAAAAGAATTAGAACTCACTGAAGAAACTAGAATCAAGAAATTATTGTTTGTGCAATAAGTTGTTATTTATGCATAAATAAAGCACAAGTTAAAACACACCCACACTCACCCTTGAGCCCCATATTCTGACTATTGAGGCAAAGACACATGGATCCAGAAAGGCTGACAGAAAGAGGGTAGGAGGAGTGGTCAACCAAAAGCTTCTAGAACTTATAGCTCAGACAGGCTTGCACTTGGCAAACAGACCAACACCAGTAATACTCACTAACCTTCAGTGGCCCCTTCCCAGGTCCAGGACCTCTTCTGTGTTAACTCATTCAGTGCTCATAATTCCAAGTGCCAGTAACTACCCTTAGCCTGCCTTCTACAGGGTTCCGTAATGATATTCTTGGTGCCTTTAAAATCTTTAAATATTAATGTTCTTAATTTTTTTTAATCTACAGAGATTCATATTTATCACCTCATTTAGTCTCACCAAAGCTATATGCATAGAAACAATTTTCTCCATTTTAAAATGAAAGTTTCAATGAGGTTGAGTAATTTATTTTTGGTCACTGTGTACATTAGAACACAGGTCCTGGGGAGTTCCCTTCATGGCGCAGCGGAAATGCATCTCTGTACTTTCCGCATAGTTTTTCTGTTGAGTCTAAACCTGCTCTAGACAAGTCTATTAAACAACAACAAGCAACATGGTTATTGTAACCAGGCAGGCCCTGTGGTTGTAAATCCAGTTCTTCTTCTGGTCCAACCTCTTTCCTTAGACTTTGGACTGGCCTGGGGCTTAATGACCTCTCACAGCACCTAAACGCTTTGCTGAGCGCTGTGGGCGTGGACTGGCGGCCTTTCTGACCCCGGCAGTCGCAGGGCCCCTCTGCCAGCCTTCACCTGGCTTCCTTGGCTGCGTGGGAACTGTGCTGCCCGCCTACCTTTCTCACTCCTCCCTGGCACTGGGACTGCGTGTCCTGCCACCTCTGGGAGTCATGACTCAGACAGATGTTCCAAGTATAGAGAAGCAAAGACACCCATTCTTTTTTTTTTTTTTTTCAAGTTTTATTGAAGTATAGTTGATTTACAATGTTGTGATAATTTCTGCTGTACAACAAAGTGAGTCAGTGATATGTACCCAGACATCCATTCTTTTTTTTGGTCTTTCTGCCTTATCTAGGGCCGCACCCACGGCATATGGAGGTTCCCAGGCTAGGGGTCTAATAGGAGCTGTAGCCATCGGCCTTCGCCACAGCCAGAGCAACATGGGATCTGAGCTGCATCTGCAACCTACACCACAGCTCACGGCAACGCCGGATCCTTAACCCACTGAGCAAGACCAGGGATTGAACCCGCAACCTCATGGTTCCTAGTCGGATTCGTTAACCACTGAGCCACGACAGGAACTCCCTTTTTCATTTTCTTTCAGCTACTTCCGACTAGTTTGACTAGTCCTGTATGCCCCGCAATTCCTATTACTGGAGTCGACTCTATCCTCTCTTGAAAAGGATCTTTCTACTTGACATAACGGTTCCCTGTCCCTCCGCATTTATGGCTTTTTAACTGTAGCCATTCTAGCGAGGGAAAATGGTTTCCCTCGTGACTAGGGATGTTGATAATTTTTCAGGTGCTTATTAACACTTGGCATGTGTTCCTCCATAAGGCGTCTCTTCACGTTTTTTTGCTCAGTTTTTAACTGGACTCTGTGCAGTTGGTCTCATTACCAGCAGGACACACCAGCAGGACCCGGGGGAGGAGACAAGTAGATGCCCTGATGGAGAGAGAAAGAGGATGCAAGGACGGGAGGCAAAGGCAGCAGGAAGTGTGTTTCTTTGATAACAAGTCCCAGAGTCATTTATTGATTTGTATTTTTTTTTAATTAAAAAAATTTTATGGCCACACTTGTTGCACATGCACACTCCCAGGAGGGCTACAGCTGCGACCTATTGTGGTGGCCACACCGTGGGATCCTTCAGCCCGCCGCCCCCTCCCTCGGGGCTGAACCTGTACCCGTTCAGAGCTGCTGCATTTGCAGGAGAATTCTTTTTTTTTTTTTTCTTTTTAGAGCCAGAGCAGATATATTAGATGGTACAAAATTTAAACATAAGCACCTACAATCTGATGAGATGTTTCTAAGGCTTTGGTTAAATAGTTCATGCTAGAGACTTTACCCCCACAGAGATTTTTTTAAACAACGTTAAAATTTTTATTTTATTTTTATTACAATATAGTCTATTTATGGTGCCGCGTCAGTGCGGTGGGATTCTTAACCCACTGCGCCACAGCAGCAACTTCCCAGCGCCGCTTAGCCATCACTCTCCTCTGGTCCACGAGACTGTGCTTCCGGGTGGCACTTCCTAGTTTTGCTCTTCGTCAGGCTGACCTGAGACAAGGTGTCCCGCTCCTGCGGTCTCCAGATCCCATTCCCATGAGCCCAGTGTTCACACAGCTCCCTAGTTTGGGGCTCTCCGCAAAGCAAACCGAGGCAAGGCTCCCGCGCAGGGATCTCCTTCGGGAGGTGATCTCAGGAAGCAGGATGAGCACGTGGAATGTGAGGGACGAAAGGAGGAAGAACCACACGGTGTGTTCTCCGGCTCTCTGCCACAGACAGCCAGGCTCCAGGCCGGCAGGACTGCCTCCAGTAACTTCACAACAGGGCCGGCATCTCCCGACTCCTGGGCCAGAGACCCCCTGCGGTTCCGGGCCCCACCCCGGCTGAGTCCATCACAGAGCTGCTGTGATGCTTGGGCTGGCAAGAGGCCAGCACGTGCCCCCGAGCTCCAGTGGGCCTGCTAATGAGACCAACTGTGCTTAGGAGGAACAACTCAACCGTCTCCATGAGCCACCGATGCTTTCCCCGGGCTTGTCACCTCCTGGCTTTGGCCAGCAGGGCTCCCTTCCCACTCCCCTCGCAGGCCTCCCTCCTGCCTTCTGCTCTCTGGATTCTGCACCAAAGTCAAATTCTCTCTCCTCCCTGAAGCTTGGGTTCCACCCAGCACTTAGGTCCTGGGGCTCAGCGTCTACTCCAGAATAGGTTTATCTACACAACTACTCAAAAAAGGCAGCAACAAAGATAGCTTCTTCTCATTACGACGCCAGATTTCTGCAATCCCGTCCTGCCTGCACATGGCTTAGAAGGCTTCTTGTCACGATGGCCCTGCCTACTCTGTGCTCCACGGAAGCGCATCCATCACCCTGTTAGGGACAGGAGCTCTTGTGTTTTTCAGGGAGACAGGTCCTTTGATGATGTGATTACACGTATACAACGTGTAGCAATACTTGTGTTTCCCACGAGCCTGTTCCGACCCTTCCCTTTCCCTCTGATTTACCTTTACTTGTACCTGTATCTCCACCAGGTAAACATTTTGTGTTTTCATTTTTCTTGCATCTCTTTAAATCTGCCTTGATCCCGGCTTCCGCTTTTTCCTCTAAGCCAGCAGCAAGCCTGAATATTTAACTGAATACATGGCATTTAAAAAGTATAATTATAGGAGTTCCTGCTGTGGTGCAAAAGGATCTTCGGTGTCTTGGGAGCCCTGGTTCGCAGGTTCTATCCCCAGCCCGGCAGGGTGGGTTGGGGACCCGGCGTTGCCACAGCTGTGGCTTAGGTTGCAGTTGCAAAGGAGACCAGTGACTACACTTCCCTTTCAGATAGGACTTGTGTCTGCTTGGTGGTCTTCTGCATGCTACGCTTTTTCTTTACTTGTTAATAGTGGAAATTTCCGGGGATAAATGTAGGAAGATTGTCTTGGCAAACAGGTGAGGGGGTAATTCTGGGCAAGCATGTCAGAACACACCTGTGTGAAATGTCGTGTCTCCCCTGTGAGATTTTTACCTGCTCTTGTTTAGTGCTCTGAGAATAATAGAAGTTATATCTGGATGCCCAAACTGAGCCGTACCCCTAAGGCATTTCATCTGTCGCTCAGAGATGGTTCTGCTGTAATATCTTTGGGCACGGAAGGGCCCTTGAAGTTGTCTAATATCCCAGGCACCTTAATGTTCGCAGTTAGGACACAGAAGCTCAGAGAGCCTCAGTGATTTGCCTGAGTTCACAAAGCTCTTTAATAAGAACAGGGCAAAACTCATACTTGCTGACTCTGTGTTCTTTCCACTGCGTTCATTTAACTTTGGAGTGTAGAACAGTTTTCTCATGGTCCGATAACAAGGAACCTCAGAGCCTTAGTAAATATTAAAAAGAATGCTTTTAGAAGGACATGGAATCTAAATCAGGCTAATTGCAATGAGGTCCTACTGTGTAGCTTAGGGAACTATATCCAGTCTCTTGGGATAAACCATGATGGAAAATAATATAAGAAGGGGAATGTATATAGCTGTACAGTAGAAATTGGCACAACACTGTAAATAAACTATATTTATATATATACACACACACACATATATATACACACATACACACATGTATGTGTGTGTGTGTGTGTATATATATATGTCAGGTGAATTTTTTTATTTGCGATCAAGCCATATAGCAAATAATTAGATTTCCTAAAGGATTAGAAATTTTAATAGTAGTTATGAGCTGCCATATATATAAATTTTACTTTCTATCACTTCATCTTCATGTCTTTAACTTTCATAAACCCAAATAAATAAACAATGGAGGCTACTGTTTATTAAATTCCAGTTGTTTGTTTGTTTTGAACCCCACTTGAAATGCTTAGAGGATAATATCCTCTGGGTAATTGCATCAGTATTCGGTTTTACCTTCAAGAGGGAAAATTCATTTAACTAAATTGTGTGAAGATCTACCTTTTTGAGCACATCATATTGATTTCTTCTCAACATAGTCTAAAAGAGCACAGGCTTTTTAGTGGTTTTGTGATGCTTTGTGGATATTATGTCATTTTGAAATGCTTTAAAATAATAAATTTATCAGACATTAGCCCTGAAAGGTGCTAAGGTTAGTGATTTCCTCTACTGAATCCTCACTTTATTGATGAGAAAACAGGATCAGAGAAATTAAGAGCTCTCTGACATCTATGAGTGAATAAATGGTGGCATTATGCCTGCATCCATGCTTCAGATTTGGTCCTCTGTTGCATCAGAACCCGTGCCTTAACCCAATTTAGACAACCTCCATTTAATTCCATATGGCATTACATGTAATCTATTTTTAATTTAATTTTATATTGGAGGATAGTTGATGTACAAAGTTGTGTTAGTTTGAGGTGTATAAGAAAGTGATTCAGTTATATATATATGCATTCACATGTGATCTATTTTTTTTTTTTTTTCCCCTTTTAGGGCTATGCCTGTGGCCTATGGAAGTTCCTGGGCTAGGGGTTGAATCAGAACTGCAGCTACAGGCCTACACCACGGGTCAGAGCTGCATCTTCAGCCTACATTGAATCTTATAGCAATGTCAGATCCTTATCCCACTGAGCAAGGCTAGGGATGTAACCTGCCTCCTCATTGATACTAGTTGGGTTCTTAACCCGATGAGTCACAACGGGAGCTCCATGGGTTATTGTTCTACAAAAATGCTTATCCTGAATAAAATGCCTTACAAACTAACCACTGTTCCAGTACAGGCAGTTCCTCTTGTACAGTACCCAGCAGCTTCTGGTGGTGTATTTGTGCCTCTGGTGACCCAGGATAGAGTCTGCTGGCTGGAAAAATCGAGAATCCTGAACTTTACATCATTTGTGGTTGCTAAAGACCTGAAACTTCTCCATCACCTGAGGTTCTGTCAACCATTTATAAGCACCTGGCTAAGATATTTATGTGTGATGTCTCAGTCCAGCTGGAGAAACCTAAAAACCATGATGGGCTGGGAACAGTAGGGTATCTTTGTGTTTCTAACTTTAGTCAGCACACGGTTTTTTTAGTTCTTTAATGGCAGTGTTAGTCTAGAAGGTCACAGAAGGCAGGAGCAATGGAAAGATACACAAGTGTTAACTTCAAAACAAATAAAATGGATGGAGTAGCCTGACAACCGTACAGTCTGAAACACACAGAAAAGACTTCTTATATGCTTACTTGATTGAAACAGAAGTATTAATGGCTTGTGTACTTTTTAACCACATTAAGGACTCTTTCCTATGAGAATTTAGTCCAGAATTTAGACAGAGCTACTGTCTTCTGCAATAACTTGGTGAGGGTTAGAAAGTGAGGGCTGGTGGTGAGATGCTTGCCTTGGTTTATGAATTAAATACTAGTAACTGAAAAAATTTTATTCTCTGAATCAGCTAGCTGAGTCAGAAGGAGATGGATCGAAGTTCTTATAGCTGTTCTTTCTCTTTCTAGCTTTGTAACTTTAAGTAGTTTATTAAGGATTTCTGAGCCTCAATTTTCTAATCTATAAAATGGGATTTCTTATTTTCTTCCATGATTGTTCAGAAAATGTATTTAAAATTACTTTGTAAATGGCCAGATATTTAAAAATAACATTTATGTAGAAGTGGCTTAGATTATTGAGGAAAGTTTTCACCAAGCTAGTTTCATAGCATCGAGGTGGGAACATTCTTATCTTCCTAAAATAAATATTGTAAATATGAAATTTTACCCACCTTTTGCCCTGCTAAGGAAATTTTTAGATCTTTATTTTAAATATCTTCATAACTGAGGTAATCTGTTAATGGTAAAGTTGAAAAATAAATTATATCCTTGGTCAGATGCTGAAAAAAATGTCAAGTGTCTGACTTGAGAATTTTGATGATGGCTTTTGGGATGCTCTCCTCTAAAGGGCAGGCAGAGAAGCCCCCCGGAGATGCCAGGCCAGGAGGGAGTGCTTCCAGGAAATTAGAACTTTCTTTCTTCCTTGTCTTTAAAATAAAACACGAAGTGAAAGCAGCCACCCTTTGGAACGTACCTGCCGTACGTGAGTGTGGGGTGAGGAGGTCTGGTTTTCATAGCTGGGCCAAATGCAGAGGCTTCCTCCCTCCACCACTTGTCCCCTCGTCCCCTCCCTCTGTCCTTCCTTCCGCTGGTGTTGATCACCTACTCTGGGTAAAGCCACCAAAGTCTGGAGACGCAACAGGCAAAAGGACAGCAGAACACCATCCTCGTGGAACTTAACGTTCTAAGTTCTAAAGAAGGACAGACATTGGGCATTCATCCTACCTGTAGAAACAATAAGTGCTCTTTCCTTTTGAAATTTACTATTCCCGTGGATGCTGTATTGTGACTACAAAGATTTAGAGACTCTTTATTGGAATGAGTCAAAAATGTTCTTTATCTCTTCTATCTGTATTATCCCCAAAGCTGATTTATTAGTCAGTTCTCTTGACTGTTGGAGTGGGGTCCACTCCGATGATCCAAGTGTCCTCACTGGATATTTATAAAGCTACCTCCACTGGACAGGCTAAATTAATTCATGAAAAGCTTTCACAAAATCCTCCACGTAATTGGTTTTTGTTTTGAATATTTATGGGAAAGTAAAGGGACCAAAATGGCATAAAAAATCGGCCATCTGAAGTATTTAAGTGCTTAATTAATATAATACTTATAATTACTTTCTTCCATTAAAAACTGTCGTTTCAATGTATGGTTTAAAAACTGTTTTAATCAGTTACTTCAATCCTATAAATTCAGTACACGGATGTTTTATGATTCCTTTTATACAGGCGTGATTATGGGTTTGTATGCTTCTGAGCTCAGAATTCCCTTTTGCCTCTAGTACTTGTTAAATATTGCTGGAGAATGAACTGGAAGGGCCTGGACTTTTGAGATGAGAGTGCATTTAACGGGAGCACAGAGTCCATATGAGTAAGTGAAGGAAAAGGCTGGAAGGATGCCCAGGAGGTGCTTCGGTGTTATTAACCCTGGGAAGTGGAACTAGGGTAGGAAATAGTACCTAGGCGACTTAATTTTTTAATTGCTGGGTTTACAATCTTTTTATTTTTATGTCTGCCCCCCCATCACCCATTAAATTGTAAAAGGTCCTGACCTTCACCTTTCTTACGTCACTAGCTCTTGCCTGCACTAGGCTCTCTCGGGCTTCAACCCTGAACTCTCTACAGATGGCTCCCAAGCCTGCCTCTTCAAGCCCTTTTTTTCCTGAGTGCCCCCCCGTTCCGGGGCCACACCAGTATTTACACCAGGTATTTCTATCCTGATAACCCACAGTTACCTCGAGTGCGAAAGACTCTTAACTTAAGCTCATCATTCCTTCATTGAGAACTGAGTTTACCTTCCATACTTACTATTTTTGCTAAGAGTGTCACCATCTTTTTATTCACCTGGATTTGAAACAAGCATTTTCCAGGTGGCAGTACCTCTGGGTTGCCCCGGTCAGCTCATCCAAAGCGGGTAACCTTGGTCCAGTTCTGTTGCTTTTCCCAGGAAGCTCGTTCTGAGTTTCCAGCCCTCACCGCCGGCTGGCTAGAGAACTCCTCTGCTCTTCTCTCTCCCTCCCTGGCCAGTCCGCCCTCTGCTGTGCAGGCTTCATCCTCTGCTCATGGTTCGAGCATTTCAGCCGTCCTCGTCCCTAGGCCTAAGGAGAGGTGGAGTGATGGAGAGAAGTGCAGAGGTCCTGAGAGCTCCACGGGAGTGGAACAAGCCGAAGCCCAAGCCCAGATTAGGCAATTGATGGGATGTGGAGATGGCGGGAGGAAAAAGTCTACACAGAGCCTGATTTATGGCTTCCGCCCCTCAGTGGATGGATGCTGATTTTGTTTTTGGCCATGCCCGAAGCATGTGGAAGTTCCTGGGCCAGGGATTGAACCCGCACCACAGTAGTGACAATGCTGGATCTTTAACCACTAGGCCACCACGGAATTCCCTGGATGCTACTTAAAATACTGAGATGAGATGAATTCTTCTCCAGGAGGAGAAGCACAGCTAGGGTGGAAGGTGTTGAGTTCAGCTTGGGCTGAAATATGATGCTTCAGTTCAAGATACAGGCTCTGATCTCATATTTTTTGTCTCTTCCCACCCTGGGAACCTCAAACAAGTTTCTTCATCCTCCTTTGCTCTAGTTTCCTCATTTTAACCTCCTGATAAAATAACACACACCTGTTAGAATTGTGATGAGGATTAAATGATATTACTGTACAAAAAATAAGTTTCTGTCATAGTTAAGCTGTTATGAGTAATTTCCTTCCTATACGCTGGCTTTTTCCAAACTGATTTCATTCCTGAAACCTATACATCCCACGCTTTGCTCTCTTTGTCGCTTTGCTTGTACTGGCTCCTCTGGCTAGAATTTCTTTCTCTCATTCCTATCCATCTCCGCATGTCCAATCCATACGTCTATTCAGGATCCAGATCCAATGCCATTTCTTCCATGAAGCCTTCTGGATTTCCCTCTAGCCCAGTGGTCTCCGTCTTCTCAACTCCCACTGCCCTTCATTTATAATCCCATTTTTAGAACAAAGTGTTTTCAACTTTCCGTTCTGATGTCTTTTATATGTGCCTCACGTGGGCAATGATGGTTCTTTTAAAAATATATTTATTGTTTGTTTGTTTGTTTGTTGTTTGTTTTTAATGGCCAGGGGTTGAATCCCAGCCACAACGCTAGATCCTTTAACTCACTGCACTGGGCCAGGTACCAGACCTCTGTGCCTCCACAGTGACCTGAGTGCTACAGTCAGATTCTTAACCCGCTGAGCCACTGCGGGAACTGCTACAATGATGGGTCTTATCTCTTACGATTTTCATTTTTACACTGGCGCAATTCTTGAGAGAATTCTGAAGTTAGATTGTAAATATTATAGGTAGCTACTGCCTTTAATTTTCACATACATTTGGATTTGGAGTATGGGATTCTGTTATGATTTTTTTGTGTTTAATAAATCACACTTGCATCCATAGAGACATAGGCTGATTTGTAGTTTATTAATTCAGTAGTAATTAATTATGTCAACAAATATTCTATTGCATTGTTTCCTGCTCCTTGGGAAGAACTATTCAGTGGTAAATGAAAATACTTGAAATCAATATCGCTTTCAAGAAAGCCAAAAGAGGAGTTCCTATTGTGGCGCAGCGGAAACGAATCCGACCAGGAACCATGAGGTTGCGGGTTCCATTCCTGGCCTTGCTCAGTGGGTTAAGGATCTGGCGTTGCCGTAAGCTGTGGTGTAGGTTGCAATCCCGCGTTGCTGTGGCCTCTGGTGTAGGCCAACAGCTGTAGCTCCGATTACACCCCTAGCCTGGGAACCTCTGTATGCCGCAGGTGAGGCCCTAAAAAAAGAAAGAAAGAAAGCCAAAAGATAATACACGTTTAAAACCTTGAGTAAGGTTAGCTACTTTTTTACACACACACACACACACACACACACACACACACACATGCACAGTTCTTCTCAATAATTCTTAACACTCAGCTCTGTTTTGATTTCTTGCCCCAGTAGCATTTCAACATGTGGAATAAGGTCTCATTAAAAAAAGTTTGCTCTTAATAACCATCTCTGCTTCATTTCTACCAACTAATCTGTTCCAGAATGTTTTTATTCAAGCTGGAATAAATCCAGAGCATTTACCAAGAAGTATTCCTTGACATTTTTTTTTTCCCCTGAGGAGGGTATAAGTAGATTATGGCCCTAAAAACAGGAAATCCTTTGAAAATTGCTGAAAATCAGTATGGAAAAATAATAACAGAAAATATTTCCTTCGTATACTCTTTTACAATTTTTTTCTGAAGAGTATGCTTTAGGGAAGAAAATAATAAAACTGTAATTCTTCCTTTAGAATGATAAACTTGAATAAATGAAAACTCTTTCCTTCCTCGTGGTAAAAGGAAAGATAGGGTGTAAAATGGTACTATTTATGATTAAAGAAAGCTTTTTCCTATTAGATTTGTGCCGTGTTAGGTATTCATAACATACAGGAGCCTGACCTTGCTGCTGCGCACACCTGTTGGTCTGTGAACATGACCCCAGCAGGTGCTTTCGGACCAAAGCTCTTCTACATCCTCATGTAACTCAGGAGGGTCCTGTGAGGAATGCGCATTTGATCTTTTTTATGCTTTTATGGACTCCTGCTCTCTCTAATAAATGTCTAATTAGTGGTAGGCTTTAATGATAGCAATTAATTCTTATACTCAATATTAAGTATTTCACCTGTTTACAGTCATAATTAGCAGAAGATAGCACCTTATCTGGGGGCTGGGTGAAGATGAGCTTCAGGGTTCTACAATACCCTAGACCATATTACTGCCTGTGGGCTAATTATTAAGAGTAAGGTAAAAATAAGTACTGGTGTGCCCATGAAATCCTAGTTCATCCTTTAGAGTACCATTTATTAAGAGTTTTCTGTAGAATACAAACAGCATTACCTGGAATCATGAATTCTAGAAGCAAACCTACACTAAGCTAAACAAAATCTAGCAAGTTTCTCCACTGCAGGAATTCTCAGGACCTTGAATACATTCATATAAATGACTAAGCTTCAAAAGGAGAATATAGGAGTTCCAGTCATGGCACAGTGGAAATGAATCCGAGTAGGAACCATGAGGTTGCGGGTTCGATCCCTGGCATCGCTAAGTGGGTTAAAGATCCGGCGTAGCTGTGGCTGTGGCATAGGCCGGCGGCTACAGCTCCTGTTAGACCCCTAGTCTGAGAACCTCCACGTGCCACGGGTGTGGGCCTAAAATGACAAAAAGACAAAAAAAAAAAAGGGGGGGGATATAGTGTCCAACATTTTCTAAGTATACTTTATCCTGGGAACTTTCACTTACAAAAGCAAACTGGCTGATGTTCAGAGAACATATATTGGAAGTGAAGTGTTCTTGAAGTCAAGCCCCGGTGCTAGAAGCCAGATATTTGGACTTTCTCTGCTTCCCCTGGACTGCCCTCTGTCCCCGGTGAAATGGAGAGACTAGCACTGTTTATCTAATACTCCAGAGGTCCACTGGACCAGCTGGGTTTATGCAAGCTGTCATAGTAAATGTAAGATATAGCATTATTTCTCAGCGGTGCACCTCACACCCAACCCCTTTTTATCCACTCGTTATTCAAGCATAATGCTAATTTTATAATCTATAAACTTTGCAGATAAAAGGTCAGATTTTCAAGAAGCCGCTGTTCCTTCACATCCTGAAGGAAGTGCAGTGGCAAACATTACGTGTGCAACTTCTTGGACTGGCAGTTCCCTGCCAGGTTCAGCTCAGAAGGCTGCTTTTGTCTAAGAAAGGCAAAATGACTCTTTAAAAATATCTCCAGATACACGGTCTCTCAGCCTTTAGAAAACTGCCTATTAGTCAGATATGAACATTTCTCATCATTTGGGACGTTTCATTAGCATATCATTTAGACATTTAATGACTCAAGAGGAGAGAAAATGATGTGGGTGTTATTACAGAACGCAGGCGTAATATCTCTCTCGTGAATTTCTAGAAACTGAAAACAGCCCCCTTTACGCTTGACTATCCCACTACAGGTGGCTGAGTAAACTTAGGAGTGGAGGAGCCACTGACTGAGGGTTTGAAAACTTTTCAGTGTCCCAGAACAATGAGATGCAAGGGTGTGCATATTTATAAAAATAAACTTTCAAAGACATGAATTAAAAAAAAAACCTTCTATTTAGGTTTTTAAGTAGTGGTAGAATACACAAAACATACGACTTACCATTTTAACCATTTTAAAATGCATGATTCAGTGGCATAAACTACACGTACCTCGTTGTGCAACTGTCACCACGATCCAGTTTCTGAAGTTTTTATCGCTCCCCAATGGAAATCTTTACCATTATGAGTGACTCTCTGTTCCCACTTCCACAAGCCCCAGGCAACCACTCGGTTTCTTTCCATCTCCTTGGATTTGCTTATTCTGAATATTTCAAATAGGTGTAATTATTTGAAATACATGGCCTTTTGGGTCTAGCTTTTTTCACTCAGCATGTTTCCAAGATTCACCCACCTGTGCCATAGCATCTCTAATGCTTCGTTGTTTTTTATGGCTGAATAGTATTCTAGTCTATGCACAGACCACACTTTGTTTCTCTGGGCATCATCCATTGATGGACATTTGGGCTGCTTCCACCATTTGGCTATTGTAAGCAGTGCTGCTATGAACAATGCACACACTTGTTTGAGCACCTGTTTTCAGTTCTTTCGCGTGGATGTAGTAGAACTGCTGAGTCATAGGTTAATTCTGACTTAACTTGTGGAGTAGTTTTCAAGCTCTTTTGCACGGAGGAGGCACCACTGTACATTCCCATCAGCAAAGCACCAGGGTCCCAGTTGCTCCACCTCGTTGCTGACACTTATTATTTTCCATTTTTAAAAATAACCATCCTGGCAGTACATGTGTAATGGTGTCTTGATGGGGATTTGATTTGCATTTCCCTAATGACTAACAACAATGAGCTTTTTTTGTTTTTGTTTTTTGCTCTGCCTGTGACATATGGAAGTTCTCCAGCCAGGGACTGAACCTGTGTCACAGCAGCTACCCAAGCCACTGCAGTGACAACGCAGGATCCTTAATCCACTGTGCCACAAGGGAAGTCCATGAGCATCTTTTCATAAGCTTGTTGGCTGCTTGCCTATGTTATATGGAGAAATGTCTATTCAAATCCTTGGCCCATTAAATTGGGTTAGTTGTTTTTTTGTTGTTGAGTCCACTTGGTTTTTAAAAGAGAGAAACTTATCGCCAATTGTTTCTGAATACTGTCAGAGGTGGAACAGAGTTCAAAAGATCTTCATGTCCTAATCCCCCAAACCTGTGAGTCTGTAACTGTATACAGAGACAGGGATTTTGCAGAAATGATGAAGTGAAGGATTTGAGATAGGATGCTTATCCTGGATAATCTAGATGGGCCCAGTGTAAAGAGATGAGTCCTTATAAGAGGAAGATAGGAGTGGGAGAAAGAGACGTTACAATGGAGGGAGAAGTGGAACTGATACCCGTTAAAGAAAATGCGGGGAACAGCCACAAGCCGGGGCCTCTAGAAGCTGGAAAAGGCAAAAAAGCAGTTTCTCCCCTAGAGCTTCCACAAAAAGGTATGGCCCCTGCCAACATGTAGATTTTAACCCTGTAAAACTAATTTCTGACCTCTGACCTTAGAACTGTAAGATTCTAAATGTGCCTTGTTTTGAGCCACTAATCTTGTGGTAATGTGTTAAAACAGCAACAGGAAACTAAAAGAGATCCAGTATTTTTGAAGACAGCAGATCCACTTTAAAAATATAATTAAAAACATAAAGCTCTTTGCAAAGAGGTGAGAATGACTTCAATAAGCTGCACCCCAAGGCAAGTACGTTCTAGGTCCACCACCAATGGACCTGTGATTATCCTGACCTGCGGACCGCTCTACCAGCTATTCCAGTAGAAATGTATTACTTAGGTGCAGTAGCTTTAATAAGCACATGTATTTGTGGAGAAACAGTTGCTAGGAGGAGGGAAACCCATGAAGATAAGACTTCTAAATTTTCTTGTAAAATTTACTTGATGCTCAGTAGAGGTCAGTAATGGAGCATGGCAGAAAAAAAAGGAAGTGAAAACCATAAATATGAAGAATTTGGGGACATAGTAAAAGGTTTAAACTATTACATTTGGAATGGATAAGCAATGTTCCAATGTTCCTTACTGTACAGCACAGGGAACTATAATCTCTTGGGACAGAACATGATGGAAGAGGGTATGAGAAAAAGAATGTATGTATATATATGTGTGTGCCTGGGTCACTTTGCTGTACAGTAGAAGCTGGTGCAACATTGTACATCAACTATATTTTAACGCAAAATAAAAAATGAAAGGTTTACATATGGTTCTTAAATTTGTTAGAGATATATTTTGGTTTAATAATATATATACTATGAATGTGCATACCTTTGTTTTGCTTTATTTTTGTTTTGGGGGGCAATCATCTCTATGACAGTATAATCTACCTTCAACAAAATACACCCTTTTTTAAAAACTTGTTTTATTTCATTTTATTATTGTTATTAAAATATAGTTGATTTACAGTATTTCTTCAAGTTCTGTTATGCAGCAAAGTGACCCAATCCCACACATTTCCCCGTGCTGTAGGGTAGGTCTCCACTGCCCATCCATTCCAAATATAACAGTTTACATCCAAAAAACCCTCAAAATGCCCATCCACCCCACTCCCCCCCCCCCCCGGGGACCCCAAACCCCCTCTCCTTAACCATGATCTGTTTCTGTTTTTTTTTTTTTTTTAGATAGGATCATCTGTTCCATTTATTAGATTCCACAAATAAGTAAAATGCACGCTTTTTCAGTGAATGATTCAGTGGATTTTGACAAATGTGTGCACCCAGGAAACTGCCACTGCCATCAAGATATAGAACATTTTCATCACCCCCAAGTCCACTTGGCCCTCTCCTCAGTTGTCCCCTGCACCCACTCCACAGCCCAGGCCACCACTACCCCGCCTGCCAGCCGAGAGATCAGATTTATTTTTTCTAGAGTTCATGTAGATGCAATTGTACTTTATCTTCAATTTTATACCTTAAATAATATTTTAAATATGATGGGAGTCCCATCCATTAAATTATGGCGAAAATCCTCAGTGAAATGGATAGTGATTTTTTGACAGGAATAATTTCCTCTGAATTTTTACTTCATAATTCAGTTGTTGTTTTTCTTTAAAAAACCTAAATGTATTTTTCTTGCTAAAACAGCTCTCTTACTCTAAAGCAGTATTTTCTTTTCCATAAGTACAGTAACTCTGAATCCTGATTCTACCACTGTCTAGCATGTGGCCTTAGGTCCACCAATTGCAGACCCTGTGTATGGGGCCTGGGTCCTTCTGGCATGACTGTTGTGAACAAAGTGGACTCATGGACAACCGGCAGCAAAGGGTTGGGAGGCCAAAAAATACTTTTTCATTACATAATGGGTTTGGTGGAGTTCGCTTTGTGGCTCAGTGGTTAACAACCTGACTAGGATCCATGAGGATGCGGATTCAATCCCTGGCCTTGCTCAGTGGGTTAAGGATCTGGCATTGCCATGAGCTGTGGTGTAGGTTGCAGACGTGGCTTGGATCCCACGTTGTTGTGGCTGTGGTGTAGGTCAGCTGCTGTAGCTCCAATTCGACCCCTAGCCTGGGAACCTCTGTTTGACCCAGGTGCAGCCCTAAAAAGCATATATATATATATATATATATATATATATATATATATATATATATATATATATACCCTTTGGGGTAACATAATAGTATAGTCTGCTTTAGATACATCTCTTTACTATACTAAGCTGGGTGAGCATGTATTATAGAAGGATATCACAGCAGGCTGAAGGAACTAAAAAAGCTACCGAGAACTCACTGAAAGAATGCATCTTAGTTTCATGAATTATATTTAATGTAAATGGATGTAGTTCAGAAAATGATTTACAAGGACAATAACAGCTGCCGTATTTCATACTTTACTTACGTTTTTATCCTCATTCTCATGATTCATTGCGAGGCAACACTGTAAGTATGAGGATGCTGTTAAAAATCTGAAGCAAGAAAGTGGCAACGTCTGGATTACGGTCTGTATCTGTAGACCCTAAAACTCAAGCAGTTTTCACTCTGTCATACCCTTAGTTTCTCAGAAACTGCCAGAATTCCAGAGGATGGGAGCCCTGGGCCCGGGCACAGATGAGTTGCTGTGACCATGTTATGTTGTCCCAGTCAGTCTGGAACTGGGATTCTGGAAGGGCTTTGTGGTCATTTTCGGCTGAGACCCCCCCGCCCCAGCCACGTAATAAACGTTTCCACTAGAAGTCACTTGAAGTGGTGATCGTTTTCAAAGTATCTAGAAAATAAATGAGAAGAACATCACCATCAAAGAAGACTCTAGACCCAGGTCAAAGGGCATTTCCTACAGAACAAATAAACAGACCAGGCTACTCCTGAAATAATGATTAACAGTGAAATAAATTGGTAAAGAGCTACCTGAAGCTCACTGTGGATCATTTGCAGATATAAAGGCAAAAACTTACTGCACGTAGTAATAAAGGTCCTGATGGAACATAGAGGGTGGGGCTTTGTGTTCAAGATAATGTTTCATAAATATTTTTTCATTACATGAGTTACATTTATGCACAGCATTGGTTTGTTTGCTTTCTTTAAAATGTTAAAGCATTGGCCTGAAGAGCCCCTTTCCTGAAGAAGCAGGTTCCTGGGCTTGTGTGTCCCAGGAATTTGGTCAAGCTCAGTGGGATGTGGGTGCATGAAAAGGGGGGGTCCATCCTCCGTAGGCTGTGCTGCCTGGAACCTGGGGTGGGGGCTGACCCAAGAAGTGGGTTCATGGGGAAGACGGTCAAATAAAAACCAAGTAGACTCTCCAGCCAATTTATTTGTTGGAAAGAGCGAGAAGAAGAGAATGAATCAGGGTGTAAAGCAAAGGTACGGAGTCCCAGGAAGGTGGGCGAGAGCCAGTGGATTCTGGGCAGTGGCCGGTTGGGGAAGCCCTAGGAGCCGCCTGAACTCGAGGAGGCACCTGCAGCCGTGTTTAGAGGAACGTAAGCTCGAGGTTCTGGTGGTCAGATGAGAGGTGCCAACGACCTGGACAGCAGGGAGGGTTTCTGGGAGATCTTGCCGCACAGCTGACCCCCAGCAAGACCACCGTGACTGATTAGCTCTCGCCATTCTGCTAATTTACAGTCTGCCTGGTTCTTTCGCTGATTGTGGATGGCTCGGCATGGGCCTCACCCACATGTCTGGAAGTCGGCGCTGTCTGTTGACTGAGGCAACTCGGCTTTGCTCCGGGGGGTCTCTCACCCCGCAGGAGGCCACACCGGCTTCCTCAGAATGTACTGGCTTCAGGCTTCTGAGAGAGCAAGCGCAGAATCTGCAAAATCTTTCCAGGACTAGGCTTTGTAATGGATAGGCTATAACTTTGCCTTGTGCTCTGTGAGTCAAAGACACTTACAGAGGTCAGTCCGGACTCAAGGGGGTGGAGAAATTGGCCCCACCTTTAGATGGGAAGAGAAGCAACACACTGAGAAGGAGCGTGAATGCTTAATACATGGAGCCTTTGTTTTCATGTGGCTCGATTCTTTGGGGATTTACATTATGTCACATAGATAATCCTGATTCTTCTTATTTTCGTGATATTATATTAGCCCTTTCAAAACTTATTCAACAAGCATTTATATTTCGGCGTCATGTTAGACTCTGGGGATATGATGGTGATTGAGACCAGCCAATTTCTTGATACTGTCTTCAAGGAATTTTCTCTTTCTTGCCTATAAAATCAGCAAGTGTCTGGGTGCGGTGGGAAGGGAGAGACTGACAGCACGACAGAACACGGCAAGAAGGATGGCTGCGGAGAGCCCGCGACGTGGGAAGGCGGGTTGGAAGGGAAGCAGGGTTACATCACTGGATTTTCCCCAAAACTACCTGTAAGGGAGAGCTTGATTCTTCCAGACTTAAACTTAAGTTTTCTTTTTTCAGGAATAACCTGACTTCCAAGAAAGGAAAGGTCAGTCCTGGGAGTCTTTGGTTCTAGTGAGAAACAGTTTTAATGTTCTGGAATGCCTCGTAGAGATAGGAAATGTCCAGTGATGACCCAGAACTACAGGAAGCCCAGCAGGGGTCGTCCATGCCATCTGCCAAGCTCAGGGGCAGCCTCAAGCCCGTCCATTCAGACAACTGTGCTCCAGGCCCTCCCGGCGGGATCATCCGTGTATGTGCAGCCACGGTGGCTCCCAAGCCTGGCGGGAGGGAAGAGCCTTCTGCACTGGCAAGTCTCATTGGTGCAAACATGCCATCTGTCACTTGTCTGGCCCACAGTTACCCACCCCCTCCCCTACGTATGCCAGCATGGGAGGAAAAACAGACAACAGAGTCAGCTCTGTTCACCCTTTTGTTTAGCAGAGATGGCTGGCAAGGTGCCAGCCACTCAACCGCAAATCACCAGGACCGAAAACAAGCAAAACCTCAGTCTCTCAAATCTCCTGCCTTATGTTGTGAATAGAAGTCTTGGGAAAAGTACTGTCAGCTGGCACAAGTGGGTTTATTACCTTTTAAAAATAAGATTAAAACTCTGATTATAATAATTTACATAACCTTCTGTTTCTGTAACGCTCAGTGGTGGAAACCTCCCAGTTTAGTGGACTTCCTTTGTGAACACTTGTGGTATATTCCTGAGACAGATGGAGAACAGGGGCTCAGATGATCCGTTTTACTGAATTCTGTCAGAAGAGACTCGGTGCATCTCTCTATCTGCACGTGTGCTCAGGTACCTGCTATCAGGATGGTCCTAAGTGGGTCCCCATCGTCTGTGAAACAGCAACTGCGTTTTCCACGGCCTTTGAGAACATCTGCCGGTGCTGCCCAACCAATCCTGGCGTAATTAGCTTGTCCTAATGTAAATGTTTAATAGAGGCACGGGATTCCCCTCTGATTACTTTGCTGCTGCAGAGAAACAGGGCCCGATTTAACATTAAGCCCGTAATTAGTGAGCAGAGCTCCTCTGCTAGGGCAAGCTCAGTCTCCCGCATTTTGATAATGACTTGTGTTCAGAACTGAAATTAAACCCAGCTGGAAAATCATAACTTTACATTAGGGTAGCGCCCCGAGTCCATCTCCTGTAGAGTAGTTACAGAAAGCGAATCTGAATCACCAGGTCCTGGAACTGACTTTGCTGGGGGAGCTGTCGTTTTTGTTTGTTTGTTTGTTCACACTGGGTCTCCCAGTCCTTCCGACTTATTTCTTTATTTATATTGGTTGGTTGGTTGGTTTACTTAAACGACGTTGTGGGGGATGAGAATGGATCCTATACTGTTGATGAATTTCATTCAAGAGCGTAGTGGTATGAATAATACACACAGGCACTGCTGTTCCCCTCACTGGGCTTCTCTATGTAGAACCAAAAGACCTTCTTCTGCTTTGGGGAAGCAGGTTTGGCCAGATAAGCGTCTCCAAGTGCCCAGCCATCAATTCCCAGGCGCTGCACCGAGGGCTTTTGTTGAGGACCTGGAACTCTCCTGTCATGTGTCCGGGGCTGCCGCTGAGGGCTGAGCAGGAGCTGCTGTCCTGTGCTGCAGTTACTGGGAAGGACGGACCCGGGGCACCGGGGGTGAGCGAGATCGTCGTAGACACGAGATCGAGGCGCTGAGAGATCAGGGTGTGTGAGTCACAGTTTCCAAGGATGAAGCCAGGAGGGAGTTTTCATCCTGCAGAAGAATGATAGTGACCCACCGAGAAATGTAGGGTAAAATGATCGGGAGTTACATCCGTGACAGCAAAAACGAGGACTTACAAGCGGTATTATTTTATCCCATGATCCTCAAAGCCAGAAAGTTTTGGAGAAAAGGGAGGGAGAATAATCTAAAAGCAGAAAGGAGAAAAAGAAAGAGATCTACACCAACTTTTAACCGAACAGCGTAAGGACGGTGGGAGAATAAGAGCCTTTTTTTTTTTTTTTAAGAGGATTACAGGGAATGGCATCTTTGGGGAGAGCCAGGGTTTTCTTCTACAAAGAAGCTGAAAGGAACACTTAGGGACAAGGTTGAAAATGTGGAGGATCTTGTTGATGATCGGTGGTGAGTTCTGAAGGGCACGGTGGACGCAGTTCTGGAATCAGAGAGGGAGAGAATGAGAGGAGGAGAAAGAAAAGGCACCTTACATAGTCTCATGGGGACTGGAGATGGATGAAAGATGGCTGTGGTCCAGGACTTCCAGTTGTGACGGGAAAGGAGGCAAAAAAGGGGTAATGACCTTACTTCCTTGGCTAATGAAGGCACAGCGTGGTGTTGGGAGGTAGAAAAGTATGCGTTTCGGGATTTCAGTAGCTTCCTCTTCGTCCCTGAGGCCTCAGAACAGTTACACTGCGGATATTCATTCTATACTGTGTTCTGTTCTGTGTTCTCATACTGCAAACAAAAATTCCACCTTTTGCTGTTGGAATGCTTTATTTGAAGATGCTGTATTTTGAGCTCATCTGCTCCTTTGCAGGAAGGATTCTAACACATGGGGTAAAGAGAAATATAGCTTATCCAAGAATATAAGGAATGTAAAGAATCAGGTGGGGAATTTTAAGTGCGATACATTTTAAGACTGTTTGCTTTGGAGCAGCAAGGTAATTAGAGTCACTGAATCTGGGCACAGTCAAAAATCTGTGTATAATTTATAGTTACCCCAGAATTCACAGTTTCTCTGTGTCTGCAGTTCCTCTGTATCGTCACTTTACCGTTCCTGGACTAAACTAACAATGGATTGGATAGTACTATAGTATTTAGTATTTTAAAAGAACCACTTATAGGAGTTCCCTTTGTGGCTCAGTGGGTTAAGAATCTGACATAGTATCTGTGAGGATGTGGGTTCCATCCCTGGCCTCGCTTGTGCTCAGTGGGTTAAGGACCTGGTGTTGCTGCAAGCTGCGGTGTAGGTCGAAGATACAGTTGGGATCTGGTTTTGCTGTGGCTGTGACATAGGCCTGCAACTGCAGCTTCAATTCGACCCCTAGCCTGGGAAACTTCCACATGGCACAAGTGCAGCTACCCCCAAAAATCCGCTTGTATGTAAACCCACACAGTTCAAACCCAAGGTCAATTGTAACAGCTTTATAATTCACATACCAGAAGGTTCATCCTTTCAAAACTTCAGCATATATAATACTTAGTATATTAAATAGTTGTGCAGTGATCACCACTACCTTATATTAGAGCGTTTTCATCACCCGTCTCCTCACAAAAAGCCCATATATATGCCAGCATTTACTCTCCTCCCAATTGCTGCCAACCGTGAAACTTTTGTCTCTATAGATTTTCCTATTCGAGATATTTTATAAGAATGCAATTATGCAATAGGTGGCCTTTTGTGATTGGTTTCTTTCACTTAGCATAATATTTTCAAGGTTACTTCATTCCTTTTTATGACTAAATCATATACCATTGCATGGATAGACCATATTTTGTTTATCAATTCATCCACTGATGGATATTTAGGTTGCTTCTGCCTTTTTGGCTGTTGTGGGTATTGCTATTATGAACACTCATATATAAATTTCTGTTTGAGCATCGTTTTTGTTGTTGTTGTCTTTTTATCTTTCTAGGGTCACACCCGTGGCATTTGGAGGTTCCCAGGCTAGGGGTAGAATCAGATCTGTAGCTGTCAGCCTACACCACAGCCACAGCAACACAGGATCCAAGCCACATCTACAACCTACACCACAGCTTATGGCAACGCCGGATCCTTAACCCACTGAGCGAAGTCAAGGATCAAACCCGCAACCTCGTGGTTACTAGTCAGGTTCGTTAACTACTGAGCCACGACGGGAACTCCTGTTTGAACATCGTTTTTAATTCTTTTGCTTTATATATGTAGGAGTAGAATTGCTGGATAGTATAATATTTTTATATATAGCTTCTTAAGGAACCACCAAACTGCCTTCCAAAGTCTCTGCATCATTTTACATTCCCACCAGAGCTTTATTAAGGTTCTTTCTCTCCACATGCTTCTAACACTTGTGTCTGTTGTTTATTTTTGTCATTCTAGTAGGTGTGAAGTGCTGTCCTCCTGTGGTTTTGCTTTGCATTTCCCTAGTGATGAATGATGTCAAATTTTTCTTCTTCAGTGTGCTTATTGGCTATTTGTACGTCTTTATCAGAGACAATTTTTTAATTGGATATTTGTGTTTTTACTGCTAAGTTGTAAGAGTTGTTTATATATCACAGAAACTAGACCTTTATCAGAGATTTTTTTTTTTGCCTTTTTGTCATTTTATGGCCGCACCCGCGGCATGTGGAGGTTCCCAGGCTAGGGGTCTAATCGGAGCTGTGGCCATGGCCTGCGCCGCAGCCACAGCAACGCAGGATCCGAGCCACGTCTGCAACCTACAGTACAACTCACGGCAACGCCGGATCGTTAACCCACTGAGCAAAGGCAGGGATCGAACCTGCAACCTCATGGTTCCTAGTCGGATTCGTTAACCACCGCGCCACGATGGGAACTCCCAGAGATTTGATTTACAAATATTTTCTCCCATTCATTGACTTGTATTATTATTATTTTTTTCTGTTTTACAGCCGTACCATGACATATGGACGTTCCCAGGCTAGGGGTTGAATCGGAGTTACAACTGCTGGCCACGGCCACAGCAGCTCATGATCTGAGGTTTGTCTGCACCGTAAGCCACAGCTTGGGGCAACCCCAGATCCTTAACCTCCTGAGCGAGGCCAGGGATAGAACCCCCATCTCATGGACACTATGTTGGGTTCTCAACCCACTGAGCCACAATGGGTTCTCCTATATTTTTACTTTATTGATGTTTTAAATTATTGTATGTTCTTGATGAATATTGATTCTTTTATCATTATAAGATGCCCTTTGTCTCCAGTAACAATTTGTTTTT
>PVHT021183584.1:6703579-6717107 GCA_004024745.2 Catagonus wagneri
GGGTCTAATCGGAGCTGTGGCCACTGGCCTGCGCCGCAGCCACAGCAACGCAGGATCCGAGCCGCGTCTGCAACCTACACCACAGCTCACGGCAACGCCGGATCGTTAACCCACTGAGCAAGGGCAGGGATCGAACCCGCAACCTCATGGTTCCTAGTCGGATTCGTTAACCACTGCGCCACGACGGGAACTCCTCCAGTAACAATTTTTATCTCCATGTCTATATCGTGACATATAGTGTGTTATTCCTACATTAAAAAAGTCAAAGCTAAAATACACAGTAGCGTATGTGATATTCCAAACCACTACTGACATGTCTCACATCAGTTCTTCTATTTTAGTATCTGTCGTTTTCATAAGATGTTTCTGTGCATTTTAGAAGAAACTGCTTCCCGGCCAGCCTTGAGTATCTAAGCTGATAAATCGGGACTCTCTGTCTGTCAGAGGATTAAAATGTTTATGGAACTAATCTGTCACTAATCTGTTGTACAAAAATTCTCTTGTTGCCTCTGCGGAAGACATGTATGCTGCTTGCAGGTGTAAATGTTTTGAATTGCATTTTATGCTTTGCCATTATTCAAATAGAAAAATCCTTGTGTGGAAAATAATAATATACTTTTATTACAGTACATAGAACTGTTTAACGATGCTCTTCAAATGAGATGAATGGATTTTGCAGATAATCTTTTTTTAATCCCCAAATTTACTTTCTTTCTAATTCAAAATTTGCATCTGTATTACATTATGATGGCTCGAAAAGAGCTTACACATTAGCCTGTGAATCAGCCTCAGCAAAGTGTGAGGTAAGGTTTCCTGCTTTTCTTTCCATCAAGCGACTGCAGTAACTTTAGGTGGAGTCTAACTGGGAATTTGCTCAGGAGGCTTTTGTCATGATGGAAACCTCTAGGAAGATATGCTTTCTTTGGTGCTGATATATTTGAATGGTGCTTTTTAGTCTAGTTATTGAATGAATGCACAAATACCTACAGTGTCAAGAAGCTAAACATCACAATCAGATCAGTGGCAGAAGTAATCAATCCTATTCTAGTGAAATATCATGAAAAAGTCTGAATTCTGTCAATGTTTTCCACTTCCTAAAGGTCTCCCAGACTTCCAAATTCTATAGAATTTCTGTAATATGATCAAAATGCAGAGTAGTTTGTATTAACTCTATATTAAATGTTGAGAGGCTATGTGGTGCTTGGATCCAGAGAGATATAAAATTAGAGAAGAAATTCGATCAGAGGACTGGTACCTTGTTCATCAGGAAAAAAAAAAACACCTATCAGGAGTCTCTGATTAGCTTTTATTTTTAGATTAGGCTTTATGCCACTATCAGAGTAGACCACAACTTAATAGTACTCAAAATAGACGGTTATTTAAGCAGGAAGAGTAAATAGTTGTTTAACCTCATTAAAAAAGCCAGTTGGGGAGTTCCTGTTGTGGCTCAGTGGTTTAAGTATCCAGCTAGTATCCCTGGGGATTGGGGATTGATCCCTGGCCTCGCTCAGTGGGTTAAAGGACCCAGCGTTGCCATGAGCTGTGTAGGCCAGCAGCTGCAGCTTCAATTTGATCCCTAGCTTGGGAACCTCCATGTGCCACAGGTGCAACCCTACAAAAGTAAATAAATAAATAAAAATGAAAATAAAAAATAAAGCCCAGGTTGGCTGCCAACTAGCTGTGTAACATTGGACAAGTCGTTCAGCCTCTTTATTTTAGTTTCTTTATCTGTAAAATGGTGATAATAGGGTTGGTATGAAGGTTAAATAAAATAATATATGTTAAACACTTTGAACAGTGCCTGACTTATAAAATGTGCTATATGTGTCTGCCAGTATCATTAGTAGTAAATCATTTTATAAGACACAAAATATTAGAGACTTTAAGAGCAATTTATTAATTATCATGGCTAAAGCATATCCTTATATATTGCTTTTACTCAGTGGTCTGTTCATCATTAATTTAGAAAATAAATACCTTTTTTTTTAAACATCGAGCCTTTTGCAGACTGGGAGCATCTGGGACATTTTCGCTAAATTGCTCATCAGGAGGTTCATTAACATAAGTTGAAGTAATGGCTACTTGCATCATTAGTTTAAATCAACTAATGGGCAGCAAGCAGCAGTTTCCCCAACCTTTTCCTGTGAATGCTTTTTTTCCCTGTTTGGCACTTGATGACTTACCGAGGATTTCTTTCTCTACTTACGTAGCTTTAAAAATCTTGACAAATACTCATCTCTTTCTGGCATTAGATTCAATGCCCATCTTTTTTTTTTTTTCTTTTTCTTTCTAAGGTCGCACCCGCAGCATATGGAGGTTCCTAGGCTAGGGGTAAAATCGGATCTGTAGCTGCTGGTCTATACCACAGCCACATCTGTGACCTCCACCACAACTCACGACAACTCCAGATCTTTAACCCACTGAGCAAGACCAGGGATCGAACGTGTGTTCCTCATGGATGCTAGTCAGAGTCGTTAACTGCTGAACCACCACGGGAACTCCAAGGGGCAGCATTTTGGTGGACCTCTAGTTTCTGTTACAGTTGACTTCTGTGTCTGCCCAGACGTGGTGTCAATTTGCTTCAGTGTGCTAAAATCTGAAATAGCAGCTCTCCTTTTGTCCTCATCTAATTAAGTTAATGACAGTTCACTATCATTCTCAAAAAGCCCTTTCATCTTCGGTGTTACTCTGCTGGAGAACTAAGTAGCGAAGTGAGAGACATCACCATTCCCGTATCTTTCAAGTTGTTGATGGTGTTCTTAGAATTCCAGGGACCTCCACTCAGCCCTTTTTACTCCAGGAGCCATTGATCAAGGAACCAGTGTGAGAATTCTGACGATTTTTAAGGATGTCTGTTCAAAATGTACAACACTTAATGGGGATGCCGCAGAGGGCTTGCTGAAGAATACCCCGTCTTCTCTGTATTCAAGAAACTCTTTGTCTGTGAGCTAATTAACAGCTAGAGACTGAACAAGGATTACAATTCTCTATTGTGGTAGCTGAAGAGAGGCTTCTGTTCCCCAGATCTGGATTTTTTTCTATACAAACTAGGTCCTTTTCGGGTTGCTTACAGATGTTGAGTCCAGGAAGTCCTTACTCAGCTGACCATCATCAAGATTGCTGTGCTCAGTGCACACAAGCACGTGGTTATCATGTGCTACCTGCTGTTCACTAGGATATCCGTACCCACTTTGTTTCTCTTATTTAAATGCTGCTGAAATGCTTACTTAAATGCTGCTGCTTGACTTCTGATGGCCTGAGGGCCTTACCTTCCTCATGCTGTTTTCAGATCAGCAGTAGCCCAGAGCCTTCCTGCTCAAAAGAACTTGATTTAGGGTGATAGTAGGTGATAAAATTAGCTTTCAGCCACATTAATCTATGAAGCTCTACATTTCCCACGTGGGTTTATTACTGGGGATTTCGCTGCCTTCTGCTTTATATTTAGACAGTTGACTAGTTCCAAAGTTCCCTCTATTTCTTTGGGAGATTTTTGTCTATAATTCACTCTTTAGAAGGAATTTCTGGGAGTTCCCTTCGGGGCTCAGTGGTTAACGAATCTGACTAGGATCCATGAGGACACAGGTTCGATCCCTGGCCTCGCTCAGTGGGTTAAGGATCCAGTGTTGCCGTGAGCTGTGGTGTATGTTGCAGACTCAGCTTGGATCTGGCATTGCTGTGGCTATGGTGCATGCTGGCAGCAATGGCTCCTATTTGACCCCTAGCCTGGGAACCTCCATATGCTGTGGGTGTGGCCCTAAGAAGGAAAAAAAAAAAAAAAAAAAGAGGAATTTCTGTATCAAGTAGGGGTTTTGGATGCATTCAACAAAAATAGTCTCAGGGATTTATCAGGATACCACTGGAGGAGCTCACATGACTGACAGGGAGCTGGGCCATGGTGTAGAAGGTACGCTGGGACTAGGAAACCCAAAAGGGCTGGATAGGAGAGGTGACAGTTGTGCTGAGGCTGGGACAGAGATATCAGGATTCGGTATGGCTTATGGTTAAAAAGTAAGTCTCCCTTTGGAAATGATTATCCTAGCATATAGCTACCGTTTTTGATCCCGACAGACTTCTAAGCACAACAAACTTAAATGTACATATACCCTGATAAATATTTGAAGAGTTTTATTAAAAGTAGTTTCCCTCATATCTAAAAAGATTTTGTCTGTATCCAAATATCCAGTCTAGTCGACAGAGACGTTCAGAGAGCAGAGATGAATAATTATCCTGCCTTCAAGCATGACCTTCTCTGAGCCACTGAGCAGTATTCCCAATGAAAGAGCAGTGTAATTGGGTATGTAGACTTCTGCTAAACCGCCAATCTGAAAGGTCATGTCTTGTCACAAGTATCTTCAAACACCTAAGAGACAATTTCCTGGTTTAGAATTAGAGAAATTAATTAGGACAAATGTTCTTACTAATTTGGAACCAAAGCAGAGTTATTTGAAGATCTAAAACTAGACACACACCTTTGGGAAAACATCTAGGAGCTGGCTGAGTTCAGTAACCAGTGAAGAGGATGAAGAGTTGAGTAAAGTGTGTTTTAAGAAAGCATGTGAAGGGAATTAAATTGAGGCTGATGTGAAGTATGCAGGGGCAACGGGGCCAAAAGCAATGGATGCCACAAAACAACAGAAAACCACAAACAGACAAATAAGCAAAAGCGATGGAATGTGTGTTCCCTTTCTGTTTTTGAAGCCATGGAGAAAAATATAAGCCACTGGTTGATAATTTCACATAGGATAACACAGCATGCCAATCATCAGGGGTCTTCCAACTGTAAGAAGAGATTATCCACAAGCAGAGAAAATGGCAAAGAAAACATAGTTGGTTGAGTTGTAAGAAGCTCTACCACAAATGGGAAGGCCACGTCAGCTGTGGCTGGGGTGGACTCTTGCTGGGTGATTACTTCACTTTGCCGTGAAGAGAGCAGAAAATTAAGGTTGGGCTAAGATAGAATTCTGTGCTCATCTCTGTCTTTCATTTTGATTGAGTAACATCTGTCTGTCCTCACAGCCTCAGGAAGAGGAGAGCACTTGTTTCTCGGAAAGGGCAGTGGTCCTGGTGGATGTCATGGTTTGTCCCAGTGACCGTGGTGATGCTGTTCAGGGTGCTGATTAGGTGGTGGTAGGAGGCTTTGAAAACCCGAAGATTATCGTCCTGCTCCTGTGGAGATGATCTGAGCCCAGTGAAGTGAGGGAGAAAGAAAGGGGGCCTTGCCATCCAACTCAAACTGTGCTCTTGGCCCTGAAAACAGTCTTTCTCAGATTTTCCTTCTATTAGATGCAAAGGCTAAATTTGAAAATAACTAAGGTTTCTTTTACATTTTATGTTTCTGTGCTTAGTATACAGTTGAGTGAAGGTGAACTATTATTCTAGAACACTTTTTTAAATTCTTGTTTTGAATGAAACAAATCACTGTTTTTTACAGAGAAACTGCCGAGGTTTCCCTTTGCTATTTTCAGATGCTACACTTACTCGTGGCAAACAGTAGGGGTCAGACAAAGAATAGCTGTATTTTTCCAGCCGCATTCAAACTTCAGTTGCCTTTGTCTTACCTTGAGTAAAAAGACTCTTGTGTAAATCAGCCATATTATATGCATGGTGGATATCTAAATATGAGGGTTTTTTTTTTTTAACAAAATCAAAAGATTTCATTTAACTCTACTCAATGAGATTGTCACACAGTTTTGAAAAAGAAAGTGACCTGTTCATTATAAGGAGACTCCATTAAACCGGAACAAAAGTTATTCTTGCTCAGTTGTAAACTTGTAGCATTAAGTGGGAAATACTGACTTAGAGAGCTGTGGACACCTGGCAGATGGGCACGAGGTCCCACAGGGTCCTTTTTTTTTTTTTTTGACATTTAGCACAAATACACTATTATTGTTTCAGCAGTGTGGTGAAAAGGGTTCTAAAGGGCATCGTCTGGGAGTGGTGTGGGAACCACTGCTCTTACTAGCCAGGAAAACCAGTGCGAGTTTCCAGCGAACCACTCACTGACACCAACTCAAAGACAGTGAAGATTTTTAAAAATTAATTATCTTGATGTCAGTAGCAGCATGGTGAAGATATTTACCTTTTAAACTCTTCTAAGAGGCAAAGAGCTATATATATATCTTTCAGACACAGGCTAAAACAATGACAATTTTTGGTTTGTTGGTTTTTTCTTTTTAGGGCCACACCCATGACATATGGAAGTTCCCAGGCTACGGGTCCAGTTGGAGCTGCAGCTGCCAGCCTACACCACAGCTCACAGCAACCCCAGATCCGAGCGCGTCTGAGACCTGCACTGCAGCTCATGGCAACACCAGATCCTTAACCCACTGAGCAAGACCAGGGATGGACCCTGCGTCCTCACAGAGACAATGTCGGGTTCCTAATCCACTGAACCACCATGGGAATGCCACAGTGAGCACAATTTTATTAAAAACAAGATGCTACTTCATCATAATATTTTCAAAATGAACAGAGTTTCATCATCAATAGAAATGCTTTAAATGATTTAAAAGACAACAGATGAATATAAAGAGAAGCCTTTTCTTCTTCAGTGTGGCCAAGAGTAGGAAAGGAAAGTTAACTGTGCATTTGGGGGATGCTTGTGGCCATGTTTAGAAAGCAGACCAGCATGCTGCTAGCCCAGTGCACCAGAGTCAGCTTGATCCTCGGTACCAACCAGCGGGCACTTTGGGGGCAGAAGATGAGAGCAGTGACAATACTTTGTAAGGAATCTCTTCTCCTCTGAGCCTGTCAGGACGTTCTGCACAGGAAAGTGTGTTCCATGAGATAGGCTTAAAAAATTGGATTCCATATGTCAAGTCTCAGGTATACCACTAATATCAGTGGACTTTGAAAATGAGCTGAGAATCCAAAAATGCAGGACCTGGGTCCTGTTGTATGATACGATCCTCCTATTCTGTAAATATTTATGTAAATTAAATTGTATTAAATACATGATAAGGGATGTCTAAAAGAGAAAAAGAAGCCAGAAAACCTAAATACACACTAGAGGATATTTGCAAAGTGTTTGTGGTTAATTGTGTGTGTGTGTGTGTGTGTGTGTGTGTGTATCTGCACAGGTTTATGTATTTATCTGTCCATCCATCCATTATCTATCTGTCTGTCTGTCTATCTATCGATCTATCATCCATCCATCCAAAATTAGGATTTTCCTTGTGTGCTCATGAAGAACGCACCTCCTCTTCCTGAGCCACATTCCTAGGCACTCCTTTTAGCCCCACCGGGCGCGTGCACCCAAGCAAACCCCTGGTCAGGGCAGAAACTGGAATAATGCGCCAGAGATGTGGTGCTGACCCTAAAGGAACATGTAATCAATTCTGTTGCCTCACACTTTCTGAAACAAAAGTTCTAGAGGTTATTTGCTGGTGTTTGTGGGCTTGCTAATAATTCATACAAAGTCAAGTCTCCACGCTTTGGACTCTTCATTCCCTCCCCCGAGAAGCTCCACCCTCAGGTTCTCCCTACCCCCAGGCAACTGCTATAACTGAGATTGGTTGGAATTGATTATTCGTACTGTGTGAGTTAATCCAATTTTACTGTCTTTAAAATGTCTTTAAAATATTTTTCCCCCTGGTGATTTGATACATTGATTTTATCATTTATTAAGTTTCCATTTGTTCTTGGATCACTTTTTAGATTCTGTCCTGTTCCACTGGTCTTCTGGTCTAGTCAGGGGCCAGTACCACACTGTTCTGACTACACGGGCTTCAAAGTATGTCTCACATGGGAAACACTTCATCATAGTTTTTCTTTTTCAATGTCATCATGGCTATTCTCGCATTTTCTTTCCTTTTCCTTCTCTTCTTTTCTTTTTTTGTCTTTTTTGTCTAGGGCCGCACTGCCACATATGGAGGTTCCCAGGCTAGGGGTCAAATCCGAGCTGTAGCTGCCGGCCTATAGCCACAGCAACTCAGGATCTGAGCTGTGTCTGCGACTTGCACCACAGCTTATGGTCACGCCAGATCCTTAACCCACTGAGCAAGGGCAGGGATCAAACCTTCATCCTCATGGATACTAGTTGGATTGGTTAACCTCTGTGCCACGATGGGAGCTCCACATTTTATTTTCCAATATGAACTTTGGTGTTGGCTTTCGTAGCTACAGAAAAGTCCTTATAATTTTTTTTTTCTTAGACTACACCTGTGGCATATGGAAATTCCCAGGCTAGGAGTCGATTTGGAGCTGTAGCTGCCAGTCTACGTCACAGCCACAGCAATGCAGGACCACAGCTGCATCTGTGACATACACTGAAGCTTGGGGCAATACCAGATCCTAAACCCACCAAATGAGGCCAGAGATCGAACCCACATTCCCATGGAGACTATATTGGGTTCTTAACCCACTGAATCACAATAGGAACTCCTATAATTTTTTAGTCAGCTTAATCTTATAAATCAGTTAAGGGAGATATAATCTCTTAATCATGTATTATGTCATCCTGTCTTAAGAGGAGATATCTTTGTTAAAGTCTTCTTTTGTCTACTTTAGGGGTATTTTAAAGTTTTCTGTACTTTGGTTTTCTAAATTTCTTGTTCAATTTATTCCTAAGTATTTTAAACTTTATTTTGCTATTATAAATGGAACTTTCTCCAATATTGTGTTTTCTAGCTGTTTATTGTTTCTGTATCCAAGTCTATTGATGCCTTCATATTAATTTGACATTCCATCTTATCACTGAAGTTTTTGAGTCTAATTTTGTTTAAAAACATTATGGCATGACATTTGCTCGTCTGTTTATATATTCATGCTCTTTTATGGTATTAATTTAGCTCTAATCCTTTGACTGATTTTTTTTTAGCTACAGTCTGGCTAACAAGGACATAATTAGAATTACACTCAAAATTTGCTATGATGTCTTCTAAGGAAAAACTTTCCCCATATTTGTCACATTTAATGTTAAATTAAATGCTCAGTGTACTTCAACTTTTTCGAAGCGTGCTACATTTCTGCACTCTTTGCAATCAAGGAAACTGGCAACATTTCTTTGCTAAGGAAGCAGCACTTACTGTGTGATAAATACTTATCTAGAATACTGTAGATTTATTTTCTGCACAACTGGTAAGATGTAATTTCCCTCAGCTCGGCATATTGATTTTATGGTCCTTATCATAAAATCACAGGACTGGGAAGCACCTTGAAAAGCAACTATATTCAGTTCCCCTGGCTCCCCCAAGAACTAAAGAACTTGGCACAAAGGTACCCTGCAATTTTCTTCAGCAGCCCATTTTAGTGTTTAATAATCCATAGGATTCTTAAAAGATTTTTATATCCATATTAAATTACCAATGGGGCATAGATTTTGAGTCTCAGTCCTAAAAAACTGGAATAAATGACCTTTTCCAGGGAAACAGACGTCTCCGTCAGATCTGAAGAAGTGCTATCTGTGCAAAATAAAATGAAAATATTACCTTTCTGGGCTGGAGCGAGAGAATTTCAATCAAGTGTCCAACTCCACAAAGTGTTTGTGCTGCAGCAAGCTGGACAGTTGTCATCAAATGATCTTAGTTGCTCCTTCTTGGACTTTCATGAGTACTATGAACACAGGACTGAAAGTGACGCACAAGGTGAACTGTGACCCAGAGACAGACAAATTGCGTCTGTGCTGTCAGGCAATGGGTCAGGTGCACAGACAAGCATTTCAGGCTGATCTCAGCAGTCACGCTGTGTCTGAACAGAGGAGCCCCAGCTGAGCCGAGCCCCCCGCCCTGTGCACTACTATGAGTCATTTACAGGGCAGGGCCTGCTTTCTTTTTGCTCATTCTCTAGATGCCAGTTTGCGTAATATTTGACCTTGACACCTTTGACGACTTCTGATCCTGGATAGTCTTATGTTTAAAGAACAACAGAAACTCCAGTGACTGGACCACCTGGTGGTACAGGAAAGGATGCCATTCATCCTTATGTCATCAAAGTAGCAAGAATAACGGACAATACATGGGACAGTGTCCGCAGAAACCTCCCCAATGTGCAGCGGACTCATTGCGACCAGTATACAAACTCTGGTTGTCTTAAACCATTGAGATATTTAGCTTGTTTCTTCCTGCTCTGTGACTTAGCCTCTCCTGGCAACACAATTTTGAATTACAGTTTGAAAGTGTTGCATTCTGCTTGTCTAACTTAGCGTTAGGCCATTCATATTTTCTTCATGTTGCAATATTTAAAAATAATTTTCCTTTTAATAATGAGGTAATATGAGATAATAATCCCTCCAGGAGGTACATCATTATTTACTTTACTAATTCCATATGGTCAGTTATTTACACTTGTCCCCCTTTGTATGTAAATAATACTGAAAATGGATTAATCCATAAAATTTCTTCAGACTAATTTCCAGGCGGAGGTTACTGATTTCTTTGTGAAGTTATAAATCAATGTATTTCTTCAAGGTTCCAAACCATGCAAAGGTTTGAACATTTATAGAGGATCGCACTGAGGTCAATACAAAGTGGCTTACGGATGAGCTTGACAATGGTTGTGTGTCCTTGAGGTCAACACAAGAGATGGGTCTATACTACACTCCAGTCCATAGATGCTTCACCCAAGACTAAGGTACTAGCTTTGCTTTCTGGGCAGTGAGGCCCCGGCGGTAACTATTCCTGATGTCACAGGCGTGGTCTTGTCACTGGGGCAGCCATCACTGCTGTAGGCACGGTTGTGTCCTGGGGCTGCTGCTCCTAAGCCCTGGGCACTCCTACTCTCAGGGCCCTGACAGCGTGCTCTCTTGGTCTCCTGGGTGCATCCTGGGTGCTGCGGAGGCTGGAGGCTCCGAAGGATCTGACTGGTCTGGAGATGCAGAGAAGGGACAGCCCCCAGGAGAGCTAGACCAGTAGGAGGTGGAAGCAGTGGATAATTTCTCTAATATCCTCTTGAATACAATTTGAAAACACTACTTTCCTGCAGCCTCTCTGAGGACAAGAGCCATCAAACACTCCCATGTCACCAAGCTCTCACTCAGTACTGTGTTCTCTGCATTTGCCCTCCCTCCCCCTCCTCCTGGGCTTTCCTGCAGTGAACTCGTGCTTCCCTGAGCTTGTGGCCCTCTCAAAACGTGTGAGCCTGTGAACTTATACCTCAGGCTGCTTTGTTTCTAGGGAACCTGTTGCCCAAATCTCAGCTACCTGTCTACACCGATGCCAAGCAGAAGCGCAGAGACAGAGTTGGAGGAAATATAAAAAGTAGATTTAATTGCCAGGCAAAGAGGGGAACACAGCAGGCTGGTGCCTCAAGGACTGTGCCCCCTCCCTACCCCGGAGGGGCTAGTGAGGAGCTTTATAGTGTCAAGGAGCAGCGTGTGATCGGTTGTGGACGTTTTCCAGCTTGGTGGGCGGTGAAGTAATTGGGAGTCACCATCATCAGCCTTGTGGTTCCAACCAGTCTGGGGTGTGCGTGCTTGTGGGCAGCAAACAATTAACTTCTCCCACCTGGTGGGGTTTCATATCTGCAAGAAAAGCTCCAAGGACACCACTCAGGATATTATCTATAGTCTTTCAAGAACTGAAGGTCGTTGACTTTGTAGGATGGCTAAATTATTACTGCTATTTTCCTTTTTCTCTGTATCTTCCCACTTCTCTGATTAAACTGGTTCTTTGACCAGCGTTTTTCGATAGATAAAAGGCCAGATGGAGGACGTGAGCGGGGGTCCTGGGAAGGCCTTCCAGAGTTCTTCCCCGTTACAGGCCTAGGCACAGAGGGTACTGTTACTTGGAAAAAAAACACCTGAAAAAGTGATGGCGAAAAACCATTACATTGCTCTCCTTTAGGTCTGCAGCAGTCTGACACTACTCTTCCTATTCTAATGTGATTAAAGATGTTGCAAAGGAGACAAAGTTTCTAATTCAAATTCATGTTAACTGATGTCACCATAAACCTTTGGGGTTTGGGCAGCTAGACTAACAGAGACTTTTCAGTTTTCTGTAAGCACGAGGGATCTGCTTTTTGCATGTGACTGGGACACCTTGAGCCACAGCAATAAGGAGAAAAATAGTACCATTCAGTAGATTTTTCAAAAAGAAATAAAGCAAAGGAAATATGTTAGATGATGTCTAAGTACTGATGTAAACTCCCTGCATCTAGAACTCTTTTCTTTCAATTCTAGATCTAGCAAGATACGCAATGACGAGCAGAAAGTGAAGGGTAGTCTATTTTATGTTTAACCAGCAAAGAAGATATGTTAAATATAAAAGGCACAAGTGTAATGCGTTCTGTTAATGGCTTTTTTTGGTCCCTGAACAGCAGTTTGTTTATTTAGAGGTTATAGTTGAAAAGTAAACCTGGGAGGAAAGGAAAATCCTTTATAGCGGTTGTCCAGCTCACATAAACCTTTGAAATCACAGGTACGATGAAAGTAGCTGGCAGAAGGTTTATGTCCTGCCCTCGCATAGTTCTCACTCATGAACCATTTACACCATCTGGTTTTAACCCGAATCGTTGTCATGACAGATTAGGAGGAGGATGTACAACAGTCGCTCAAGGAAGGGGGCAGAACCATGGCTCACGTGTGCCAGGGCAAGTGTGCCTCACTCGGGTGAGGGCTGAGTGTTTATTCCGAACCTTCCATCTGTCATTGAATGCATTTTCAGAGTCCCTGCCTCTCCTGCTTTGCATGTGGGCACAGGGAGTTCCCACGGCCAGCCACCAGCTGTGCGGCAGATGCCCGCCTTCCTCAAACCTACCGTCCACCCTTCCCGCGTGCTCTGTCCTCCTGGGTCCGAGGCTTTTCCGGGAGCTCCTGAGGGCCGGGCTCCAAGAATAAACACAGCAGAAGGAAGTGCCAGGGAATTAGCGTCACCAAATCTGCTTCTCTCTCTCCAGACAGTCACCCTCTGCAGCTGCAGGTAGATATCCTGGCTCTCTCTCTCCTTTGATAGGGTAATTCTAAAAGCCAAGGTGTTTGTTTATACAAGTGCTACTCAAAATAGGCACTGCTGTCTGGTGCAAAACTTTATGGTACTGATCAGATCTCACCGTTCAGACCTTCTTCCTGCCAGCTGAAAGAAAGGCAGTAGCTTAAAGAAGCACAATTCTCCCTTAAAATCCCAAGTAAAATTGTTAAAATTCCATTTTCTTTTTTCTTTTTTTTTTTTTTTGGCCGCTCCATGGCATATGGAGTCCCTGGGGCAAGGATCAGATCCAAGCCACAGTTGCAGCTGTGACAACACGAGATCTTTAACCCACTGTGCCAGGCGAGGGATTGAACCTGTACCCCCATGCTCCAGAAACGCCACCAACCCCATTGCACCACAGCAAGAACTAAAATTCTGTTTTCAGCTGTGGTTAACTAGAAGATATTTTATTTTATTTATTTATTTATTTTTTTTGCCTTTTGTCATTTTATGGCCGCGGGTTTATGGCCGCACCCACGGCATGTGGAGGTTCCCAGGCTAGGGGTCTAATCGGAGCTGTGGCCACTGGCCTGCGCCGCAGCCACAGCAACGCAGGATCCGAGCCGCGTCTGCAACCTACACCACAGCTCACGGCAACGCCGGATCATTAACCCACTGAGCAAGGG
>PVHT021183584.1:6718107-6758803 GCA_004024745.2 Catagonus wagneri
TTTTTTTTGCCTTTTGTCATTTTATGGCCGCGGGTTTATGGCCGCACCCACGGCATGTGGAGGTTCCCAGGCTAGGGGTCTAATCGGAGCTGTGGCCACTGGCCTGCGCCGCAGCCACAGCAACGCAGGATCCGAGCCGCGTCTGCAACCTACACCACAGCTCACGGCAACGCCGGATCATTAACCCACTGAGCAAGGGCGGGGATCGAACCCACAACCTCATGGTTCCTAGTCGGATTCGTTAACCACTGCGCCACGACGGGAACTCCCTAGAAGATATTTTAAAGTTCTAATTTTAAACTGTCTTTTACTGTACATACATTCAACCCACTTATATGTAGAACTCTGAAACGCTGTAAAAATTGAGCGCTCTTGTGATTACAATAATTTTAAATTGGGACAGCAAGAAATGTGGTGCGTAACACATGGTACCGGTTACTTGCCTTTTATACAAACGGTTCTAAGTATTAGCTGTGGAGATGGACCCCTTGGCACTGAAGCTCCCTTTCGGCTCGCACATTTTGTTTATTTGGTGTTCACATGAGTCCATCAGGATGCAGTTCAAGCGTCACGTTGCCCCAGAAGCCACTGTACTGCTTCTCCACCAGGCTCTGTGCTGAACGTAGGTGTCAGTAAGCTCTGCACAATCTGTTTCTTAAGAGTCCAAAGCCAACTTTATGTCAAGATGAAATGTCCTTTCCAGTTTTCTTTTATAGTCCACCTGCTGAAATAATTTCTCAGTATTAATCACGTCAAATTAAAAGTGAAGCAGCATTTGGTTTCTAACTATGTACATGGATTGGGCTGACATTCATCTGTGAGGAACTGAGAAAGTGGTCGCTTTACTCCCGTGGTTTCTCATTCACTGGCAAAATGCTGCTTCCTCAAAAATAGGATCCTAAGTATTGGTTGAATGGGAGAATGTTCGGCATGACAAGTGACCCTTAAAAGTAGTTTTGTCATCTATGACAGAAAATAATGTTTTGTTAAGTGACAGAAAATAATGTTTTGGCTAGGAAATCATTGTTACCCTAAAAAAAATAAGGTAATTTATGAGAAAGTAATACTGGTTGCTTACATAAACCTGACCATGTGCCAAAGTAGATTCTCTCCCTTTTTTTTTTTTGTCTTTTGTGTTTTTAGGCCTGCACCTGAGGCACATGGAAGTTCCCAGGTTAGGGGTCCAGTTGGAGCTACAGCTGCTGGCCTACACCACAGGCACAGCAACACAGGATCTGAGCCACGTCTGCGACCTACACCACAGCTCACGGCAACGCCAGATCCTTAACCTGCTGAGCAAGGCTAGGGATCGAACCTGCATCCTCATTGTTGCTAGCTGGCTTCTTTAACCACTGAGCCATGACTGGAACTCCCATATTCTCTCTTAAGCAATAGTTTACTCATTTAGTCTTTGTGATAAACCTATGAAGTAGATGCTGTTATGCAGCCCACTCCACAGACGAGGGAAAGTTGAGTGCTTCACCCACAGTGATGCAGTTATAGCAGAGCCAGGGTTTTGTCTCAGACAGACTCTAAAACATGAATTCTTAGCACATTATACAGAGAGCCATTTTCTAAAAAATGATTAACATGTATTTACTGCTACTTAGTAATTAAGATAGCAATAATAAATAGGAATGTTATTTGAAAATGACTAGAAAATTCATGCCAGCATTTTCCATTCTTTGTGTTTTTCTCATCAGATAGCTTTTCTACACATCTGACGACTTTCTTCCCACATGTACAGTATTGGAATTATTAGGAGTTATATTAAACAATGGCCAGATTCTTCTAACGTCTATCAAAATTCTTTTTGTATGATTTTCTTTTTACTTTTAATGTAGTTGTTCTTTGTGTTTTCTAAGTAGCTTTATTGTGACATAATTCACATAGTCTAAAATTGACTCATTTATAGTTCGTAATTCAGGAGGCTTTATTATATTCACAGGGTTGTGCAACCATCACCACAATCTAATTTTAAAACATTTTCATGACCCCCCAAAGGAAAGCCCATGTCCATTAGTCGTCACTTCCACTCCCCACGACTCCTCGAGCCTACAAATCTCCTCGTCCACTTTCAGACTCTAGACTTGCTTTCTCTGGATACTTCATATCAATGGAATTATACAACATGTGGTCTTTTGTCCATGGTTTATTTCACTTAGCATGATTTTTTTTTTGTCTTTTTGCCTTATCTAGGGCTGTACCCGCGGCATATGGAGGTTCCCAGGCTAGGGGTCTAACAGGAGCTGTAGCTGCCAGCATACGCCACAGCCACAGCAACGCGGAATCCAAGACGTGTCTGCAACCTACGCCACGGCTCATGGTAACGTCGGATCCTTAACCCACTGAGCAAGGCCAGAGATCGAACCTGCAACCCCATGGTTCTTAGTCGGATTCGTTAACCTCTGAGCCACGAAGGGAACTCCACTTAGCGTGATTTTTAAAACTTTTATTTTTATTAGAGTATAGTTGATTTACAATGTTGTGTCAACTTCTGCTGTCCAGCATAGCTACCCAGTCAAACATACTGATATGTTTTTTTTCTCCATACTATTTTCTGTCATGTTCTACCCCAAGATACTGAACATAGTTTCCTGTGCTGTACAGTAGGACCTCATTCCTTATCCATTCTAAATGTCATAGTTTGCATCTGCTAACTCCAAACTCAGTCTATCCCGTTTCCTCCCCACCCAGCATATTGATTTGAAGCTTTATCCCTGTTGTAGTAGGTATTAGTACTTCACTGCTGCATGAATTTCTGTGATGGCTAGTGATTTGACATGTTTTATGTGCTTATTGAATATCTGTGTATCTAATTTGAAAAAATAAATGTCTATTGAAATCCTTCGCGTATTTTTAAATTAGGCTGTTTGCTTTTTTATTCTTGTCTTGTAACCATTCTTCACATATTCTGAAATAAGACTCTTATCAGATAGATGACTAAAAGTTTTTTCTCCCCTTCTGTGGGTTATTGTTTCATTATTTGACAGCATTGTTTGTGCCACAGACGTTTTTAGTTTTAGTGTAAAGAAACACTGATTTTTTTTTCTTTAGTTACTTTTGTTTTTCCTCTCTTATCTAAGAAACTATCGCCTAAGATCATAAATGTATATACCCCAATGTTTTATTCTAAGAGTTGTAGAGTTTTAACTCTTGTTTTTAAATCTACCATTGATTTTGGTTTAACGTTTGGCGTGAGATAGAGAAGATGTTTGTGGTAGACAGACTAATGGGCACCGTAGTATGCCTACCACTGACCCCTGAAACCTGCGAATGTGTTATTTTATAGGGCAGAGACTTCAGGGAACTGAAGTTTTAAATGGAAATAAGATTGCTAAACAGATGGCTTTATAATAGCGAGATTATATTGGATTGTCCAAGTGGGCCCAATGCAATCACAAGGGTCCTTAAAAATGGAAGAAAGACAGAGAAGAGGTGAGAGAGGAGATGTGAAATACAGAAAAATAGTTAGAGATGCAACATTACTGACTTTGAAGATGGAGCAAGGGGAACAAGAGCTAAGTGTTGCAGGCAGCCTCTTGCAGCTGGAAAAGCCAAGGAAACTTATCTTTTCCTAGAGTCTCTGGAAGGAAACACAGCTCTGCCAACACCTTGATTTTAGCACGATGAGTCCTATGTCTGACTTCTAATTTAAAGAACCGTAAGATAGGAGTTCCCGTCATGGCTCAGTGGTTAACGAATCCGACTAGGAACCATGAGGTTGCGGGTTCGATCCCTGGCCTTGCTCAGCGGGTTAAGGATCCGGCGTTGCCGTGAGCTGTGGTGTAGGTTGCAGATGCGGCTCGGATCCTGTGTCGCTGTGGCTGTGGCGAAGGCCGGCGGCGACAGCACCTGTTAGACCCCTAGCCTGGGAACCTCCATATGCCGCGGGTGCGGCCCTAGATAAGGCAAAAAAAAATAAATAAATAAAGAACCGTAAGATAATAAATTTCTGTTACAGTTTGTTATGGCAACTGTAGGGTATCAATACAGGGCCCAGCCTCATTCTTTGACATGCAGAGAACCATTTGTCACAGCGCATTTTGTGAAAAATTACTCTTCTCCCATTGAATTGTCTTGGTACCCTTGTCAGAAATCATTTGGCCATTAATATCATTGTTTCTGGGCTGTCAGTTTTATTTTATCAATCTGAATGTCTACCTTTATGCCAGTACTATGCTGTCTTTATTATTGTGGCTTTTGATAAGTTTTGTTTTCCTTTATCAAGATTCTCTTGGTTGTTCTGGATCATTAGTATTTCCAATATGAATTTTAGGATCATTTGTCTTTCCTGCAAAAAGCATCTTGCAGTTTGATAGGGATTCTTTAGCTAATTAAAGGAACTAATTAATTCTTTCATTAAAAATTAATCCATAGGTTGATTTGGGGAAGTATTGCAGTCTTAACAATACCAGTCTTCTGGTCCATGAGTATGAGATGTCATTCCATTTATTTAATCTTTAATTTCTTTTCCAACAGTGTTTTGCAGTTTTGGTATACAAACTTCTCACTTCTTTTGTTACATTTATTCCTAAGTATTTCTTGATGCTTAATGAATTAAGTTGTTTTCTTGATTTCTTTTTTCAGATTGTTCATTGTCAGTATACAGAAGTAAAATTAACTTTTGTATGTTGTATGTTAACTTTTATGTGTGTGTTGATTATGTATCTTTCAGCCTTGCAGAAAATTAATTATAAAAAATTAATTATATTAGTTTTTCACAGACTCCTTAGAATTTTCTTTATACAAGGTCAAGTCACCTGTAAGTAGAGAAAGATTTACTTTTTCTTTTTCGATATCTATGCCTTTTATTAGTTTACCTTGCCTACTTGCCGTGACTAGAGCCTCCACTATAATGCTAGCTAGAAATGTCAGGAATGAACAACCTCTCTTGTCGGGAGAAAGCATTCATGCAGTCTTTTGACATTAGATATTATGATATCTTAGATATATTAGATATTATATTATATTATGTCAAAAAACATCTACAAAAAATGTCTTTTGTAGATGTCTTTCGTCAGGTCAAGAACATTCCCTTCTATTTCTAGTTTTTTGAGTGTTTTTATCATGAAAAGCTATTGGCCCTTTTCAAATGCTTTTTCTTATCCCATGGGTTTTCCCCCCTTTATTTTCTTAATTTGACATATTACACTGGTTAATTTTTATATGTTAAACCTACCAACCTTACATTCCTGGGCTAAATCCCACTTGGCCATGGTATTTAATCCTATGTGTTTTCATTTGTTTGTTTGTTTTGGCTTTTTTAGGGCTGCACCCATGGCATATGAATGTTCCCAGGCTAGGGGTCCAATCAGAGCTACAGCTGCCAGCCCATACTACAGCCACAGCAATTTGGGATCCAAGCCTCATCTTCGACCTACACCACAACTCATGGCAACGCCAGATCCTTAGCCCACTGAGAGAGGCCAGGGATCAAACCCGCATCCTCATGGATACTACTTGGCTTCGTAAGCTGCTGAGCCACAACGGGAACCCCATTGCTACATGTTTTTTAATTCATTCTACAAGTATTTTCTTGAGAACATTTGAATCTATATTTATTAGGGCCATTGGAACACTTCTAATCCGGTCCCATGGTACTCCTCCAGCTTCTGCCAGTACATGCTAATTTTTGTAGCTGATCTGGTATAAAAATCGCTTTCTTCCCTTAGCAGGCCCAGCCTTTTCCTGGCTGGGTTATGCTCCAGTTATTGGCCTAACAGACAAGACAGGATGCGAGGCACTCATGAGAGATAAACCTGTTACCCTCAGCCTCACAACAGCGAAAGCACTACTCCCAGTAGAGGAGAGTGGATCGTGCCTGTGAACTCTGAGGCTACCAGGGATGTTTCAGGAGTCATCGGCTGACCCCATTCCACGTTTCAGGACTCCACGATTCCCAACAAGGTTCTTTATCAAATGAAACCACCCTTGACTAAGCGTGTGTCTCTGGAGCTCTTCAGTTGACTCTGTTAGATCTGTTTGTGGCTCATTTCAGTTGGAGATCATGGCCTCTGCAGATGGTCAGAGAGAACTTCTGGTTGTTACACCTTAGTCTTCAGTCAACAGCCCCCCAGCTTATCATTAGTCCTCTGCAAGGCACAGTGTTGGCAAGAGACAGGAGCCTTTATCTGAACCACCTGTTTATTTAAGCCTGAAGTCAATATGCCTCCTGTCTTGTCACAGTGACTCAAACCGAGGACTAAGTTCCTGAGCAGTCTGACCGTCCTAGAGTCCACTCTCTCATTGGTAAGTGCACTTTCCATCACTGAAATTATGGACCCAGACTGACCCTTTGCCAGGGATGCATTATAGAGAAGAGGGCAAATGAAATTGCATTAGAAAAACTTGTTTTTCTTGCCCCATGCTGAGATGGCAGAATGAAAGTTCTAAAATGCTAAGCCATGTTATCTTTTTCTCTTTGTTTTTCCCAGATTTTGTTTTTGTTTTCCTTCTTTAAAGCCAGTAGTTGTTATTGTGCTTTTTCTCATAAGAGGGAGATAAAAGGTCCAAATGTAGAAAAAGCCTGTTAGCTCCTGGTTCTGATCTATTTCTGTCTGCCTGGACTTTAGCATATTGGATAGGTGCCCTTGACCAGTCCTGGTTGGTCAGCATGGCTGGTGACCCTCTGGCCCCTATCGTGGGATCTCCCAAAATGTCTTTTGGGAAGGTCTCCCTCTCTGATGGTATCTTCCTGCTTCCTCAAGTGGCACTTTAATTTCTATGGTCCTGGCCAGCCTTGCATCCTTTACCAGTATTATTACGCAGAATCCTGATATATTTATGAAATACGGTTTAATCAGATATTTGTATATTATAATGAAATGATAATACAAACTCTCAATTATTTTCTAAATACTCTTCTTGTCCTCATTTTTGGAAGCAATTTCTCTGACATTTGTATTCTCTAAACTTTGTCCACAGCTTTCTCATGGGACACTTCACAGCCATAAATTGTTCCTCTAGGTGTACGGTAAACCGCGAGAGTATAAGCTTTTAGGGGACAAAGTTTATGGTTTACTTGCTTTGTTTTAGTTCCTTGTGATCGTTGCTAAGACACAGTCAGTGAGGGTGTAATGAATGAGTGCTGCCATCCCACCAGCTCCCTGTTTTAACCCTCTGCAGAACATTTATCATCATCTCGTATTTTCTTGATTATTTCGTTGGATGGCTCCGTCCCACTAATCCAATGTAGACATCATTTGAGTAGGTATCGTGTCTGTCTTTTTCGTTGCTGTCTCAGTACCTGGCATGTCCTAAGACTCAAACAGAACGTGTTAAGTGAATTAATGATTGAGGGAATGAATAAAACCTTAAATCTGTAGCTTCAAGAAGTGATAGCCTTCCTACACTGAACCAACTTTATATCATGTTGAATAACTTTGATAAATGAGATTCCTGAATTATCTGTGAGCTGGCATTCTTGTATTTACAGGTTCCTAAATAGTTATATGGGAAATTGTATGCAAATTCAAAGCTGTCAATTAATTCTTCCAGTATAAATATCGATATACCTGTAGGAAGGTATATCATTCTTCAAAATTAATTATTAAAAAATATGGACTTTTTTTTTTGCCATTTGGAGCAGCATGGATGGACCTAGAGATTATCATAGTAGGCAAAGTACATCAGAAAGAGAAAGATATTTACCATATGATATCACTTATATGTGGAATCTAAACTTTGACGCAAACGAACACATCTATAAAACAGAAACAGACTCATAGATATAGAGAACAGACTTGTGGTTGCTAAGGGATGGGGGGATTGGGGACAGGATGGATTGTGAGTTTGGGATTAGCAGATGCAAATTATTATATATAGGATGGATATATATATATATATATATACACATACATACATATATATATGTACACACACATATATATGGAATATAGGGGACTATACTCAATATCTTGTGAAAAAACCATAATGGAGAAAAATATGAAAAAGAATATGTGTGTATTTTATATATATATATATATATATGTGTGTGTGTGTGTCACTTTGCTGTGCAGCAGAAATTAGCACATTGTAAACCAACTATACTTCAATAAAACTAAAAATATACACCATGGCATTTTTAAAGGTTTTGTACTGATGCTGAAATTTAGGAGACTGGAGAACTCAATAATTATCTGCTAAAATGCCTCCTACTACTCAATAAATTCTAACAGGGTACTTACTAATATGCTGTATTATTATTCTTAAGGACAAGACATACTTCTAGTCAATCATTCTTCTCTGGTCTGGTTAGGAGGCTCTAGGCAGATAAAGGAACCATTTAATCATGCAAGAAAAGCTCCCGTTTATTGAAAGAGTTCTGCTAGACTTTTATCGTGACTCTCAAAATATAAAAAGTCACTTTCAATGGAGAAATACAGACATTGCACACAACTGACACAGCTTTAGAGATGACAAAGTGAAGAGATTTCTGGTCACTTGTTATAAAAGCTCAGGAAATACAGACGTTTCTACTTAAAAATTTCCCTTTATTGCTTGCTTATTTTCTTCAACTTGCTAAATTCATATTTAAATCATATTCGTATGTTCTCAGTTTAAACTGCAACCATATTTCTAACATCAGCCCATTTCCAAGCTAGAAAGATGACTCTGCGTCACTTTCAGTGTCTCCTTTTCTGTCCATGTTTGATCAAGTGTTCACACACTTAAATCCGTGAAGAGCAGAAATGCCTTAAAGGGCATATTTCACAGCTACTAGCCACCGGCAGGTGGAAGTGTTGGGGCTTCAGACTCTAATCTCAGGTGGGTCTGGACTGGAATCCTGGCTCAGAAAGCACTAGCTGTGTGCCTTCAACAATATACTCCAACTCAACTCTGGTCTAGAAATGGGGGTAACAATAGCACCAGTTTTTTGTAGTGGTGCACCCGTGGTATATGGAGGTTCCCAGACTAGGGCTCGAATTGGAGCTACAGCTGCCAGCCTACACCACAGTCACAGCAACACAGGATCCGAGCCATGTCTGACCTACACCACAGCCCACCACTATGCCAGATCTCTGACCCACTGAGCAAGGCCGGGGATCAAACCCATGTCTTCATGGATACTAGTCGGATTCGTTTCTGCTGCGCTATGACGGAAACTCCAATAGCACCAATTTTAAAGGGCTCTAGTGGGGATGAAATGAGATCATGAGAGAGACACCCACAACCCATGTCACGCAGAGTGCTAAGCGTTTTCAATGTATTTCCCACTTTATCCTCACAACAGCCCTAGAAGTTCAGTAGTGCTATTATCCCCATTACCTGAAGCAGAAACTGAGGCACAGATGGTTGACTTAGGCATAGGATCATCGTAATATGTATTATCATTTTTGTTGGTATATATGGAGGACTTTTATGTATTACTTGACTAAAAATATACTGAGTCAGTCAACATTGCGTTGACCCTGGAAGGAGACTGAAAACTGTGATTTTCTTCCTTCCTTCCTTCCTCTCTTTCTTTCTCTCTTTCCCTTCCTGCCTTCCTTCCTCCCTTTCTTTCTTTCTTTCTTCTTTTTTTCTTTCTTTTACCACACCCCTGGCATGCAGCAGTTCCCAGGCCAGGGATCAAACCTGCCATCTCAGTGACCCAAGCCACAGCAATGACAATGCCAGGTTCTTAACCCATGGCACCGCCAGCGGACTCCTCTATCTGATTTCCTAAATTAATTCTCACATCATCCCTTGGCATGACTGCAGAAACCCCCATTTTGAAAATGAGCAAATGGAGGTTTAAAGAGGTTAAGTTATATGTCTGAGATATGAGAGATAGAAAGCAAAAAAGACAAGATGCAAATCCAGCAGCCTGACTGCAAAAGCAGAGAGTTTCCGTTGTGGCTCAGTGGTAATGAATCCAGCTAGTATCCCTGAGGATACGGGTTTGATCCCTGGCCTCACTCAATGGGTTAAGGATCCAGCATTGCCATGAGTTGTGGTGTAGGCTGCAAACTCAGCTCACACCCCACATTGCTGTTGGTGGCTGTGGCGAAGGCTAGCAGCTGCAGCTCTGAGTCAACCGCAAGCCTGGAAACTTCCATATACCGCGGATGGAGCCCTAAAAAAAGAAAAGAAAAAAGGCCCCACAAAGACCGCAAAAGTAACCTGTTCCATTCTCTGCATTAACTCTAGCCTATTACCTAATATCCAGGTTGTTAAATAAGCAAAGGGAAATGTATTTGACAAAGATGTAGGCTGTGGACTAGGAAGGCAAAGAACACCCAAAGCAGCTTCACCTCAATTTAACACGTGCACATAAATCTTCTAATGATACTATGTCCAATACATGGGGCATAAGAAGTAATATGATATTTAACTGACTCTGAGGCCACCATTTATAATAGGGATTTTTATTTTATTTTCAATTAAGGAAAAGAGTGCCAGCCAAGGGTCGCGGGAGCCCCTGCATCAAGTTATAAACTTGGTCCCAGAGTAAACAAGAAAAAAGCGCGAAGGGCAGAAAAGGGCAAGGGAGGTGTCGTGTCTCAATCTCACTGCTGGGCGAGGGAGGAAAACAGACTCACTTGAAAATGTAAAGCTGGTATTCCGTCCTCTTTGTGGCCTGAATATATATTGCAGGTTTAATCTAAAGTGGTTTCAGATTAGCAGTTTCTGATGGAAGCCAATTCAAATAGTTTCTGCAAAAACACACTGCAGGGGTTCCCGTCGTGGCTCACCGCTAACAAAACCGACTAGTATTCATGAGGATGTGGGTTCCATCCCTGGTGTCGCTCAGTGGGTTAAGGATCTGGCGTTGCCGTGAGCTATGGTGTAGGTTGCAGACGTGGCTCAGATCCTGTGTTGCTGTGGCTGTGGCTTTGGCTGGCAGCTCCAGCTCCAGTTCGACCCCTAGCCTGGGAACCCCCATATGCCTAAGGTGCAGCCCTAAAAAGACAAAAAAATAAAAAAGAAAGATCACACTGCAATTCAAGCTTGGATGATCTGAGTTGCCATTGACTGTAAAATGCATTCTGACTTCCCGGTTGTTGAGATGTGGGGGGAAAGAGACTCAGATGAAAGAGGATGTTCCATGTACTTCCTGCCTGAAAAGAGCCTAGAAACATCTGGTCTCATTATGAGTAACAAGATAAAACACGAGCGATAGCACAGGTTATTATATCAAAGTGTGAAACGGGTGTTGCCGATATGTAGGAAAATGAGAATTCAAAATTGACAAGCTTCTGGCAAGAACAGTGAGGCAGGAAGTGTTCACGGCAAGATGGAGCTCAGCCTGGGTCTTGATGTCTGGGTTGGATTAGGCTAGTGAGGAGGGGGGGGCATATGAAATAAGGTGTGGAATGAGATTAAACTAAAGCATTTTTATTTTTTTAACCCCCTCTTTTTTTGTTTGGTTGTGCCTGCGGGAAGTTGGAGGGCCAGGGGTCAAAGCCATGCTGCTGCAGTGACAACACCAGAACCTTAACCTGCTGTGCTGCAAGGGAACTCCTAAACTACAATTTATATGTGGTACATTGTATTTTAAAAGCAAAAATACACTTATTCTAAAGGCAGTTTGTTATGGCAGCAATAAAAAATGAACACATTCTCTCTTTCTGCTTTCTTCTTCTCTCAGGGGTGTTGATACTGAAAGCATTTCTCAATCGACTTCCTGCGTCCAGTCTTTGCCTCGGAGTCTGTTCCTGTGGATGTGACCTATGACACTAACACATATTTGACTCTCATATATTTTTTCTACTTGAAATATAGCTCTCATGTTCACCTAATCACTGGTGGCTTGGCTGATAAAAATCAGCTTGAAGACATGAGAATGGGCAGTTTTACTTGCCAGCGTGTAGCTTGGATAGACCAGGTCAGCCTTGAAGTGACCATGACCGAGGATGGACCGGGCAGGAGGTTGCTGGTGTGTGGTGGGTCAGGGAAATCAAAGACCCAGCGCGGCCGTCAGGGAGACTCAGGCCAGCACTAGGGGCCGCTCGGCCAGGGGGCAGGCTGGGGAGAACATCTACGGCAGGTTTTAGGAACCAAGGCAGAAGATGGTGGGGCAGCGGATTAAGAACCAAGGGGCCCAGGTAGTCAATTTCCTGCGTGAAGATGCTGAGGCTGGCACTGAAGAGGCAGTTCATCAGCACGAGCTCCCTGTTTCTGCCCCCAAGTGGCTATCTGAGAACCGCCTCTGTGGCATGGGACTCTTGCTCAGGGTATAATTTCCTCTAGCAGCAGGAAAAAGTACTTTTCTTTCCGGGTGAGCACTTTGAAGCAAAATAAAGCTATTATTGAAAGCAAAAGGGAAAACTGTCAAACAGATTATCTCCTCTCTAATTTAAAAACAAAACCAGGAGAACAAGAGCGAGATGGATGTCTGAAGGTAACCACGGGGCAAACAAAGTGCTCGGTGTTCCTGCCCATCAAGGCAAGACGTGGTGTGCAATGGAAGAGGGGATAAAAGCCACCATTAGTGTCACCGAGCCTGCACCGGGGGCCTGTGAGACACAGGAAATGCATTAGCTGCAAAATATGCTCATCGGTGCACTTTTCTTAAGATGTCAGGAGGCTTTTTCACCTTTGCCAAGTGTTGAGGCTCACAGCCCTCTGAGGCATCGTGAACAGAATCACCAGATACCAGATGGCCGCTAGTGAAGACCTAATTACCTTCATCTGGCTTGTGAATCTCTCTCTGGGCCTTGAATTAGCCCAGCCCCTGGGAGAAGGAGAGTGGCTGCGACATTGGCTCAGAGAGATCCAAAGAAAGATGAATGCCAGGCTTGCTGCTCCATGCTTTCTATTTGCAGCATGGCTCACTCGCTGTAGTGTGTTCATACCTGTGGCGTCTGTGGCCGTGATCCGATCGACTGAAAACACCAGTTTTATGACTGTATTGTCTTTTTTTTTTTTTTTTAGGGAGGTTCCCAGGCTAGGGGTGGAATCGGAGCTGCAGCTGCCATCCTACACCACAGCCACAGCAACGACAGGTCTGAGCCGCATCTGCGACCTACACCTAATATCATTAAAAGATGCACACAGTCCCACTAGAATAGGAAAGCCTTAGCAAAATGTTAGAATTATGGTGTACTATAAAAGTTCAATTTAGGGCGTTGCCGTTGTGGCACAGAGGAAACTAATCCGACCAGTATCCAAGAGGATTTGGGTTCAATCCCTGCCCTCGCTCAGTGGGTCGGGAATCTGGCATTGCCATGAGCTGTGGTGTAGGCCGGCAGCTGTAGCTCCGATTTGACCCCTAGTTTGGGAACTTATATATGCCGCGGGTGTAGCCCTAGAAAGCAGGAAAAAAAAATTCAATTTAGTTGTTAATATGTGTATTAGTTAGTTTGGGGGAGCATAACAAAATACCCTAGACTGGGTGGCTTAAACACAGAAATTTATCTTCTCACAGTCCGGAGGCTGGAAAGTCCAAGATCGAGTTTCTGGCAGGGCTGGTTTCTGGTGTAGCTGCTCTTCCTGGTTTATAGATAGCTGCCTGCTAGTATCCTTACCTCGGGGAGAGGGGGACGCTGAGACGGAGAGAGATGGGCAGACAGACACAGACAGAGAGAGAGGGAGAGAGCTCTATGTTGTGTCTTGTTATAACGGCACTACTGAATTAGTGTCCCAGCCTTATGACCTCATTTAATCTTAATTTCTTCTTTTGAGACCTCATCTTCAGTAGCCACACTAAGGGTTAGGACTTCAGTGTATGAACTGGGGGGAGCACAAATATTCATTCCATAACAGTGCTCATCAGGTTGATATGGAAATATTGATTTATTGATAATTAAAAAAGAACGCAGAATTCTGAATATCTTATAATGCACAGAATTTCAATTAATAGCTGTGACTACTTAACTGTTGTTACAGAGGCCCCCCCCAAAATTGCTACATATTTTATTGTGCTTTTCAATTCACAGAATTCTTCCTTACATATTAATGACCACAACTATCCAATAAGTGTTCTTAATTTTATTTCATTGACCAAATAATTTAAGATACTAAAGAATGACATGAATGGAGTTCCTTAAGGATCTGGCATTGTCACTGCTGTGGCTCAGGCAGCTGCTGTGATGCAGGTTTGATCTCTGGCCTTGGAACTCACACCTGCCAAAAAAGAAAAAAAAAGAAATTATGTGAAGAAAAATGAGCCCTAAACAACAGTCAACATTATGTTATATAACTTGACAGTCATGGTAAAAGTTACAGCAAAATGGTACATCTTTATATTTTACAGAACAAATATCATCATGCTTATTATCATTATTCCCTTCCTTCTGTTGATGTTAGGTATAATTTGCTTCTTTTTTCCCTCTTGATTCTTACAGTGGATTAGTGACTTCAGATGTTTCTTCTATTCCAATATAGGTATTATACTCTCAATTTCCTTTAGGTAATGCTTTACCTTCTTTTCACAAACTGTGGCGTATTGCATTTTCATTAATTTAATATATTTATGTCTTCTGATTTCTTTTTTGACTCATGAATTATTTAGAAGGATATTGTTTGATTTCCAAATATTTGGGATTTTTCAGATATCCTTCTATACTTGTTTATTTCTGTCTTGCTTAAAAAATACTTTATGTGATTTTTTAAAAAAATTGGTTATAGTTGATTTACAATGTTCTGTCAATTTATGCTGTACAGCAAACTGACCCAGTTACATGTATATATACATTCTTTCTTTTCATGTTAACCTCCATCATGTTCCATCACAGGTGATCAGATATAGTTGCCTGGGCTATATAGCGCAATCTCATTGCTAATCGACTCCAAATGCAATAGTTTGCATCTACTAACCCCAACTCCCAGTCCCTCCCACTCCCTCCCCCTCCGTCTTAGCAACCACAAGTCTGTTCTCCATGTGCATGAGTTTGTTTCTTTTCTGAAGATAGGTTCATTTGTGACATATATTAGATTCCAGATATAACTGATATCATATGGTATTTGTCTTTCTCCTTCTGACTTACTGCACTTAGTATGAGAGTCTCTAGTTCCATCCATGTTGCTGAAAATGGCATTATTTTGTTCTTTTTTATGGCTGAGTAGTATTCCACTGTGTATATGTACTCTTAATCCATTCATCTGTCAGTGGGCATTTAGGTTGTTTCCATACTTTGTGTGATTTTTATCTTCCTCAAGTTACTGATACTTCTTTGAATGTCCAGAACAGAGTCTCTCGGTGAATATTCTATATTAACTAGAAAAAAAAGGGAGTTGGGTGGAGTATTCCATAAAGTGAATTAGGCTAACTAAAGTTTGTTGATCATATTGTTCTGGGCTTTTTTTTCCTAACTAGTTTCCTTTTGACTTATTCTCTCAATTATGGAGAGTGGTGTTGAAATCTCCAGGTAAGATTGTGGATTTGTTTACTTCTTTGATTTCCTACAGTTTTTGTTTCAGGTATGAAATACCCTACTTTTTACCTAATAATATTCCTTATTTTAAAATCAGTTTTGTCTGATATTAATATACACACTGCAGCTTTTTTATGTTGAGTAGTTTCCTGGTATATATTTCCCTCACATTTTCTTTGAATTTACTTATGTCTTAAACTCACATTTAAAGTGAGTTGCTTGGGGGAAAAAGTATATATTTAAATATTGATTTTTATCCAACGTGGAAAATCTGTCATATTGCAAATCTCCTATCTGTGTCATATATCAAATCTCTTTGTTGGGATGTTTAAATCATGTCTGTTAGAGTAATTTTGATATGGTTGGTTTTAAATATACATCCAGTTATTTGTCTTCATGTTGTTTTTGTTGCTGTTCTTTTTTCCTCTGTTTCTGCCATCTCACAATTTAGCTGAATATTTGTATGATCCTTTCACCTCCACTCTTGCCCCATTAAATGTGCACCTTTGTTTTTAGTGATTGTTCTAAGAGTTAAAATGCACGGTTTTAACTTATCAAAGTTGACTTTCGAAAAATATTTTGCTACTTCGTACTATTTCACAATCTTCTTCCATTCACCCTTCTCAAGCTTTGTACTACTGTTGTCAAATATTTTACTTCTTATACAAGCATTCATAAATCCTACAAAACAAGGTTATTATTTTTTTTTAATCTTATCTTTCAAAGAAATTTTTATTTTATTTTATTTTATCTTATTTATTTATTTTTTTGCCTTTTGTTGTTTTAGGGCTACACCTGTGGCATGTGGAGGTTCCCAGGCTAGGGATCTAATCGGAGCTACAGCTGCTGGCCTACGCCACAGCCACAGCAGTGTGGGATCCAAGCCGCGTCTGCAACCTACACCACAGCTCACAGCAATGCAGGATCTTTAACCCACTGAGCGAGGCCAGGGATCGAACCCGCAACCTCATGGTTCCTAGTCGGATTCGTTTCCACTGAGCCACGACAAGAACTCCTCAAAGAAATTTTTAAAATAAGAAATATAAGATTAAAATATCTTTCACATGGAACAAATAATATAGGCTTAGCCAACCAGTACATCTCATTACTCTGGCTACAGTGATTGATCCAGGGGTGGACATAGGACTTAATTCAGTTGAACTGGAGTGAGTCTACAAATTTTTACTTAGAACTGTGGGATAATATGGGCACATTACTCGTACCCAAATGATACAGTGTTCAGATGTGAGGTCTGGGACTGTACCAGTTATTTTTAGTAACACCTGCAGAAAGAAAGGAAGAGTTAAGAGAATTAGAAAGACACAGAGGCAAATCCCCAGTGACATCATAATCGGAAGAATCAATCCATCTCTAATAATGGCTCTGTATCTGCACATCTGAGTTACATAAGCAAATATATTCTTATTTATTGTTTAGGTAGGTGGGTTGATTTTTTTGTTTATTTATTTGCAGTATGCTAATTCAGAAACATACTGACTACTGCACTTAATGGTGCTTTATTATAAATGTATATTTGTTTTCTCTAATTTTTCAATCAACTTTAATAATTTTGAACTATTTTATAATAATTTTAAAATATTTTAATATTTTTGCTCAAAAGTGAAAAGATATTTCTAAGTCCACATCAATTTTTTTGTTATAATTTAACAGTATATAATAATTTCAGAAAAAATTCTAACAGTCTGAACAGACTTTTAATATCACAAATGCTTACTTATCTGTTCCATCAAATAAACATAATCTTGGCACTAAAATTTCGGTTTTACACAGTTTAATGTTAAACCACTGTGAAGAGCAGCTGAAGGAAATAACAGAATGTTCTTGCGCACAGATTTCTTAAAAGTACAAAGTTGGAAGATAATCTCTTGAAAGAAAGAAAGAAAGAGAGAAAAAAAAGAAAGAAAAAGCCCAAACTCAAAAACTGATGTAAAAATTCATCAGGTAAAGTAGGATGAAAGGAAGCTTAATGGTATTTGGTTCTCTGCAGATTTGGTTGAGCCCTTTCTACCTGTCCCAAGTAGATTTAACATTTTAGATCTTCTGAGGCTTTGAGTTCTGTGTCCTTGAAGAGTCCTTGAAGTCCCATATAAGCTTTAACAGCCTGGGCACATATTCCAACCACCAGAGGGATGGAATAGCTTCAGTAGTCCCTCTCATCACCTCACTTAGGCGAGAAGAAAATCCTCAGGAGATACGGATCATGTGGTCAAATGATAGCAACGTGCAGGGAAAGAAAAGTATCTTTGGCTGGTGCTTCTGCAATGAGAAGTGGACACCAGGGTCTACTCTCCCCAAAGAAGCTGGGGTACTGCTGTGGACTCCATCCAGATAAAATGGCAAAACTGGCGACCGCAGTATCTGTAGAAATAGAACAGGGATCCAAAGTAATTCTTGGCTCCTCAGTTGGCCAGGATACTGAAGGAGCAAACAGCATGATTCCTGTCATTGTGTTTTGTTATTTTAAGCTGGCCATAAAATTAAAATCTTTCTAGAAATATGTATCTCAAAGGTAAAATGCTGTTTCTCTGGTAGGACGATTTGGGAGAGGGAGTTACTCAGAGATAATATTTGTCATCCTGCTGTGTGACTCTTTGAAATGTTGTAGAAGGAAAAAGCCTGAGATTGCAAGCCTGCAAACTGTGTTCTGCTGCTTAAAGAGATCAGGCCCCTTAAGGCCCATACAAATAATAAAGAGCAGCCTTCCCTAGGGAAAAGATGGCTTCTCAAATTCAATTTAAAGGAGGGGATCGCAGGTAAAGTCAGTAAATTCATGAAAAATGCTTTTATTGGAAATATCACACTGAGTGAGAAAACAAAGCAGCGTATTTATTTTAGGTCTTTGTCCTCCAGGTTTCTAGTAAGCCATGTGGTTGATTCTTCTCATCTAGAGAATCTGGCACGAAGAACCTGATTTCTGAGTGCCTTGCTTTTGCTAAATTGGATTACTTGAGGCCAGCAGAAGACGACAGAGTTCGTCCTTAGACTAAAAGCCTGTGGACAAAAGCCCTGAGTTTTGCGTCAATTGTAGCTAAGCAACGTGGAAGAGATAGGCAGCAGGAGGAAAGGAAAATGCATTATTGTTCTTTAACAACCAGCCCATTTCCTTAACACTCAAAAGAATGGGAAGAGAAGAGCAATCACACTTTCCTATATGCGGCGTTTAGTCAATGTAATTCTCTAGCATAATATCTAAATACTCAGTGGGTTCTGACAATTCCATCCATCACAGTGCACCCTTGCCACATCACTGCCTCAGAAGAATGGATGCAACTAGCCAAGTAGAAGGGCCCGGGAAAAAATATGTAATGTGAAGTCACTTAGCCCCTTTGATATAGCTTTCCGATGTGTATCATTTTCCCCTATCCTTTATTGTGTGGGTTATGTACCAGCCAACGTGATTACACACTTTGCACACATTTATACAAAATTCATTTCTCTAAAATAGAAAAAAAAATCCCAATTTAGAAAAGGCTATATAGCTATATTAAAAATTGATTTAGATTCTGTTACGACCTAGGCACGGTTAGTTAGGAATTAAAGTTAAAAAAGAAGTATCACGTTTTCCCATTTGTCTTTTTCTTTATTGCTATTGAGGAGCACCGTCTAAAATCTGTAGGCAGGTAGAACACAAAAGCAAGATTCAGTTATATCTCTTCTCCAGTCGTTTTTCTTTTATTCAATTGTTCTGAAAAATGTAGACTACACGTATATGCACATTAAAGCAAGGCGTTTATAGATGCATTGCCAAAAAAGGTATTAATAATATGGATATAGTTGTCTATATATCTATAACTTAAAATTTAAAAAAATAAACAGGAGTTCCCATCGTGGCACAGCAGAAAGAATCCAACGAAGAACCATGAGGTTGCGGGTTCCATCCCTGGCCTCGCTCAGTGGCTTAAGGATCTGGTGTTGCTATGACTGTGGTGTAGGTCGCAGACGCAGCTCAGATACTGCGTTTCTGTGGCTGTGGTGTAGGCTGGCAAGCTATAGCTCTGATTAGACCCCTAGCCTGGGAGCCTCCATATGCCACGGGTGCAGCCCTAAAAAGACAAATGACAAAAAATAAATAAAATAAAATAGAAATAAAAAATAAACAGAAAGCTACCTTTCTCTTCCTTTCTTTTCCTGTATTTATTTTTAAATAAGTTACACTGATTATATCAATTTTTAATATGATTGGGTGTTGACTTAGCGAAAAGCCTAGTTTTTGATTCAGCTGTCTTATTGCAGACTATTACATAAATGTATGGAATCTCAAAAAAACACATTTTTATTTACATATCCTTAAGGAAGACAGCTTGAGTGGTATAACAGAAATAATACCAGTTAGAAAGTAAGAAGAGAGCTCTGGTCTCAGATTCTCATAAAGCTCAGGAAACTCGTTAATATCGAAGTTTCAAAATTAATTTCTGTATTCTATTGCACATTTCAATGTGGATTTGTATTTTAATAATATGAAAATGTACACTATCAAGAATCTTTCAGGGTGTTATTTCACTAGTGCCGGAAGTATTTATGCAGGCCAAGGTCAGTCCTAGGCACTGGAGATGCACCGATGAACAAGATAAAGACCTTGACCTCTAGCAGTATAGCAGAATTCTGCCCTTGTACACCTGCGCCGATTAAGCCTTGGAGTCAGAGTTTAGGGTGAAGGAGAAAGAACAGCTTTATTGCTTTGCCAGGCCAAGGGGGCCATAGCAAGCTAACGCCCTCAAGACTGTGCCCTCCCTTGAGAGGGGATAGCAAGGTGTTTTATAGGTTTAGCCTAAAAAGACAGAGCTGTTGGTAAGGATTAGGGTGCCTGCATTCTTCTCCTTCCATCGATTATTTCAAAGTCATCAAGGCTGGAGTCAGGTGGTCCAGTGACGGTTTCTGGTGGTCTTTGGGGTTATCGCACCTTGACCTTCTCTCTGCAGGGAAGATGGCTCACGAAAAGAAGGGGGTGTTAGGGAGTATTTCAAAAGGAAAGGAAAACACCAGGCACAACATAATTCTAACCTGAAAGTAACCATTAGTAAGAGAAAGCAATTAAGCAAGGCAGGGATCGTTTGTGAAAAGCTGGTCAGAGTAAGTTAGTGGGCCAAGTCAGGGCATCACATAAAGAAGACTGCTTTAACTGGTTTTTAGCTATAACATATGCCCTATTCATCAACTCTGCAGTCAACTTTTGAGACCGAGGGGAGGCCTGGCAGGCGAAAGAAAAAGGCTTTTACCTCCAAACACAAGGAATTGGGCTTGTACCTGGTTTCAGGAGCTGACATACTAGCGAGGGAGGCAAAATCAAGAAGAAAACAAGTGATAGATAATAGTGATAAAGGAAATAAAGCAAAGGAAGAAGAGAGAGAGAGAGAGAGCCATGCATGGTGCACAGTTAGGGGAGAGGGCATTTGAAGGAGAAGGACTGAGGTAATGTCGGGTCAGAACTCAAGGGGAAAAAACCTGGAAGTCATTTCTATCCTGGAACAGCACAGTAATTTAACAGGATCCAGAAGGGGCTCTGAACTACATAAATTAATGCCACTGAACTCGATCTAAGTGTATCCTCCACTCGGCTTGCTCATAGACGAGCATCTTCTCCAGTGTCACCTGAGCTGTGGGACAGAGAGGAAGTCCTAATGCAGGGAGGCAAGTCCTAAACCTCTTATTTTTCAAACATCTGCCTTATACAAATGTTTCAGAAACATACGGCCTCTCCTAGCACCTCGAAAGGGGCTTGTATGGTGCAGGTCCCTGATGCTTAAGTCTCCTTAGCTTTGTGGTGAAACCCCTTTCAGTCACAGTTTATAATTTTCATTTTTTTTAAAGTGATGAGTAAATCACTACTTAAGTACCTGGTTATTGCAAGGGTTTTGTTTGTTTGTTTTTCTTCTCTAGGGCTGCACCTGTGGCATATGGAAATTCCTGGGCTAGGGGTCAAATCAGAGCTGTGGCTGCAGCCTACACTGCAGCTTATGGCCACACTCCATCCTTAACCCACTGAGCGAGGCCAGGGATCAAACACGCATCCTCGTGGACACTATTCGGTCCTTAACCTGCTGAGCCTCAATGGGAACTCTAATACAAGGGTTTTCAGTCCTCATGAAGGAAATTCTGACCAAAGACTTCCCAAAACCTAAGGAGGAGCCAGTATACAAAAAGATAAGTCCCGTTTTGGGTGTGCTAAGTTCCATGTGTCTTATTAGATAACCAAATGGAGATGCCACCACTCTGGAGCTCATGAGAGACGTGTGTTTGGGAGTCATCAGCTTATAGACAGTCTTCAAAACCCAGCGATGGGGTGGACCACTTTAGGGTTTGAGTATCGTGGGAGAAGGATAGGGGACCCATGACTGAACTTCAGCAGTCTACCATTTAGTTATTATTTGCTTAAGATAGAAGCAACTGTTTCATTTTTGCCTACTGATACAAACACAAAAAAGAGAAAATAAATGATTCAGAGAGATAGATCATGGTTATAGGATAAATGAGCCTGAACTAGGTGACAGCAGGTGGAACGCATGGGGAAAGTGGAGGAGCTGGCCTTGGCCCAGGGTGGGGCAGTTTAGCCATGAGAACAGGTAGGCAAGCAGGGTGTGCAAGTCCAGCGTGGGGTGCAGTGCAGTGAAGGGAAGGGAAATACTGAAATAGAAAACCCAGACTGCTGCTGCTGTTGCACTTCCTTCTGGGTCTCAGGCATGTTGTTCCATCTAACTGTTAAGATTCTTATATCTATTGATCTAACAATATCTATCTACCTGTGTTTTCCATAATTGGAAGTAATTCTTTGAAGGCAAGAGTTATCCTTATAATTCCTTCCTACATGCAGTAGCCTTCAGTGTGCTTTGCACATTGTAAGTACCCAATGAAGTTTGCTTAAACGCAGGAACCGGGTAGTTTATCATTATTAGTTTATAACAACCCATTAGTTCATTATTAATTAATAAAAGTAAGCACTGTTCGGTTACCACTGACGTTAAACTCTGTGAGGACAGGAACTTTGTTTTGTGAACTGCTCTATTCCCAACATGAAGAGTCCAATTAATTAAATATTAGTGTCTGCTAATATTATGATTGCGTCTAAAGCCTGGGTATGTGGACTTTGAGCATTACTGTATATCAGGTCCCTTTGAAGTGTCCGAGGAAAAAATGATTCCTATGACAAGTGATAAGACAAGAGGATTTTTAAAGTACTGACCTCAAACAAATAGACTGCCAATTATTTATCCAGCAAAAATTGGGTTTATTTGGGATCAGCAGAGTTAGGGCTCAGAGTCTGCAATTACAGTGAGCAACACACAAGTCCTGTGCAACGAGGAAAGGAGTCAAGAAAGTTGGAAGGGCTCTAGCAAACAAAGAGTCCACTGGAGAATTGAGAGTTCAGAGCATAGCGGATTTTCATTGGCTAACTTATGACAACCTGTCATTGGCTGAGGTCTTACCAGGTGAGATGAGAAAGTCTTTCTCTTTCCTGCTGGGCTCTGCTATGGTCCTGTATATTGAGAGCCACCCCCCCCCCCCGACCTTGGCATCCTGACTATTTTGATTAAGGTTTCTACTTACTAATTTTTACAAAGGGAAAGGGAACCGCGAAATTAGAAACATAGACTCAGTTACAACTCCTATAGGAACTGCTGATGTGTCTAAAAGAAATACTTATTTCTAGGAAATGGAGTGATATGGCAGCTCAGAGCTGTCAGTAGGGAGGGGGCTGGGCTCCTGTGTAGCTCAGAAGGCACCAGAAATGTTGGCTTCCTGTGGGGCAGGGGGTATGAGAGCTGCAGCCTCAGAAGGGCATGAGCTAAGTGGCTCCTAACCCGAGGGCTGATGGTCGGTCCCCTCAGGATTCTTACAAATGACCTTGGGGGGTGAACTCTACTGGTCAGAGTTGGACGGCACCTGCTCAGCAGTGGGGGTGCTGGGCTCCCCGGGAGTGGGGTCTGGCTGAGTGAACACACGGGGACTTAGACCAGCCGGGGCGGAGCAGAAGCAGGCGGGACTCCACGGTTCAGAGGGATGCACCTGTCTCGGCAGAGGCCAGCCAGAGGACAGCCAGGACCCAGGGCCCGGTGCCGGGGACCAGCCAGCACCTCCCTCCATCCCCTTCTGTCAGCCCCGGGCTGGGGGCGGAGCAGGGAGGGCGGGGAGGGACAGCGCCGTGGATGGACGTTTACCAGTGGCAATGACCGCAACTGTAATAACTGAGGGGCTGCCGGGCTTCCATCTGCCCACGTCCCTGGCCCGGCCCGGGGAAGTGGAGGCTGGGGAGTCGCAGATCACAAGAGAAACTAAAAGCCGTCATTGTCTTTGTTCTCATGGACCCAGTGTGTTAAGGCGGCGAGCTGTCAACCTGGAGGTCCGGGGGCCTGAGCAGAGCAGCCTCACACGGAAACAAAGTGGTGGCCGGCGGCTCAGAGATCAAAGGGCCCCACTGTCCTCAGCCATGATAGCAGCTGAGACTGCAGGGCCTGCCTGGGCCGGGCTGCGGGGAGAACCCTGGAAGGGCGGGATCGCAGTATGAGTCTGGAGGGAACACTGACCCACCTGGGAGAGTGGTAGTCGGGCTTCCAACCCGCTGTCAGGTGACTGGACGATGTAAGTGTGTCCTCCGCTGCTCTGAACCCTGGGGCTCTAGCCCGTCTGAATTGCCTCTGCTGAGTATTCTGAAGTCCCTGAAAAGGCAGTACAGTTAAACATGCACTTGGAGTTCCCATCTTGGCTCAGTGGTGACGAACCTGACTAGCATCCATGAGGACATGGGTTTGATCCCTGTCCTGGCTCAGTGGGTTGAGGACCAGCGGTTGCCATGAGCTGTGGCGTAGGTCGCAGATGCGGCTTGGATCCCTCTTTGCGGTGGCTGTGGTGTAGGCCGGCAGCTGTAGCTTGTTTCAACCCCTAGCCTGCGAACCTCCATATGCCGCGGATGCAGCCCTACACAAACAAACAAACAAACAAAAATTGACACTGAAACGTGGTCTACTGTACTGTTTGCAGTGCGAGTTCCACTGGAAGAACGGAAGGGGAAAGGCCAAAAAAGAAAAGTCCTGATGCTCAGAGGGTCACAATGAAAGTTTTCAAGGAGGCAGTGATGCAGGGGCCCCAGGGCTGCTGTCGGGGAGCCCTCGCTGCTCCCTCAGCATCTCATTCTTGTCTGGATTGAGGGACGTAGACCTGAAAGATGTAGGAGGCTGTTTAAGGGGAAGGGTTCCCCAGCGTTTTTCAAAGGCTCTAACACTTGATTATTTCCTCACGAAACCCCCATATTCAGAATTGTATTAAACTCCAGACGTGTGAGTCTATAAAATACCCTTGGTACGTATTCTTGAAAGTTAAAGTTTAAGCATCTTTGGCCTTCAGTCCAGAGCATCTCATGTGCAGGTTATCCACCATCAGCAGCTTTGTTGTCTCCTCAGAGAGCCCAAGGTTAACGCTACGTTAACGACCATGATGTTTGTTTCTTCTACTTTGTCGTCTCTACAAATATGACGCAGTCATTGGTCTTCATTTTCTTTAGAAAGATTTTTTAAAAAGTTAAGTATCATTTTTCAACATATAATTCATATGTGGACACCTCCTGACTATTTATAGACTTAATTATAGATTATAAAGCTAATTGTAATCTCTGTGGTATTTGCCTCTGAAACTGCTCTAGATATGCTATATTAACCTTCACTATCTCTTTGTGAAGTTTCGCATAAGATTGTTTTGCTTTAATAGAAAGAAGATGAGGAAAGTAGTTTGACAAGGTCACTCATGAAATTAGCACTGGAACCCTGCTTAAAACCCAGATCTCTTGATTCCTGCTCCTGTGCTCAATCAGGAACCTTGCTGTCCCCAAACCGTGGAGTGGCTCCAGTTCAGCTCAGCAGCCGGACCTCCCCTGAGGTGCACAGCTGGCCAGTGAGGTCACAGCCCACTGAGTGGCCAAATTTATTCCCACCCTTCGATCAGAAAGCCGCAGACACTGAATAGATTACAGGACCACAAAGAAGCAGCCACATAACCCTCTGTCATCACAGCAACAGCCACGGCAGAGGCGCCATGGACCCATGAGTCCCATCAATCTACTCCAAAGTTGAGTTTAATACATGCAAGACCCCAAGGTGTTTCCCACGTGTCATCCCATCTCATCCTTACAAAACACCGGGAGGTACCGTCGACTTAAAAAATTTGCACAACCTGAAAGTTCAGAGTGAAGTTTTATTTGGGCCAAAATGAGGACTTAAGCCCTGGAGGCAGCATCTCAAGTAACCTTGAGAAAACTGCTTTGAGGAGTTGGGGGACAGGGAGCTAGGAAATTCGGGAGTTTGGTAACAAAAGGCAGGTAGTAGGAATAAAGGATTACTGCTGATAACAATACCGGAGATCTCAAGTTAAGGAATTTAGCCTTTTCTCTGGGGAGCTGCAAAGGTCTGGGCTCACTGAAATCATTCCTTTGATATGCACTCCAGCTCTCTGGGGCCAGTATCCTGTGTTATCACAGCCTGAGTTTCTCTAGGGCTTGCTGGTAGGAGTGACTCCAGTCTCATGGCTGCTCGCTGGCAGGTATTCTGCTTCCTTCCTGAGTTCCCTCCGGGCTCAGCAGCAGCCCTGCCCAGGTTTTACGAAAGTTTGCTGCTGGTCTCTGAAGGTCACTACTAGTCATAAGCTTCAGACATACGGCAGACCTCAGCCACCACCAAGGATTTCTGTGCTTTTCTAGATACAAGGAGATGCAAGAATTGGGCTCATAGAATCTTCTCCTAAAAATATCTGTCTGAAGACCTGTTCTGCCAGTTTTACCAGAGCCCAGAGTGCTGCACCCCTGATTGCCACCCTGAGCTCTGCTCAGGGGGTGTTGTGGGTCGGCAGCTGTAGTGGCTCATGATTCAATCCATGTGGAGGCTGATGGCAGGTGATGGCAAATGACAATTTCCAGTTCACAGTACGTACAGTGAGCCGAACACAGAGCTGGTAAGTACCAGAGTCAAGCCAGAGCCAGGACCTGAGCTCAGACCTAACTTCATCCTCCACTGTTAGAGCAGGAGGCCTGTGAAGGTGAGTCCTTGAGAAAAGGTCATTGAGACTCATGTGAATGGGGAGACAAGCCCCAGGAAGTCACCTCAGGAACCCGGAGGTGGAGTGGAGTGTGTGTCCCTTGTGCTACCTCTTGGCTGTGCTACTGATTTAACACCCTGACCTCAGCATCGTCGAGCCCAGTGTGTAAGTGCATAGAGATGTGACTGATACTTAAGCAGAAAAGATGCTGGGATCATGGGATAATGGTAAATATCCTTCTGGGGGAGGGATTCATGACCATGAAGTCTCTACAAAGGGTTTGCCCTCTTAATTTTTAGCGATGGCATTCAGGGCTTCACTGCCCTTTTCCCCAAGACTCTGAACAATCACACCTTTCCAGACATGCTCCAGAATAAACATGCAGTATATTATGACCCTTAAAAACATTCCCACCCAAACCAGGACTGGTTGGAATTAAAGTGTAGCCAGTAGTGATAAGGACAAATGAGTGAATAATGTATCACTTTCTGAAGTGTAAAAGGAGTGATTTACCAGCCACGTGGTGCCACGTGGTGAGCATATCAGCCACTTCTGTGCAACACGCTACCCCCAAGCAAGTATTTAGCTTATGATCTGGGAGTCAGCAGATTGGTCTGGGCTCAGCCGGGTGGTTCTTCTGTTGATCTTAACTGAACGCTCGCGTGGATGTGTCCTCAGGAGATGCCTGTTAGCTACGTGGCTCAGCTGTTAGGAGTTCACGGGGCTGGCTGTTCAGCTGGGTCAGAGATGGTGACAGGACCACAGGTTTGTGATTATCCAGCCAACTAGCTCAGGCTTTTGTCACATGGTCCCAAAAGCAGCAAGAGAGAATCCCCAGTGGACTTGCACTCGTCCGTCTTCTGCTTACACCACGTTTACTTCTAATCAGGCAGTCAGAGCAAGTCACAAGGTCAGTCCAGACTGATAGAGGAAGAGGAAGATTTTACCTTTGATCGGAGGTGTAGGAAGCATTGTGGATATTTTTGCCATTTACCTGTGCCTTCTGGCTGCAATAATGTATCCTGCTTTCACATGCAAAATATGTCCCTCATCTCAGATCCCTTAAGAGTTTTTATTATTAGGGGAATCAGATTTGAAGTCCAGGATCTCAGCATCTCCTCCAATATGAGTTCTGTCAATCCAGAGACCAAGAAATTAAGAAACGGTATGTGCTCTCCATCACACCCACTCCCTACATCCACACCATATAGACACACAATACCATACCATGCTGTCCCATGCCATACGTGTATATATGGCATCCCAACCTAACAGACAATCCCAACCAATTGCTGGCTTCCTGATTCATTGCTCTCCAGAATTGTTGGCTCCATTCCTTTGGCTTTTGGTTCCTTCTCTGAAAAGTCCTTTACTTCTTCTGAAAAAAATAAAACCCTTTAAGCATGTTTTTTAGTTTCTTAGATGCCCTTTTACCTAGTTGAAAGGTGTTTCTAGACCATAACCTAAATCTTTTATAGACCTTAACAATTTTTTATAGCCACACTCTTGATCTTTACCATTATGAGGAATTTTACTGCATGGAGAGGTGGAATGCGATAGTTTTATTTTCAAACTCAGTCCATCCTGAGTCTTTGAAATTTCCTCTAAATTCTGCTCTAAAACAAAATAATTCTTTCTTTAACTCATTTCTGTCTTCTCACATCTATCATAAGAGAACCAAAATGGCACTTCAAGATTCTGCCTGATGATCTCCTCAGCAAATCCCAAAGTTCATTACATATTTTTCCTCTTTTCCAAGTTCTTGCAGGTGTTAGTTTTGTCTGTTGTTGTCAAATATATACTCGAGTCAGCATTTTTGTAAATTTGCATCCAGCTTCTTCATTTTTTTTCCAGCTTCCGCCTAGTCTCACAGCCAGTGGCACATGTTTTACCTCCTTCACTGGCAGCATCCCACACCTAGCTTCTAACTTCATCGTCAGTATGTTTTACAGTTTAAAAACCACCCCAAAACTCAGCTGCTTAAGACAATCACCATTTATTTGAATTCTGATTTTTGTGAGTCAGCAGTTTGGAAGGGGCTCAGCAAGCGATTATTTCCCCTCATGTCTCTGTCACGTTCCCTCCTGGGTCTGAATGGCTCTGAGTTCGGGGCCTCCGCTGCTGGGGTGCGTCAGCGGGGCACCTTAGCCAGGGGCGCGACTGGCCAAGTGTTCGTCGTCATTCGTCGGGTGGCAAGCTCAAGCTTTTCTTTGGAGATGGCAGGGGTCCCAGGCTCAGTGAGGAGCTATTGTCTAAATCCTCCTTCTCCCTTCTGTGTAGGGACGGCCTCTGTCTTCCTTGCCCATAACTGTTTTCCCCAAACCCTGACACAGTGATTGACTTAAAAATATGTCTAATGTGTAAACACATTTGTAAATGTGTTTGTCTTCTCATGCTTTGTCAAGTCTAGAACATCCAGTTTTCTTTCCCTAGAATGTCAGGAAAGTCATATGTGCTCTCTTGCCTTTGCAGATTTTTTTTAACAGCTTTCCTTACAGAATTATACAGGAGAGAGCATTATAATGACTTTTAAAACATTAAGTTTTTTTGCTGGATGGTATCATCAAAGACTAAAAAATATTGCCACATAGATGTGAATGAAATCATTATTACATGTTTCAAAGTTTGTTTACTTTCTGTCTTACATTCTGGTTTTGTTGAATTATAAGACCTGAAAGCTACAGTCCTTAAGAATTGATGTCACTGCAAATGATAGATGGAACACCTTTATCGCCTGCCAAGGGCCTGTCACTAGTGCACATAGAGCCCAGGACACAAGTCACATTTTAAACACTTATTTTATAGTGCAGACATTTTTACCCATGTCTCTCCTCCTTGGAATTTTTAATTTTGTCATTGACCTAACCTAATATACCCTTAAAAGAGCTTCTTTTTTCGTAGTTTTTTTTTTAGCATGGTAATTATTTTATGCAGTGGTTTAAACTTATTGCTTAAAAGTGTTGAAAGTTATTAAAACGTCTTAAAAAAACTTTTTCACTTAAAATGAGCAAGTCACCTGACTTTTAAAAAATATTCATGATGCTATTACCATATATATTTTAAAAATCCCAACTCATATATATTCACTATGTCATTTAACACTGCTTAGCGCTAAGATTAATTTCCTTCTAATAATATATTATGTTAATCTAAATGATTAATTTGCAGGGTCCTGAAAGGTTATTTAAATATTACTAATATAAAGTGAATAGTGGAGGTAAGGGAATTGAAATAAAGCATAATTCAACCCTAAAACTTGTTTTAGCTTTGCTTTCCCTAAAGTGAAGTTATGAAATTTCTTATACAAATCAGAGCTACAATTTCTATTTCAAATTTTTTTTTTTTTTGATCTTCTCTAGGGCTGCACTTGCAGCATATGGAGGTTCCCAGGCTAGGGGTCTAATCGGAGCTGTAGCTGCTGGCCTACACCACAGCCACAGCAACGCTAGATCCGAGGTGCCTCTGTGACCTATAACACAGCTCACCGCAGTGCCGGATCCTTAACCCACTGAGCAAGGTCAGGGATCAAACCTACAACCTCAAGGTTCCTAGTCGGATTTGTTAACCACTGAGCCACAACGGGAACTCCTCAGTTTTGATAGATAAATAAACTCAGTTTTTTAACAAATAGAGGCTATATTGGCAAAAACTAAACTACAGCTTTTCTCTCAGATTCCTTAGGTCAATTTCTTTCTTTCTTTTTCTTCTTTTTTGGTTGAGCTTGGCGCACGTGGAAGTTCCTGGGCCCCGGGATGGAACCTGCATCACAGCAGCAACCTGAACTGCTGCAGTGACAGTGCCAGATCCTTAACCTGCTGCACCACAGGGGAACTCCTCTTTAAGTGAGTTTCTAAAGACCCTGCTATGAGGGGGGAGAGAAATGAGGCGAATGAGTTTTTCTTGAGAGAAGAGGGAAGCAGGAGGAAAGAATCTAAATAACTTTAATTCTTATTTTTTTAAATGATTGTAAAACTAAAATTACTTTAAAATGTTGGTTTTCAAATTAGAGCAGGCATCCTGAAGGCTGGCAGGACCTCTGCACCCACTACTTCCAATCTCAGAGAGAAATCTGAAGTGAGTGACTGAAAAGTTGTCAAGAATCAAATTCTAATCTCACTAACTACAGCCCCGAACTACGCTTGTGACGGTAGCATGATGCATAGTTAAAAAGCAAGTTTAGTTATGAAGGGAACAAAAGGCTTTTAAATTGTCAAAGAAAGAAATAGTCTAATGAATCAAAAATTTAAATGAAGAAATCTAGTAAATCAAGTTAGGGATCCTTCCATTTATAATTGTGCCTAGGAGGTCCCGTTGTGGCTCAGCAGAAACATTCCTGACTAGTATCCATGAGGACGAGGGTTCGATCCCTGGGTCCCCTGGGGGGTTAAAGGATCTGGCCTTGCGGTGAGCTGTGGTCTAGATCACAAATGCGGCTTGGATCCCACGTTGGTGTGGCTATGGTGTAGGCTTGCAGGCATGGCTCCGATTTGACCCCTAGCCTGGGAACTTCCATATGCTATGGTTGCGGCCCTAAAAAACTTTAAAGAAAAAAAATCAAAAAATGAAAAAACTGATCATTGTGTTTAGATTTGATGTGACTAAACCTTGGTAAGCTCAAGGAAATGAAAAACAGTAAATAATGATGAAATAACCACTTGGGAAATTTAATTCTAATGTCTAGTTATATTTTAAGAATATTAGATACTGGTTATTTATTCATTTTAAAATAATATTACAGTAACAAAATCTCCCCTGGAATTTCAGGCATTGGATAGCAATGCCTTTTCACTAGAACATACAAGTCTGTTGTCATTACAGACCGTAAGTGAGCAGAAACCTTTTATCTTGAGACCATCCTAAAGTCATTTATCCAAATGGGAATGATCTTCTGTTTCTGAAAGATAGTAATTACAGCATCGTCCTCAGGAAATCTGGGTTTTATGCTCCATCAGTCTCCAGTGTAGCCTTTTGCTTTACAGGGACAGTTAAGTGATTCTTGAAAGTGATGACACTTTCAGTTGATCATATGAATTAGTAGGAAAAAATCCACATATTCTCAAACTAATAAAAATGACACAAAAGAACTTAATTATAAAACAGGAGCACATTTAGGGACTTCATAACTAATCTTCTGGTTACCAAAGGTCAAACCTTTAGGAGGAGGGCCAGCTTGGGAGGGTGCGGATAGCACATACACACCACTGTATAAAATAGACGGTTAATGAGAACCTATTCTATAGCACAGGAAAATCTACTCGGTAATTTGTAATAACCTGTAAAGGAAAACAGAATGGCTGTATTTATATGTGTGACTGATTCACTTTGCTGTACACCTGAAACTCATACAACACTGTAAATCAACTATACTCCAATAAAAAATTTAAAATTCCACATATTCTAAAATAAAATTTTGCTGTGTTGGGGGTATATAACTAAGAGCAAAATCTTCTGCAATGGGGAAAAAAAACAAAACCTCTCCATAAAAGTTGCAGCAATAGACAATAGTTTCACTATTGAATAAGATTAAATCATAATGGGATGATCGTCAAAGGCAATTTAAGGGTCTGAAAAAAATAGTAACCTCACCCTTTGAAACACTAAGCAGAGACAGCTTATTGCATTCACGTCCTCCAGATAGGCCATAACTAAACCTTAAGTCGGAGGACTTGACAACATCACTTATTAGATCGGGTTCATCTTGAATTCACCTATTCATATCAGTGACCATCCATCAGTCATTTGCTAATTGGTTTCATACTAGGGAAAATAAACGCATATGCTTACAACAGAGGTTGGCTTTGCAGTTGGGAGCAGGGACCTGTGAAAGGAGTGTCCGCTGTTCCACAGAGAAGAGGTCCATATGATAGGAGTGCAGCATCCTTTAATGACTGCGTTTCAAGGAGCTGCCTACCAGGTCCTAGAGAAAGGTATTCCTGGGCCATAATGCTGGCAAGAGGCTTATTTAGCTTCTAAAATGGTTTATACACATTTCAAGGATACAAAGAAACTACATATGATTACAATTTTTCTAAAGTAAATGCTCTAACAAAAGGGAGGGTGAAGACATTTCTTGCCTCATTTTCAACAGAGAGAATTAAACTTCTTATTTTTTATTTTATAATGATTTTTATTTTTTCTGTTATAGCTGGTTTCAGTGTTCTGTCAATTTTCTACTGTACAGCAAGGTGACCCAATCACACATACATGTATACATCCTTTTATCTCACATTACCATGCTCCATCATAAGTGACTAGATATAGTTCCCAGTGCTATACAGCAGGATCTCATTACTTATCTATTACAGATGCAATAGTTTGCATCTATTAACTCCAAATTCCCAGTCCATCCCACTCCCTACCGCCCTCCCCCTTGGCAACCACAAGTCCTTCCTCCAAGTCCGTGAGTTTCTTTTCTGTGGAAAGGTTCATTTGTGCCATATATTAGATTCCGGATGTAAGTGATATCATATGGTATTTCTCTTTTTCTTTCTGACTTACTTCACTTAGTGTAAGAGTCTCTAGTTCCATCCATTTTAATTTTAATTTTTATTTGTCCTTACAGCTGCCTCTATTCAATATTTTTTTTTAACCAACAACTGTGGACATTTTTAGATGAAAATCATTCATATATTCTTTTATTGAACTATATGCACTTAATACTTTACGGAAATATAACTTCCCTGCTCCAATGGGAAATTACTGAATTTTACTGAGGGCACTAGTGTTGATCACTCTGACATTGGTATCAACACAGTGACTGACCATGTAAGGGAAAAATGAGAAGCTAAAGAATTTTGCCAAAATGAATATCCCCTTCCTCTTTAAATGAAATTATCTTTAAAGTGTTTTTACATTTCAAATAGTGTGATCTTGGACTATACCACCTTATTCAAAGGACTGAACATGCCTTATTTAAATCTTTGAAAAATACCTAACATATTGGTATCCATGTGGTCCAAAGAACTGTTTGCATCAGAATTGCCTAGGGCAGTGGTTCTCAAACTTGAACATGAATAAGCCTCACCTAAAAGGTTTGCTAAAATCCTGGTTGCTAGACGCCCCTGGAGTTTCCATAGGTCTGGCAAGGTTCCCAAGGATTTGCATTTCCAAGTTCCCAGGTGCTACTGCTACTGGTGGTGGTTGGAACCAACACTTTGAAAACCACTGACCTAGGGTACCTGGCAAACACCCTACACCCGGTCCCATGCTCGCACCCAACTTTCTGGATTTGGGTTCTTAAGATCTTAAAGAAACACCCAGGTGAGAGTTTGAAAATCACAATTTTGAGGACAGCTTTGGCAATTTGCCAGGTTAATTTAACTATCATTGACCCACTACCTGGATACCACATATCAACCATGAGGATGGTAATAATGCTCAATGACTAACTCCATGCCCAGCATGGTGAAAAGAAGGCAGCAGTCTTCAACTAAGAACAGAGTAATAATAAAATTTATATTTGATTACCTACTCTGGGCCAGGCATTGTTCTAAGAACCTCACATGTATCAGCTCCTTTAATCCTAATACTCATCTTGTGAGGTGAGAGGCATTATTTATCTCTAATTTACAAAAAGGAAATGGGGGCACTGAGAGTCCAAGGAAGTTTGTTCAAGGCTGTTGGTCACATGTTAATTTCTTGTGTGTAAACTTTACGTTTTCTTGAATGTTTACTAGAAATTATGTATACCTTTGGTATCAAAAAGTAAAAGGAATGAGTCCACATTAATATAAAAAGTTGTTCAAAAAATGGCTCTGAATCCCTTCAGTGTTTGGTAGATTTTACTAACATGAAAATAACAAATAGGTAAATATTGATGAGTGTTCCCAGGACTTAGAGAGAGTACTCTGATTAAGCACTAAAATGAACATCCTTTCTCAAATATGCCATCAGTGTCGTAGTTTTGTCAAGTTTTGGCAAATAAACATAAATAATTCAGTCATTTAAAATTAGCAATAAGATAAACATATGAGATATTTGTCATTTACAATTTTAAAGTAAGCTTATTGAAAGTCAACAAATTATTGTGTTCTGATGTACTTGGATATTCTTGTTAGATCCAGTAAGAATTCAAATTCTAATTTTTTCCCAAAACTTTGAACAGGAGATCACTAAAATTAGAGTGAAACATTTGTGAATGTACTTTGGGAGACAATATTGAATGGGTATATGACTTTGTTTTTACCCACTGGCAAATTCTAACATTAAAGATAGTGAAAATCAGCAAACCTCAGTCTATTATTCGTAAGTTAGTTGGTCTTTTAACTTCTGACTTGCAAAAGTTTACTTAAGCATTCAACACTTTCTAATGTTTTCAATTAATTTTTTATCAAAATCTTACATTCAAATTATTTTGTAATAATGGCCACATCAGATACTGAGAGGAAGAATTTTTAAATTGTTTTATGCAAGTCATAAAAGGCAAAAATAAATTCTAACCTCTCACCACAATGAGAATAAAAAGGACAATTATTATGTGGTTGGGAGATTTTTAATTCATCAATTATAAATGTCATTTAGGAATTTCTAAGAGTGGCACTAATGTAAGTGGCACTGAGAAAAGAAAAGCTTTAAAATGACAGTGATGTAAGAAAAAGCACTACAGTTACTCAAGAGCAGTTATTAGCTAACAATAGGTACATTTGGGACAAAATATTCTAAAAGACATGTTTGTAGAACACTATTGATATTTGAGTAAATAAACATTAATAGTGGTGCATAGACCTCAAGAAATGTTAAAGATATTTGGAAAGGAGACCACAGGGCCAAGTGAACAGTGTTCACTCTAGGAAGGGAATAGCCACTGATTAGATTCAAGTATATAATGGAGTCAAGACCCGAGATCATTTCAAAATGTGATTTTGTTAGTGCATTTTAGGATAAGTGGCATTCTTATTCTACTTTCTTCTGGAAGAAATACTGCTAATTTTAAATAATCATTGGAATTGAGGGGGGCCGAAATGGGGTGTATAGGGGTGAGTTCAGGTCATTCATATCATGTTGCAATTTAAATACACATCTGAGTTTAAAAATACCTGACCATCAGTATTTCCTTTCAGAATGTTTATTGAGGTGGATCTGTTTAAAATGCATCCTGAGTGTTTTATTTAACATTGTGCAGTGTAGTTTAAGTTCAGCTGCTTTATTTTCGCAGTGACTGACAATAACATCTGATCAGGAACAGGCAACAAAATCTCATTCTGTCTCAATATATGACTACATAGTATGTAGTGTATACCTGTGACATTACTGCATCAAAAAAAAACATTTTTAATGTACTTCATGACTCCTGCTAAAGCCTCAGTTGGCAGCCATCCCTATGAATATTTCTAATATGGAATGTTCGCCTAGAGAAACTGCTGAGATGCAGCAGTCTGTTCTCAGCACCGCGTTGGATATTCTACCCGTGTTCTTTCATGGATTTCCTAAGTTTGTTTTGGGATCTTTATTTTTGTTCACTTTGCTTGTTTTGTTTAGTAGATTCTCAGGTAAAGCAGGTTGATACCTCTGTACGTAACCATCTGCTGGGGGTGGTAAATGTGCAGTGGCCTTAGCATAGGGGAGGAAACCGCAAAATCACAACAGCAGCACGGGCCGTTGGCAGGAGGACAGCAGAGTTACATTTCCGGTACCGAAGGGTTCTGGGTAGAGGACCTTGGATTAAGTGGTGTTTGGGCAAAAAAGGGGATAAAGTTTCTTTTCCATAGGGATGTCTGGAATCCCCTGGTTCTGCCTTAGAATTTCCATCCATCTCCCCAGCACAGAGACTTCAGCGGTGGAACAAGGACACAGGCGTACGTTTTAACAACATCAACAAACCTCAGCTTCTTTGCTCAGTACTATGCTGCTCCTCCACTTACTAGCCTTGCTTTCCATCATGCTTTAACCTTCCCCCAAGTAAATGGGTTCTTCAGGGTCGTAGTTTATGAGCAGCCACTTCTGCTTGTCTGGTCTGACTTTCGTATTGTCATCTGCTGTTATAAACCCACCAGCACACTCCAGAGTTTGGCCATGAACACCCTGACAGGCTTTAGATGTTTTCCAGTACAGCTGCTATCTGGCTTCTTTGGTGTTTAATCCCACGGTAGGGGAGCCTTTACTTTTTCTGAGCTCATAAATGGTGCTTAATTACAAGGTTGAGTTCATGTAATTCTGTCACATTTGGCTCTTTTCTCTAGATTTTTGAGGTCCCGTCCTAACCTAGCAAAGAATATTCACCTTCTGATAAAGGCTTTCAATGACATCTGCGGTCTCCTATGTATGGTGACTGGCATCTGCTTTCAGCTTGATCCCACCTTCTAGATAATTCTTTCAAGATCACCTGAATGTCTCAAAAGAAGATAATTATTCAGGATATTAGGCTGCATGCCACCCTGTTTTTCCAACAAAATACTAAATGACCGAGAACACACATGCGAAAATCTGATTGCTGATCCAGAGAGGAAGGTTAAACGATGCAGCCACGAATTTCGCCATAGCGTTAGGCATATTTCCGACATCTGCGGCGGTGCCCTCCCACTGCTGGGAAGAGAGTGAGGGGGAGCGAGGACTGCTGGGCTGGACCAACAGAGTGCCCTGCACTCTGGCTTTATTTTTAACGATTTTTTTGTGTGTGGACGCATGTTTGTGGGATTCTGTGTTACTTTACATGAGCGCATACATTGTTTCTGTGACATTTGTTGCTTTGTAGCAACTGTGAAAATGTCAGGTTTATCATCTGTTGAGTCAAAATTGCTTACGACAGATTATAGCATTATTAAATGTAATATGGGCTCAGAACATTAACGAGAATTTAAAAAATAGAATGGGAGTTCCCTTTGTGGCTCGGTGGTTAACGAATCCGACTAAGAACCATGAGGTTGTGGGTTCGATCCCTGGCCTTGCTCAGTGGGTTAAGGATCCGGCGTTACCGTGAGCTGTGGTGAAGCTTGCAGACAAGGCTCGGATCCCGCGTTGCTGTGGCTGTGGCGAAGCTTGGCGGCTACTGCTCTTGTTAGACCTCTAGCCTGGGAACCTCCATATGCCGCGGGTGCGGCTCTAGATAAAGGCAAAAAGACAAAAAAAAAAGGATAAATTTCTGAGATAATCAACTTAAAAATACAGATACGTTTGTTAAGAATGGATATTACAATGACTTAATAAATGTTAGAAATATGTAAATTTGCAGTTCTATGTTCAGCTTTATTATCAGCTTAATAAGGACATTTTAATGTTGAAGCATATTATCTTCTAAACAGATTTTTTTTTCTGGATTACATCTCTGAAAATTATTTCCAAGCCTTCAGATATTTAAATATGTGAATTGAGTTGATTATGCAAGTGGGAAAAGGGTGATGAAAGTTACAGAGCTTTCCTATAAGTAGTATTTGCCACAGAGTCCCTTGCTGGGTATTATTTTAATCTCTCTAATGAGACAATACAAAAAAGGTCACTTTTTCAGAGGTAATAAAGGTAAGGATGGCCTGCCTGCCTGCATACATAACTATGGAACCGACAATTGCGTAAATAATTAATTACACAAATAAATCAGCCAGCAGTTATTAATCACCTGCTCTCTTCCTGGCAGTGTGCTAGGTAGTAGGAATGGTGTCGAATAACGCCCTTACAAGTATATATTAATATCTCAGGAACTACTTTGGAAAAAAATAAGAAAAGACAGATTGATATTTAAAATCAACGTGCAGCTGTTATTTTGTCTTCAGAAAGAACCAGAAATAACTGCTCTGTAGTTGTCCTTTCCACTGACTTTGTGAAGGGAACATCTGAGTCACTCAACTTTACAAAGAGCCCTAGAAATCACAAACATGACTCTCTAGGAACCTTGGGATGGGTGGATGCTATTCCAGATAGACCAAAAACGGGTACGTGGCGTACACTTCTGGTTCTGTGTGCCTACCGTTGTGAAGGATTGGACTGTCTCAAATACTGCTTAAAAACAGAACAATGTCAGCTAAACTCCTTAATAAGGATGCTGTGCCTTAAGTTCCTTTTAAACGTTAGGATAAAAATATGACATTTGTATCAGTCAGGATCCCAAGAGGAAAGAGATGGCGCCCTCAGATTAGGATATTTCTAGGAGCCTTTTATTTACCAAGGAAATAACAGCCAGAGTAGGCCAGGGTACAGGGAACCCCACGTTTCCCATTAGCACAGGGAACCCAGCAGCAGTTGAGGTGTCACTACGCCCAGACTTGAAAGGGGGAACCACAGATACTAACAGAGAGGGAAAAAGTATTGCCAGCAGAACTCAGAGACACCAAGCAGTATACACCTGCGGCAGCCATTTCTCCTTCCTCCTGCGATCGCTTTCACATTGTTAAGTTGTCCTTCTTAGACCTACCAAGTAGATGAACTAGTGTTTGAGAAGCTGAAGGGGATAAAGGAATAACCCAACCCTGACGTTTTCCCAGCATTGTTTCACTGTAGCTGTTCTCTGCAAAACACTTACTGAACCTGACGCTAAATCCGCCGGACACCTTTCTGCCTGGTAGTTATCAGGAAACTCTCAGTTACAAGTGATAGAGATTCAGCTAAAACTGGCCTCGGGGGAAAAAAGGAGCATTTGGATGATACAATTGAAAAATCTGTGTTTTTTTTGTTTTTTTTTCCCCCTGCGAAAGTCATGAAATGACCAGGCTGGGTGACATGTCATCCCTGTGAACACGGAGATGCATTTCTGATGGCTTATCTCTGGCTCATGTTCTAATTCTCACAGATACAGAAAACAAACTGGTGGATAACAGAAGAGAAGGTGTTGGGGGGGTAGGATAAAGCAGGTGAAGGAGATTAAGAGGGACAGACTTCCAATTAAAAAATAACTAAGTTGGAGTTCCCGTCGTGGCGCAGTGGTTAACGAATCCGACTAGGAACCATGAGGTTGCGGGTTCGATCCCTGCCCTTGCTCAGTGGGTTAACGGTCCGGCGTTGCCATGAGCTGTGGTGTAGGTTGCAGACGCGGCTCAGATCCTGCGTTGCTGTGGCTGCGGTGCAGGCCAGTGGCCACAGCTCCGATTAGACCCCTAGCCTGGGAACCTCCACATGCCGCGGGTGCGGCCATAAACCCGTGGCCATAAAATGACAAAAGGCAAAAAAAAAAAAAAAAACTAAGTCATGGGATATAATGCATAGCACAGGAAATAGAGTCAATAATATCGTAATAACTTTGTATGGTGACAGATGGTTACTAGGCTTATGTGATCAATTTGTAATGTATATAAATGCCAAATTACTATCTTGTATATTTGGGACTAATATAACATGTATGTCAGCTATACGTCAATAAAAAAAAAGAAAAAGAAAAAAACCCCAAAAGGTCATAATTGCTAGAAAACTGAGCAGACGCAGGGGTATTTTCAAAGATTCGTAATCATGAAAGAGGAAAATTATTTTTTATGTCTGATTTGTCTGCTATTAATTTTTTTCATCGCAGTATTCTCCTCTAGAATAATGAACTTTAAACAATATTTCCCAGTAAAATACAGAAATTTGTTTTGCTTTAAAAAGGAACTCGATTTCTATTGGAGTGTGAATGAAAAAGGAAATTCTACACTTTTTATGATGCATGAGAATATACTTCCTTTTGAATAAATCAAATTTTCTGAAAGAATAAAAATGAGGGAGTGACGTTTCATGTTTCCATTACTCTAAAGCAGCAGTGAGGTTTGCTAACAGTTGTGCAATTTACCAATGATAATTACTATCATTATACTGCATGAATTTAGGATTAATTGAGTATATTTAGTTCTCTCATGCAGTCCTTTGCAGCAGAATTTAAGCCATGGCTTCATTTCTTATTTTGAAAATCAATGCACTGAAAAATGTATAAATAATTTATTTCTCCAGCACTTGTCAACCACACTTTTATAAGGGCAGCCTTTCAGAGCAGACAAAGGATTCAATGTCTCATTAAAATTACTGAAGGACACAAATCAAAATGGTGCCACATAGGTAGCTACAATTTACATGTATTCAAATTAACCTTAAATTTATATACACTCAATTTACAGCAAATATTTACGTATATTCAATTTACATGTGCTTGATTTACATATACTTAATGTTGATCTTAAAAGAGAACTTTAGGCTGAGATTTTTTTCTTAGAACTGGTAAAGGACGTGACTTCAAAGTTTCTGAGAGATTTCTATTTTAAAAGCTGATTTTTATGCCCTTGTGGTCAGAGAAGATACTTGAGATAATTTCTATACTCTTAAATTTGTTGAGGTTAGCTCTATGCCCCAGTATGTGGTCTATCCTTGAGAATGTTCCATGTGCACTTGAGAAGAATGTATATTCTGATTTTTTTGGATGTAATGCCCTGAAAATGTCAGTTAGGTCTAATTTTTCTATTGTGTCATTT
>PVHT021183584.1:6759803-6777588 GCA_004024745.2 Catagonus wagneri
GGGAGTGGGGATAACTACTGCTTTAATGATGGAATAGCAAGGAGCTCCAACTGTAATGCACGGGGAACTATATCTAATTACATGTGACAAATCCATATATGTACATGTAATCGGGTCACCACATGGTGCAGTTGGAAAATCTGACAGAAATCTGTAAACCAGCTATAATGCAAAAATAAAAAAAATAAAAAAAATAAAAAAAGCTGATTTTTACTCCTGCGTTTTTCATCTTTTGAGGGCAGAAAGACATGCTCTCTCAGACTGGCTGGCAAGGAAGGAGGAAAGGAAAACATCATATTGGGTGAGGTGAGTATGTGGTTGCCCGTGTATATTTGCGTTGGGGGTGGTCCCTGAGCTTGTATATTCTTGTGTCCCTTTGATGCTAATATATTTGAGCCTTAGGGATTTTTGAAATGCAGAAACTCTACATTTCTGTTGCTGGAGTTTAGCTCAAGAAGCCCTCATCGTGATATACTAACATACAATATTTAGCGGATAGCTATGTCACAGATTGAGAAATAAGTACTAGAGATAAGTTCATTATTAATAGAAATGAAAACTTGGCATTCCCAGTCACAATTCCCCAGCCCCAAACAATGATTTTTTTTAGCTAAAGAGGAAAATGATTGGTGGTACTTTTTATGATTACTTTCATTTCCCTTCTTTTTCCATTGTCATTATCCTTTTTGACCAGAAAAACTCTTCATTCTTCAATCGTTTATTCGCTTACGTGACAGCTATTTATTGGCCATCCCACTGCCTGTCCTGCATTGTACTCAGGTGCTGCAGACGGAGATGAAAGCAACAGGGCTCCTGTTCCCAAGGAACTTGTAGTTGATTTGAATTATCTAAGAGCAGAGGGTAGACAGAAAACAGCAAAGCTAGAGATGAGGCAAATGTCCGCTCATCGGTGAAATGTTAGTTTTCACCGATGACAAGAAATTCAAGCATTGCTGTTTTTCCCATCGCAGGAAATTGGGGTCTTCAGTGAAAAGTCAGGACTACAGATGTCATTTGATTTGTTTTTTTAGTTTTTTGTTTTTTACATTTGGAACCCTTCTCCAAAAATGTGAGCTTTCCAAAACAGAAGTCCAAAGTTGATTAGGGAGTTCATTTCCCTGCCGTGATGAGAAATGAAATTGGTAGTAGAAACAAAGAGGAAACAGAGACGATTCCATGGAGAATAAGAAGAGTAGGAAGATATGTCCTCAGAAATGATTTTGTTTCTAATTTCTCAATATTGTAAAATAAGAACAACAAAGATCTGCTGTATAATAAAAGTTATCCTTCCAAGAATACCCATGGTAATCCTGTGAGGGTTGAACTCATTTTTACACAAGCAGAAACTGAAGCTCCGGGAAGTTAGGTAATGTGCTTGGACACTCAGCTATGAGGTGGCAGAAGGAGAATTTGCAATTAGGAAAAGCAGGCCCTGGAGCCGCACAGCCTCGTGCACATCACCTGGGAATCCTTCGGCCACCCTGCTCCCTGCCTGTGGCTGAGGGCCATTCTGTCCCTGGGCCCTGGCCTCCCACTGCAGGATGAGATAGAAATGGAATGTGTCCCCTTGGAGAGGGAAAAAGTGACAGGGATGTGTTTTAATTAAATTTGAGTAGAATTTCCATTCCAAGAAGGGTGTGAATTTATTCTCTTTCATAATCCTTCAGGGCCATTTAAATCCTATCTCCTAATTAAGAATTTCGCACTGAAATTGCATTAGTGCATACTTTGCTCTTCGAACTCTGTTTCAGTCTAACAGAATATATTTTCAAACTTACGGAAGTGAAAAGAATAAAGTTCGCTTTGGTGTACTCCAAAGGAAGCCGGGTGTCATTTTAAGCCCTGGCTCAGCACTTCACAGCGGATTTTGAGGGGACATTAGTGTTTCCTACGAGTTCAAGAGTAATAGGAATTTTGTTAGGAAAAAAATGCTAAAAGTACAGTAAACTGCACACACATACATGTATACAAACTATATACAAAATGCAAATTCTACTAAACGAATGTACATTTAAAAAAATTTATATGATGGCTTGTTTTTGAGATGAAAGATGTCGTGTCTGAGAAAAGGAGCATCATCTGAAAGGCACTGATGAACCACCTTGGTCCTCTGGGCATGAAAGGTAAGTAGCCTTTCCAGTATGTTCTGAAAATGACACTCTGTTCCACTTTCAGTTTTCTGTTCTTCCGCATCCATGATTGTAGAACCATGTTGTACATGCAACATAAAATTCTAAGATGGGATTGTGACTTTACTGGCTGTCCTCTCTGTGCAAACCACTTGACATGTCCCAGGATTGTAAAGACAAATAGGACATTGCATCTGCCTGCAGAGGCGTAGCAGCTGGTCAGAGGCAGTAAGCCAGCCTTCGCCAAAGCACAGCATCATCAGTGTCAACAGGTCGGTAGGCACAGGTACAGTGATGCTTGAGTAGGATTTAGAAGGTTAAGAACTTTGGCGTGGAAGAGGCTCAGGCTATCCCCTAAATAAGCTAGCATTTCCCCTCCAAAATTACCTTTTTTTTTTTTTACATTACAGCTACTCTAAATTTTTAAGGAAAGAATAAATAATAAAAGCATAGGATTTAACGAGTTTCCAAAGTCAAGTATGTTATGAAGAATTTTAGAACATTTTTCTATTTATGATCATTTTGAATGTATTTTCTGTCTTTAGGGACTAAAAAGCCTTAAGGGAATGGAAATAGATGCTTGGTATTATATTATTAAGTGTATATGGAAAAACTGAATGAAATCACCAATCGCTTTTCCAAAATCATGGTGAGTTCTCATCCAATATAAGAGTATGCCAGTAACGTCAAATCTGAATTCTGTCATGATAAGCCTTACAGGGCAAAATAAAAGTGTTGGCTGGGACCATTTAGAGCTGAATTTGTCGGTCTCCAAAATAACGTTTTAAAAGTAGACCAGAAATCCCCAGGCCATTCATAAGTATTTTGCCTGTCCATTTATCTGGGTGCATAATTCATGTGTACAGTGTAATGTCAACTCTGATGATTTGTTTTTAACCAATCATTGTGTTTTTGCAATCACAAGCAAAAAATTCCCAAGTAGAGTCAGGATAATTGTTAAATAATAACTTCTCTTCAATCCAGTGTTTAACTTCTACCGTCACATCTACCACTGACATTTAACTTTTGAAAACTGAGATCAAAGATAGAAAAAGTAATATTTTAAACCGCCTTTTTTTTTGGGGGGGGGCGCACCCACAGCATATGGAAGTTCCCAGGCTAGGGGTCGAGTGGGAGCTGCAGCTGCCAGCCTACACCATAGGTCCAGCAATGCCGGTTCCCCGACCTGCTAAGCTAAGTCAGGGATCAAACCCACATCCTCATGGATACTAGTCGGATTCATTTCCGCTGCACCACAATGGAAATTCCTGAAATAGTTTTAGGTGCAGAGAAAGTTTCAAAGATAGGACAGAGGATTCTCATGTACTTTCACTCTGCTCCTAATGTTAACTTTCATAACTATTGTCCATTTATCAAAATGATTTTTTTAGTGGTAAACTAGCAACTGAAATGCCTGATTCTACCTTATTTTTTTTAATTTTATTGAAGTATAGTTGATTTACAAGGCTGTGATCATTTCTGCTGTACAACAAAGTGATTCAGTCATACATAGACACAGATCCATTCTCTTTCAGATTCTTTTCCCACATAGATGATCACAGAATATTGAATAAAGTTCTCAGTGTAAACAAAAATATTAAATTGGTAAAATTCTGTTAACTAAGCTAGAGATTTTATTTGTATATCACCAATTTTTACACTAATACCTGTTTTAATTTTTATTGTTATTATTCCAGGATCCAACCGAGGATACCGAGTTTTATTTAGGTAACATAGTTGCATCTCTAATCTGTTACAGTATTTTAGTCTTTACTTGATTTTTATAAATTTGGCATAGAGACTTTTGAAGAATACTTGAGATTATGCAGGATATCCTTCATTTGGGTCTTCTGATGTTTCCTCATCATTAGACAGGATTATAAACTGGGGGGAAGGAGATAACAGAGACGAAGTGCCCTGCTCATCACATCATGTCACGAAATACATGATACCAACCTGGCTTTTTGTATGATGCTAACTTGGGTCATTTGGTTAAGGTTCTGTCTAATAGAGTTTCTCCACAGTCAAGTTCTCAATTCCCTCTTTTCATGCTCTGTGCTTTGGAAGCAGCTCACTAAATTCAGTCCATAATGAAAGGAAGAAAAATTAAGTTTCCACTCCTAGAGAGGAGGAGAATGTAAAAACAATCTGTAGACATGGATTAAAACCCACACAGTGCTTAGTAAGTGTTTGGGGCAGGTACTTTGAGGCTGTTCAGACAACCCAGTTTCTCCTTGGAGTTCTGCCCATTAATGTTATTGTTTATCAGTGGATCTTGCCCTGCAGCAATTATTACTGTGGAAGCCAAGGCTAACTTTCTATTTTGCTCATACCATATTATTTTGAAAAGCAACTAAAAAGATAAGAATTGTTGTGCAGGATTAATTATATTTATCGAGATGTCTTAGGCTAAATAAAATGCATTCATAGTGTCTTCCTTGAAACAAATCAGCTCTAAGGAACAAAGCCCATCACGTGCTTTCTCACGGACAAGTGCATTAGTGCAGTGAATGATGCAAAGGTGCTTAACGGTTCCGGGAGCAGGTGCACCGCCCTCTCTGACAGTGCTCATTTGCATATGCACGTTGAATCCTGGCAGGGGATGTGATCCAGGGGTCCCCCAGAGCCAAAGTAGAGACGTTCTCAGGTAAAAGCAATTCTTCATAAACTTTATAACCTCATTCCAAACTCCAGTTGTCAGCGAACGACTTTCCAGATTGACAGCTTAACTCAAGAAAATGTCACCCGTGTACAGTAACTGGCCTAATCTTTTCTGTAAATTGCTGCCTGTGGTTTTCAAAAACAGAGTAAATTGCTGACAAATGACAATGTGTCTCTCTGCATGGCTAACTTCACTCCTGCACAGTTAACAAATCAGTCTTAAATTATTCATCAGATCACCTAGTGTCTATATTTTGATTGACAGCCATTGATTTTAGGGACCTGGTAGTCCATCTTTAATACTGAAGTAAAATTTGCCACCTGATTGTCTCTGTTCTCTTCAAATGTATAATTAAGACTGTAAGCAGGAGAAATAACTACACCTTCTGCCTCAACATCTCAGTTAGTGCTGAACAGAATTCACTACTCAGGGCTTTGGCTGTCCTACACTGTTCTGATGCACAGCCAGCTGTTTTCTCAGACTAATGCTTGAAATATAGAGGAGTTTTTCTCCATTAATTGTATAATCATAGGAGAACAATAAAGTGATTAATTATTTGTGCAACATCAGATGGCCCATTAAGAAATGGTACCGGCTGGCACGGTGGGTTAAGGATTCAGTGTTGCTGCAGCTGTGGCTTAGGTTGCAGCTCTAGCTTGGGTTCCATCCCTGGCCTCGGAACTTCCATATGCCATGGGTTCAGCGAAAAAGAAAAAAAATTGTGCTCTTACACCACTGCACATTGTTCTGGGAACAGGGCTAGGTTGTCTCAAACTGATCAAATAGAATTTTGTCCTAAAATAAGTTTAGGGATATAGTACTTTGTTCTGAAAAGACTTCTTAACACTATTTTTTTCTAGCAGTTTCTTTCTTTCTTTCTTTCTTTCTTTGTTTTTTTTTTTTTGTCTTTTGTCATTTTAGGGCCGCACCCACGGCATGTGGAGGTTCCCAGGCTAGGAGTCTAATCAGAGCTACAGCTGCCAGCCTATGCCACAGCTGCAGCAACGCGGGACCCGAGCTGAGTCTGCGACCTACACCACAGCTCACGGCAACACCGGATCCTTAACCCACTGAGCGAGGCCAGGGATCGAACCTGCAACCTCATGGTTCCTAGTCGGATTCGTTTTCGCTGCACCACGACGGAAACTCTGGGTTTTCACCTCCCATAGTCAAGGCTACTCCAAGCCTTTACCCACAAATTCTCATCTATCAATAGTCAACTTTGTGCAAGGAAATTTTTTTAGATCTGCTAAAATTGTGGGATTCTTGTCAAATGAGTTACAGAAGCAACTTTGTATAGCAATTTAATGACTTTTTTCTTTTATAATAATTCAGAAAGTAGTGCTGCATAATTATATTGTAAGCTCTGTTCCTGCAGGCTCTTCAGCTAAAGATTGAGCAGTTATCATTTAATTTCGTGATAGTATTCTTTACTATTGTATCAAACTGCTTGAAGGTATCCATTGGTATTGTGTTAAGAAAAACAATGTGACATGCAAATTAACATGTTTATAGGGTTTCCTTTTATGATCTTATGAACAGTTGCAAATATCACCTGAAATTCTTCATTTGGATTTTCCTGGCTTTTTTTTTTCTTTTTTAGGGCTGTACCCATAGATAGCATCTGGAAGTTCCCAGGCTAGGGGTTGAATCCAAATCAGAGCTACAGTTGCTGGCCTGCAATCCGCTTCTGCAATCTACACCACAGCTCACAGCAACGCTGGGATCCCTGACCCACTGAGAGAGGCCTGGGATCGAACTCACATCTTCCTGGATGCTCCCAGATTTTCCATTGAGTCACAAGGGGAACTCCAGGATTTTCCTCTTAACTGCAGTTTTTCTTACTTGTAAGTGTATCCATTAAATACATGAATTAATATCACAGCAAGAGCATCTACGATAGTAATGGCACTTACTGGTGTTCTATTTGTTCTGCATATTGTTGTTCTAGAATGACCTTATATGAAATATGCTCCATCAAGAACTCCATCTGGCAGTTCCCATTATGACTCAGTGGGTTAAGAACCCAACATAGTCTCTGTGAAGAGGATACATGTTCTATCCCTGGCGTCACTCAGCAGGTTAAGGATCCAGTGTTGCTGCAAGCTGCGGCCTAGGTCATGGGTGTGGCTCGGATCCACTGTTGCTGTGGCCGTGGCCGCGGCCGGCAGCTGCAACTCCGATTCAGTCCCTAGCCTGGAAACTTCCATCTGCTGCAGGCGCAGCCTTTAAAAAAAAATTCCACTGTACATTTGAATTTCCTTTCAAAAAGCACAGCAACACATTGCACTAGACCCTCTGAAAGTTGTTTTCTCCAGCGAACAGTACTGCTTTCACTGACCCCTAGCAGCCATAGCCTACTCTCAAATAGTTTAACTTTTGCAAACAGTGGCCTAACTCTCACGTATTGAAATAATTATAGATTTATTAAAAAAGAAATATTTTTATTGCAGCATGTGAGCGAAGTGGATACATTTGGAGAACATCCAATCAGCGGAGCTTCAGGGAGACTGGAAAAGCTGAGCGAGAGCGGAGTCACCTCCCACCTTCCCCAGACCCAGCTTTAGTCTGGCTCAAATGAGCATCTCTGCTCCATCCTGTCCCCTGCCAGGTGGCAGAGGCTCGGGGAGGAAGTGTGGGCCCAGGGAAGGAAACCCTCAAGCCGCAAGCCACGAGTGTGGTTTTCTCGGCTGGGGAGCCGAGAAGAGATGAAAATCACAGCCCATCTTACCAGCTAAAGTTGGAACAGACTCTCTGAGTTATATACTCAGACATTGAAATGGGGACTGTGACACAGAAGAGTTGGGGAAGGAGTTATTGGGGAAAACACGATCATTTCATATTTATACTTCCAAACTAAAACTATGATGTAAATGGATTACACAGATAAAACACTTAATTTTCTTTAAAAAATTATTCATTCCCATTTGTGGATTGGAGAAAGGATATAGTATGAAATAAACATGGCAGAGAGTATATTTTAGTATAGTTGTTCAGTTATATTTGCACAGACCTGTTCAGTACAGTTCTGTTAGAAATATGAAATCAGAGAAGTGCTGAAAAGAGGGCAACAGAAATGGTCACAGAGGGGATCCTTTGGGGGAAAAAATGCTGGTGCTGAAGAGATGGTCAAAGATCATGATGCCTAGTGTTCAAGTCAAAGTTTCATTCATAATGTGCTATTTTACCATATTTTATCACGTCTTCAATGAGTGTCTGCCCTGCGCAATGGTCCTGTGTTTGATGCAAGAGAGGAGGTGCCTGGCAGAGAGATAACATCTCAGAAAACTGGGAGTGAACAAGGAGGAAAGTGATCCCAGCATAAGAAGAAACACAAGCTGCCAACTTCACAGTATATACCTTCTCTAGTCTAACTGGCAGTCTACCTCAAATTAAGTTAAATAGAAGGAAATCAAGAAAATTCAAATTACAAGATGTAAAATGGATTGAAATAAGCCTAAAACTTAATATACAGGATGATTTTCTTTGTAAGGTCTGAAATATTTTATAATCTACAGATGATAGAAGACAGGCAATTATTACAATTATAAAACAGAAAATTACATTATAAAAATTATTTAAAATTACATTAGATATATGATATATGTTATAGAAAATTAGATTACAGGTATTGAACTTAGTGTAGCAAACGCACTGTAGGGTCCCCGGACACATTCACTGTTAGGACATACAGAGACAGGTTCTGATTATAATGCAGAACAAACAGTAACAGCCTCCCAGGGGTTCAGAGGAAATCCTCCAGGGATGTCTTACTGCTTAAGGGAATCAACGTCTTTTTTTTTTTTACAAAATGAGCCTCACTGGAGTTTTTGCTAAACTTATAAGAATCTGTGCAGGTCAAAGCAGATTTTCTAAGATCTAAACCACAGGAGCAAGTAGAACCACTTCATAGAGAAACCTTCAAGAGTGACTTAAAACAACGGCATACATTTATGTATTGTATACATTTTTAATGTCTATATAAGACATTTAAAAATAGGTATGGGAGTTCCCGCTGTGGCTTAGCGGAAGTGAATCTGACTAGCATCCATGAGGATGTAGGTTTGATCCCTGGCCTCCTTCAGTGGGTTAAGGATCCGGCGTTGCAGTGAGCTGTGGTGTAGGTTGCAGGTGCAGCCCGGATCCTGAGCTGCTGTGACTGTGGTGTAGGCTGGCAGCTACATCTTTGATTCGACCCCTAGCCTGGGAACCTCCATATGCCACGGGTGTGGCCCTAAAAAGACAAAATAAGTAAATAAATAATAAAAAATAGATATGGTTTTTTATTGAATCATACTATTTAGGTTCTTCACAATGACAAATAGTACTGCATACGAGAAAATGTTTAAATTACTTAAATAAAAATTCAACACAAGCTGCTCTTACATTTGGAAGGCAATCCAATCCTGCTTCTGCAGGAATCACGAAAAGCCTGTACTTGGCTGATCTGTGCTGGACAGACTGATGCAACAGGTGTAAAAGTGTTAGGGACTCTGGTTCTTCTGCCTGTTATCTTTTGAGGCAACAGACGGAGACCGAGCTCAGTTTAGAAGCAAAGGAGAGCTCTGCTCTTGGATCAGAGAATGCAAAGGTGCGCGCTCTGCTCCTGAGGCTCCATCCTCCTCCCAGCAGGCCGCGTGGGATCTCACGGTGGGGAGTTGTCGCGATCGCTGCTCAGGCTCACGATCAAGAGCAGCGCGCAGCCTCTCTGCGCAGCTGCCTGCCGACGCCATCTTGAATCTCCGTGTCTCGCCAGCGCTTCTGCAACTAGACCAAGCACAATGGAGGAAAAAAAAAAGGTTAGACTTTATTACCTGGATTCTGTTTTTAGTTCCTGGGCATTGTTCATGGGCTTATGCTGGTGACACGTGCTTCCTCAGCCTTTTTTCCTGCTCCTCACTCCCGAGGGCGCACTGACAGGTAATAGTTTATCTTCCGTAAGCTCTTCCTGCTGATGCTGAGCATTCTTGCAACCTGGATGGAGAAGCAGGATTTCTCCCCGAGTCTTTAGATGTGTGGGATTGTCACCTGACCTCAGCTCTGATTTTTGGTAGCCCTGAGCAACCCGCATTTGTCTAACTTTTGGAAATAAGGGACCGTAGACAACTTAGGATGCACGGCCCAAATATCAGTGAGGGAGTTGCGGCCACATTTCACATTTTTCCTAAAGATGCAGGTCTTTAGGTCTTCAGCCTGTAGGTGAATGTGCGCTGAGGCTTCCTGCTGTGGCCCCAGCGTCACTGCGCACACTCTGGTTATTCTTCAGAAGAGCAGCTCCAGGTCAGAGGGAGGCTTAGTCAAGGAGGCTGTTACCCCAGGCGGTCTCTCCAGAGGCTGAGGCTCGGGGGCCCCTTCCCTCAAGTGTGATGCACCCACAGAGTGACCCCTGTGACCTCGGGGCAGAAGGATGGTTGGGATCATTGCGTGGCTTCTGTTCACTTAGGAGGGAGCTGGGCTTTCCCGCCGCCAGTTTTCCAGGGTTTCAGGTGCACCCAGTGCCCTGGCCAGAAGGGGTGCAGGGCCAGGTGGGTGAGTGTGAGTGGTACCTGGTTACCATTTGCAGCGAGGGCTTTCTCGGTTTCTCCTACCTGTAGGGCAACCTGGGTTGTTCCATTTCGAGGGGGTTAAGACATCCCTTCTCTTGAGCTTGGGGAATGGCTCTACCGTCCCTGAGTTCAAATGCACTTCACTTTAACGTATCGCTTGGGGCTACCGTACCCAGGGCAGGGCCATCAGCAGCAACTTAATGCAATTGTCCTGAATTTCCTGACAAAGCTCGGCTAAGGATGTCTCTACTTTCTCCAGTAATTGGGGCCTCCAGGCTGACTGCAAGGTCCATTTTATGCCCTGGGTAATGGTTATCCCCTTGGTCACTTGAGACACAAATGCTGGACCTGCCATTTCAGTTCTAGCAGGAAAAGCTTCCATCCACCCAGAAAATGTATCTACCAGCACCGAGAGATACCTGACTTTGCCTGGCCTCTCTGCTTGACAGTGAAGTTGGGCTGCCATCCTACCCAGGACATGTGGTCTGAATGGACCTTATCTGGGGGCTTCTGTGGGATCTGGGGTTGGGATTGTTCATTGTGCAGATGGGGCTGGTCTCAGCTACCCGCCTGATCATACTTTTCATGCTGGGAATTACCAGGACTTCAGCTAACCAGTTATGCAGGGTTTCCCGCACAGTGAGTTCCTTGATGAGCCTCCCTGGTGGCTCAAAAAGCTGCCGTTTAGGGAAAGAAGTATTACCCATGTTCATTAACTATCCATCCGTGGCCCCCTGGATCTCCGAGGAAGCCCCACGTTCAGGCTTTGTCTCATTTTTCCTTTGTGTAGGTTGGGGAATAATTGGGTGGTTCTGGCCTTTGAGGTTTGAGGGGTCGTTACCAAGCTGCTGGTTCTAGGGCTGCCCTTTTGGCGGTTACATCCATCTTGCTGTTTTCCTTTATCACCTCCGCATCCCCCTTTTGGTGACCCCTACAATGAATTGCTGCCACCTCTTTTGGAAGCTGCACTGCTTTTAAGAGCTTTGGTACGTTTCACCATGTTTCGCCTGTTTAGTCCACACAGTAAATAAGCACCCCTCTTTCCTTCCCCAAAGCCCCATTTGTGTGTGTGTGTGTGTGGGGGGGTGTGGCACATACCAGGATCTGTGCAGCCACTGCAGATCTTCCCTGTACTGCGCCCTAAGGCCCAGGTGAGCCTGGGCTCCATCTCTTAGGGAGACGTCGCTGGGGGAGGTGTCTTGCTTCTATGACTTGGGTCTGGGAAGTCACTTCGTTTACCACCAGCCTTTACCCCGTCTCATAAAACTGCCCCCATCTGTGAACCATCCCTCTTCAGGGTTTGGCAGAGGCTCACTTCCTATACTGGGGTGACTGGGATAGACCGTGTCTCTCGATTCTACACAGTCCCCTCCAGGGGTCTCCTGTCTGTGGGTAGCAGCATGGCAGGATTTAGCATGTGATAGGTTTTTATGGTAGTCATTGGGTAGTCCTAAAAGCACAGCCTGAACGCGAATCAACTCTGTTCCCTACAACTTACAAAAGCCTGAACCTGGTGAGGGGTCCTTATAGGGTCTGCCTGACCAGAATCAACCTTTCAGCCTCCTTCAGCAGGGTTGTAATTGCTGCTGCTGCCAGTGGACAAGGAGGCCGTCCTCTAGTGGTCTGATCTAATCAATCTAACGAGTAAGAGGCCCCAGTTCTTGAGCTAATGCCCCATGGGCGAGTGCCCTTGTCTCATGAATATAAAGATCAAAGAGTTTAGGTAAATCTGGGAAGGCTAAATCAGGGGCCTGAACTAATTGCTTTTTTTAATTCTTGGAAGGCCCCTTTGCATTCTGGTCTGTTCAAAAGGATTATCATCCTTCCCTTTGAACTTTTCACATAGAAGCTTAATTATTAGACCATAGTTAGGGATCCCAATGTGGCAAAAAACCCCCAGCCATCTCCAGGAAACCCCTAAGCTGTCTTCTAGTTCTAGGAGGGGCAAGGCTGCAAATGGCTTCTTTCCTTTCCTGGGGTAGACTTTTCTGACCTTCGGTAAGAACAAAGGCTGGGTAGCTCTCCCTGAAAGGCTGCCTGTCAGTGGGAAGGAGGGTGGGGTTCTTCCAGGTTGGGTGCAGAGGTGCAGCTCACAGATGGAAGTGCTGGATTCAGCAGCTCTGCACACCGTCCGCCTAGTTGAAGGGTCAGGTGCACCCATTTCATATACGGTCTCTGGTCTTAAGGGCCGGGTGCAAGGCCTCTGCGTATAGCACCCAGTTAACAAGTGAAACTAGACTAAGCACAAAGGAGGAAAAGAAAATACTTTATTACCCAGATTCTACTTTAATTTCTCAGGAAATGTTAATGGGCTTTGTCAGAGATGTAAGTGTGCCTCTGGGCAACTCTTTGCTATCTAATCAGGACTTAGACATGTGAATCGCCACGAAAAAGCAGTTGTTTATAAATAAATGTTCCACTGAAGCACTCAGAGAAGCCATCCTTTGTGATATACACACTTTTCAGAATTTATTCAAACTGATACCAATTTACTATGCATGTTGTTGCATTAACATTCTCCATTCCCTTTTCTGCTTTAATAACAAGAATATTCAAAACAGTGCTTCACTTACTCCTTTGGAGCTGTGGTCATGCTGATATTATTTATCTAAAAATACACATGAAGATATAATGGAATCCAAGTCTCACTTCCGAGTGAAAAAAAAAAACCCATAAGGCTGTTGTTTTGAAGTTTTATTATGTTTACGTATTTCCAATGTCATTATTTACATTTTAAATCACCATTTCTTTGATAACATTATCTCTGTTGTTCCTTATATGTGTCATAATAATTTGTGAGTGTACTTTTCATGCCAAAAGTATGATAAACAACATGATAAACTTGCCACAAGGAGACTGCTGACTTCCTATTCCAAACTGATGATAAAAACATTCCTAGAGACTCAAAGGGCAGTTCACTCTGCACACAAGACAAAAATAAAATAAAAAGAGAGAAGAAAAATGGGGAGATGGAAGGCATGTACACAACATAGATCAGTAATAAAAATGTCAGTAAGTTTAAACCTTCTGGGAAGACAGAGAGCACTCACAGAATGTGCTCTTTATAAAGTCCACTAAGATATTGCAAACTTCAGAGTCCAGTCATTTCTGCCACTTTCAGGACCTGTGAGTGAAATTAATCTTAAAATTGTTTTACTGGCCTGAAAAATATAGCTTTATCCTTAGTGCTGACTTGATTACTATTTTTTGAGCATTCTCATTTTGTAACCGGTAACATGATGTCAGTTTTCTATGAGGCCACCCATAACACCACAGTAAATTATCCTAATAAATTGTCAGGACTAGAGATTGTAAGTGACAGCACTTCCACAGTCCTGGTAGAAAGCTAGTTCTAAAACCAGACATTCTGACTTAAGTAAGGAAAGTCTAGTTTCTTGATCCATTTTATAAAAGTAGAAAATACACTTTCTGTGTATCATCTGGTAAAAATATTAACTAAAAAAGGCCATGAAACTTGAACGAATAGGATTAGGATGAACACATTAATGACAGATTTCCATCAAGAAGGAAAGCTTTCCAGTCAAACTTGCAGATCTGTTGACGTGACACTTTGATTGCTTTTAATTAATGACTCCTTCTCTCTTAGAAGATACCTTAATTACTAGAGAGCATTGGTCACCATTAACTGAACTGCTTGGCTCCAGATGGAGATCTTGGATCACATTAGTCACTTATAGATTCAGATAATGAAGTGATGCCCCAGAAAATTTCATTCTAGAGCAGTTTGAGTGAGTAGGAATGATAATTTCCTTGGGAAAAAGTCATCCCAATAAGTACAATAGTTTTCCCATTTATTTTACTTTGTCAGAAAAACCCATGAATTCTTGCTTGCCTTAATCTTCATTATGCAAGCACACTAGTTACAGTTTTCTATCAGTTACGGTAGTAAGTGACCACCACATTTAAGTGATAAAAATTATAAAGAACGTTATATTTGTTTTCTTTACATTTATTGTTTTATTTTCTATACATTTTTAGAATTATGCACTGTGAGCAGTGCTAATTAATAGTTACAGTCATTTAAAAAAATCTCAGAGGGTCATCATAGTTACAATTTTTTTTTTTTTTGGTCTTTTTTAGGGCTGTACCCATGACATATGGATGTTCCCAGGCTAGAGGTCAAATCTGAGCTGCAGCTGCCAGCCTGCATCATAGCCACAGCAATGTCTGGATCCTTACCCCACTGACTGAGGCCAGGGATCGAACCTGAGTCCTCGTGGATACTGGTTGTGTTCATTACTCTCTGAGCCACAATGGGAACTCCCATAGTTACAAAATTTAATTTATATTCTCTGTGTTTTCTGTTATTGGTTTTCTTAAGGTGTATGTCCCGAATTGGTAAAATTTGATGTCATGTCACTCATTTTGCCTTTGAAATGGAGGTTTTTTGTAGTACAACTTACTTTTGAAGGACCATTAAACACTCAAGGTGACCTAGGCTCTTGACTGGGGATTTGGAGAAGCTGGATAAGTCATTAAAAATCAGTTGAGGAGACTTCCCTGTTCATCTTCCACAGTTCAGCAAGAAAAGCTGAACAAAATGAAAAGTGAAACTTGCATGGGTCTCAACAGAGAACTGCCACCCTGAAATTTGGAAGGACAGGCACATCCAGAGAGATGGAGCTGGGATCTGCCTGCCTAGGGCAGCAGCTGCTGGCACTGTAAACTGGCAGGAACAACACTTACTGTGATTTTGATGAATTGCTGCAGGCTGGGTGTGGACCCGCATAACAGTGAGAAACTCCACAAGGGTATGGTTTTCTGGGGCTTTCACACTTCCATGGACTTTTCCACTAAGAAACGCACCAGGTTCTCCTGTGAAGATCAGAGAGAGATCCCCGTGGGGCTTTGTCAGAGGGCAGGGAGCTGGGAAGAGGAGCCACTTTGAAATATGCCCACAGTCTCCTCTGGAACAAAGCCTGCTCTGGGGCAAAGGACTTTACTTTGTCTTTCTTTATCCCAGGTTGGGGAAGAGAATTCCTCCTCTCCAGGCTTCCAGTCTCAGAAAAATGGGGAAACTAGGCAGCAGGGTCAGGGCTTCAAGAAAACGAATGGGGAATCAGGGAAAGGAGGGGGCAGTAAGGGAGATGGAGTAGGAGCCGTATAACTAGAGAAGCATTTGGTGAGGTCACAGTCCTGACACACAGGCTCGCTAGAAGACCGAGCCTTAGGTGGAAGATTGTACACTGTCCCTCATCTACACCCGACCACCGCACCAATAGACTCCTTTGATGAACACAGCACATTTCTGAATAACACACAGGTCAAGAAGAAATCTCAAGAAAAAATTCTAAACATTTTGAGCTCATTAAAAATTGTTTTAGGAGTTCCCATCGTGGCTCAGTGGTTAATGAATCCGACTAGCAACCATGAGGTTGTGGGTTTGATCCCTGGCCTTGCTCAGTAGGTTAAGGATCCGGTGTTGCCATGAGCTGTGGTGTACGTTGCAGACTCGGCTTGGATCCAGTGTTGCTGTGGCTGTGGCGTAGGCTGGCAGCTTCAGCTCCGATTAAACCCCTAGCCTGGGAACCTCCATATGCCACGAGTGCAGCCCTAGAAAAAGGCAAAAAGACAAAAAATAAAAATAAAAAATAAAAATTGTTTTAAAAGTCAGAATTTGTGGGGCACAGGAAAAACAGTGCTTAGAAGGAGATTTATAGCATTACATGTATGTATTGGAAAGAAGAAAGCTCTAAAACCAATCACCTAATCTTTCTCCTTAGGTAGAGAAAGAAGAGCAAATAAAAGTTAAAACAAGCAGAATAAAGGAAAGGGTAATTTTTATAATACAGTAGGAATCCATGAAGGTGGAAAAAAAAGAAAACAGTAGAGAAAAATCAATAAAACAACCCAGTTCCTGGAAAAGATCAATACAATTGATCAGTCTCCTATCAGACTTACAAAGAGAAAAGAGAGAGGACACAGGACACAAATTATCTGCCGTTACTTCATCATCCTTCTTAGGCTTTCAAACCCCAGCTCAGCAGTCAGTACCCTCTCCTCCAAGAGGGCCCTCCACCCAGGCCCTGCCTCCCTAATTTGAATAATTAACTGCTAGATAGAGAATCAGGTCTTCATATTTTGTACTTAAAAGTTTTCTCCAGCATAGCACAGTGTAGTAGGACCTCAGCTGAATGAGTGAAAACCAACAGCTATTGAATTCTGACCTGTGCCCCATCGTACAATGAAGCCTGCAGCATCTTCTTTCCCAGATACCTTTTGCCTAGTTCAAATCCTCCCATTGCTGTCTTGTTTACATAGCGTGTTTCTTGGTAGCAGATGCCACAATTGCAATTTGACGCTTATGGAAAGGATCGTTCAATAGAAGTATAACTTTCACTGGTCTATACACCTAGTAGAATATTGGTCTTTTTTTTTTTTTTTTTACTCGGGACTGAATTTCAGAATCTGGGACCCTACCTAGCACATCAAGGTACAAGATCTCAATACATATTTCTAGGAATGATTATTTTAAAAGGAATGAAGGAAGAGAGGAATAGAGGAAGGGAAGGAAGAGGAAGAAAAGAAAGAGGAAGAAAAGAAAGAAGGTTGGAGAATAGTTCGAGAAGAGCCTGGTCATGTAGGTGGTCCAGGAAAGTGGATTCTGTACTATGTTTTTCACTTCATCCTGCTAATAATGGGCTGAAAAAGAATTTTAGGAAAAGGAATAGTGTGCTTTAGAAAATAAGGTACAAATAGATTGCGGAGCAAAAAAAGCTAAAGACAAATAGCAAATTATAATGTAGGAAAGAGATGATAGAAGCAAAAATCAAGGCGGTAATTGTGTAAAAATCAAAAGGACTGGTGTCTAGTGGGTAAAAGCAGTAAGGCTTGAAAATAGTACTGTCACGTGCATTCTCTATCCACAGAAGCAATTGGTTTCAGGACCATCTGGCCTTTGGTTACTGATCAGAATACCATAAACTAAAAAGTCACTGATAAATGAAAGTGCTTTATGTTCCTAGTAACAAGCTGCAACCATCAGAATTCAATACTAGTTTAATATTTTAAAAAGCATCATTGTGCCTGCAACTCCAGTACTGTAGGACAAATGTTGGGTAGATTACACAGAAGATTGCAAAGGAGAACTTTTGCAGAATTAAAAATAAGGCAGAACTCTCTTAACTTTCTTAACTCAGGACACAAGCCAGCTGATATTGAAATCCTCAAGGTGCCCCATCGCAGGCATTTCGAACCCAGCAAACTTCACGAACTCTGTAATGCGATTAAAAAATAAGGTGTCTTCTGAGTTTCAGACAAGGAAGTTGTTACTTTTGGAGAATTCTTTATTTTTTAGACAAGGATAAGTTTAAGTCACCACTGAACACTGTCATGTTTTGAGGAGGAAAACTATTCTGGAAGGTCATAGCACTGCAGAGGAAACATTCCATAACCAAACTGAGTATAAATACTCTATATAGAAAATA
>PVHT021183584.1:6777688-6805722 GCA_004024745.2 Catagonus wagneri
AACGAATCCGACTAGGAACCATGAGGTTGCGGGTTCGATCCCTGCCCTTGCTCAGTGGGTTAACGATCCGGCGTTGCCGTGAGCTGTGGTGTAGGTTGCAGACGCGGCTCGGATCCTGCGTTGCTGTGGCTGCGGCGCAGGCCAGTGGCCACAGCTCCGATTAGACCCCTAACCTGGGAACCTCCACATGCCGCGGGTGAGGCCATAAAACCCGCGGCCATAAAATGACAAAAGGCAAAAAAAAAAAAAAAGAAAATAAAATTAAGAACAATAAATAACTTATTAGATTGTAGCTTATAGTGGCCTTTATATTGGCCTAGAGTAGGGTGTATAGCCATCATATTCGCAACAGTTAGAATACAGTGTTTTCTTTTTTTCTCCCCAAATTAACTTAATGATTTGGAGAAATATTCAGTAATATATAGGATGAAATTTATTTTGGATATGTCAAGAAAATTCAGTATATGTATTTGTAAGTTACCGAATTAATTATAATTTGAATTACATTGTTATTTTCAATCTTCAAACAGTAATGATTTTAAAATGGGTTTTCAGAGTTTTTTGTTTGTTTGTTTGTTTGCCTTTTGTCATTTTAGGGCCGCACCTGTGGCTTGTGGAGGTTCCCAGGCTAGGGGTCTAATCAGAGCTACAGCTGCTGGCCTACACCACAGCTCACGGCAACGCCAGATCCTTAAACCACCTAGCAAGGCCAGGGATCGAACCCACAACCTCATGGTTCCTAGTCGGATTCGTTTCTGCTGAGCCACGATGGGAACTCTGGGTTTTCAGAGTTTTTACATTTATAATTTACATTCTGATGATCACCATGTTCATTTCTGTTTGTATGGCCAAAATGTGTACTCTGATTTTGATCAGTCTCTATTTTAAGTTTCTGGGAAAACTTGAATTCAGATCCGTTTTGAGATAATCTGTGCTGTTTTGTGCTTGGTGTTCTGTGCTTTGTTCCCACTGTAACCTATTCAGTATGTGCAAACCCTTGTTATCCTCCTTGCAGACAATCCTTTATCAATATAATTCAGTATTTGAGTTCTGGAACAACAGTTCTATAATAAGATGTCAGAGTGAATAACAAATTATTTTATTCATCCTCCTATAACAGTTTACTAATGTTTTTATGAAAAGACGTGATAAACATAAGACACTTCTGATTACAATGTGTCAAGAGCTATTCTGACTGTTCTAAACAAACCCATGCCATAACTGTTATATGTAGAAAGAAACTCATAATAGGAGCCCAGTGAAGTCAAGGAAATCAAAAATATGACTTTTAAAGAGGCTGAAAATTTTCAGTTTAAAAAACCCAACATGACAATCTAATAGTGTTTAATTTAGGCACACATACTATTTTGATATTTCTTTCATGGTTAAAGTGGCAGATTACAGTTTACAAAAATGTCCGCAGAGTATTCCTTGTCCCATATCCTTTTCCAGAACCTTTCCACTCCCCCATCAAGAAGTGGAATAGAATTCCCCTCCCCTTGAAATCAGAGCTGTGGCTGCCTTGACAAGGAGAATATGACACAATTCAAGAACAAGGCTAGGTCACAGTCAGTTGTACAACTTCCACCAGCCTCCTTCCAGTCTTTGGATGTTCTCCTGTGGACCTACTACAATGTTGTAAAGAAACCAGGCCAGACAGTGGGGCTGATTGTAGGAGTTCTGGCTGACAGCACCAGCTAAGGTCTCAGCCAACAGCCTGCATCAGCTTGCAGACGTACGTGTGAGCGAGCCCCGTTTTCCAGCCTTTGCGTCATCCAGCTGGGACCCCAGATGTCGGAGCAGAGAAGCGAGCTGTTTCCCTGGGGCCCTGCCTGAATGTCTTACAACCAAATTTGTGAGCATGATAAATGGTTGCTTAAGTTCCTAAATTTCACAAGCCTAATAACTGAAACAGCTAGTCACGTCTGCATATTCAATTTCATATTATGGCATCACATTAATAGTTGTTTGTTGCCCATTTCATAAACGGTTTTACACATCTTCTCTCAGAATGAGCCAGGGATTTTGTGAGGATTATGATTTCAAGTATACTATGGATGATGATGGTATGCGGAGAAATATATATTTAAGTTGTCCATACTAGCAAAATCCAGGAAGACTTAAGGTTTAAATTTCCTACCATGCTTGAGAAAATGATTGGCTTATTATACTTATGAACAATTTCAGGCTTACAATAACAGAGCTAGTGATATGTACAGGAAATCATTGCACATTATTATCTCCTTGTGTGCAGATACCTGCTATCTTTGTTTTTCTCTTTTCCTCAAAAGAATGGCAAGTTTGCTGAGAACTAATGACCACTTATTAAAAACAAAGTTTCCCTATTACTTACTGTAACCTTAAACCTTGGTTCAAACTGGAGGAAAGCAATCCCGTTGAAAATACATTTTGTAGGGATCTAACCTTTACAAGATAAATTCTCTGAGATTAAGTAAAAACTCTTTTGAAATAGTCAAATTCAGATTACAGAGCCCTGAGAGTTTGGGGGTACATCAGTATTAGTCCACCTCCACTGTATATATAACACTGTTAAACAGTTATAAAAATGTACTGAATATACATTTATGTAATTTATGATGATGCAACTAAATTTCATGAAGTTCAGTGACTATCAAGATCATTATCATATATAAGTTTTACATTCTGTATCTATAATTTTCACAGTCCTACCTGCTGTATTAGAGTACTAACTGATATGTTTCAGACTTCCTCCTCAGATTTACTCTGATGAAGTAATAATTCCAATAAAATGAACCAATGACTAGTTATACTGATAACACTAGAAGCAGCAGATTAGAAGTGGCTTAACTATGTGGCCTCCGATGTGGTGGGCTGCAGGCAGAGCTGTGTGCAGCTGAACAGCAAACCCAGCAAGCTGAAACAACATTAACCCTCTTTAACTTACACATCCTATCTAAATAAGTTTCCTGGCATGTGAAATGCATCCGTTATGAGAAATGATGTATCTCAGACACAACTCACCATTTAGCATTTTTATATCGTAAAGAAATATAAAAAATGTTTCCTCAAGTAGATGGTTGTATGTACATACATAGTAAAACTTATTCTGATATCAGTGAGTGGAGAGCCACAACTTATGTTTTGCTATAGAAATCTCTATATTTCACTTTTATAAATGAATGCAAGTATCTTAGGTTTAAAAAAGAATTAAGAACCACGACCATAAGAAGACTATATGTAAGGGTGCCAGGCTTTTGGTCTAGTCGATGACGAGTAATACACACAAGAGCAATGAGGCACATTTTGCATAAGGAGAGACATGACAGGGAGTAGAATATAGTTTGACTTTGGAAGAAGACCTCCAAGGACAGCTTTGCAGTCGGCATCTCTGAAATCATGAGAAACGAGGAGAATAGAAAAAGATGAGTAAACAGAAAGCCTAGTAATTTAGGGGGAATTGAATAGAAAGTAAAGGATAGCAAAACAAACATGGCATCCCCAAGGAGAAGCCCCCTGGGAACAGCAAAACTATGGCTGCAGCCCAGACCAAAGACAGCAGGGTATTCCCAGGAATGGGACTGCACTTTCTTACCGTTCGTGTTCACAACGGTTTTCCAAAGGGACTGAACCACTGGGTACTCCCACCAGCAATGCAGTAGAGCTCCATTCACTCTGCACCCTTGCCATTTTTGGTACAATTAGGATTTATAAATTTAATCATTCTAATATGTATTAAGTGCATTCAGTATTTTTAATATCACATTTACAACACAGCACTGAGTGATTTGGAGATAATGAAACATAAGGCAGAAATGTCTTACTATTTACAATCTCCCAATTAGTCTAGTTTGAAATCAAAGAAAATCCATGGCATTGATTCATTGGTACTAATTAGCAACATATAAAAACAATTCATTTTATTTAGAATAAGGTTACTGTTATGTTCATTCTTTCTTATTTATTTATTTATTTACTTATTTATTTATTTGTCTTTTCTAGGGTCGAACCTGCAGCATATGGAGGTTCCCAGGGTAGGGGTCTAATCGGAGCTGTAGCCGCCAGCCGACACCACAGCCACAGCAGCACCAGATCCGAGCCGCGTCTGCAACCTACACCACAGCTCACAGCAGCGCCGGATCCTTAACCCACTGAGCAATGTCGGGAATCAGACCCGCAACCTAATGGATCCTAGTCGGATTCGTTAACCACTGAGCCACAACGGGAACTTCCTGTTAGGGTCATTCTTATTTTTTCTTAAAATTTAGTGCAATGTTTACCTTCCACTGTACTTGAGCATTAGTTTAGGCACAGCAAATGTAATTCCTCTCTCGTGGTGGTGTATGAGTCACACCAGGATGCACATTCTGTTCCAGTCGTATTGTCTTAATGCGTTTTTGTTTATAACTGCAGCTCTAAGTGCTGGGAGGTATCAGATGACAACCAATGTAGGCGGTGTACATGAAACGGCACGGATTGCCTCATTACAGTGGTAGGCTGACTGTCGGACCACATTCTTCTTCTCTCCCCGTATCCACCTTTTGCCATGTAACTTTGCAGTCCTGCCTGTGGGTATCAGACTGTACTTTCCCATGTCATCAAATTTAACCTGGCTGTGTGACTTGGGGCAGTGTGTTGATTGTGATTGTGATAAGCAGAAACTGGAAATGAGCTTACACAGTGGGGCTTGTCATCTTATACTTTTGCCATTTTTTTATGAGAAAAATATGTCAGCTAGCCGAATGGCCCTAGGACCAGGATGAGAGACAGGTGGAAATGACCCACTCCAGTGCTTGCAGCCTGAAGCTCAGTCCCTGCTGCGCACCCACTCTCTCAAGAGGGAAACCCAGTGTCTATTGAATAGTGCTGAAAATTTGAGGCTATTTGTTATGTAGCAGTACTGACAGATTCCACATGTACATAATACATAAAGATTGAATATGAAAACGGATGAGATATTTAAGAGAAGGAATATAATGAAGTTGAAGAGCTCTGTGTGGGTATGTACACGTGCGCATGTGCGTGTGCATGTGTATTGGAGATTTAGGATTGGAATAAGAGCAGAGCAATGGAGAATACCAAGCTGAAAAGTTTATATTCCAGTGGGGAAGTCTGTGGAGAAAAAGAATGAAATGTGAAATGACAGAAACAGTGTGTTTAAAATGGAGTCAGCTGGGGTCAGGAACTAGAGGCTGCAGAAACAAAATGTTTTTTAAAGAATCCTGAAATGCTCAAGAAAAAGGACAATAACTCGTTATCTCTCTTTGGCAAAACCCAGAGATCTTACCTTATGGCATGTATTCTAGCCAAAAAATGACCCTGGCTAAATGTTACTCTCATTTAATTGAATCTACAAGCCTGATGACAGCGCAGCACCCCTTAGTAATGATGGTAGTTACAGTCACCATCAATGTGGTTGTGACCCAACATGCCAAGTGTCTGGAACCATTCTAAAAACTAAATAAAAGTAACCAAGCAACGACAGAGAATTTGAATTGACTGTGCCACATAAAAGGCACTAGACATTTATCATGTTAATCATACAACCAACTGCTTCAAGAAGAGTGTGCCAAAGAGATACCAGGGTTAATATTAAGCCTTTTGTGGATAATAAGCCCAAGTTGGCTGAGAACCTGGACAGAAGTCCAAGGACATAAGGATGAAGTGTCCTACTGTGGAGGAGAGCTAGACTTAAGCTCATATTCAAATTCATCTCTCAGATATTTTGGTTGGAATGACATGTGCCTGGACCAGATATTTAGGATCCTCCACAAATTAGAAAAAGCTCTCTCATGATAGGAAGACAATTCGTGGGCACAGAACTCTCCAATGAAACAGGTCTGGGACTATGCAGGGTCTTAGGGGCAGGAAGTGAGTTTAAGAGTGTCAGAACCTGGAGTTCCCTTCGTGGCTCAGTGGTTAGTGAACCCAGCTAGCATCCATGAGGACATGGGTTCGATCCCTGGCCTTGCTCAGTGGGTTAAGGATCTGGCGTTGCCGTGAGCTGTGGTGTAGGTTGCAGATATGGCTCAGATCCTGCATTGCGGTGATTGTAGTGTGGGCTGGTGGCTATAGCTCCTATTTGACCCCTAGCTTGGGAACCTCCATATGCCATGAGTGCGGCCCTAGAAAAGCAAAAAAAAAAAAAGATTAGCAGAAGACCGTTTTTCCCCTTGGGAGAGTCTGTTCTAATCAGACTGCCTGAAGGGCTGGAAACAGACTTCAGCAATCTCTGTGAGACACTTGAGGAGAAGTTCGTGGAAGCTGCCCTAAGTACCAAGCAACCCACTGAGAATAAGGTTGAAAGGACTGCTTCAAGTCTCTTTGTGTTTAAAACATAAAATAAATATAATAAGCCTTTTCACGGTGATTTATCTGGCATATATTAAAACAGAATTCCTATGTGTATTAGTTCATTTTTTGAACACTGACTTTTTCCTTTCTCAGATTATATTTTAATATTAATGAAAAGATGGTTATATACATGAATATCTGTCCACATTATACTATATATCATAGTAGATGTAGATACTATACTATATATAGTATAGTGCATACAGCTATGACTTACATCATTCAGTATGTAAAATGGCTATTTGACAACCATCATACAAACCACTATGTGTGTGTATGTGTGTATAGATATAGATATGGGTATAGATTACTATATCTGTATCATATATTTTGTTATATACTATGTGTCATATTTTATATAAATCTGTACACATGCATGCACACACATGCACACACACACATATAGTAGTTTTCTGTGATGGTAATCAAATAGCATTTCACATTTTGAATTATCTCCAGGTCAGGAAGAAAAAGGAATAAATTAATATCTTTGAGCCCTAAATTAGAAGAAAAGACTACTTGGATTACTAATTCGGATGGCTATAATTAGAAAAATGTCTTTTTTAAATAAGACTTTGAACTTCAATGCCTTCTTAATTGTGAAACTTGTTAACTGTTCAGAAATGACATTATTCTCTAAAGTTCATGTCCATTAAGCAGAGTATAACCACTCTGTTGAAGTTATTAAGTTATTAGGAAATACTCTCCTAGGAAAAAGGCAGGTAAATGAGGGACCGTTGATAAAAATAAAACATTTCTGGCTAGGAAATTAATTACATAAAATGATACAGAAAAATGAAGCTTCTACCTCTAGAAAGAGGGGGAGCTAGCTAAAGTTGGTCTAATCTAATTATGTTACCCAGTGTATTCTAACCCTGCGTCTTTGGGAGGGGATCTTTAGGTGTCCTTCAGAACGCTTCCCATATTTCCTGCCATAATTGGAACCTACCAATCTTATGAGCTGTCGTGATGACACACTGAATAAATACATGCATCACGTGAATTAATGTATTGTCCTTGCTTTGGACGTGAACACTAGAGAGGCTTCCTGCAGACATTCAAGGTACTAACCAGAATCCTTGGGCGAGATGAGAGCTAATGGGAGGCATTCGTTCCCATGTACCTCTGGCTCTTTGCAGGAGCTCTGCCAATTTCTCATGAGGACACTGTGCTTTCAACATTATTTAGATTGAAAGAAATAAAGATATCATTGGAGTTATTCATCGTGATATCTCCTGCCTACCCCACCCCCCAACAACCTGGTTATGTTACATTAGGAATGCTGCCAATTTTCATTGTGACTAGAATGAAGTTCGTGGTCTAGCTTAAAACTTTTTTTTTTTTTCATCAGATACGGTGTCATGATTTTTTCCCTTTCCACTGAAGTTTACATCTGTAAACAGCAGGCATAACATGGAAAGCTGTTAAATGAATAGGGCATGATGATCATCGTACATCACGTCCCGCACCGCAAAGCTACTTAAACGTCTCCACCCAGTTCCTGGGCTCCATATTCCCACTTAGGCAGTTTCAGAGTTCTAGGCGCTGGTCGCAAGCGCTAGGGAGTAACACTATCCTTGGAGTCAGCAGAGTCTAGTCACAGCTGAGGGACCCTGGACAAATTACCTAACCTTGCTGAATTTCACTTACCTGATCCATAAATCGGGAACTCTTATTTCATAGGAATCATTGGATCCATCAAATAAGATAATGTGTGTAAATAACTTAAGACAACAGAGAATAAGCGATTCACATACTATTCAAATAGCGTGGGTTAGTTGAATCTCTCCATACTTCAATCAGCCTTTTCATTTATAAAATGACCGAGTTAGACTGAAAAATAAATTTAGGTCCTTCTAATCCTACAAGTCTACACATTTGATTACTTCCTGCTATAGTATACCAAGAGCGGAGGTGTTTTTGCCTTTGTGTTCTTATCAGGAATAGTGTTGATTGAATTTATAACAAAAAATACAGCAAAAAGTGTTGACTGTTCACTGGCAAGAAGGTGTTCCTGAGTGATTCTCATAACTCTCAGAGCTAAATCTTATGAATCCCAAGATAGAGGTATTTTTAATGCAGCTCGCATTCTCCTGTCACTCATTTTTCTGTCTCAGCTATACACGTCTTTTTCTTTTGTGCAAACCGTGTCCATGTTGTTGTTGCTTCTAATAATCACCCTCTAGTGTTCATATTATAATAATTGCCTTTCGTCATGTAATCTATTTTTAATTATTCAACAAACATTTAATGAAGATCCTCATATCTTAGACATAAGTGGGCACAGGAGAGTGAAAAAGCCAAATCCCAGTGCAGCATCAAACAGACAATTTTAGCTACAGCTGCTCTAGCTGGAGGGGATTCTGTATAGAGACAAACATAAAATAAGGCAGAGTGTGGGATTTCTGAGCAATGGAGAAAAGATATTTTTCACTTTCCTCCAAAACTGCTACCAAAAAGTCACTGAAAAGTATTGTTTTGAAGTACAACTTCAAAAGGCACGATGCAGATTGGTAGAATATTGTGTTTAGGATATTTTCACAAATTCATAAAATAAATCAGAATATTTGAAAGTCTAGAGCAATACAGTTATAGTTGGTGTGTATTTATTTATTGAGCCCCATGACCAAGCTTAGCTGGCACCGTTGCTGCAGAGGTCCAGCCGAGCCCTGATTGAATCACCACTCTACAGAATCGCATTGTCTTGTGAACCTTGGAACTAAGCAGGCCTCTTGAGACCAAGGAAGAAGGAGGCTAAAACAGATGAGTCTGTGAATGTAGAGATAAATCGGAAAGATTCTGGGTCCTTCATGACACAATTGAGTCACTGAATTTTCCAAACCTTCGTATTGACAATTGGATGAATTGGCCGCAATTGTTTTTTGTTGTTTTTGACTTTTTTTTTTTAACGTGTTGGCATTATTTTAACCAAATCACAGGAAACAGCATCTAATTTTTTTCCCATAAGCATCATGTTCACACCTAGGCTTGTGGAAGGCAGGCCAGCTCAAGTGACCCCGCAGACCTTCCTACCCCCTTCTGTCCTGCAGATACAAGCATTCTGTGACCTGGAAGAAGGCCCCTTCCTGACCATGCCTGCAGCTGGTCTCAGTCCATCAGCCTCCACCTGCGAGAAAGAAATTTCTGTTGTTTGTAAGCCACCCAGTCTGTGGTATTTTGTTATTACAGCCCAAATGAACTAAGACAGCCCCCAAATGGTTTTATAGGAGAAGGTACTAATATATAGGCTGGTTAAAACTTAGCTCTGCTATTAAGTGGCAAAGCTACAGTTTAAACAAAAAATTTAATTGACTTCAGGACTGGTCGTCTTAGCCTCACTGGCCATACTACCTCTCTGATTAATTCTGCCTTACATATACTTCTTTAAAAACTCAAGTTCTACAAAGATTCTGTGTTGCTCAGGCTAACCAACTGTTCTTATGCATCACTACTAGTAGCAATCCTTGAAGCTATTCATGCATTTTTTTATCTATTCGATTTTCGCACGTTAAGTTAGGTCTATATTCTAAGAACTTCTTCCAGAGTCTCTCCATGAAATTTCAAGAGGAACAGAACTCCCAGAAAACAGTGTTCTTAAGTCATTAACTCACACATTCATCATTGACTTAACGTGCCACACTCATGTAGGCCCTGGGGTACAAAGATGAGCGAGAAAGCTCTCAAAGAACTTGATGTCTAGTTAGTGTTTTGGGAAGCAGACAGTTACGTGAACTGATAAACAAGTTTTATAATAAAGGCATGCATACATGCCCGGGGAGATTGGAGCCAGGTGCTAGAGGATAGTGATGCTTGAGAGAATCTAGAAAGGCTTCTTTTCTGGGTAGGTGTTATTTGATCTTACCCTTGAAGGATAGAATAGAATTGAGCAGGATAATAAAGGAATAACTTTAAAACACACAGATACATCTGTGTTCTGAACAATAGATGCTCTGTATATTAATGAAAGGCAACAGTACACGATGAGGTTTTTGGATGACTTAAAGATGATGTCTTTGGACTCAGAAGAGATTGGACTTGCACATGGTTGGGTTATTGCCAAATAATGACATCACTGTATTCTAGTGCAGCTAAACTGCTTTAAATTTTATAAAGTTCCAATTTAAAGATGCAGTGTTCTGTTATAAAAATAAAATTGAAAATGATCATAAAACATTGCTAAAAATGGAATGGACCAGAAAATTCCTCAGTGATCCAGTTGTCTTCCTAGAAACCTGATATGTTACAAAAGCTAATTTCTCATGTTTATTAATATTACTGAGACTTCCCAAAAGATTTATTATTATTGAGGTTTTTTGCCATTCTCCTGGTTGACTTTCCAACTCTACTCCCATGGGCAGTCTGTGGCTGGTGATCAAGAATTACCTGTGGGTTAAATGCTACTTTTATAGAGAGTGATTCTACACGTATCAAGAGAATGTAATTGACGTATAAGACATATGGTAATAAATTTGAGAATGCTGTATACATTAATGGCTTTAAAATAAGCCATATATTCCTAGCCCATAGTCAGTGAGTTATAAATGTATTTTTGTCATCACATTTGAAAATGCAGATATATTCTTGGGGAAAAGTCAACCTTAATGAGGTTAACTGCAGAATATTGAAGGAATAATGCAGTCCTTAAGCCGTGTGCAAATTTTACCGTGATTCTTCATATTTACTTTATTTTTAACTACATTAGAAAACATTTGTATCCTCTAAAAATGTATACCATCTTAAACATTTTTTGAAAGACGAATTTACCCATAGATGTGTCCCTTAGAGAAACTAATAGAACCATCATACATCCGATACGTTGCCTCAATGTGGAACACCACATCAAGGTTTTTCCACCTGGTTATATTTAAGTGGCCCATTGCTGTCTTTTATTTCCTGAACCTGCCATAGTTCAGAGTTTGTGCTGTTTAAAAAAAGAAAGCATGGGCCTTTTCAATTTCTTAGCACATTCTGGGTCACCTTGGAAACTAAATGTGCAGTGCATATCAGAAATTCCATTCTCTGATCTCAAACTCATCTAATGCTATAGCCCTGCCCCAAGTACAGCACCTGACACCAAGTGCCTGTCAGAAGCACAGGTGGGATGAAAAGAATTGTTACCTTTTAAGAAATTTTCAATAGTTAGAGTCTTATTATAATTAATTATGGAGAATTCTCTTATTGAGCAAGGCCAGGGAACAGGGTATTCTGGTTAATGTTTCAACTGAAAGAAAGAGAAAAATAAAAGACGGTGCTTCTAGATTCAGTCTGGGTCTGTATGAGGTGACTGGGTTTTTCCAGCATGTTCCCTCATCTGGAAGACCATCACAGGGCACCATTAGATAACCGAATAGCAGAAAAAGAATTTTCAGAGTTGTTATGAACCCTGGCTTAAATGCTCTCCCAAATTCTTTTCCCCTTCCAACTTACAGCCTTTCCTCAGAGAAAGAATGTGGGGATGAAGTTGTGGCCAGGCCCCGTTTTCTGAGCCTTGACACCACGGGGAGCAGCAGTGGGAAGTGCCCTGTGGAGACTGATGCCGAGCGCTTCTCACTCTTCCATTCACGTGGTCCAGAAAGTTTCTCTGTGCATTTGTCAAGCTGTAACAAAGGAATATTGCTTTTCCTCCCTGGTTTAAGTCAAGGATAACATGTCAAAAATTAAATGAAAGTGATCAAGGTACCCCCTTCTGGTTAGTAGTGCAGAAGGTCAGGCTTGCTCCTGAGTTTACCTTGAGCGATATTTCAGGAGCCCCTGGTACCCTGTTCCAAATATTTACCATTTGAGCATTGTTTTTAGATTAAATTATGTCCAAAAGTGTTTTGTTTTTTTTAATGTAGTTTAAGAAACATTGTGACCCTGAGCTAAGAGTGCAGTGAGTTGCGTTCGTCAGCAAGGTACCAGCTTATGGACGCCTGCTTTCTTCTTGACCTTGCCAGGCACCTCTGTTTGCCAAGACTCCTCCAGCATTTCTTTCGTCTGCTTGTCCACCTGTCTGGTTTTCTCAGCGTCCTCTGCTTGCTTGTTTTGTTTTGTCTTTTTAAGGCCACCCTGCAGCATGTAGAGGTTCCCAGGCTAAGGATCAAATCCAAGCTGCAGCTGCCGGCGTACCCCACAGCCACAGCAATGTCAGATCCGAGCCGCATCTGTGACCTATACCATGGCCCAGGGCAACACTGGATCCTTAACCCACTGAGCAAGGCCAGGGATCGAACCTGAGTCCTCATGGATTCTAGTCAGATTTGTTTCTGCTGAGCCACAGCAGGAACTCTTTATTTTCTTTCTAGTGCCTCTTAAATAGTGTTGTCCCTGGAATTTTGTCTTCAGTACTTCTCTGTTTCTCTTCTGCTCTTTGTGGCATACTCCTTTCATATAGCTTCAATTATACCTCTAGAAGTTCTCAGATCTAATTTGATCTCCGTTTCTGACCTCCCTCCTTAGTAAGAGTCCCAGATGCAATCACATACTTAGCAGAGATATGGGGTTATTGCCACCCTCGACCCTTCATCTACACTTATATTTTGTAAGTCAGTGAATACGTTATAGTTACAGTCATCCAAGTTAGAGAACATTTTCATAGAGACCAAACTTTGTTACTAAGTCTTGTCAGATTGTTCTCAAAAATGTATTTTAAACTCATTCCTTCTCTTGTTAGCTTTGGTTTTTGTACCTTCTGAGTTTTTTCTAAAAGCTAAAAGCTAAGGCATACACTGATCTCCCTGACTTCAGTCTCGTCTCTTTCCTACCCATCTGAAATGCTGCTTCCAGGATCATCTTTATGATATAAGATATTATTGTGTCTGAACACTGAAATATTTGTTCCCCAGTCTCACAGAATAAAGTCCAAGTTTTAGGTGCAATGAAAAGCCCTTAAATATTTGAGCCTGACACACACATCAAATCTTTATCTCTTCTGCAGTAAAAGCAAAGTACAAGAACCTAGCCCACTGGACATAAAAACCTTTCTATAGACTCCATGCAGTTTCCCAGTGCCTCCTAAAAACAAGACAAAAACAACAAATTTAAAGCACTGTGGTTCAGAGTCAACCCTTGGGTCCTCACTGCCGCTCTTACCAATATCTTTCTCTTGGGTTTCTGTCACCACCCCAAACTTGTGACGACAGAAGGAGCCAGGAGGAGACAGGTGTGTGGTGCACATTCCGTAAACAAAGGCTCTAACCCAGGAGAGACACAGCTCTCTCTGTCCACCCCACTCTGGAGTTTTACATCCAGTGAAAATATCCTTGAAAACTGGTGTTAAAATAAAGACATTTTTGTAGACAAAAGCTGAGATAATTGATAGATCTTCCAGGCAACATAGACTAAAAACAATACCTTTAGGCTGAAGAGAAAGATATGCATGTGTCTATAGGAGGGAATGAAGAACAGCAGAAGGGGAAAAACAGTTCAGTAAACAAGGCTAATTTTTATTTACCTAGCTTCCTTCATTTTCTGTAGCTTAGTTTATTTAAAAGATTACCAGGGAGTGATGTGAGCAAGATGGCAAAAATGAGAGGTCCCAGCCCTCACTGCCTTCACTGTGGCTTTAATCTGCTTTTCCTTGATGACTAATTTGGTTCAGCATGCTTTCATGTGCTTCGTCTCTGTCTGTATATGCTCTTCAGTGAAATGTCTGTTCATGTCATTTTGCCCATTTTATACTTGGATTGTATAGGTTTCGTTGTTTTGTTTTTTTACTGTTGAGTTTTGAGATTTTCTTACACTTTTTAGATATTAGTCCTTTATCTTGTATGTGGTTTTCACGTAAGTTCTCTCAGGCTGGAACTTGTATTTTCATTTCCTTTACAGGGTATTTTGCAAAGCAAAAGTGTTTAATTTTGATTCGGTCCAAGTTGTTAATTTTTCCTGTGGGGATTATAATTTTTGCATTAAATCTAAGAACCCCTTGCCTCACCCTAGATAGCTATGATTTTCTGCTATGCTTATTGTTTCCTTAAAAGTTGTATAGTTTTTTTGTTTTGTTTTGTTTTGTCTTTTTGCCTTATCTAGGGCTGCACCCTCGGCATATGAATGTTCCGAGGCTAGAGGTCTAACAGGAGCTGTAGCTGCCGGCCTTCACCACAGCCACAGCAACGCAGGATCCGAGCCGCGTCTGCAACCTACACCACAGCTCACGGCAACGCCGGATCCTTAACCCACTGAGCAAGGCCAGGGATCGAACCCGCAACCTCATGGTTCCTAGTCGGATTCGTTAACCACTGAGCCACAGTGGGAACTCCTAGATCCTGTACATGTTTTGTTGGGCTTGACACCAAACATTTCATTTTGGGGGGAGCCAGTGTAATTGGTGATGTGCTTTAAATTTTACTTTCCATATGTTTGTTTTGAATATATAAAATTGTGTTTGGGTCGGTGTGTTGATATTATATCCTGTGACATAGTTAAAAACCACTTGTTAGCTCTAAGACCTTTTTGTGGGGTTTTTTTTTTTTTTTTTAATCTTTGAGGTATCCCACATAGAAAATCAGGCATCTGAAAACAGGGAATTATGTTCTTCCTTTCTAATATGAATGCCTTTTGCCTATTTTTCCTGACTTACTGTCTTGAATTTCCAGTACTACATGGAATAAGAAGGAGGGGAGGCCCTTGCCTTTTGGGCTGTGAACTGAATTGTGTCTCCCGTCTACCTCTCTCCCAATTCGTATGTTGAAGCCCTAACCCACAATGTGGCTATATCTGGAGATAGGATCTTTTGGAGGTAGTTGGGGTTAAATGAGGTCATACAGATGGGCCGTAATCTGGTAGCATGGTGGCCTTATAAGAAGGGGAAAATGTCTGTCCCTTTCTCTCTCCCCTGTCTACTTTCTGTCTCTCTATATTTTCCTATTCTGGACTTTGATATGCTTGAGGCCATAGAGTACGTGTTTTGTGACTGATTTCTTTTCACTTGGCATAATGTTTTCAGGATTTATCCATGTTGTAGCATGTGTCAGTACTTCCTTCCTTTATTCCATTGTATGGATATACCACATGTTCTGTCCATTTGTTTGTTGATGACATTTGCGTTGTTTCTGCCTTTGACTGTAAGGAATAGTGTTGTTCTATATACGTTTGTATACAAAGTTTTGTGTGACATATGTTTTCCTTCCTTTGGGTATACATCTAGGAATGGAATTATTGAATCAAATGGTAACTCTATATTTATTCTCTTGAAAAATGGCCACAGTTTTTTTCTTAAATTGCCATACCATTTTATATTTCTACCAGCAATGCACAAGGGTTCCGATTTTCCACATTTTCACCAACACTTTACACTATTTGACTGATCCTAGCCATCCTAGTGGGTGCCAAGTAGCATCTCATTGTGGTTTTGATTTCTATTTCCCTGAAGACATAGGACCTTGAGAATACTTTCATGTGTTTATTGGCCACTTTTATACCTTCCTTGGAGAAATGCCTATTCTGTGACTTTTTTTTTTATTAGCATCATTTTTTACTTGGGTCTTAGACTGCCCTTTCACTTACTACCTCAAATGTGATTTCATTTTGGCATAATTTTCTCCCCAAAGACACAGCATGTATCTATTTTACAAGCTATTCCTTCCCCAGCCTTATTTCCTGTGCAGCAATTTCTCTTGCAGTTTATAAGAAAATCTCAGATAAAATAAGATTTTATGTCCACAAAATCCAGATTATTCTCCATCTTTTGTCATATGATATTACACATAAGCTACAATGAAACATAGACTCTCTCCTTTTACCATTTCTTCTTAGTGTTCATATTCTTTCAATGCAGTAGAGTGCATAATGCCGGTATTTATAGTGTGCTTCTTTAGAGCTTTCTATTAAAATAAAAAAGAATCTTGTATTTCTTTTTGGTTCATGAATGCAAGTTCATTCCCCTAGATTGGACTCATGCAACCAAAACAAATAGCTTTTCTCTGAGAGTCACTCAATCCCTGATTTATTAGAGAAGTATTCTTCTTCCGAGTTCCCATATGCCATTTCTCTCATTCCCCGGCTTTTGAACTACCCACAGTCGGTTTTATAATTTTCATCCCCTATATGCATTGCATCAGGTGTCACACCTATTCTTGCTTCTCCACCAAGCTCCTACATTCCATGCATTCACCTGCAGTTTCCCAGCACCTCCTGCTCCTCTGTGGTGCTTCCTGGATCCTGCAAGAAAGTCTGCACCCCTGCCTGCACGTAATGTTGCTTCTAATACAGAAAATACTAGAGCTTTGAAAACAATATCTTTAAAATATCATCCCCATGGAAATTGTTTCCTTGGCTCATAGCCAGGATATGAGCAATGGCGAACTAAGAAATCAGTCCTTGGAGAATAAAGAAATAAGTCTAAGTGAAGGTGGAAGGACCTGGGCTGAGTTTCCTCACCTTCAGAGTGAAACAGAGGGCTCAGGACAAATCCATCAAAACCTAATTTATGGCAACTGAGAACATAGCAGCCTGTTCAGCTCTCTCCCTTAGTTGCCTCTGCAATGATCTGCGTAGAGTTCATTCATCCCATTCACAGAGTTTACCTTTTTTTTTTTTTTTTGCTGCCAGGGGAACACAGATGTGCCCTTGGCCCTCTCTTTGTCAGAGGACCCTTAAAATGTGTGTGTATTTGTGTGCATTGTGTCCGTGTGTGCGTGTGTGGGTGTGTGAGTCTGTAAATCTCCACTCCTTGCTGTCTTTCCAGCCCTGGCAAGGCGCCTGCATTCTCACCTGGCTCAGCTCCTGTGTATTTCCCCACATGACGGCTCCTCTAACCTTTCTAACCAGCTGTTTCCACCCCTTTCCTCTACAAGAACATCTCGCCCACTGAGTTTCTCTCTGCCCAGGAGCCCTGTAAGTTCTCTCTGATTGTTCTTGGACCTTTCCTATGTTTCAGTTCAATCAAAGCTGCCTCTCCATTTACAGTCAAACCACATAGCTTTCCATCCTAAAGTCACAGGGTATTCCCTTGCCTCTCGTCTCCTCCTTTATAGCTGTATCAATTTAGTTTAAAGTCCCCATGACCCCTTCAGAATGACAGAGAAAAGCTGTATATTATATATAAAAGAGGTGAAAGGAGACAGGGACAAAGAGAGGAAAGTAACATAGAAATTACCCAAAAGAAAAAACGGGGGAAGTGAGATAAGCATTTCATGTCCTTTTATAGCTACTAGAGAAATATCGACCTACTGTGAAAATGTGCACACTCATAATAAATAGTGTTTACACAATCAAAATACAGGAGTCTTTCATGTCCTCCATCAGTAAGTCTTCAAATGTGCAGACTTCCGTGGTCTAAATCTCACCTGAAAAAAAAAAAAAAAGTAAGTTACTCTCTTGATGCTTCCTTATGTTTTCATACACCTATTTCTCAGGGGCCTACGATTCATATGAAATAAGTATCATTGCACTGGTTCTAAAAAGTTAAGCCGTCTCATTTGATCCTGCAACAGAGCAGCAAATGCTTTAAGTTGATGCTAGTGCAAGTCCAATTGGAAATTTATAACTATAATCTACAGTGATAATAGTAACACATGCTTATGAGAGTTTACTGTTTGTCAGGCGCACTTCCAAACACATTGCTTGCTGTTTCATTTAAGTCTCATTTCAGCTTTGTAAGTATGTCTTTTTAATACAGTTGAGTGAACTGAGACACAGAGGGTTGAGTAATTTGTCCCTGGTCTTCAGTAAGACACGGAGCAGAATCATGATTTTTCTACCGGGACTCAAAGCACAGAGCTATTGCTCTTGACTAGCCACCTTATGCAACTTTTCAATATACGACACCGTCTGTAAATGCTCTTCAGCATGATATTTTCTATTTAAATCAACCTGAGTTTACCCAGGGCATACACGGGGTACAGCTCTAGAGGGCGCCACACGCATCAACACAACATGAATGGTGCACCTAGGAGATAGATGGCAGTACCGCCCAAAGCGCATCATGAAATTTTGGTGGGATTGTTCTTGTCATCATGATACTTCTGAACGTCTAAAGTCTAAGAAACAAGTGAAAGGAAATTAAATTTTGATCAGAAGAGAATTGATGTGCTGCTTCCCCAACTCTGGTCAAACATGCAGATTTCTGAGCCCAGTTCCCCAATTCCCAGTGTTCACTGTCTGTGGGAAGGTTAATGAGGATTTATAGCACCACTGACACAGGCAGTCCCTGAACAGACAAGAAATGCTGTGGCTTGTTGGGGAGGAGACAGGAGCAGAGAGCGGTATTATTTCTCTCTTCTCTGTCTTCTCGGTGGTTATGAACCCTAAGGACATACTCTTATTTTCCACTCCTGCTCTCCCACAATCAGTGGCCGAGGCAGCACCATCAGGAAGTAGATGAATAACTTTATTTCCAACAGCTCAGCGGCTGACCAGCCTCCATATTTGCAGCTCAGGTGGGCTCCACAAATTGTAGATTCTTTGATGCTTTGGGGTTGGTTCACATTGTAAGACTGGACTGTGATGTTAATCCTCTCTTAGCCGGCATTTTTTTTTTTTTTTTTTTAGATTATTCTGTCTTACTGCTTTTGGGCTATGACTTGAATCCCAGCCTAAATGGGACCCAGACCAGTGGCTGATGCAGCTGAGGTTCTTGGTTCCCGCTGCCATCTTCCCTTTCTATTGATTCCTGTTGATTCTCTTGCTTCCATCCTTCATCCAGTCTATCAGGCTCACTCAGTCTCCTGCTGCCGACTGTGTGTGATCACTGTGCCCTGACCTGGTTCCTCTAGAAGGTGGCACCCTCTGGAGTTAATATCTCTGCCACCCAGTGTGCCCAGAAGAGGCTTAAATAATGCAGAGAAGTAAACTGTGATTTACTTTAGATTCCAGTTTGTCACAGGTGAAAAATTGAGTTGGACTGCCTATGGAGAGATGTAAAGTCCAAGGACATACTAAAGATGCTGTCTTTTAGAAAAGGTCTTCTGACTTTAGAAAGGTGAATTTTAAAACAGGATTGTTTTCTTACTCATGAAAAATAAAATAGCTTGTTCCAAAGAGAAGACAGGAAGACAGGATTCCTCTTCTCAAAACCTGCTGATAAGACTAACAGGATATAACACTAAACTTGCTTGAAAATAAGAGGTGACAAGTGACAAGTACAGATGCTCCACAAAACAGGACTTTAGAGGAGTTAAAAAAAAAAACCAATGGTAAGTCAAGAAAGGGTCAGAAAGGTGACAAAAATTGAGTTGAGCTATAAAGGATGAAAGCAATTTGGAAAAAAAAAAACCCTGAAGTCGTCCTATTTCATTGTCATTTAATGTATATATTGGAAAGTAGGAGGAAAATGATCAGAGGTCTAGCTTCAAAAACTGTTGTTTCTCAAATATCAGTATAAATATTAAAACGACGAACTTTATTTTACTGCCAGAAGACAATAAGAAGGCTTTTTCAATAAATTCTTCAAATTTGACCCCTTTGCTGTTATCAGTAACAGTAAGGATAAATTTTAGGCTACAGACCTTCCTTAGAGAAATCTTCTTCAGATTTTATAGCGTTGTTTGCTTCAGTAATATCCAATTTTTGTTTTCTTTTTATCCAACAAAGAGAATGATGATGATGCCACCATCAGGAATATGAAACATAAAGTTTTCTATTTTCTGTCAGACGACCAAAAATCTAAATGGTGTAGAACTTGTAAATGCTGAGCCAACGACGTGCAAACGACTTGCTGCACTTCAGTGGCAATTAGAGATCCTCCTTTCACTCTCCTCAGACGCTCAGACCTGTCAGGAGCTAATTAACTGCTTTGGCAGCAGGGAGATGTGGCAACGCGATTCACAGCTTCCGAATGGCTGCAAGGTATTTCATTTGAACAACAGAAGAATTAAAGGGCAGCAGTTAGCCAGAGTATCAGCAGATACTGGGGCCTAAATGGTTCTTAGTCAATTTCAAAAATGAACCGCCAGAAGATTTATATTGGGATTATTTTTTTTTTTCACATTGAGAGAGGCTTACATTGCAAATGCCAGCCGGGAAAGACAGCAGTCTGTAACTCTGCATGGTAAATGCTAATATAGTGTTCCCAGTCAGCAGCAGCAGGAGAGGATGGGCTTTATGGCATTCATAAGAATGGGGTTTATGGCATTCATAAGAATGGGGTTTATCACATTCATAAGAATAGCGTTTATGGCATTCATAAGAATGGGGTTTTTGGCATCAAGGTCCGAACAGCCCAACCTCTGCCTAGCCCTGTGTAACTGAATCAGACCATACCAGCCCACCTGCAATTATCTTAAGAAACAGAGGCATATATTCAGGATCTATTAAGTACCTGAACCACTGCTTAGCCACTTTGTACCCACCCACCCTCTGTCTCAGAAGGAACAGCTCACTTTGAGTATTTCTTGAATCCCTTCTGTATTAGAGTTCTCTAGAGAAACAAAACCAAGAGATAATGTAATCATGTCTTTATCTACTTACATATTTATATATTTTTCTATATGGAGAGAGATACAGAGACACAGAGAAAAGAAACAGAGATTTATTTTGAGGACTTGGTTTATGAAATTGTAGAGGCTAGCAAGTCCAAAATTTTCAGTGTAGTCCGGCAGGAAGGAGAACCAAGAAAGGATTAATGTTACAGTTCGGGACTGAAGGGAAGCTGGAGGCAAAATTCCCTCTTTTTCAAGAGATAATCAATCTTTTTTATTCAGGGCTTCAACTGATTGGATGAAGTCCATCCATAATATGCCTAACCTGAAGTCTGTTGATTTATATGTCAATCTCATCTTAAAAATATCTTTAGAAACATCTAGATTATGCTTGACCAAATATCTGGGTACTGTGACCTAACCTAATTGACACAGAAAACTAACCATCGTACTACTGAGTGGAGAAAAACACCTAAACTAGAAGTTGCAAGTTACATTTTGTTTAGGGTCCTTAATGAGAACTGTAGCCCAGGAGACAGTTCCTCAGATACTTCTGAATAACTGTTTTGAAGAGGAAAAGGAGGAGCCAGGTTATGTTGGAGATTTTCTTGAAGGAAAAATAAAAACACGTAGAGGAACATGAAAAGATTACTGCTAATTATAGGAAACAGGCATCTCATGTTATTGCTTTTAGTGCTCTTCTATGTATGGGAAGATACAAGATATTCTTGTATCTTAAAATTGTTCCTCAGATAGGCGTCTTAACTATTTGGAGCCAATATCCTATTTTCCTCCATCCTGAATTCCCCTCAGGGTACATTTCTGTCTGGGGCAGGTGCGGTGGCTAATGGCTTAGTGGTGGGCAGCATTCCTTGTTTATTGAAATGGCAGTTGACATTTTTTTAGTCTACAGTTATCTTCTGAAAGAGGGCTTCAGATAATAACTTGGGACTGGTCCATCTCATCTCCAATTTTATTGGCTTTTATAGCTGAGGAGGAACATAAATTTTGTTGTGGTGCCAAGATATTGACATGTTATTTCATTGAACTCCCATGGGCAAATATTCAAGATAATTTTGAGTCCCCAGAAAATTTCAGACCCAGGTCGGACAACTCCATCAGTGTTCCATGTCCCAGCTTCCTAGAACTGTGTTTCTTGCCAGATCTGCTCTAATTTTCCTTATTTCTTATCCCTGGTTTATCTATGATTTCCTGTGGACCTAAAGGCACTGTAGCTTCCTTCTCACTTGAGTTGAGTGTTGCCTGTAAGCCACCAGATGATCTTGAAAATAAGACGGATTATTTTTGACAGGACCTGTGGGGCTCCGTTCCCCGATCATGGGGACTCCTGTACTGCTCCCGTTCTAATTCCAGCCACCAAGGAGCTGAAGTAGACAGTGTCTGTATTAGTGTCCTGTTGCTGCTGTGACCGCTATGTACCACAGAATGGGTGGCTTAACAACAATTGATATTTCTGTCATAGTTCTGGAGGACAGAAATCCAAGATCAAGGTTTGTTCTAACCACATGCCCTGGAGAAGATTCCTTCCTCACTTCTTACTACCCTGTAGTGGCTGCCAGCAGTCTGTGGGGCCATCCTTCACTTGTGGTGAGGTCACTCAGGTCTCTCCCTCTGCCTTCAGGTGGCCACTGTTATGCATGCATGTGTGTGTGTCTCTGTGCATCCTCTCCACTTACAAGGACACCAGTCATTGGATTTAGGATCCATCCTAATTCAGCATGACCTCATCTTAATTTAACTAATTACATTTCAAAATAAGATATTATTTCCAAATAAGGTTGCATTTGAGGTTCTAGAGAGACATAAATTTTGGGATGCTATGTTGTTTCTTAGCTATGTGCACCCTTCTGTTATGTGTCATTTTTTTTTATGGCTGTATTTTTTTTGTTTTTTGTTTTTTGTTTTTTGTTTGTTTGCTTGTTTGTCTTTGCTTTTTAGGGTCATACCCATGGCATATGGAAGTTCCCAGGCTAGGGGTCAAATCAGAGCTACAGCTCCCAGCCTACACCACAGCCACAGCCACAGCCACAGCAACATGGGATCTGAGCTGCATCTGCGACCTACACCATAGCTCATGACAATGCCAGATCGCTGACCCACTGAGCGAGGCCGGAGATCAAACCCACAGCTTCATGGATCCTAGTCGGATTCCTTTCCACTGCTCCATGATGGGAATCCCATGGCTGTGTTTTAAAAAATGAACTTACACCTTTTGTCAAAGACAATTACAGATATGTGATGTAATGGATCCTTTTATCTGTGACTCTAATACACTTAGAATACATATAGGATTTTCTTGTTTTAATGTCATCCTAAGCCAGTTCATAGCATTTAAGTTTTTTTTTTTTTTGTAAAATATGAAGCATTTTAAGCATATGGGAAGTATGGGAAATGATAAACAGACACTCATGTAGCTATCACCATAACTAAACAGAAACTAACACTTTCTTGGTTTAGATTAGTTTTAAGAAAGAAGAGGTAAAGATACAAACCTTACTTTCATCCATTTATGACCTTCTTCAGTCCCCAAAGGGAACCACCATCCTGAACCTAGAATAAATTATTCTCATTCACTTTTTTTTTTTTTGCTTTTTAGGGCCCCATCCATGGCATATGGAGGTTCTCAGGCTAGGGGTTGAATCGGAGCTACAGCTGCCAGCCTACACCACAGCCACAGCAATGCGGGACCGAGCCGCGTCTGCAACCTACACCACAGCTCACGGCAACGCCAGATCCTTAACCCACTGAGCAAGGCCAGGAATGGAACCTGCAACCTCATGGTTCCTAGTCGGATTCGTTTTTGCTGTGCCACGATAAGAACTCCTATGCCTCTCTTTAATAAAAAAGTAACTATAGGAGTTCCTGTCGTGGCGTGGCAGAAAAGAATCCGACTGGGAACCGTGAGAATGCGGGTTTGATCCCTGGCCTCGCTCAGCAGGTTAAGGACCGGGCATTGCCGTGAGCAGTGGTGTAGGTCGCAGACACAGCTTGGATCTGGCATTGCTGTGGCTGTGGTGTAGGCCGGCAGCAACAGCTCTGTTTCCACCCCTAGCCTGGGAGCCTCCATATGCCGCAAGTGCAGCCCTAAACAGACAAAAAAAAAAAAAAAGTAACCATAAAAAATGTAGTGTTATAAAAATTTATGTCAATTGTGTCCTACCATACCCATTCTTTTTGCAACTTTTTTTTTTTCCCCTGATTCTCCCTTGGTGTCAGCCTGGTAGAGAAATCGGCTGTGCATCTGTGTGAGAACTTTTACCACAGCGCTGTATGGAAGAGTGGAAAATTGTAAACAAGCTAATCATCCCACAGTAGGGTTAATATAAATGAAAAATGCTTTATCAATTAAATGGAATACAGTCTAGCAGCTAAAATAAATGAATAAGATATATGTAATTTAGGATAAAAAAAAACTTAAACCAAAAGAACAATGTATATAAAATGATTTCTTAGAATTCTGTTTTTTTTAAATCACCTACTTGATAATATAATTTCATTCAAAAAAAAATCTCTTGGTGTTCTCACTGCTTTCTCTTTCTGAATACATGCAAACCCTTCAGTTCACGTGTTGTAGTAACGTCTGCTGAAGGATGCTGGGTTTTTACACTGCAATATGTCAGCATTTTAGCAAACCTCATCCAGCACTTGTCATTGACTCTACCAAGATAAGTAATGATTAAAGGACATTTCTTTTTAATTTCTAAGAACAGTTCCCATATGCTATTGCAGCAAAAAATAGTCGGATTAGTAATGCCTTTTAGAAGCTTGATCCCTCTCAGCATCTTGATTGATGTGTCAACTAGGTCCAGCAAGGCTTTAGATAACTCATTGTATGTGTTTCCAAATTGGCAGCTCTAACTGCTGCAACATCTCAAATGCCATATGTAGACAACAGCACATTATTTTCACTATTAACCTTCAGACTGTGAAAGCTGTAGGGTGAGAATAGTGCATGGGGGTCAGTGTCAGTAGGTAGACAGTCCATAAAACCATATTGGTCAGTATTTCAACACAGTGGAGATCTGATAAGGTAATGGTAGCTTGACATAGGTTAATGAATAAATATTCAGATGAACCTCATGTAGGAAGCAAATACCTGTGTGAGTCAGAGATTAGGTGGTGTGCCCTTCAACTCGGAGGGCAAGGCACAGCAGCCATTCTCAGCCTGCCTATGCTCTTGCTTGATAGAGTTCATCACAACAGCAATTACATAGTTTATATACAGCATATGATTAAGGTTTTTTTTTTTTTTTTCACCTACTAGACACCCAGCTGGATGAAGTCAGGGACCATGCCCAGGATTTCCAGGATGTCAGAGAAGGGAAGCAAGACAAATATAGTTACTAAAATAATCCACACCAGTCTTGTCAATGAACACACACAATGGATCAATAATTTTTTTCATTACCTACAACGAATTTGTCTGTACACAGTGGAAAATTATGGGAAAACGGTGAAGACACTTGAAAGAGTCACCAGCACCATAATCTTGTCCAGAAATGGCCAAGATGTGGCATGTTTGCTGCCACTTCCAAAATGTGGTATGTTTGCTGCCACTTCCCGGTGGCAGACCTTGCCGAGTGAGCTGGGCATTCTGCATTGGTGAGCCCATAGGTGCCCCAAGAAGATCTTCATCTCAGTGCAGCAGACTCTTCCAGCCAATCAAGTTTGGCACATGAGAGAGGACCATCTTCCATCCTCATCTAAATCCATCACTCTGTGTTTAAAGGAGAAAAGCAAGATCTCAACAAACAAAACCTCTTTCCCCTTACAATCTCAGAGCCCATTTTTTACTTCGCCCAGCTAGCATATTTCCCTTCTCTTTTTGTGAACCTTATTTCTATTTCTATGCTTATTCAATTAATTTTATTGTTAGCAGCAATCTCAAATGTCAGTAAGAAAAGTGTTAGTATATAACAGTGGAAAAGGATAACAATTTTCCTGAAGTCACATAACTAGTTATTAGAAAGTCGAAATACTAGTCAAACACTAAGTGGCTATACTTGTGATTTTGAATAAGTTACCGACATAAGAAAGTATGAGAAGAAAATTGTTGGGTTAGTTTTATTTTTTAAAATGCTTCTCAGCAGGAGAAGCACAAGATTTGAGAATCTTCACTATCTTTTGTTGATGCCAAGAAAGTTAACGAAAAATGAAGTTCTAACTAGAGGCTACCATTAGCAGCTTTTGAAAAAGCTATGGATATTCCAAATCATTTTTGCCAAAAGTCTTGTGGAGTTGAAGCAACAAAATAATAAGGCAATTAACATTAAATGTTTATTTTATTTTATTCTTTTGATTTTTTTTTTTTTTTTTTTTTTTTTTTTTTTTTTTTTTTTTTTTTTTTTTTTTTTTTTTTTTTGTCTTTTTAGAGCTGCACCTGCGGTATATGGAGGTTCCCAGGCTAGGGATCCAATCATAGCTGTAGCCACTGGCCTACACCACAGCCACAGCAACGTAGGATCCGAACCACGTCTGCAGCCTGCACCACAGCTCATGGCAATGCCGGATCCTTATCCTACTGAGTGAGGCCAAGGAGGTTAACCCCCGTCCTCATGGATGCTAGTCAGGCTCGCTAACCTCCAAGCCATGACGGAAACTCCTTAAATGTGACTTTAGCTTCCTAGTTGGATTTGGATCAGATTTATTACAGAGAAAATGTATTTTTATATCAAGTGCTTAATTTATACATTTATTCAACAAGGAATTGCAACTTTGTAGTATTTTATCATACATTTAAATTCTCATGGGGTTTAGGTGGATATATCCTTGCTAACATTTTTATTCATGACTAATGTATTTGCTATGAAATTCTTGGTCATAACTGCCTCAGTTATTTTCCCATGAAAAAATATGATCTATTTGTGATGTAGTGTCTAGATGTATATGGAAGCTGTACAGAGGAAGTGTTGACTGTATCTGTGACCTGTGTAGGGATTGAGGGTTGGGTGCAAGAGCCAGCCTTTCAGGCAGAGGGAAGAAAGCAAAGGCAAAGACCCTGAGGCAAAAGAGAGTTTGGCCTCTTTTGGAACAGCAGTTTTGCCCTGGCCAAAGCAGTTGACAAGGAAAGGGTGATGCAGTCAGAGAGCTGTGGGAGGTCGTCCAGGCCAAGACTAGGAATTTGGATTTTAATACAAATCTATTGGGAAGCCATAGCTGAGTTTTACGTGCTGAAGTGACATAACCTGACTTATCTTTTAAAATGATCATATCTGTTTTAACCTTGAATTACTGCTATTTTGGAAAATAACTTCCTTGAAATCTAGCTACTTAAGCATCTCAGGGTCAGGAACCGATTTTTTAAAATTTTTTTAAATTGAAGTACATTTTTTTTTTTTTTTTTTTTTTTTTTTTTTTTTTTGCTTTTTAGGGCTGCATCTGTGGCATATGGAAGTTTCCAGGCAGGGGGTTGAATCAGAACTACAGCTGCTGACCTACACCACAGCCACAGCAACGTGGGATCTGATCCACATCTGCGATCTACAACACAGCTCACGGCAACACTGGATCCTTAACCCACTGAGTGAGGCCAAGGGTTGAACCCACATCCTCATAGATCCTAGTCAGGTTCGTTAACTGCTGAGCCACAACAGGAACTCCCTGAAGTATGATATTATATTAGTTTTAAGTGAACACTATAGTAAGTGTATATTTTTATAGATTATACTCCATATAAGGTTACAAAATATTGACTATATTCCCTGCACTTTATATTACATCCTTGTAACTTTTTTTATTTTATACCTAGTAGTTTGTACTTCTTAATCCCTTCACCTAATTTTCTCATTCCCCCACTGGTAACTACTAGTTTGTTCTCTGTGAGTCTCTTCCTGCCTTGTTATATTTGTTTGCTTTATTTTTTTAGATTCCACATATAAGTGAAAACATGCAGTCTTTGTCTTCCTCTGCCTAATTAATTTACCAACCATAATACTCTCCAGGTACATCCATGTTGTTACAAATGGTAAAATTTTTCTTTTTTGTGGCTGAGTGATATTCAGTTGTATACATACCATAATTTTCTTATTCATTCATCTGTTGATGGACACTTAGGGTGCTTTCATATTCTGGCTGTTGTGAGTAATGCTGCCTTGAATGTTGGAGTTCATTTATCTTATTGAATTAGTATTTTTATTTTCTTGGGATAAATACCCAGGAGTGGAAATGCCAGATCAGGTGGTAGTTCTGTTTTGAAATTTTTTTTGAGGACCCTCCATACTATTTTCCATAGTAGCTGTGCCAATTTACATTTTCCTCAAGTGTGCACGACGGTTCTCTTTTCTCCACATCTTTGCAAACATTGTTGTTTCCTGTCTTTTTTTTTTTTTTCTACACTCATGGCAT
>PVHT021183584.1:6805822-6826277 GCA_004024745.2 Catagonus wagneri
TCTTTTTGTCTTTTTGCCTTTATCTAGAGCCGCACCTGCGGCATATGGAGGTTCCCAGGCTAGGGGTCTAACAGGAGCTGTAGCCGCCGGCCTTCGCCACAGCCACAGCCACGCGGGATCCGAGCCGCGTCTGCGACCTACACCACAGCTCACGGCAACGCCGGATCCTTAACCCACTGAGCAAGGCCAGGGATGGAACCCGCAACCTCATGGTTCTTAGATTCGTTAACCACTGAGCCACGAAGGGAACTCCTCTTGTCTTTTTAATTTAGCCATTCTAACAGGGGGGAGATGATAGCTCACTGTGGTTTTGATTTACATTCCCTGATGATTAGCGGTATTGAGGATTTTTAGGTGCCTGTTGACTGTATATCTTCTTTAAAAAAAAAAATGCCTATATAAGTCCTCTGCCCATTTTTAACTTTTTTTCTTTGTTGTTGCTGTTTTGATACTGAGTTATGTGAGTTCTTTATGTATTTGGGATATGGACTTACTTTGGTCATGTCTATTTTCTTTTCCTAATCCTATTTCTGCAGGACAAGGACAGGATCTCTCCCTCTCTCAATGACTTTTGTATACTACCTGACAGCTGTGTCTTAAACATAAGGATGTTTGATCAGTCGTTTGATGGCAATTATCATAGCCTGGGCCAAAAATATGTCAGCAGTTGATTAAGTGGGTTAACATACCTAACACAGAGCTGCTTTTGAGAACAAATAGGAAACTGGAAAGGCAAGTCTAAAAAGAGCCCTTGATAGGATATGGTTATCTTGAACGAGTGGAACAGCAAAGAGATACCAGGATGGCAATCTCTGTGCCTGACAAACAGAGACACAGTGGAGCAACTGTAAAAAAGGTAAACCAAGAGCAAATGACAGGAACAGGTTTTAATTAATCACTTCCTCTTTCACTCATAATTCCCTGTGGGAGTTAATTTTATGGGTCAACTTGACTAGGCTATAGGGTGACCAGATATTTGGCTAAGGATTATTTCTAGGTGTGTTTGTAAGGGTGTTTCTGAAGGAGATTAATATTTGAATGAGTCACCTGCATAAAACAGATTTTCCTTCCCAGTGTGGATGGACCTCATTCAATCCATTGAAGGCCAGTATGGATGATAAGGCTCTCTCTGTCCTTGAGCTGGGACGTTAATTTTCTTCTGCCTTAGACTTGGACTTAGAATTGAAACTCTACCCTACCATTGGCTGCCCTGGGTGTAGACTTCTCAGGTACCATAATTCCATGAGTCAATAATCTATACACACATATGCATATTTTGTTGGTTCTATTTCTCTGGAGAACCCTGACTGATACACTACTCATAATAGAATGAATGTTCATTAAATGTCTATAAGAATGAAAAATGAATGCATTACTGAATAAATAATTGAAGGTGAGAAAAGGAGTATTTGTGTGGTTAGGATTAAAAATACCTATTGGACCAGTTCTGTCCACCTCTAAAATCTGAATGGACAGGAATAGGTCTTTACATAAGTGTGCATTTATGATTTAACACTGGAGATGTAATTAGTCTCTGAAGTTATTTTTCTCCAGAAATTTGTTAATTCTCTATTTCTTATGTTAAGTTTCTTGTTGTTCTTAAGTAATCTCTTGCTGATGAGCATGCATTTAAATAGCCAGGATAATTTACTAAATTATGTCTTCATAGAGAGGTTAAATTATTTAAATTATATATTTGTAAATATAATTGTAAAATAAATATGATGTTAAATATGTTACATTAGATAGAACAGTGACAATTTAACAAGTCATTATAAATTTGGAATATTAAGTGCTATTGATTTGAACTCAGATGTTCTCAAAAATAAAAGCAGTACAGTAATAATTCCTCATTTGATATATTTTGTTTTTTGAAGTGTAATTTAAAAGATTTTTTAAAAGCCAAAAATTCTCTTTAAATGATGAAATCAGTATCCTAAAAATATTCTCATTGCATTTCCAAATGTGAATGATAGCCTCAGATATTTTTGCAAATTTTGATTTTCACTGTTCAGTAATCTTGTGATAGATAATTGACATGTCTCTATTACATATAACAATGATTAATTTGTATATTCAGGCGTGTAAACTGTAGTTGAGTGCATTTTCTAAAGGTGGCTTCACCCCATGTGCTCTTAGAATCTGTTCTCCTTTCCCCTTGAACTCGGGCCGGCCTGTGACTGCTTAGACCAGTAAGAGTACGGAGCAAGCGGTGCTGTGCACCAGGAAAGGGCATTGACCTTTTCTAGCCTGGCAGCTGCTCCTTCCTGCTTTTTGGAATGCTCAACCTTGGAATCTACGCTCTTTATTTTTTCCATATAGCACTTAATGATTGGCTTACAGATTACGAATTTAATCAATGAAATACTCATTTAATGTTTGGCTCCCTCCAAAAGAATATAATCTACTTTTCACTTTCAAATTCCTGGTACAAGCCAGTAGTTAATAAATATTTGTTGAGTCAATGAAGTAATGCCTGGAAGGGAAAAATCGCACCTGGGATTTCGTGAAGTCCCAGTCTGCCTAGTCTGAAGAAGCAGAAACAGTGCCAGTTCCAGGCTTGAGCTGAACTGCTGGTTTCCTGCAGCATGGCCCTCCCATAACAGCTGAAACTGAGACTCTAAAAGACCAAGTAACTTTCCAAGGATGGAGTCAGTTGAATTTCTTTCTCATTCATTTCTTTCTCATTCACATTCAGTAGAGAAAGAAGCTGAGCCCTAGGAAGAACGATTTATTTTTCTCTTCATTCTGATATGCATAAAATCCTGACAGATATAAGCAATGTAATGTTCAGTAGAGGCAGGAATCGGTCAGTTTCCATAAAAACATAAACTTAACTACACTGCTAACTTACCAATAAGTTCACCAGCATTAAGGAAACAAGCTCCAGTTTTTAACAAGGGACACAACATAAAAATACTTTGTGTATTCAACAGGGAAAGCCAGTTTGCACTTCGGCCATGATGGAGTAAATGGGATCAGACTTATCTTCCCACCATGAACAACCATCAAACTCTGCTGGTGCACGAAGCAACTGTTTTCGTCGTTGAACAGCAGGCAGTGCCCGACTGTGAATTGTGAGAAAAGGAAAACGACGAGGTAAGTGCCGCATCTGCTGTGGCTTTCTGCCTGGGAGTGCTGTGTAAATCGTGGCGTAGATAGATAGCAACCGTGGAGGAAAATGGTCCACCTGACGGGGCAGAGATTCAAGTATAGGGTGCCCAGGAGGCTGTAACGTAGCCATTAGATCCGGGAGGAGCTAGTTGTATCCTTTTCACAACCCAGGCTGGGAGTCATGAGTATGGCTTCTGTCACTGTCAGAGGACCACCCAGATCCTGGGGAAGGAACAGAGGACCTGGCACTTGGTGAGAAAATTGTCAGTGGTGCATTGTAGGAAGCGCTTGTGAGATGGGGAGCTTGCTGTAGCCTTATGGAAAGTACTGCTTGCTGTAATCTTAGCAATTACTTTACATGGGAAATGGACTCAGGATTTTGTCTAAGGTCTGGTTCCCCAAGCAATTTTACATAAAAGTCCAGAACGCTTTATAAACATTTGCTCTCTTTGGGACATTGATGTCATTTGCCCTTAGAGTTCATGGAGACAGGCAGAAAATAGAAGGAATTGGACTCCTTCTTTCCATGCTCCAGGCCGCCTCTTGTGAGTGGGGCCGACAGCACACACTCAACCCCTGGAACAGCCATAGGGCTTAATCTGAACTGAGAAGGGCTGGCCTTTCTCTCACATTCCAGCAGGTGCATAAATTAAACTCACATTTCAAGACAAAATTGTGAGATGTCAATGTTTCTGCTAACCCCAGTACCACCTCAGCTGGCATTTCCTTATTTTATAGTCATTCATTACTGTGACGTTCACTTGTTTATCATGAAGTTAGCTTCACTTCATTCAAGAGGATTAGGTTTTCTTCTGTATACTTTGCCTGTGGACCCAAACGTTACCGGAAGGGCAAGATTCTTGACTGCATGGGGCTTGTCACTTGTTCTCTAATCATTATACTTAACCTTCAGTGACTCTTCTCTTTAATGATTGCACTTAACCTTCAGAGAGTTGTGTTTTTCCTGTCCTTGGAGAAAAGACAGTGAAAGGAAAAGCGCCCAACATGACTTTAAGTCACAAAAGGCTTTGTTAATTCACTTGTGCACACCTTCCAATTTAATTTGTGTTTTCCTGGGTATTAACTTTTAAGAGCCAGAAAGTATAGGTATTTAAATAGCATTAAGCTGTGAGTTTAATATTTAAATGGTAGCATAATATATGAAGAGGACAAAAGCAGAAGGCACAATATTTGGATTTCGGCTTGGCTCCTAGTAGCTGTGAGACTCTGCATAGGTTACGGACGTTCCCTGAGATGCCAGCTACTTGTACTTAACTGCTAGTGTCAGACCAGATCATTTCTAACGCCTGCATTTCTAACGACAAGCTATAGAACACACTAATTCTTTTAGTAATCTACCAGTCAGTTTGAATTTTATGTGACTTCAAAGGCTTTAAAAAAAAGTACAATTTTTTTTTCCTTTTGCAGGTAGATTTTCAATTTCTATGATTTTTCCATGGGTGTCCATAAAAATAAAACTTTTGTTCGTTTAACACAAACTCGATCTAGCTGTCTTGTATCAGGAATGTATAAATACACAAGGTGTTGTTCTGTGGGCTTGATCTAGCCTGCTTCCTTTTTTTTTTTTTTTTTTTGGTCAGTAAGGTTTTATTGGCACACAGTCATACTTGTTAGTTTACATAATGTTTATGATGGTTCTTGCGCTACAGTGGCAGAGGTGAGTGCTTGAGACAGAAATTTTTGAGCTACAAAGCCTCAAATATTCACTTTCTGGCTTTTTGCCCAAAAAAGTTTGCACATCTCTGTTTTAGAACAAAAGAAGTCAAACCCAAAAATGAAAGTAAAAATCTTCAGAAATTCTTATCCTCAGTTTGAGAGAATGCTGGTTGAAGCTGCATACCTTAAGAGGCTTCTCACATCCTTATAAGCAGATTACATTAATAAACATTTTAACATATGTCATAGTAATAGGAAGGAGTATGAAGTCCTGAGATACAGATTAAGTTTGTCCCTAATTTAAAATGGCACTTCTGGTGACTTACTGAGGTTATCCAGACCATTTTTCTTTATCACATCATTTTCCTATGCGCCTGCCAATCTATGCATTACCTACCCTTCATAAGGTGTAAAAACTAGCTAAGGCTTTCAGTGCCCACCAAGACCATCAATGGCTCAAAGCAATCACAGTAACAACAACAATAAAAAGAACTGTCTTCAAACCAAGGACAGTAATGCATAATAATACACAAACTTTCCTGGTTTCTGTGATTCATTAAGAAAGTGAGTTTACAGATTAAGTAAAAATCTTTAAGGTACAAATTACTGCATTATCCTAATAAAATTTTATAGCGTTAGTTTTTTTTATTTGAAAGACCATGACATTCTTTATGAATTACCAAATTGTGTTGGGGCTCTGGGGTAGAACTGCAAAAGAGGGACTGAAAAATATAGATCCCCAGAGTAGGCTATAATTGCCACATGGACCACCACATAGACAGAAACGCACCAGCAATATAAATGCAAAGAATACTGAAATTAAAATTACATTACTTTGGATTTCCCAGAGATCCTGTTTTAAGAGACTTTGATACCCTTTAATTTCCTCTTTCAGAGGCACTCAGCCAAAGTCATGTAAGTGCGTTATTGATTGAGGCAGCCCCAGCATGCAAGGACCACATGGACAGTGATAATAATTTCACGTGGTCCATGCAGAAAATGAGTGACCTTAATGTGGCTCATTAAAAGTTTGGATAAACACTAGTTTAATTCACTCTGACCATATCGCGAGACACAACATAAGCAAGAATTAAATGGGCTTGGAGGTGGGGGGCAATGTGAGGGTAATTTTCTACTTTAAGCTATACATGTATTTTTAGGTGTTTTTAATACCTAACAATTACTCCTGCAGAGAACCTAATCTGCCATCATTTGCACATGACCTGAAGGATAGGAATTAAAAGGAACTTTAATATGTGTCAAAGTTGATTGTTAATTTTATGATGCAACTAAATGAATATAAGCTGTAGCTGCATCTAATGTAAATGGACAATTCGGACCTAAAAGCCGTAGCGTAGGGCTGTTTGTGATGAACAGGCCAAATCTGAACAGTCCTAAGTGCTCCATTACATTTAAAATTTTTATACTTTCCCTATTTGTTAATGTTTCTAATCAGATACAGACACAAATTGGAATATAGCAGATTGACTAGAACAGTCATGCAGGAAATCAGTCCTGTATTTAACTATTTAACAGACTGTGGATTGTTTCTAGACTTGGTTTTTATTCACCTATTTTTAAAAATTTTGATTCTTTTATTGTTTTATTAAGAACCTATCCTCATTATAGAAATATCAAATATGTAAAGTAGATCAAATTGTGGAAGACTGGTATCTTAACAATACTGGATCTTCCAGCTCTGAACATGGAATATCTCTCCTTGTATTTAGATCTTTGATTTCTTTCATCAGTGTTTTATACTTTTGATCATACTGATCCTGCATGTATTTTGTTATAATTATACACAAGTGCTATGTTATATTTTGGTACTAGTTTAAAGGGTATTATTACTTCTTAACTAAACTTCTATTTTTTATGTTTGGTGTGTAGGAATAAAATTGATTTTTTGTGGGTTTTTGGACATACAAAAAGCTGAACATATTTAATAATGTATAGAACTTGATGAGTTTGAAAATAAGTGTACATCTGTTAAACTACCACCACAAACAGTCACAAATTTATCATTCAATGCCAAAAGTTTCCTTCTGCCCTCTTTATTGATTTGTATTTTTAATATTTCTTTTTGTATGTCATAGGAGGACTTAACATAGATCTATCCTCTTAGCAACTTTTTTAGTACACAATCAGTATTATTACCTATAGGCTGTATGTAGTACAGTAGATCTACAAAACTTAAATATCTTGCATAATTCTTGGCCACTGTGTTTTTAAATAATTCTTCTGAAATTTTTACTAATTTTCCTATTAGTACAATATTTTTCTTAACTTCTTTAACATACTTTAGTTATTTTAATACTCTTTCGTCTTTTTTTTTTTTTTTTGTCTTTTTGCCTCTATGTGGAGCCGCACCTGCGGCATATGGTGGTTCCCAGGCTAGGGGTCTAACAGGAGCTGTAGCTGCTGGTCTTCGCCACAGTCACAGCAATGCGGGATCCGAGCCGCGTCTGCAACCTACACCACAGCTCACGGCAACACCGGATCCTTAACCCACTGAGCAAGGCCAGGGATCGAACCCGCAACCTCACGGTTCTTAGTCGGATTCGTTAACCACTGAGCCACGACGGGAACTCCTGCTCTTTCTTCTTACACAGGTACTTTCTATTCTTCGTAACGATTTTTCCCTTCATTTTTGGTCATAGTTTTCTGATTTTTGTATTTTGATTTATTTTCACTTGTCATGGAACGTCTTAGTGTGTCTTGGATCTTCTGTATAAAATAAAGTAGTAAGCAGGAAATCAATGGTTCTTAATTTCAGAACAGGAGATACCCCTTCCTCTGTGAGACCTGACCAAAGCTTTTGTTGTAAATGGATCTGTTGTGGGTTGAAGGCTTTGTTCACTTGAGTTCACTCCTGTCTTCAGATGTTTTGGGGGTAAGAGCAGGACTTTGCATTTAATCTCAGGATCTAAGGATTGTGAGGCTCTCAGACTCTCCTTATGCTTTATAGCAGCTTTTGGGCCATCATCCACCTCCAGAGCTGGTACCCCGCCTTGCAGGTAGCATGGTTCCATACATTTGGAACCCTTGTGAGAACAAGTCTATGGATGATGAGGAGGTCCTTTGCTTTCGGGGCTTTTTGGAATAGAATCCATCTTTTTTTTTTTGGAATCCAGTTCATCTTGCTATCCTTCATGGTCCATTAGAGATTCAGATGGTTTCTTCTTACCTACAGAACGTCCCTGACCCATAGGAGGTTTTGTTCTCTGTCCACTCTGTCCCCAGGCATATAAATAACCAGCAATTTCTTTTTTCCTAGGAAGTGATCATTTTTCTCTGGAGTTTTCTTCATTTAAAATTCTGTGCATCTTTGGATTTCTAATGTCTTAAAAAAACTATGACTTTTTTAAATGTATCCAATTTTTAGAAATTATTATAGTGAGACATATGGCCTCTTATGACCCTTTAAACAGTAACCATAAGTAAAGGTTTGACCCCAGCTCTCTTGATTGGAAAAAGAGAGCAAAGAGATGGGATAGACCATGATGGAAGATAATATAATAAAGGGAATAATATAAGGGGATAATATAAGAAAGCGAATATATATATGTTTATATACACACACACACACATATATATATATATATATGTATATAAGACTGGGCCACTTTGCTGTACAGCAGAAATTGGCACAACATTGTAAATCAACTATAAAAAAAGAAAGGAAAGAGATAATATGTATATATATATATATATATATATATACACACACATGTATATTTAATCTGATAAATTGAAAAGTATATATATAGAATTAAAAAATATATATGAAGTGTACATATAAAGTATATATACTTTAATATGAAATATAAAATACATATACTTTATATATACACACATTAATTTGATATAAATATATATGTATATATAAAGTACTGACTTTTGTATGAAAACTACAAAAACAGTGGAACGGAAGTGTTTTTAGCTCGGGCGAGGGTAAGTTCTTCCCTGATGCAGGTGTGCTCCCTGATCTCAGTGACAAACACAAATTGTTTCTCTGTTGATGGCGTCTCATTTTCGGTAGTAATGGTTGTTCTATGCAAATTCACTGAGGAAACTGTGACAAGAAAATGTGTGATAACATCTGTCTGGAAAGGCTCAGAGCACTCAGCATTTGAATCGTCGTTGGTAAGGGCCAGTGCAACGGTGTCTGAGTCGTACTGAAGGAGCCCGACTGGAGGGTGTAATGAGGGAGGCGCGGTCTGTGTGCAGAATACTCCTCCTGCAGGATGAGTGCTGCAGGCAGAGACCTTCAAGGGAACTCTGTTAGCCAGGCAGTGGTGTTTGTGTTTTAACTTGGACTTCTATGCTCAAACACTGCAAGCTTGCTCTTCCTGGGAACCAAAGAGGAGGGTTGAATGGAGTGAAAATATTAACAGAGAAGCTGGAGCTGCATGGTTATTGTCACAGTAGTCTGCTAAGATGCACCACCTCTGTTGTTACCAAGCTTAGGAATAGTAATTACATGTATGGGAGCCTTCCTTATAGAAACAGAATCATTTTAGAAAACGGATAAAAGCTATATATCCTTTGCCAGCTTAGTGAGTTTTGACCATATGCCTACTAGAAAATACCACTCTTTTTGGAGTTCCTGCTGTGGCTCAGCTGTAACGAACCCAACTAGTATCCATGAGGATGCGAGTTCAATCCCTGGCCGTGCTCTGTGGATTAAGGATCTGGCGTTGACGTAGGCTGTGGTGTAGGTTGCAGACATGGCTCAGATCCTGCGTTGCTGTGGCTGTGGCGTAGGCCAACAGCTGTAGCCCCGACTCAACCTCTAGCCTGGGAACCTCTCTATGCTGCAAGCGTGGCCCTAAAAAGACCAAAAAAAAGGAAAAGAAAAAAGAAATACCACTTTTTTTAAACATAAAATCTTTCCAGAGTGTTCTAACATATTCTATAAGAGTGCTTCTCCCTCTGCAGCCTCATTGGGGTTACATATAAAACTTGGCTAGCACAGCCATAGTGGTCTTCTTTCAGTTCCCCAAATGTCAGCACTTTTGAGGTGTTCTAAGGATAGGAAACCTTGGAAATATCAGGTCACAATACTCTGAGAACAGACATTGACCTTCTCACAATATCCATGGTCCTCTATAGCAGCAGAAGGAGTCCTAACACTGGTTTTGTAGCAAACTTAGTATGGGACACTCAGGAGATAATATCTAGCAGGTGTCTTGAAGTGATTATGACACGTCAGTCTAGGAGCTCACAGAATTTCAAATAATTTGTGTGCTTATTTATATACATGGATGGGATAAAAGAGGGGTGTTAGGGTTATGTCCTACCGAGTGGAGAAAATCCACGAACACTCAAACTGCTAGGAGTTTTATTAGCCGATTGGCGACTGCATCCCACCCAGGCATGGGATAGGAGTGCAGCCCCGAGTCAGAGTAGGACTAGCCTTATAAAGGCTAAAACCATAAACAGATGGTGTTTTGCACAAGCAAGCAAGCAGTTACAGGAGCCATAAATTTGCAGTTAGCACAGCAAAAACAAGATAAGGACAAGGGGAGGGGGTCAGTCTTGCAGAACTGGGCAAGGTTGGGCTTGCAAAAAGAGGATTAGTCTGTTAGTCCTGCAGAACTATTTTTTTTTTTGTTAGGGGTCAGAGACCAGTCGGCCTGAGTTAAGACGACTTCCCTTAGAATCAAAATGGCCCCACTATGGCCAAATTTAAGGGGGTCTGAGTCTCCCTCTGAGTTGGATCTTAACATTCATAAAACTGTAATTTTTTTTTTTTTTGCTGCTGCACACACTGCATATGGAAATTCCCAGGCCAGGGATTGAATCCCAGCCACGCACAGCTGCAACCCACCACAGCTGTGGCAATACTGGATCCTTAACCCACTGCACCACAGCAGAAACTCCCATTTGACATAAATATTAGTGTTACTCTATTTGAGATCACAGGATATATTAAAGAATACCTAGACCCAAGTATAAAAGGATTATTAAAAGTTAAGGTAAAATAAATTATTGTTTTTTAGTTACATGGAAAGATCTTGGAAGTCATCCCTCTGTCTTCCACAAGAAAAAAAATCAATGACTTTTCTTGGGACCATCAGAAGATTGAGGTTGCAGGGCAATTCACTGCCCTCAGATCTGAGACGGGACATACAGAGGGTCACAGCTGAGACTGTGACTGCTCAGTTTACCCGGAACGGAAGCCGCGGGAGCCATACACTGGTAGGTCCAGTTAAATAGTAATTTTGGTGCATTGGTGGCAGCTCTGTGAGGACCAGCGTGAAGAGTAAGAGACTTCTGGTACCCCATTCCTAGGGGGATTCCCACCCATTTTGGGGTTCTCATGGTGTAGAATTAAGGAAAGATTTTCTCTTGGCTCTGGCAGGGGTAGAGGGAGAGTAACCGTTGTGAAATATGACCAGAACATTCTTAAAATCAAACCCTGAACAACTCCTCAGGGGAAAAGCCCTTATCCCACCTGGGAGGAAGGCACTTCTCTGACTCCAGTCCCCTCTAACTTTCCTATGCTTACCTAAAAGGGGTGGGAAAGCTAAGAAACACTGGTGAAAGTCACAGCCCAGGAACACAGTCCCACTGAAAGACTGATATTCAATCTTAAAATGACAGAACGCTTCCCTTCCCCTGGTTACCACCACACCAACAGGGCTTCAGCATAGCAACAATGGATTACTGCCAGAAGAGCTGCAAGATGCAAATTCTATCTCAAAGGAGTTGGTAGGTAGGTCCAAAGGCAACTGAGAAGAACAAAAACTAGAGGAAGCGAAGCCCTGACACCACAGGCTACAGTAAACATTAAACATAGCCTGACTCCTAGCCAGATTAACATAAAAGCTCACACTAAAGGCCCATTAACTTCAGTTAGTAAATAAGCAAATAGATAATGAATAGAGCAAATTTCTCATCCGTAATAGATGGATAGAGTGAAATGTTTGTGGTGTTGAAAGAAAAACTACCACCTGGAATTCTATGTCCAATGAAATTATCCTTTAATATTGAAGAGGTTTCTCAGACTAACAAAAACCGAGGAAATTCATTGCCAGTAGACTTGTTCTGCAAGAAATGATTAAAAGATGATCCTCAAGAAGAAGGAAGGTGATATAGGTCAGAAACTCAGATAACCATTAAAAAAAAGAACATCAAAGAAGAAATAAGGGAAGGTAAAAAAATATGTTTTTTTTTCAAATCCTCAATTCATTTAGAAGATGTTTGTCTAAAGTGGTAATGGTAATACAGTATTGGGTAATTATAGCAATTCGGTAAGTGAAATAAATGGCAGCAATATAGTAAAAGATGGGATGGAGGAAGGGAGACTACTCGGTCGTAAATTACCTGAACTGTATGTGAAGTAGCCTAGTCTTATTTGTGACAAACTTAGATTACTGTCAATATACATTGCAAATACCTGAGAGACCACTAAAAGTTTTTGAAGAAGCAAAACCGATATGCTAAGATAGAAGATAAAATCAATTATATGAAATGCTCAATGAAAATCAGAGAAGGCAGGATAAAAAGGGGAAAGCAAAGAACAAATATAATAAATAGAAGGTTACAAACATGATAAATATTTAATCAACTATTTAAAAATCCTTTACATGTGAATAATCTAAATATACTCATTAAAAGGTATATTATCAATGTGGACAATTAAAAAAACCTCAACTATAAATTTCTCTACAAGAAATAAATATAAAGATCCTGATAGTTTTAAAGTATAGGAATGGAAAAAGGTATACTATGCTAACAGAAACTAAAAAAAGTTGAAGTAGCTATATAATTTCAGACAAAAAAAATTAAAAAGAGAAGTTTTCAGGGATAAAGAGTAGTATTTATGTAATGACAAAAATATCAGTTTTCCAAGAATGCATAACGACCTTAAGTGTGTATGAACCCAACAGCAGATTGTCAAAATAAGTGAGGCACCAACTGATAGAAATGCAAGGAGAAAAAGGCCATCCCACTATTCCAGCTGGAGATTTCAGTATTAACAGATAAAGCAGATGGGAAATATTTAAAGATATAATTGACCCGAAAAGCACTATCAATCAGAAGGACTTAATAGATGTTTATATGTGACTGTTTCTAATAACCACAGAACAAACATTTTTCTCAAATTCATGTGAGACATTTAAGTTTTATACTTTTGACTATAAAAAAATACTTAACACATCTTAAAAATAGGAATCATAGAAAATGTGTTTCATGCCACAATGGAATTAAACTAGAAGTCAGTAACAGAAAGATAGCTACACTAGCCCCAAAATATTTGGAAATCAAGCAACATACCTAAAACACGTGGATCAAAGAAGTCTCAAGAGAAATTTTAAAATATTTTGAGCAAAATAGAAACGAAAAGACAACTTGTCAAAATTTGTATGATGCTTTGAAAGCAAAATCTTGAGGGAAATTTATGGCGTTGAATGAATATTTCAGAAAAGAAGGGTGATCTAAAATCAGTAATTTATACTGCCACCTAAGGAAACTGGAGAAAGAAAAGCAATGTATGTTTAAAGCAAGCAGAAGAAAAAACATGATAAAAAAAATTACAGTAGAAATCAGTGGAAATGAAAATAGGAAAACAATAGAGAAAAATTAATGACCCCAAAGCTGGTTCTTTAAAAAGGCAAAAAAAAAAGGATTAATTCTCTAGCTAGTTTACCAAGAATAAAAGAGAGAATAGACAAATGGCTAATACCAAAAATGTTAGAGGGTTTATCACTACTTATCCATAGGTATTTTAAAAAAATAAAGGACTATTATAAAGAATGCTATGCCCAGAATTTGATAATTTATTTTTATTTTTTGTCTTTTTAGGGCCACACCCATGGCATATGGACCAGGCTAGGGGTCAAATTGGAGCTGCAGCTGCTGGCCTATGCCACAGCCACAGCAATGCCAGATTTGAGCCATGTCTGTGACTTACACCATATCTCATGGCAATGCAGAATCCTCAACCCACTGAGCAAGGCCAGGAATCAAACCTGTGTCCTTATGGATGCTAGTCAGATTCCTTTCTGCTGAGCCATGACAGGAACTCCCAGAAATTTGATAATTTAGGTGATATGAGCCAAATCCTTGAAAACCACAAACTACCAAAATTTATACAAGGAGAAATAGATATCTGAATACATTTACATCTGTTAAAGAAATTGAATCAATAATTGAAAACCTTCCATAAAAAGAAAGCACCAAGCCTAGATGGATTTCCTAGGAATTTCTATAAAATACTTAAGGAAGAATTCATACCAATTATCCAGTCTTATCTGGGAAACAGAAGTAAAGTGAACACTTCCTAATTCATTCTATCCAGCATCGCAATGATAAGGATAACAGATAAGATGTTACAAGAAAGAAAACTGCAGACCAGTATCTTTCATGAATATAGATGCAAAAATCTTCCACAAAATATTAGAAAATTGAATCCAACAATATGTGAAAATAATCATATATTACAACCAATTGGGATTTATTCTGGTTCTATGATGCTGATTCAACATTTGTAAATTAATCAATAGAGTAAGAAAAATTATCAAAATGCTCAAGAATAAAAATCATATGATTGTATCATTTGACATTTGATATAGAGAAAGATATAAAAAACATTGCCATTTTTGTGGTAAAATATCTCAGAATACCAGGGTTAGAGTGAAGCTTCCTCAATCTGATAAAGAATATTTTATGAAAAACCTTCAGCTAATGTCATACTTAATGGTGAGAAACTGAACATTTTCCTCTTGTGGTCATGGATGAAACTAGCATCTTCTCTCTGACCGCTCAGATTCAGCATTTCACTGGATGTCCAAGCTATTGCAATAAGAGAAGACAAGAAATAAAAAATATATTCAGACTAGGAAAAAAGCAATAAACTGTCTTTGTCCACTGATGACATGGTTCTTTTTGTATATGATCCCAAAGAATCAAACACAAAATTCCCGACTAATAACAAGGTTAGCAATGCTATTTCTTCAAATAATAATAATCTACTTAATTTTTGTTGTGTATTCAAGTTTACTGAATGTGTTTTTAAGTATCTAATAACCTGTTAAACCTTTAAAGAATTTTCCAATTCCCATATTGTAACTTTTCTTGTCTAGAAGCAACATTTGGTTCATTTTTATAAATCCTCTCTTACATTTAGGTCTACATTTTCTTTAAAATTTTAATTATGTTTGTAATTGCTATATTGGAGTCCTTTTCTATGAATTCCATCATCTCTGCCCTCTTTAGTTGTTTCAGTAGTCTTACTTTTCTTCTAGTTCTGGGTAAGAATTTCCTGCTTTTTTCATATTCCAATAGATTTTAATTGGGTACTGGTCATTTTGTATGTTGCATTTTTGTGGGGAGTGTTCTGTCTTTCTTTTAAAAAATATTGAATTTAGTTTTGATAGTCAAATTATTTGTGGGACAGCTTGACCCCTTTGACGCTTGTTTTTAGGGCTTTTTGGGATGGAGCTGTACCAAATTTGCTGTAGGTATAGATTAGCTTTATTGCTGAGACACAGTCCTCCTGATTTCTCTCCCGAGTACCTTGATGGTTCCCTGAGCCATCTCTCCTATGGCAGGTTGTATCCTGAACATCTTATGGCTCTGAGTGGCCGCTAGGAATTGTTTATCTGATAATTAAAAGAATATCTTTGTCTGGCTTCAGGATGGTGATGCTACACATGAACAAATTAACGTTCAGCCACACATTGAAGTGGTACTCTGCAGATTTCTAGAGCCCTTTCTCTGCGTAGCCTTGTCCTTTCCAATACTCTGTCCTTAAAATTTCAGTGGGCTAGGGCCTCATCAAAATGCAACTTCTGTCTTCTTAATTCAACAAAATCTCCATGGTCTGCCTTCATAAGCTGATTTTGAAAGTGCCTATATGAAAAACCTCAGGGCAACTTACAAGCTTCTTTGTTTAACTTTCTCAGGGATCACAGCCTTGCCCTGTCTGTTGTCCAGTGTGTAAAGGCAGCTATATCATATGTTGTGTCCAATTGTTTTCCTACTTGTTTATGCCAGGAGGCAAAACTTGATGCTGGTTGCTCCAACCTGGCTTACTGTGATTTTACAGCTTCTCTGACTTACTTTCATTATTACAATCAGAAGAACAGTCCCTTGAGTCTTTTTGCCTTCTAGCTCAATATAGAAATCAGGACTACAATATTTGTTAAACCTTGCAAACATAAAAGTTTCTATAAAATTATAAATTATATATTATTCCACTTGGGGTTTTACCACTTTGCTGTAAGAGTGGTGAGTGGGCCCTTATGTGTCTCTGAATGAGAGAGATTTATATCCCCAGTTCAACCCGTACCAAGTCATCAAATGAGACTTAATCCCTAGAGTGGTAGTTAGTGCTGAACCCTGATCAGATATGAAAGCACAGTAGATGTAAGAGTGCTGAGGAAGTGAAAAATGCAGGGCAGTCTTCTAGGTAGACACTAAGGAACATAATACTCATTATTTCTTAGATTCATTGCTGCATGCTTATGTTGTGACATAATCTAATCTTTGGTGATGATATAAATGCCGTGTCAAAATTGCACGGACAAGCAGGTAATTTTTTAAAGTGCAATACACTTCAGATAGGCTAGTCTGCATGACAAGATCAGAGACAGGATGACAAAATATAACGATGACGTTATAAGGCCCAAAAAGCTTGCTAATGTACTGTGAATTTCCCAGGTTACTTTAAGGTAGAGGACCTTAATTCACATCAGTGTCACAGAGAATATTGTGGATGACAACCCTTTCTTCTTATGTAGTAGTTCTCTAAAATAATTCTATAGCAATGGATAATTTTTAATATACTCCTAAATATCTTGTTTAAGGAGCAAAAGCCATTTGTGAAGATTTCGGACTTGCAAATAACCATCATAATGATCCTGTTTTTCCTGAACATCTTTGCAAGGTCACAGATCTTTTCTGTGCAATCCTGTGGATTATTTTGGGCCTTTTCGCCATCTTCTAAGGAGGAATAATTTAAGGAAAAAATAAAGAGAAATTATCAAACTGGAAGACATACCTTTTAAGGGAACCAGGTTAAGTAAAAAATGGTTGTTTCCAAAATGTTTTTTATTGCTTATTCCTCCTCTTGCACAAATTATGTATCATATATCAAACAACCAGTGGTGAATTAACAATATTTTATTAAAATTTAAAACAAAATTTTTTTTTAGGGCCTTACTGATGGCATATGGAGATTCTCAAGCTAGGGGTCTAATCGGAGCTGCACCTTCTGGCCTGCGCCACAGCCACAGCAACACAGGATCTGAGCCGCGTCTGCGAGCTACACCACCGTTCATGTCAATGCTGGATCCTTAACCTACTGAGCAAGGTCAGGGATTGAGCCTGTGTCCTCGGTGTATGCTAGTCAGAGTTGTTAACCACTGAGCCACGACAGGAACTCCTATTTATACTTTAACTGGATGTGTATAGTCTTTAGGACAAATTAATTAACTTTTCTTTTTATAAGCCTCTCTTCTATTTGTTCAGAGGATCTCAAAAAGATAAGTAAGCATTCTCTAAGACCTTTCACAATCTTCACACCATTGATTTTTGCTAATAAGACAGTAGAAAGTAGTTCACTTTTTTTCGAGTTAATAGATTACTTTTTGAAGATGTTATTTTTGAGTATGATAAAATGATTACTGTAGTGATAATGCTTTTAGACACAAGCTGGAGTTCGAGCAAACAGATGCCATTTGTTTCAACTTGTTGTATTAGAATGTATCAATGGGATTATATATGTGAAATTAAGAGTGTTTCACAAGTTCAATTACAATACTGGTTACTGTAAGTTTCATATCTCAATAAATTCAGCACAGATTAGTTTAGCCTGAGCTTCAGGCATTGAAAAGAATGTGGTTGCCACAGAAACAAAATGTTATTAATATTTTTATTTTGAATTATGTACAAGCTGCATTTCATTGCAGGGGTGGACTATTTGATGCATTTATATTAATTCATGATCTTATCTCTAATGAGCATTCTAGCTGATTGAATAAAAATACCAGCATATTTAGAAGAAATTTTTATTGTCAGGAACCATGAAAACATTTCAAGAAAGTAGAAATGTCCCTTTAACTGTCTCTAAACCAAATCAAGAGCAGGCTTTTTAATTCTCTGTTTTTCTTTCTTCTTATTTAACCTGGCAATCCCTAAACTTGAATGCAACTATTTATTCATTCAGCAGACACTTTTCTAGAATATTTTGTCCCTCCTGGGAAATGTTTATTTAACAAGTGGCACATGTCAGAGGAAACCTCTGTCCAGCCTTTAACGTCGAGGCATGGGAGGCAGAAGGTAAGCTTTCCAACCTGAAGAAGGGAAGTAGAGCCTGCAGCTCGGAAGCTGCCCCACCATGGTCCGTGTCCTGGCACATGCTCTCTGCCTTCATGCCTTTGCCCAACTCCCCCTCCACCTGGCAGGGCTTTGTCAGTCTCTCTACCACATCACCTGTACCTCCTAAGTGCCTTCACTCTTCAAACTGACCTCATGCACTAAGTCCTCTCTAAACATCCCTCACCTCATGCCATTCTGTTGCTGTGGTTGATCTGCATAGAGAAAGCATGGCACAAAGACCTAGTCAAATACAATCATTTACATTCTTTTTTTCCTTTGGCCACGCCCATAGCATGTGTAACTTCCTGAGCTAGAGATTGAATCTGCAACATAGCAGCGACCTAAGCCGCTGCAGTGACAACACTGGATCCTTTAACCTACTGTGCCACGAGGGAACTCTTCACATATTTTCTATTTATATAAATATTCACGTCAGAGAGAAAGGTAAACTCCCACTCATCACCACTCTTTTCTGCAGCCATGTTACATGGTGGTAAATAGTTCCAGGTTGAACCAGCTTCTCTTACATCTCAGTTTCATCACTTACGAGTTGCAGAACATCTTAAGTTGTAGTTTATTTAACTTTGGTGTGCCTCAGTCCCCCCCCCCCCAGAAATAGGGGATAATAGTAGCTACTTTTGAAATTGAGTGTAATAGTAGGTACTTTTGAAATTGGGCATATAGCAGTTACATTATAAGGTAATGGTAAGCTTTAAATTATGTCAGTTTAGAGCACAGTGTAAAGCATTCAACACACATTAGCTATTAAGTAGGGAAATTCTGCAGATCCATATCTACAAGTAAATTCAGAGAGAAGAAAATGCACCCATGAAGAGAAAATCTTTTTGGTGCTTTTGCAGTTGAGCCAGAAAACTCACTCTGCCTCAGAGTGTATGGGGCAGTGTTACCCAAACGTCTTACCTTTTTCAAAGAGCAAAGCCATGGGTATCAGTTTCTTTTCTGGCATCTTTCTATGAGTCCTTTATGGAACAGGAGTCAAGAATTCTAAGGGAGGTAGTCTTGCAGTAAGTTCCCTCTCCTTTGGCAAATACTGACCTAATTAGGTGGATGTCAGATGAAGTTCCATAGGCACAAACAAATGGACATTGCCTGCCTGGGGTCACGGAGCTGATAGAAAAGATCCTGTTTAGAGGAAGGCTGATTCTTGGCCACCTGGCTGCTTTGGTAAATAAGCCGTGAAGACAGCAGGATGTGCGAACATGCTAAGTGTATCATTAGACAAGGTTTAATGCTTGTGCCTACAGTCAAAAGTAAATTGCTTAAAAATGTATATAACTCTGAGTATAAACTAAAGAGAATATCAGCGCTTTTTTTCTAGCATGGGAACAAAGGGAAAACTTCCTATTCTAAAAAATTTCTTTTCTATAATGCAGGTAAATAAGACCCAACATATTCATCTGATCAAGGGGTAAAATTTTCCCTTTGGTTTTTATTCTATAGTCTCTAATCTCTACAGGACAAAAAAAAAGTCATTGCACAAAATTATACAGTGGCAGATTTTTATTAAAGACACAAAATTATACAGTGGCAGATTTGTATTAAAGACTTCACAGTACATTATATCAATTATAATATAAAAACACAAATGATGACTGTAGTATTAACCATCACTTATGCCTATCTGCTTGTGTCAGGTGCTAGACGTGGTATCCATTCAGTCAGTCTACGCACAGATTGAGCATCCACTCAGGAGGTGCCATTAACAATACCAAAATGACCTCTGCTTTTATAACCAGGCTAACAAAGAGGAGAGACATTAAACACAAGTCACCATTCCTCAGTTTCCACTGCGGTCAAAACCACAAAGGATAAATTCAGGTGACACAAGAAGACTTCCCTAAAGGAGTGATTTTTAAAACTTGTGAACTACAAAAAAAAAAGATCATGCTGTATAGCACAGGAATCTCTAGCCGATTACTTGTGATGGAACATGATGGAGGATAATGTGAGACAGGAATGTATATATATGTATAACTGGGTCACTTTGCTGTGCAGCAGAAATTGATAGAACATTGAAAATCAACTATAATAAATTTTTTTCACTTTTATTTTTATTTATTTTTTTTCTTATTAACAATGAATTTTATTTCAGTTATAGGTGTAGAAAGATCTTAAGTCAATTCGATAGATTTTGTGTCCCAAACCCACAGTGCATCCCCCCACCCCCCAGATTGTCTTATTTGAAAAACCAAGGTTTTCCAAAATCTGTGAGTCATTGTCTGTTCTTCAAAGAAGTTCATTGTGTCTCTTTAGTTTCCACATGTAAGCGGTAGCATTGGGTGTTGCTGTCTAATTGTCTGACTGGTTTCAC
>PVHT021183584.1:6827277-6868088 GCA_004024745.2 Catagonus wagneri
GCAGGGTAAAGCAATCTTGGTTGGAAGTTTTTCCCTTTCATCACATTAAGTATATCATGCCACTCCCTTCTGGCCTGCAGAGTTTCAGCTGAAAAATCTGCTGATAACCTTATTGGGGTTCCCTTGTGTGTCATTTGTTTCTTTTCCCTAGCTGCTTTCAAAATTTTCTCTTTGTCTTTAATTTTGGTCATTTTGATTACTATGTGTCTCAGGGTGTGCCTCCTTGGGTTTATTTTATATGGTACTCGTTGCGCTTCCTGAATTTGACTGCGTGGTTCCTTTCCCAAATAAGGGAAGTTTTCGGCTATTATCTCTTCAAATAGTTTTTCTGTCCCCCTTCTCTCTCTCTTCTCCCTCTGGCACCCCTATAATACGGATATTGGTGCATTTAACATTATCCCAGAGTTCTCTGAGACTCAGCTCATTTCCTTTCAATCTTTTATCTGTTTTCTCTTCTGCATTAGTGATTTCCACTAATCTGTCCTCCACCTCGCTAATTCATTCTTCTGCCTCCTGTATTCTACTGTTGGCTGCTTCTAATGAATTTTTTATTTCAGTTATTGTATTTTGCATCTCTTCTTGTTTAATTTTTGCAGCTTGTGTTTCTCTGCTCAGTGTTTCCTATAAATGGTCAATCTTTGCCTCCAGTTTATTTCCAATGGCTTGCATCATCTTCAGCATCAACAGTCTAAAGTCTCTTTCTGAGAGGCTGATAATCTCCTCATCACTGAGCTGTTTTTCTGGGCTTTTCTCTTTCTCCCTTATCTGTGTTATAGTTTTCTGTCTTTTCATTTTTATAGGATTTTGGTGTGGTGACCTTTTTGCCAACAATAGAGTGGTAGCCTCTCTTAGTTCTGGCCTTTGCCTCCCCTGTGACTAAAGTTGGTATGGGCAGGGCTTGCTGTAGGCTTCCCAAAGGAAGGGACTGATGCCTGTCCACTGGTAGGTGGGGTTTATTCCTATCCCTCTGGTGGATGGGGCTTTGTCTCTGGATGAGATTAGAGGCTGGGTGTGTGCCTGAGGGGGTCTTTAGGCAGCCTGTTTCCTGATGGGTGGGGCTGTGATCCCACCTGGATTATTGTTTGGCCTGGGGCTTCTCAGTGCTGATGACTGGGACCAGATTTTTCCAGAAATGGCCCCCTCCAGAGAAATGCAGGCTGCTGAATGTCCCGGAGAGCTTCACCTCCAATGCCTTTCCCCCACAACAAGCCACAGTCACCCCTGATTTCCCAGGATATCCTTCAAGAATCGCAGTCAGGTTCCACCCGGATTCCTATGGAGACTGCTTTGCCCTGGGACCCAGTGCACTTGAAAGTCTGTGTGTGCCTTTCAAGGATGGGGTCTCTGTTTCCCCAGTCCTGTGGAGCTCCTGCACACAAGCCCTGCTGGCCTTCAATGCCAGATGCTCCGAGGGCTCTTTCTCCCTGTGCCCGATCCCCAGGCGTGGGGTTTTGACGTGGGGCTCAGAACTCTCAGTCCTGTAGCTGAGTCTCTGTGATGCAGTTACTTTCCAGTCTGTGGGGCTTCCCACCCGGGAGGTATGGGGTTGCTTCTATCGCGTAATCACCTCCTACCTCTTGATGTGGTCTCCTCTTTGTCTTCTGGAGTAGAATACCTTTTTTGGAAGTTTACAGTCCATTTGGTTGAAGGCTGCTTGGCATTTGGTTGTAGTTTTGCTGTTTTTCGGGAGAGAAGTTGAACTGCAGTCCTATTCCGCCATCTTAATCCAATCTCCCCCAACAAATTTTTAAAAATAAAAAGAAATGAGACTGTGAAGTTGTGATGAGGGACAGAGACATTCCAAGTAAAGAATACAGCGAGTGATGATTGAAAGTCAGGGATTATCCCCATTTTGTAGGGAAAAACAGAGCAACTTGGAATTTAAGTCACATAACGTACAAAAGAAGAGCCAGAACTACAATTCAGATCTATCTGACTTTGAAATCCTCGTTTTAAAATTATTTTATACTAATCTGTTTGATTTGGTCTGAAAAATGATTTCCTGAATTCCTGTTCTCACTCTGGTCACTCCATTCTTGCCTTAAGTACTATTTTCTTTCATGTACAGGCTTTTGTTTTTTCTTTCTTGACTTTTGACTTATTGAAAATTAGGGTAATCTTCATGCTTTATTAATGTTTAAATGTATTAATCCAAAGGACACATCTTTGGAGGTCAGTTTAGGGTAATGACCTCATGGGAGACTATCCAGACACTCTAGAAGCTGAAATTAGTATTTCCAAAGATTTCATAGGCCCTAAATTTTTTAACCCATTTTCAATAACCAGGAAGACATATCTGTTGTATTATTGAGCTATTTAAGGCACATGGTCTTAAGTGGGAAATACAAAGGTTTTATGCAGATACTATTTTTTAATCCAAAGTTTCATTATATCGATTCTTGATATGACATTAAAATGTGACTAAAAATACATTTCAATTTATTTTTCACTTTAGAAAATCTCCAAAACACAGAGCTTATTAATAAATATAGCATCAGATCATATACTCGATTATAATTTCATAGTGGTCTATTTATCTATATATTACTAAAATTAGCTAATGATAATAAAATAACATGCTCAGTCATCATCCAGAAATTTTCTTTAGAATACAAAATAGGCAAAGATACTTTTTAGAAATTTAACAGATAATGTATATGATATTTATAAGAATTCATTTCTTATAAATATGTGACTGTTTTGTTTAATTAGTAAAATATTAAGCTCCTAAGGTGTCATTCAATACCACTGGCTATTTTTTTTTGTATAATGTTATAAAATACTAATTTTGACAAAAGTGAATAAAGTCCTAGAATTTGACTGCTGGGAGTTCACTTCATGGCTTAGTGGTTAACGAATCCGACTAAGAACCGTGAGGTTGCGGGTTTGATCCCTGGCCTTGCTCAGTGGGTTAAGGATCTGGCGTTGCCGTGAGCTGTGGTGTAGGTTGCAGACGCGGCTCGGGTCCTGCGTTGCTGTGGCTGTGGCGAAGGCCAGCAGCTACAGCTCCTGTTAGACCCCTAGCCTGGGAACCTCCATATGCCACGGGTGCAGCTCTAGATAAAGGCAAAAAGACAAAAAAAAACAAAAAATAGAATTCGACTGCTAAAATTATACTTTTATAGAAAAATACTCATTTAGGAAATAGAAATCCTAGCTTTAGGCCCAGTTATAAACTGATGTCTACACTGAGAGGTGATGATGCTTTTAGAATCATTCATTCAGGAGCTGAATTTGCAAATATACAAGATTCAGTTCTACTCATATACAAAGCCAGTTATTTGATTACAGTGTTCAGTTTTTCCAACCCTTGGAGAAATAGGCTTATTGTTTCTAATATTCCTATCACCCCAAACTTTGCATTCCTTTCTCTCCATTATGTTGTCAAAGTTTTGAGTCTCAACATCTTTAAAGGTAGATTGCACTTGAGTTCAAGTTTTAGTCATAGAATCATGCTAAATTTTTAATTCACTAATTAACACAGTGAATCCAAAATTTCTAGTAAGCACACCCACATCAATTGTTTTGATCCCATGTTCTGTTACATTCTCCTTTGTCTTGTACCTTGTAATCAACTCCCAGACTCGTTTCTCCATGTTTTTGCACTGCCTTTGTTGTATTACCTACCTCCCTGTTCTCCTGGGACCTCTCATCATAGACACCAGCATCAGCCCACATGATCATCTTCTTAGTCATTAGGGTCACAGAATACAGGTCCCCTCCTCTAAGCTCAAAAACACCAGAACTAATCAAACAGAATCCACTCCCTTCTCTGAGGTCTGAGTTTCAGCTTGATGGGGATCATTATCCAAGCTTCTATATGTTAGGAATTTCAACTCCTTCCCCGGTTTACCTTTCCCCACGATCACAGATTATTCCTTTCTGTATAGGTGTTAAGTATAGGTATACAACATGCCTAATATATTGCCATAACTTGGGAGTTGGGTTTTTTTTTTTTTCATTTTGTATCTAGTTAACAGTTCTTTATATTAACAATTTTTTTGTATTAAATTCTCCTTTAGAATAACTCATGCAATAGCTATCTCCTGAGCAGACTAACTGATATAGAAATTTTTATCAGGAGTGGTCCCAGGAAACAGTCTCTCAGAGATGGAGTAGGAGTTGGCTTGCTCATGTCTCAAATCACGAACACAATCCTAGGATCCTTTCCAAGGAAACGGGATGCTAATTTATCCTAGGATGCTCTAGAATTATGAGTAATCACCTGTGGCTGATTTTAATGAAGTGCATCTTCAAGAAAGTGTCTTGGTGACCATGAGGCTTCTGTACTGAATTTTATAGTGATATTGACTACAAAAACAGTGACATTCAGTTAGTATTGGGCTGGTAAAGGTTTAATAACTAATTCTCAAGAGAAGTCTTATCTGTAGTCATGACCAGTTTTCCTGGTGTAAATATTCCTACCATGGCAAATATCAAGCTGTGGATGTGATGTCACTGAACACAGAGTTGGGAAGAATGCACACATCATGCTTTGTGATATGAGCCATCTCCAACAGATGGTGGCATGGGATAGATTTTTATGACTGCACTGGGGTTCTTAACAAAAACAGTTATAGACTCAGTTGTGTAAGCTCTCAGATCAAGGCATGATCAGAGAATAAAGAGCTTCTATGGTAGCCCTACAAGAGCCTTTTATTTATGAAGCCATTGGGGAAAATGTTTCTGATAAACTAACATAGACTTCAGTTGTGAAGCTCGCAGAACTATAACATGAGTTGGATTCACAGTCATGTCAAGTTCTTCATGTCAAAGTAGAGATTGTCACTGGGCAAGTGTGGACCCTGAGACTCAGATCACAGGCATGCAGGTAGATGAGTTGAAGCCGAGGCATCTAGGTCATGCTAATACTCCCTTGTCAGTGAGAACAACTTGCCCCCAAGTTTCTGAGAAATTAGCCTCTCCTTGTTGAATACCTTGTCTTGAATAAAATAATCATATATATTTATCTCTTTGGGCTTTTTTGCCTTCCTCCATCATGCTTCCCAGAACATGGTGAAGATATGACTAAAGTAGCGGATTTTTCTCCCTATGAGAAAATGCTTTACACGCTAGTTCTCAAAGTATGTTGCCAGGGACAGCAGTATCTGCATCACCAGAAAACTGGTTAGAAATGCAATTATTAGGTCCAGTCTGGGCCTGTTGCTTTAGAGGCTCTAGGGGTCGACTCAGTAGCTTGTTTAATGTTTAATGTCTTCTTTCGGAAATTCTGACTCTGCTAAAGTTTGAGAACCATTGCTTAAATTCTACCCTGAGCAACTTAGTTTTTATTTCCTATATGAGGAAAAAAATCTCTAGCATCAATTAATTATTTTTTGAATTACATAGAGCTCTTCTTAGGAACCCATGTAACATGCACTATTCATATATTACAGGCAAATGCAACCTTTAGTGAGGGATATCATTCTCTTTTATGCTCTAAAAATATACATAATGAAGTTGTTTACATAGGTGCCATTCCAAGTCAATGAGTGTTTATTAGATACCTTATCTACACCAATTCAAGTGTTGGGTACTAAGAGACAGAGTAAGGATAAAAATATCTTTACTGAGAAAGACATCAAAAAGACATTTTGTTTATCATTTGTGGTAATTGAGATGAACTGTCTTTAGTTATCCTCCAGCAGGCTCCACTGATAGATCTCACAGTCTTAACGAGGAAATGAAGCTTATAAAGTGGAAACTATTAGTAATTAGTACAAAATAATTTCTTGTCAAGTGACATCCTGTGTAGTATAAATTATTAATGCATCATTTGTTAGAACAGAGGAATATTGTGAATTAAAAGAGTAGGAAGGTTTCAGTGGAAACACTTGAAATAAGCCTGTGACATGGTCATAATTGAATCCGGTAAAAACAAAAGGATGAAGGGTTTTGCTAAATAAGAGCCTGCAAGTATATGGTGTGAAGGTGGAGATTACCACATGGGCAAGGCAGCAAGGTAAATATTTAGAGTAGTTGAGGAAATAGTTTAATTAAATAAGAGTTTAATTATATTAAATACTAATAAAATGTATGAATGTTTATACTAGCAATTTAACTTGTATTAACACCAAATAGTCCATGCATCATGAAATTTTTGAAAATGTGACCGGAAATGGATAGACATACCCTAATTTACCTGAGGCTGGTGAAGGGCCATGGAGTCTGGCAAGGAAAATGAAACAAGACCAGAGAAAGCATTGGAGTCATAGTGGACAGAAGTATTGTTTGATGCTTGATTTGACCAACAAGAGATAAATCTAAAATATGAGAAAACTCTAGGAAAGAAGAAAACAATGTGGCAAATGATATACTGGTAGGATCGGAGAAAATATAACCCATATGTTTTTGCCATTTGTCTGTCAACGAGGAGGCTAGCCTTTCTTGACCAGTTTTTCCCCGTTATGTTTCATACTTAATCTTTAGAATGTTATATTGAAGATTTAAAATGAGGAAGGGGCAGCATAAAAAAAAAGAGATGAGTCACATTGGACGAGGGAAGAAATTTGAGGGATAGGAGATATTAGCCATGAGGCTTAAGGGTTTTATATGAAAACAAAAAGGAAGAAAGCTAAGTATTGCCATGGACTGTGTACACTGTTCACACAGGTGAAAAATAACTCAAAGAATACTTGAGTTATTTTGTAGTTGCTTTTCGTTGTTGGTCTGTGTGTTTTTTACTCTGAGACTGGACCACATGACTCATGATGTGGTTACAGTGAACATCAAGTTCATACTGTGATATTTACTATAAGAAAAAAAAATTGCATGTCTTAAGTACATTGTGATTTAAAAGGCTAATCAGTGTTACTCTTCAGCGTGTTCACACCTCTGATCTCTAAAGAGAATCCACATTCTTCATAGTTTTAAAAGAGCCACCCACTGCCTTCCCAATCACTCTATCCTGGAAACGTCTCTATATTGAGAAGAGGGCAAGATGAGGAAAGACAGAGATGTCCCTGAACCATTTGAGACAAGTCTAGAACAGCCTCTACATAAAGTCCCAGCTCATCTCCTCACCCTGAAAAGGACTCTGAAATAAATCACAGTAACTTACATTACTGTGATTTTGTAGGAAGTACAGATATGGTTCCTTAAGAGAAGAAAAGTATTTTTCTTTATGGAATCCCCCACTAGTCACCAGGAGTTTTCCCTGAGTGGGTAATTATAACAACAACTAATGTTTATTGAGTGCTTACTATGTACCAGGAACTGTTCAAGATGTTTTGTAGGTTTTATATGTAAAAAGTCCCCATGAGAAAGGTTCTACCATTATAATTTTGAACCCCCAGTTAGTGAATGGCATGGGCAGGATTTATCATCAGGCCACACACCATGGATTTATTACTCTAAATATCACAATAAATATTAATTGTCGAATGATTTCATCTGAAAAGATTTTCACAAAAACAGCTGCAAAAAAGTCATCCAGAAAATGTGGTTATAATCTTTCACTTGAAAACTTTAAGAATAGAAAATATTATTACCTCCTATGATAAGAATAGGCTAATAGTCGCAATATTATTACAAATGAAGCATCACTTTATATCTAATGCAGTGGTTTTCATCCAGGCTAGATTTTATCCCCTGGGGACATATGACAATGTCTGAAGTCTTTTTTGGTTGTCAAAATCAAAAGAGTTGCCACTGGCTTCTAGCGGCTTGGGGCTGGAGGTGCTGCTGAACAGTCTACAAATCACTGAACAGTTCCCTACAACAAAGAATCAAAATGTCAACAGTGCTGAGTTTGAGAAACCATGATTCTAAAACTCTTCTTTTTGCATTACTCTTAAAATGAAATGAGAATTAATTTCAGTAAGTATTTACTGATTTCTCTCTTTATTCTACATTTAAAATATCAGATGCTTCAAAACTCTATTTCCCAAATTAGATCCCTGAATATTGCCAATTACTCCAGTGTAACTTTTCTAAAGCCTATAAGAACGTGGCTCTCCACTGCTCTTTACCCTCCAGTGGCTCCCTTTATGATTTAAAATCAAATCCAGACTGCAAACTGGGACCTGCAATATGCCACAGGATTTGGCTGCTGTCTACGCTCAGTGCTTGTTAGCCACGATGCTTCATTTTCCACTCTTTTAATTCTCTACAGATACACCAAGCCCATCCCTTCTCAGGGCTCTGCACTTCTGTGTCCTCTGACTAGATTGTTCTTTCTCCTGGTTTTGACATAGCTTTTCTTTTTTAAATTTTAAGACCTGATCAAATGAAACTTTCTCCAAGAGACCCTATCCCTGAGCCATGATTGATTTTCCTCATAGCATTTATGACTTTCTGAAACAATCTTCTGTCTTTGTGTCTTACTTGTCCATATTAATGACAAGAGTAGGTCCTTCCGAGGGAAGGGACTTGGCATCCCTCAGGTCTGGAACAGTGCCTGACGTGTATTAGATGATCAATAAATATCTATAGAATAATGAGTGGATGACTGGAAAGATGAATGAAATCTAAAGGCTGGGGATCTGCTTAATGCTTATGGATTCAGCAAAATAGTCACGGTATTTAACTTCCAATCTTAGGATATGGTCATTTTCTCCAAGGGCAGTAACATATAAAGTGATACTCCGGGAGCAGGGATGAGTTTTCTGTGGAGGGTAAGAAGGGTTTCCCTTATAAATGGCCTGTGACCTGCCTGAGGCTCGGTTAAGGGAGCTGAGCCGGTGAAGGTGTTGAAAGAGGAACCGGATGGCTGCGCTGGAGACAGGCACTGAGGGAGCAGAGTTGAGCTGGAGGGTAGAAAGGCAGATCCCACGGGCCGTATGGATTGGTGAGTGTGGACTTTATGGGGGGGGGTGGAGGGTTCTAGAAGGATTTTAATTGGGTAGGTAATACTGTCATGTTTTGTAGTGGCCAGAGCATGGAACCTGAGTTAATGAAGGCTGCTACTAAGCCGTGTGTACATAAACACTGAGATCAGAATTAGGGTATATAGAAGAGCTGGTGGTGAATGGAGGGTTCCTGGGAGTGCTGATAATCCAACGCTCAGGGCTAACGCTGAGTGAATGACAGAATGGCTCAGTGCCAGTCAAATCCTGGCTGAGATGACACTCTCTCCTGCATCGTATTAAATATTTCACAAATTGCAGAAGACATTTTTTTGACAGTGAGATTATTTCAGTTGTGAACTTTTCCAGAATTTTCCATTAGAAATAAGTTAATTTAATTTTCCCTTTCTATTCATGTGCAAATCTGTTAAATTATGTTTCACAAAAAGTAAAGTGGTCATTCTTAATCAGACCGTTCATACCAGCCAGGGCTCTCAGTGATTACTTTTATCTGAGATAATTTTAATTTGCTTTGCATTTACATAATCACATTATTTTGTATCACACTCTACCAAGGTTTCAGGAGGAATATTTTAAAATTCCAATGTTCACTATTCATTAATTATTTATTTCATCTGTTTAACGATATTTGTATATATTCTGCTATGTGCAAGGTGCTGTTACTTAGGTACATCAAGCAGAAATGTCATCATGATTGTTTATAAAACACAAAGCTAAATAAACAGTAATTTGGTGTCTATGAAAAAATAATCCAGATAATTCAGGGCCCAATGTAAAATCTGGGGGCGGAATGTGTGATCAGGTGTGAGCACTTTGACAAAAATATTAACATGTAATTTAGTTTTCAGTTTTAAATTTGTAGACCAAAATTTATAAAAAATTATCTCTGTGTGAATATGTTTTTAAAAGCGGTTTAAACTTAGTCCATGAGTTCCTATAGCTGTAATTGCTTTGTAATCAGAAGATAAGTCTACATACATTTATAATTTCTGTGTCTAGCACAGTGATGGACACAGAGTAGATGCAGATATAGTTTTGTTGAATGAAATAGAGTGGGAGTAATTGTCTTTTTTCCTGCAAGTAATTTGGCTGTTAGTTCTGACTGTTGGATGATTTTTTAATTGTTCATGAAATTTCATACTGAAAACTGATTCCACATTAACATGTCATCACTTCAGCTGACAACATTTGGTACTTACAAAATCAAGCTTACTGCCATGTTTTCCCTTGCATGTGTATCCTATGCAGCCTTTTTTATCACACGCACATCTGTGATTCCCCAAGGATTAGCTTTTGAAAAAACATGAATGCTTTGTTTGTACATGAATAATATATATTCACATCTTGTTCCACCTATCAGTTTTATTGAAATTTATCAAAATGTGGACACTTTAAGGCATCTCATTATTGGTATTAAAATAATGTGAAGCTAATAAGTTTGCTTTGCATTAGTGAAGCTCTTACGCAAACCATTTTTCCATTGTCAAATTAATGCTGAAATGTAAATATTCTTCTCTAAGCATTCATGAACCTGAACACATGGCAAGGTCAGAATTCTAATAGCGGATGAAAGAAACCTTTGCTAAAACTATATACTTGAATTTTAGACATTGAAGGAAGACTTAGGATTTTTTTTCTTTCTTTTTTTTTGGTTGTCTTTTTAGGGCTGTACGCACGACATATGGAGGTTCCCAGGCTAGGGGCCAAATCAGAGCTACAGCTGCCGGCCCACTGTTCTCTACCAAGCCCTCCTGAGAATTTTGATGTAGATTCCAGATTCCAGCTTGAGGGCCCCTGGTAGTGGATGTCTGCTGCAGAGGGCAGAGCATTGCCAGCAGCTGTGGACCGGGAACCAGGGACGCTCTGAGGGACAGGTCTGGAGGGGGGATGGGTGGGCAGAACTTTAAACCGGTTGAGTTTAAAACTGAATTGATTAAGAAATTACTGAATTTGAGAAAATCAACCTGTGATTGATTAGGTGAAGTTTTCTGCATCAGAAAAAAAGAGAACTTGGATCTCTTAAGGAGACTTAAAACATATGTAATTTATATTACATAATATCTGTAATTATTACATATATAGTATTGTATGAAAAATGATAAAGAATTCAAAAGAAATAATATGGAGATGATATATATGAGTTCTATACACATGTATAATATATATTTGAATTCTTTTTACCACTGTCTATATAATTTTTATATCTAGGTAATCTACCTATCGAGTTTATATATGTGTGTGTGTGATATTGATGTAAGTAATATGGATTTACATATTTACTTTCCTTCCTTTCTTTCTTTATCTCTGTTTTTTTCTGTTGTTTGTCTTTGTTTCTTCGTTTCTTGCTTTCTCCCTCTCTCTCTCTCTCTTTTTTTTTTTTTTTTTTTTTTTTTTTTTTTTTTTTTTTTTTTTTTTTTTTTTTTTTTTTTTTTTTTTTTTTTTTTTTTTTTTTTTTTTTTTTTTTTTTTTTTTTTTTTTTTTTTTTTTTTTTTTTTTTTGCTTTTTAGGGTTGCACTCGTGACATATTGGGGTTCCCAGGCTAGGGGTCGAATCGGAACTGTAGCTGCAGCCTACCACAGCAACGCAGGATCTGAGCTGTGTCTGCAACCTACACCACAGCTCACGGCAATGCCAGATACTTAAATCACTGAGCAAGGCCAGGGATCAAACCTGGGTCCTCATGGTTGCTAGTCAGATTCCTTAACCACTAAACTACAACAGGAACTCCTCTTTCTTTCTGCTTTCCTTCCATCTTTTCTTCCTTTCTGAGTTTTCCAAGTTTCTAAGAACCTTTAAAAGTTATGTAAGTCTGTTATGGAAATCATCAATAATCACTGACTCTTCTGATTCAGTCTCGTGTGTGCATGGTTCTGTCCTTGGGCATGGGTATGTTCATATGTATGCTTTCTTGAATACAGAAAGAACTTAATATTTGGCTGCTTGTCTAGTTACTGGGACATCCTTTTGTTAGTGTGAGCACAGTCACTGGTTATTTATGGCCTTCTGTAATCACTAATTTTTGTAACATTCAAAACTTTTCATTGAACTTTCATGATGCAAACTCCATGATGCAAAAATTGAAAATCATAAATTCTATGACCATTATAAAATAGTAAAATCACAGTAGGAAGGAAATTTTTTCCTAGACCAAAATAAAGACAGACATAGAAAGAGAGAAGGGGAGAAAGGAGGGAGGGAGGAAGGAACGGAAGGAAGGAGATTCCAAACTCAGGTATACGCAACACATAATTTGCTTTAAATTCCGCCTGTGGACTACTGAATCATATTTCAAGCATTTTGGTTCCTCTGTAAACAATGAGAGTGCACTACTGGGATGTCCTTATTTACTGATAGGGTTTATTGTACACCTTCTCCGAGCATAACCTCTGAAACAGCTTAGAGGATTCTGCACTTCGAAAGGTCTGTTTCTATCTTGTTCATTCTCTTCACCGTTTGTGCTGACACACCCATGTCTCTGTATTTGCTGTCAGGGTGAAAACGAGTGTAACTCTTATCCTCTGGTGCTCCAGTCAGGAGACCGTAGTGCCGAATATGGAATCAATTTTCATAACTTCAGGTCCTAGAATTTATTAGTAGTAGTGTTGAAGAAGGTGGTTATAAAACTTGCATTTAATTCTAATCAACATTGTTTAAAGAATACAACCACACATGATTTACAGTGGATAAAAATGGAAAAGCAGTTCCAAAAAAAAAAAAATTGCTGCTTCTCCATTAACCCCAACAGATGTAGACCTGACAGTTAATCTCCTTAGGTTTTCTTGGTTTCTCTTTGCCTTCCACTCCTATACTCCCCTATTCCTGACTGACCAATTAATTTTCATAGCATACTGGGCTCTCATTTAATGGGTCAATAAATATATTTGCATTTTTAACTGTATAATGAAGAAATCCAGTAAGTAAAATAACTTTTTGAAGTTAAGATACTCAGAGGCTCCCAAAACAATTCAAATATTTCTCATTTCCATTAATATTATTATAAAAATTGCATTCTAAATTCTCTCTGTAAACTTGTAACCTAGGTCTGAAAATGAGCTTTAATCCGCTGAATCTCCTTGATAAAGTATGTACTTTAAAAAAGAGCATAAAAACTATTGCCTTTGGAATGGATAAGCAATGAGGTCCTGCTCTGCAGCACTGGGAACCATATCTAGTCACTTATGATGGAGCATGATAATGTGAAAAAAAAGAATGTATACGTGTGTGTAACTGGGTCACCTTGCTGTACAGCAGAAAATTGACAGAACACTGTAAACCAGCTATAATGGAAAAAACAAAAGTCATTATAAAATAAAAAAGAGCATAAACTTTCAGTTATAAGATGAATAAAGTCTGAGGATTAATGTATAATGTAGCTATGGTTGATAACATTATATTATATAATCGGTATTTGCTAAGAGAGTAGACTTTAGATCTTCTCAGGAAAAGAGGGCAAGTAGGCAGGACGATGGCTGTGTGAATTGACTGAGGAGAATCTTTTCCTAAGGTTTACATCAAATCATTACATTGTACACTTTAAATGTCTTATCTATATTTTTTCAATTTTTTTCCCAAATAATTTTCAAAGATTATACAACTGGCAATATTAACTTATAATGAGGAAAAAATCTATTTCTCTGCTTAAATTATATGCTCATTTCATTTCTCAGATATAAAAAGATGGGTAAAAGCAACATTATAGAAATTATAGATGTTCTACAAAGTTTCTCAAAGCCTTACCCATTTAAAAAATTGAATTATGTTATATCGTGATTATCAAACTTAGTATTTTCAGTGTCTCCAAAATAATTTTGTAGAGTTTTAGTTATTAAGCTTTTCTTAGCATATCTACTGCATGCTTTATTTAAATACAAAGAAAAGGTGATACATTAATGATCTGAAGATACCTTATAGATGTTGGCCATGGTAAATCAGGTAACGATCTTACTATTATAGACAATTTATTGAAAATATATCTAGAACAAATCTTTTTGTTGCTACATACATTTCCCAACTGAATCTAACATTATCTTTTATTCAAATTGTAAGTTTTTAAATAGAGATAACAATCACTTTGCAAGGCTCCTATGATAATTGGATATAGCACATGAAATATGTATTGCAGAATGTTCAATACACGTCTGCTATTTTTTTTTTTTTGTCTTTTTGCCTTATTTGGGCCACACCTGCGGCATATGGAGGTTCCCAGGCTACGGGTCTAACAGGAGCTGTAGCCGCCGGCCTATGCCACAGCCACAGCCACAGCAACGCGGGATCCGAACCACGTCTGCAACCCACACCACAGCTCACGGCAACGCCAGATCCTTAACCCACTGAGCAAGGCTAGGGATCGAACCCGCAACCTCATGGTTCCTAGTTGGATTCGTTAACCACTGAGCCAGGACGGGAACTCCCGTGTTTGCTGTTATTATTTGAATACTCGGGTTTTCTTCTATGCATTTTGTTTTCACACTTACTTCCAAAGGAGATAATACCCAAATTAAGAATTGGGACAATTGTACCTCCATCATAGGAATGATGAAAAGGTTAGAGTTTATGATGACAGAAGTAAAAGTGTTTTCAACTGCAGCTTTTGTGTAGGTCCACCAACATAGACTTGTGAAAGACACAGGGATCGAGTTTATTGCCACCACCAGAGAGTGACGAGCCAACTGGACCAGATGGTGGCACAGCCAAGCCCGGGGTTAGCTTTTAGCTCTTGATTTAGAAACTGGATCTTGTTGGCCCCCCTGCAAAGATCAAGCCCAAGTAGGAGGAGTCACAGTGAACAGAGCACAGGCACTGATGTCTGAATCAGGCTGCCTAATTATTTACACTGACAGCATTTAAATGATCAAAGGATTTAGAGCATTTCTGTCTTCTTAATACCCATTCTTACCCAGAGAGAACACTATGAGGAATCTGAAACATGAAAGTACATTGGAAGAACTCAAAATGGCTTGTGTTGTTAAGGTCTAGCTTTTAAATTATTTGCACAGGTGGTTAATTTACCCATTTTGACTTTTCCTATGTCTACTCTCAAAATTAGGAAAATGCCTTACTGTCTTTCTCAAATACTGACTATATCAATAACCAGCGAATTCCAAGGAGTGGTTTACCTTCAAGAAACATCGATAGTGAATCCTAGTCAGTGTGTTTGTGCTCTGTCTTTGGGGAGAAAGAAGTGGTAGGGGAGTGGGAAATAAATGCAAGAAAAGTAGCTTGAAGAGCAAACAAATATTATAACTGACACACAGGCTTATATTTGTAGTGTCACTTAACTCTGGAGTTAGAGGGTGTTTCATATTCCAAAGTGGAGAACTGTATCTCCAAGTTAGTAGTTTCTCTCTCTTTAAAATTTATTTTTCATGTCTATTGCACATATATTTTTCTTTCTTATCCAAAGGATTTCATAACTTTTCCTTTTACTCCATGTTCAACCTTTTCTCTGCTTCCTTCATTCTAGTCAAATAAATTTTCTTCACATTTGAATTCCTTCTTCCTATGCTTCTCTGTTCTCATTTTCATCTATTCTCCAATTCCAGGTATCATTTTAATTGTACCTTGTCTCTGGGACTCTGATCCTGTTTCACAGCCTGGATTAAATCCTTATTTTCATTTCCAAGTTAGTGATTTCATTTAACTCCTTTCATAAGAACCCCATAAATGAACGATCCCTTTGTCCACTAATATCTTCAGCTAATAAACCTAAAACACTCAGAACTTAGAGAACATCCCAATGGGCTCCCCATAGCATCCCAGGAAAGTTGTTAAGATGCCAGGGCTCTCAGAGCTTTTCCTTGAAGTGCAGCTACGATTCTTCTTGTCTGTCCCCAAGGGCAAAAGGTATATGGAACTAGGCAGATAACTCTTGCTCCCAGATGTTTATCCCTACAGGGGTTACAAAGGCAACTGCTCTTCTTAGATAGAACTGAATATCCATTTTATTCATAGAAAAAGCCTTTGAAAAATAACATTAATTCTCTAAGATAGTGCACTTCTACGTTGCCTTAAATGATCCCCAGGGGGCTGAAAGCTTAATTGGATTCCATGCAATTATGAAATTGTATCAGGAAGCAACTTAATAAACAGGGTATTCTGCTCTTTGGAAGAACAAAGACATTAAAATAATTTACCTCTGTGACTCCATGCAGGTGCACCTATATCCATTCAAGGAATGCAGATATAGAAAAGCATTTCTTATTTCTCTCTTAATCAAAATGTTTTTTCATGAAAAGGTAAGCAAAGCGATGGGTTAAATTTTTTCATCAACACTGAACCCTTGCTGAATCCTAAAATGAATAATGCTTGGTTTCTCCACCTTATATGGCAGAGATGATCCAAATTAAGGTGTTCTTTGAGAATAAACTTGGAAAGCCTATGGGAAACTGTAGCCTTGCTTTTCTCATTTTCTACCTCAACCTGCAAAGGTTAGTTTCAGATGAAGGAAATTTCCATCTATATTTTATATTCTATGCCATCTCACAGGACAGGTCAATCTTAAACTTACGGCTAAGACTCGTGAGCAGCCCACAACCTCTGGGTCATGTTTCTCTGTTGGATGGGGTTAAGGCATAAAGGCAGCGCTCAGGCATGTCAAGAGGATGTGGTTCTGTTTCCTTCTGGCCCCAACTGGCTTCTGGTGCCATGGCAATCTCCAGGGGAAAAGCGCCCTTCCCCCGGCTGGGACCCTCTCAGAGAACAGGTCAGCCGTGCCACAGCTTTTCCACCTACATCTAAGTGGGTAAATTCACTTCAGGCTCGTCATGGAAGGTCTGTTGGAGCCTTTTTCTGGACTTTATCCAACAGCCACTACTTTGCAGGTTTAGGGAATTTCTGTGGCCCGTTAATAAACCTGAGAAGCTGACTTCCCACTTAGCCACAGAGTTCTTTGTTAGTAAGTGACTGGACTGTTTTAGGTCTCACATAGTCCTATGACAGATAAAGCTTATGTACTTTAGGTACAGATGGAGCCTGGGTTGAATCTCAATTCAGAGACTGCCTGTGAGAAATTGAGAAGTTTATTTAGGTCCACCTGAGCCCTGCTTTCTTAATTTTAAGTTAGGGTGACTTAACTGTAACAGTTACTTGAAAGTTATAGGTTATAAGTGTAAAGAGCTTATACAGATTGAGGGTTTGATAAGAGCAGCTGATGAGGTAAAATTAGTCTTCTTGTTTGGCTTGTTTGCCATCATTTACTGTATTCATTAGCACTTGAATAGCCAGGGAAGGAGCATTATGGATAAAAATTCACTTGGAAAAAGAAAATAAGATTTCCCGATCATGAAATACATCCTGGCTCCAAATGAAATTTCCAACTATTAAAGATGGGAACAGTATAAATGTCTAAAAATCACAGCTTTTATATATCAAAGATAAAAAGATAAAACTTATCATTCCGCAAAGGCACTTTCAGTGTTCCAAAGTAACTCATAAGAAAGAACTTTAACATTCCATTTGGAAAAATTTTTGTAGCAAATAGACATCACATATTTTTCTAGTACCAACTCAGTATAAAAACTACATAGCTCTTTGAAATTACTTAGGGAAAACTAATTAACATTTCAGAATCCTGTGCTAACAGGTTATAATTTCCTCTATTAAATAATAGGGTGCATAAGCTAAATATACTAGTGGTGAACGGTGTAGCCTTTGGGAATATTTTTGAAGAATGATTTTCATTTCTATAAAAAAGATAACTTTTTTCCACCAGCTTCTTACCTAGGCAACAGAAACCTTAAATAGAGCGATTTACCTTTTCTTCACAAAAAGACACTTGAATTTGGGTTCAGAAAGCATGCCTCAGTGGCTCAGGCTCACCTGGAATTGCAGGTAACCTCAGTATCCCGGTGGCGGCAGTCCTGGGAGAGCAAGAGCAATGTGTTGTGAGACCACGTGAACAGTGTTATGTCACTAAACCCATTACAGCCTCTCCATATACTCTTAAGATTCCGTGGGTCAGGGGTGGAGATCTGCTCATCTTGTGGGGCAGCCTGCCTAAGACAAGTCTCACATGTCATGGTCCCTTGCTTATTGTGTGATAAGGTCCCTTGCTTACCATAACTGCCTCCTGCCAACCTGGAGTTCTCTGCCTCTTTCTTCGGTCTCTCCTTGACCTCTGTGTCCAGGACCCAGTTTCAGATTTCACCTGGGGAAGCTCCCAAGATTGCAAATCAACACATGTTTTATTGTATTTAATCCTCACATACACGTTAGGGTATTGATTATATTATTGCCCATTTCATTGATGAGAGACTAGGAGCTTAGAAAGATGAACGAACCTGCCCAAGGTCGCAGGGTTGATGAAGCAGGACCAGGATGAAGACCCAGATCAGTCTGTCCCTGGAGCCCCCGATCTTGGCCACCTGGACAGGTGTGGTCGTCCTCACTGAGGACTTTGTGTGACTGGGACACTGCCTTCCACTCCGACAGAATGATTAGTCTCAACTTCTTAATCAAAAAATGGCACAGCTGGTTAACATGAAGATATTTAAAGTGAAAGTTTAGGTCATTGCTTCGATGTTTTTATTTTTTCCAATGTAAATTTTATATATTTTCCTCTGTAAGTGCTTATTTAGTTGCATCTCATATCTTTTGAAAAGTTGTGTTTCCATTTTCAATTAAAAATATTTTGTAATTTTCTTTTCTCAATGTACATCTAATTATTCAAGAAGCCGTTTAGAATATTCTTACCTTTCATCTTAGATTGTTTTGATGTCATAGAAAATTGATGAGCCACATAAGTGTGGGTGTATTTCTGGGAACTCTATTATGTTTCATTGATCTTTATCTTTATGCTGGTAGCATACTTTCTTATTTATATAGTACTTGGGTTGATACCTAAGAATGAAGAACATCAACGATTTTTGTTTCTAAAGAAAAATGATTTAAAATATTCTGGGTTGTTTGCATTTCCTTATAATTTTAAAATACAGTTTGAGTTATTTATTTTTTAAATATTTGATAGAATTCACTGTCATAAGTATCTGAGCCTAAGGTTATCATTGTGAGTATGGTTTGATCATGTTTTCAATTTAACATGTTTGTGAATATATTCGTATTATTATTTTCATTTCACCTTGTGTCATATTTGGTGTTATTTAAAAATGAATCTGTCCATTTCACCTAAGATGTTATATTTGTTGGCATAACAGGTATAATATGTACAGAACATATATTATCTATAATTTATAGCTGCTGTTTTGTGGAAGATTAGCCTGATAGCGTTTTCTGAAAGCCATTCTTGATTTGATTTTACTGTAGGAATCACACATAAGTTCCCACATTTAAAAGGATTAAAAATGTAAATAATAACTAAGAATACTACAAATGCATCTTTTTGATTTACTTATCTCTGAGTAGGAAACATATTCTCTTCATTTCTCTTTAGAATTCCAAATCCTTTAAAGATTATTTATTTGATGAAATATAGATTGACACATAATGTGTTTTTCTCTAATAATTAATTATGTAAAAAACATAAGGAAAAAAGCTCCTTGATGCAGGTTTTTTGGATATGACACCAAAAGCACAAACAGCCAAAGCTAAAATCAGCAAGTAGGACTACATCAGACTAAAATGTTTCTGCACTGCAAAAGAAACAGTCAAGAAAATGAAAAAGGAAACCTGCAGAGTGGGAGAAAATATTTGCAAACTTTCTATTTGATGGGGTTGAGATCCAAAATATATGACAAATTCGTATAACTCAATAGCCAAAAATTACACAATAGGATTAAAAACTGGCAGAGAACTGAATAGACGTTTTTCCAGAGAAGATATACAGACGGCCAACAGGTACATGTAAAGGAGCTCAACATCACTAATCGTCAGGGAAATGCAAATCAAAACTGTAATAAGTTATCACCTCACAACTTTTGAGGTGTCTATCATCAAAAAGACAAGATGTAACAGTGTTGATCAAGACAAGAGAAAACCGAATCTTTATGCTCTACTGGTGGTAATGCAAGTTGGTACAGCCACTGTGGAAAGCAGTATAGAGGTGCCTCAAAAAGTTAAAAATAGAACTACCATATGATCCAGCAGTTCCACCTCTGGTATTTATCCAAATAAATACACTATCAGGAAGAAGTGTCTTCACCCTCATGTCCACTGCAGCATTATTCACGACAGACAAGACATGGAAACAACCTAAGTGTCTATCTATGGATAAATGTATTAAGAAGACATGATGTATAAATATAGGTAGATATTATTCAGCCACGAGGAAGAAGTCCTGCCACTTTCAACAATGGGGATAAATCCTGAGAGCATTATACTAAGTGATATAAGTCAGACTGAAAAGACAAATATTGTATGATCTCACTTATATGGGGAATGTGAAAAAGCCAGGTTCTTAGAACAGAGGGTAGAATGGTGGTTACCAGAAGCTAGAAGGTGGGGAAACGGGGAGCAAACTTGGTCAAAGGGCGCAAACTTCCAGTTATAAAATGAGTAAGTTCTTGTGATATCATATATGGAAAAAGAGAAGAAAATGCCAACATGAACATAACTTTATAAGTAAGCATAGTCTCTCTAGATAGAAAAGGTTTGAAGAAATTTCCACAGAATATGAACAAGTGTTTATTCAAAAAATAATTCTGTGATAATAGAAGTGCTGGGGTAAAAGAAATTTAGCAGATGTCTTTATTGCAGAAGTTTTCAGTGTTTATACTGAGCTGATGTGCATTGTGAAGATTCAAAAAGAGATTCAGCATTGTTGCTGAAACATATTTGACTAGAATTTTCTCCTCCTTAAAGAATTGACAAGGCTGCCATTTATAGGACATACCTGGGGAAGCAATGCCAGGGTTAGGAAGGAAAGCCCTGGGGTTCAGAAGAAGAGGTTCCATCTTTCCCTGCTTAGTATATTTTTGGACCCTGCTTTCCCCTTGGGAAATGGAGTAATTACAGCCATTATTGGTTTGTCTAGAGACCTGTTGGTCCAATCAGGTTTATGTAGAACATAGGAACGTTATATATAAAATAAAAATATATTATCTTCTGAATGTATTACATATTATCAATAATTTCCACTCTTCATAATTTTAAAAATTAAACATTTCAAATAATAGACCACATTTTTAAAGTACTTTTTTTCATTCATGTTCTTGAAAAAAATCATTATAATAACCATAGATTTCAACTCAAGCCAGTGAGAACAATTGTATGTGTTCACTAAAAAGCAAGAATACTTAAAATGTACCCAAAATATCTAGTGTCTGGAACTATTTTTAAAATAGTCTTATAGATGTATATATTCCTAGTGGTTGGAGAAATATCCTCAGAGTGCTATTTAAACAAGTAATGGCACACCTAAGAAAAGAATTTGAGATGTTCTCAGCTCTCTGAGCCCACAGGTTCCGCATCTATGAATTCAACCAACTGAGGACTGAAAATATTCAGAAAATTTTTTTTCAGAAAGTTCCAAAACGCAAAACTTGAGTTTGCCATGTACTGCCAGCTATTTACATGGCATTTACAGTGTATTGGGTATTACACATAATCCGGAGATGATTTAAAACCCATCGGAGGATATGTGTAGGTTATAGGCCAATACGCTTCCATTTTATCTAAGGGACTTGAGTACTGCCCGATTTTGGTCCTCAAGCCAACCCTCAGCTTATATCAAGGGACAACTGCATTACCACAGGCACCAAACTCTGAGGCCCTCCACATGTCAAAGTCTAAAAGCAGAAAGTAATCCATTTACAACTGAATATCCCACTTACTGTTGGCCCAGTGGACTCTGCCGGTGTGTGGACAGAAGTTTGACAGAGGCCTTACATAATTTCAGGGTCATGGCAACAAGAGAACATAAACATGTATAAATGTTATCAAGTAGTAAGTTTAAAATGACTAACAAATACTTCGGTTTGGATGCTACAGCTGGGTATAATGTAAAAATAAAAATAAAAAAATTAAAAAAATAAAATAAAAAGCATCCTCATTTCACAATAAAAAAAAAGAAATTCTTTTATTGACCAATGAGCGTAGTCCTGAAAGAGTGCTGATCTTTAATTTTTAGAACCTAAAAATACCTTATGTATCATAAAAAGCTGTATTAAAATACAGTATAAACCTTAAGTAAAACATTTCTAATATTAATAATTTTCTATGAATTAATCATTGGTAATTTGGGTTTGGTAATTCTTTTTTCATAAAAAAAGCAAGCAAATTTGAATTTCATTAAAAATAACCTTCTAAGAGTCAAAAAAATTTTCCTCATGAGTAAAAGAATAATTAAAAAGGCCTAAGAACGCTTTAATCAGGCTTACCACTTCCCATCATGTTGTAACATTTTCTCCTAAAAAAAATCATTTAGTTACTTTAGACCCCTGGTTGGTGCCTGTGTTTTAAACAAGCGGAGGTGATTGTTTACAGAGCAGATGTGGACTATAAATAAGTAGAGCAGAACATTTTGGAATACTTCCCACTCAAGGGATGTGAAAATGATATTTAAGCAACTCCTGATATTTCTCAAGAGATTTCACCTAAAAGTTGAAAGTTAATCACATAGCGTTGCAGCGCTAAGGCTGTTAAAACATAGAAAGTTTTCCCGCACACCATTTGTCTGCCGGTATTCCCTCCGCCGCGCCCGGCTTTAACATACCTTTACCGTGCTTCACTTGGCTGTTGGCAGCATCAGCAATGTTTGGACAGCTGAACGTCAGGAAGGCATTCCAAGCTGTGCTGCAGAGGGATTATAATTTTGACACATTTCTTAGTTATTTCTCAGCCACGTGTGTACCTTTTTTGTAGCCTCTGGTCTATCTGTGTCACTTTAAATTAAAGGAATTACAGAGAAAAAGCTGAAGTGTATCTTCACATGAGTTGTTCGCATCACTTGAAGTCCTCTTTGCCAAATAGTGACCTTCAGGATGGCAGGTGAGAGTTCTGACTCCAAGTACCCACACAATTCTGGAAAGTAACTACCGCAGCAGCTATAATCATCAGAGTAAAAATGGACCTCTTTGTGTAGTCAGCAAAGGGACAGTGCTGGGTTCTCCTGGCCCGTGCCAAGAGTCATAGGACCGACCGCACTGAACATTGCTGCTTCCTTTTCTCAAAGGAGGGTTCTCAGTGAACTCCAGGTTAAAAAAAAAAAAAGATCATTTCATCATCAAATGTTAGCATTGCTGAAGTTGAGTAAACGTAGTGGAAGTGAAAATGAAATGGATTTCTGAGAAACAGCACAGTGAGGAGAAAACTGTACAAAAGGTGAGAAATAGCCAAGTATGTCAGGTGAAGTAAGATCAGCCCGAGGTCTTTGCCACACTGAGTGCAGTAGTGCATACACCTGGAAACCTGCAGTGATCCGTCTGTGGATTAGTGCCCTCCCTGGGGACCTCCTCCTGGGCAGCGGCAGTATTGCCTCAGATTATTTGCAAGATTCTCAGTGCAGGTAGGTGTAATGACGTGATTAAGAGGACAAAGTCTAACATTGAAAAAAAAATGCTTTGAAAATCCCTTCTCTGCATTCTGCTTGTTTCAGTGTCTTTGGCTCATCAAGTTGGGTAACAAGTGATCCCAGTTCTCTTTCTTGTGGACGCTGGGGTAAGAGGGCTTCTGATGCCCTGGGATGGCCCTGCATGCTTGTCTGAGCCGTCTGAACTCAGCAGTGGGAAGGGCGTCCAGGATACTGGGCACCCGGATAGGGCAGTACTGCTCTTCTCTTTTGTTAGCTATCATCTGACAGTATGTAGCCTGTTTATACTTCTCAGAGTCGTTTCTGGGAAGCAGCTTCTGCTAAACTGAGTGCTTTTCATTTTGTTTTACAAGCCCCAGAGTTCTAAGATTAAGCCACACCAGCTGAATTTGCCCGTTTTATTTATGAGGGCTCTAGATAATATTTTGAGAAATGAAATTGGGATTCTTTTTTTAATTTTAATTTTTTTTTTTTTTTTTTTTTTACTTGTTAGGGCCACACCCATGGCCTTATGGAGATTCCCAGGCTAGGGATGGAATTGGAGTTACAGCTGCTGGCCTATGCCACAGTCACAGCCACAGGCATGTGGGATCCGAGCCACATCTGCGACCAACACCACAGCTCATGGCAACACTGGATCCTTAACCCACTGAGTGAGGCCGGGGTTTGAACCCGCATCCTCATGGATCCTAGTTAGGTTTGTTAACCGCTGAGCCATAAAGGGAACTTCGGGAAATATTTTGATAAAAGCAGCATGGATAGTATTTTGATAAAAAGAGATGCCCTGGGAGTTCCCATTGTGGCTCAGTGATTAAGAACTCGACATAGTCTCCATGAGGATTCAGGTTTGATATCTGACCCCCCCCGTGGGTTAAGGATCGGCAAGGTGCACATAGGTCACAGATGTGCCTTGGAGTCGGTGTTGCTGTGGCTGTGGTGTAGGCCTCAGCCACAGCTTCATTTCGACTCCTATCCTGAGAACTTCCATATGCTACAGGTACAGCCATAAAAAAATTAGATTAAATTAAAAGAAAAAAAAAGACATGCTCTGGCTAAAACACATAGCAGAGCCACCGATGTGGTGGTTAAAAGTTAGAGTAAAGCCTGATTAAAATCTTGGCTCTACCTCTTTCTATCAGAATGATCATGACAAGCCCGACTCAGCTTCAATTAACCATCTAGAAGTAGGGATAATGATATTTGATGAGCCGGTTGTGGGAACAAAAAGGGATCGTGAACAAAGAACTTACTCTAATGCCTGGCACATGGTCTGCAGCCAATGACACTCTTACTGTCATGGTTCTTAACATAACAGCAAAATCCAGAGAGGGTGAGAATGGTTTTAAATTTTCTGGAGTGAATAACAACCCTTGTATGTGGCTTTAGCACAGAGCAGAAGATAATCTAAAGTAGATCCCTGGCCGTGAAACCAGGTCCCAGTAGAGGCCTGGAGAAAATCATTTCAGCAAAGCTCGATCATTGTTAATTGATGCATTTTGCCATATGAATTACAAATAATTTGAACCTTCTATGGTTACTATAGTAGCAATTTTGGGGGTAATTTATATACATTTCTTCCCTATAGTAACACTGTAAGGTAAATATTATTAACTGTATTTCAAACATTAAGACACAGCAGAGGCCGAAATGATTAGGGCACATTTCTCAAAATCAAAAGCCAGGAATCAGCAGATTTAAAACCCAGATCTAACTCAGTACTCTTTTTATTCTCCCCTTGGTCTTCGGTTCCCAGAAAATCGTAAACACCATACTCAGATGGACTCCGACATTTGTGACAGGCACACACATGACTATTGGCTGCAGTTTCTGTGGTGCGCTGTCCCCCAGCTGGCTCAGGGAGACTGCATCAGTGACCGCAGGTCACAGTGGCCCTTGCTGCGGCCCAGCTTGGGGACTGGGCAGGAGGAAAGTATGTTCTCCAGTGCTGCCTTCACGGTTACCACCAACTGGTTGATTCGAAACGGCAGAAATGGTCTCACACAGTCCTGGAGGCTAGAAACCAGAAGCCGAATTGTCAGCAGGACCGTACTTTCTCTGAAACCCATAGGGGACTCCTTCCTTAACTCTTCCTAGCATCCTGTGCTTTGGCGTTCCGTGGCTCACAGCTGCATCTCTCTAACCACAGCCTCCACCTCTGTGTCTCTGTCTCCGCACAGCCATCTTCATGTAAGAACCCTGGTTCTTCATATAAGAACATCCGGCTCCGGGACAACCTCATCCTAACTTACCTAATTACATCTGCAACGATCCTATTTCCAAATAAGCTCACATTCTAAAGCACAGAGAGGTGGGATGTCTCAACATATATTTTCCAGGGGACACAGTTCAACTCAGAGAGAGAGAAACCTGCTTCTCTCATTTTTCTCTTCCATGCTTCCTAAAGCTCTGTTTAATATACGATCATGACCCTTGTTTAGAACTTGACAAGAAATACTGCCGCCATGTGCTGCAACATTGATGCAACTAGAGATTATCATACTATGTGAAGCAAGTCAGAAAAAGACAAATACAATATGATATCACTTATATGTGAAATCTAAAATATGGTACAAATGAACAGAACAGAAACAGACTCACAGACATAAAGAACAGACTAGTGGCTGCTAAGCGGGAGGGAGGAGGGAGTGGGATGGACGGAGGGTTTGGGGTTATTAGATGCAAAGTATTACGTTTAGAATGGATAAACTGTGAGGTCCAGCACAGCACAGGGAACTATATCCAATCACTTCGGATAGACCGTGATGGAAGATAATATAAGGAACGTATGTGTATCTGTGACTGGGTCACTGTGCTGTACAGCAGAAATTGGCGCAACACTGTGAATCAACTATAATTTTTTAAAAAGAGAAATACTGTCTTCAAGAAATACAACAGAGTAACAGAATTCCAGAATCAGAGAACTATAATGTTTACATTTAAGTCATCTTGATGGAATATACCTGTTGGCATCTTCCAAAGATTCACTGCGTGTATTAGTAATAGGGTGGGAAATTAGTACAAAATAAGCATGTCTGATATAAGTTGACATAGTGGAAATTAAACCACGTCCTTCCCATGTCTCTCTTTTGTTAGAGGCACGGAGGGGTGGTTTCTTTGTAGTTAGATCTTTGCCACATCTATTCTTTCCAGGAAAGTGTCTTGACTTCTAGTAGATCAACAGTCAGTCTGCAATCACATGAAAATGTGAGAGGTGGGGTCAGAACCTGCATTAAAATCTGATTTTATGATGGAACATTTATGAGAGCCCATGGCCTAGAGGGAATGGACCTGACCAGTTGAGGGCAGATGGAGTGAGCATGTGGTCACAGCAGCCACCTGCAAAGTTGTGCAGCCACAGGCGTCATGGCGCAGTGTGCATCTGTACACAGGCCGTCACGAAACGGGCCGGGCAGGAAGCAGCCTCAGCTGCAGCCGCCGTGAGGGCAGTCGACTACAGTGACTCCGGGACGTGGATCCCAAACAGAAAACCACTCTGGCTGAAAAGAGCTTGAAGAAGTTGTTAGTTCCACACCATCTAGAAAGTTAGTGGGAGCAGAAAAATACCATCCAGAAAAAAAATTAATCTCAAAAATCTCTGAGCGTAAAGATGATAACAGAAGCAAGCAAACAAGGGAGGATGCAAGCATCCATTCATAGGATGATAAATTAAGACAGTAAAAACACCAGTGGTAAGAAACGTCCTTGCTGTCATCTCTGAGCACTTTCGGATGGAAAGGCTAAGAATGAATTCTGCGTAAAGTAGGGAAAGCCTTAAAGGAGCTTGGAGAAGAAAGTGAACTTTCTGTTCAAAGCAGTGCTGCATAATGCTGATCTAACTATTATCAACAGCTAAATTTTTTGCCTCCCAGATTCCCGCATTAAAATATTTCTACGAGTAAGTATTATCTGAACCCCTTTTCTGAGACCGTAGGGGCCCTGTGCTCTGGGTGTCCCAGGCATTGGTCAGATTCCATGGGAAGCTGGTGCCTGGAAGTGGGGAGCATCCTTCATGAGCTGCACCATGTAGACCCCAGGAGGTCACCCAAGGGGTATGTTCTTGGGGAAGAATTTCAAATGAAAATCACGCAGACCACCTAACCGCTTTGTCAGAGAGATCCAGGGAAAATCCAGGTATGGGAAGACTCTAGGAAAATGGATGAGAACAAGCATATTCTGAGCAGAAGAAGTTCAGAGACCCAGAGGAATGTCCCAAACCCAAGAAGACTGCTTATTATAGAGGAATCTTGCTACAGAACAGGGGGGCAGGAGAAAACTTGGAGCAAACCTGGACCCTGAGCTTATTTCTTTTTTCCCCTTTTTTTTCTTTTTAGGGCCACACCTGTGGCGTATGGAGGTTCCCAGGCTAGGGGTGAAATCATAGCTGCAGCCGCAGGCCACTGCCACAGCAACACCAGATCCAAGCTGCATCTGATCTAAACTACTGCTTATGGCAACACCGGACGCTTAATCCACTGAGCAAGGCCAGGGATCAAACCCACATCCTCATGGATACTAGTTGGGTGCGTAGCTTGCTTAACTGCAGTGGGAACTCCTTGGAGCTTATTTCTTTGTGCATGAACTATGTCACCTGGCCAGTCCAGATTCTTTCCTCTTTGGCTTCTCTGACCCATGATTAGCCCTCCAAGCACTGCATCATGAAATGAAACAGGGTGGCGATGACGGACCTGGTGCCCTCTTCTCAACTGTGGACCACCAGGGCTTGTACCAGTAAAATCTCACAGCATTACAAATATTGTGTCTTCGTGAAGGGAGAAAGGGCATAGGAAACTTGGGGTCAGTTAGCATAAAATTGACCCACATGATTTTTTTCCAACATTGAAGCTCTGAGTGCAATAATGTAAATAGCTTTCTCTTTCTCCAGCACTGAATTGTGAAATGCTGAAAGTTTTCTGGGCTTCCTTTGTAAATTCTTGCAATATTCTCCTCAGACAGATGAAGAACAAACACCTTCCTAACAAGTGCTCTGATGATCAGTAATAATGAGTCACACTGAGAAGCACCCAGTGCAATTCTTAATTTCATGCACTCGCATACCCTGCTCTGATGTCAAGATGGTCCTAATCGGGTTCCCCAACTCCTATGAAACAGTGACTGCATTTTCCACAGCCTTTCAGAACATCTGCCAGTGCTACCCAACAAATCCTGACTTAATTAGCCTGTTCTAAAGTAAATGTTTAATAGAGGCATGGGATTCCCCTCTGATTACTTTGCTGCTGCAGAGAAATAGGACCTAATTTAACATTAAGCTTATAATTAGCAAATAGAGCTCTTTTGCTAGGGTAAACTCAATCTCTTGCATTTTGACAGTAAACTTGCATTCAAAAATTACATTTAAATAACCTAGATAATCATGGCCCTAATTTGAACACATGAACCCAGTCAGTCTCATTCAAGTTGCTTTCAAGGGTAAATTCAAGTAACCATTTCCTTGAGTGGATTTTATGTGGAGCTTTTATTTTGGTTTTTCGTGTGTTTTTAATTTTTATTTTTAATGGCATAGGAATCTTCTTCTGTTACCTTTCTTTTTCTTTTCTCCTTTTTTAAGTGCTTGTGGAGTGTATTAGAATATTTATAGTTTATAGTTTAACATTAAAACAGCACTGGTATAGGTGGCACAAATAGTCTTAATATACATCTTTGGTTCCTCCTGTTGAGAACAGGAGACAGCCCATAGCTCCAGCTTTTGTGTTTCAACAGGATGAGTAGTTTGGTCCAGTCTGAATTCTCAGTGTCTCTGGACACTTAGCCCTGTCTGTTGTTGTCCTTATGTTTAATGTCACATATTAGAATCTAAAGTGAGGCTGCCATTTGTTTGTATAGCTATTGGTAGTGACAAGATCTTGGGTGTGGCCATGAAGTGTCTGAGAAAAGTGGTCGGGTAATGTCGTTTTGGGAAGGAGATGGGCAACTGAGAGGCAGGGGCGTGGGGAGGATTTGCTACATGTATCCTGAAATTGCCAAGAATTAAAGCAAGAGAAAGTCCCAGGTTTCATGAAAGGAATGGCAGGAGCTAGGGTCTAGGATCAGTAGAAGTGAATGGAAATAAAACAAACCAAGTTATAGAAAGAATTATCTGGTACGTGAAATTCAAAGCTTGAGGGGTCTCTCGAGGAAAGGGAAGACGAAGAGTTAGAAAATCACAGGTAAGAAGAGCGAGTGGACCATCTGCCCCACTTTCCAGCACAGATGCCATGTGAGAGAGTGACGAGAAGGTAAGGTGCTCGCTCAGGAGAGAGGCAGGTTTTGTTACAGCAAGAACGTGAAAGGAGTGTTAGGAAGCTAAGGATGCAGGGGTATTTGCTTCTGACTAAAGGCGAGGTCCAGGAGCACAGAGGAAGGTTTTTAGAAGATGAAAATGGGAAAAGAGAAGAAAAAGGGGAGAGGGCAGAGCCTTTTGTCTAGAAGATACTGGAGGGTGACTGATGTCCTAGGTCTGGAGATTCCTATGGTGACTGAAAACAGAAGAATCAAGCTTAACACAGTTAGTTTGTGCGGTTTCACAGCAGGTGGTGGTGGAAGGGCTGAGTGATGGGCCGCGGAGAGGAGGGCTCCCTGCGCGCTCTCTTCCCCCCGGATGGGGGCGCGATGCTCCAGAGGAATCATGCTGTCAGTCCCGCGTGCAGTCAGCTCCCGATTGCTGCGCGTGCTTTGGCCGCAGCCTCACTGCTGAAACAGATTTTTGAAGACCTACCGCCAAAGGCGTGGGCCGGGTTTCTGCTTGTGATGATGAAGGCGTGAGTGGGCCTGACCTCCCTTCCGGTGCACCCGTCCACTCCAGATGTTGTGACACTGTTCAGTGCTGCCTTAATTCTCTAGAAAATGAGGAATTCTCTTCAATGGGCTGTACCTCAGACACATAAAACTGAGGTTTAAGGAACCTAAGATATATTCAGGTTCAACCCTCTTCATGAGAAAACGAGACTGAAAAGAATTAAGTACCTTGGATAAATAACATCTTGCTGAAAGTTGGTGGACAAGTCAGAAGTTTAACACAGATATTTTTTTTTTTTGGCCTTGCCTGCAGCCTACAGAAGTTCCTGGGCTAGGGATTGAACCCATGCCGAAGCAGCAACCTGAATCACTGCAGTGACAATGCCGGATCCTTAATCTGCCGAGCCACATGGTAACTCCTTAACTCCGATATCTTAATTTCTAATCTTTTACTTTTAGGTTTGAAGAGCTCTCCGTTGGCTTCTAATCATTTAAATAGTTTTATGGCTATTTAAAAAATATTATTATGGCTATTTTCAATAATATTATTTTAAAATATTTAAATTATTACGTTAAAATAATATTATGGCTTTAATCACTTAAAATAGTTTTAGGTCAGAAAATATGCAGATTATTTAACTTGCAAACTAAAACTTTTTTAAAGTAATAGTGTCATGATAATAGGAATATAGAATTTATTCATATTTCAAGCATTTTCCACAAAATACTTAATATCACATGAACAATATTAGTCAAAGTGTTACTTGGGGGGACTTAAAGGCTGAATAAGGAACGTAAAATTGGGCTTCCTATAGAAACTGTACCTGAAGAAAGTCTTCTGAACTCTCTGTCAACCTGGCAGTGAGATGCAGATGTAGAGTTAGCACTCCTGTCCTGGAGATTATGTCCCTTTGCGCAGTAGGTTTTGAACTTTCTTTATAAAGGATTTTTCTCAGGGTGACATTGGACAGTAATCCATAGGTTTAAAATGACACACATAAAGCCCTGAGTGGTATGTTATTATATGCCTGAGGCATCAAGGTAGTTGCATTTTGCTAAAATTCACCATTCCCTGTAGTTCCCTTGTTGCAGAAATTCCATATTTTCTGTGATAGGATGTATTGCCTAAAATATTATATTTTATGCTGGTCTTTATTTTGCTGGCAGAATTCAGATAGAGTAAAGTGGGTATGATTTGGAAAATAATTATGAATTAGATGAAATAATTTATATATTGTACATTAGTGACCGGTGTTTTTTTGTTTTTCTGTAATTTTATTGGGAATTTTATCCCCAAATATACAACATTCACGATATAGTTGTGTGTAGATTCAATCCAGTTTACATTTACAGATGATTAAAAGCATGGATATACCAGTTTCTGATATTACTGTATCCCCTGGACCTCTTTAGTAATTTTTTATCAGTTAAAAGTCAAGGTATCAATACTAAAATAAATAAAAAATATCTGATTCAGAGTTCCCATCGTGGCTCAGTGGAAACGAATCTGACTAGCACCCATGTGACTCGGGTTCAATCCCTGGCCTCACTCAGTGGGTTAAGGATACGGCGTTGCCTTGAGCTGTGGTGTAGGTCGCAGACGTGGCTCATCAGATCTGGCATTGCTGTGGCTGTGATGTAGGCCGGTGGCTACAGGTCTGATTTGACCCCTAGCTTGGCAACCTTCATATGCTGTGGGTGTGGCCCTCAAAAAAAAAAATCTGATTCATCAGATTATTACATTCTAAATCATCCATGTAAAATAGTTTTCCTGTATTATTAATTTTCTGTAGAGAATTATAGTTTCTAGAAAACCTGTTTTTAGCAATTGTTATATTGGAGGTCCTGTTGTGGTGTAGCAGGTTAAGGACCTGATGTTGCCTCTGTGAGGATACAGCTTGATTGCCTGGCCTCGCTCAGTGTGTTAAGGATCCAGCGTTGCTGTAGGCTGTGGTGTAGGTCACAGAGGTGGCTTGGATCTGGTGTTGCCATGGCTGTGGCATGGGCCTGCAGCTGTAGCTCCAATTCAGCCCCTAGCCTGGAAACTTCCATATGTTGCAGGTGTGGCTGTACAAAAAAAAGAAAGAAAGAAAAAGAAAAAAGAAAGAAAAGGAAAAGAAAAGAAAGTTGTTATGAATCAGCTGCACGATAACTTCATATAAATATTTAGCTGATTAATTAGGAATGATTTTAAAAAATCCTCTTTTCTGTGTTCTGCCTCTTCTGCCTTTATGTTCACAATTCTCTCTAAGTTTAAGTAAGGGGAAAAGATAAATTCTATATAAACAACTTATGTATCAACTGCCAATGTTTTCTTTGCATTCTGAACACATCTTTTAATCTATAGAGATATCCTGATTAATATTTCAAATACTGATGGAATTAATGTTTTATTGGGATCTGCCAGCCAGATCCTTTTATCCTGTCTGAAAAAAAGTGCAGTCTGACATATCAAACATTGTTTTTCAACAGCTCAGAAAAACACTGCTTACCCAATGAAAATCACTGTCATTCAGATATAGAATTTCTTGGTCCAGGAGATCAACATATTTTAAACGGCACCATAGTCGTTATAGACAAGAAATCGCCTGAAGTCTGACTCTAATCCACGCTTAAAAGACATGAGTAGCACAGGTCCCTCACAGTGAAAATTAAAACTATATAAGTGATCAGAAATTCCTGGAGACATCTGATCTATCACGGACAAGAGAAAAACATTAAAGTGTTAAAATCTAATATCATGTCAAATTTGAGGAAAATGAGATTCCAGTGTATTCAAGCGTTTTGGGTTTGTTTTTTTTGGTTTGTTTTTTTTGGTTTGTTTTTTTGTTTGTTTGTTTTGTTTTGTTTTTTTGCTTTTAGGACGTTTCCAGGCTAGGGGTCAGATCTGAGCTATGTTTGTGACCTACACCATAGCTCATGGCAATGCTGGATCCCCAACCCACTGAACGAGGCCAGGAATCAAACCTGTATCCTCATGGATTCTAGTCAGATTCGTTTCCACTGCACCACAAAGGGAACTCTGTATTTGAGTATTTCCCTTTTTCTACCAGTTCCTTACCACATTTGCTGTTTCATTCTCCTGCAGATGAATTGGTCAGATCTCTCTGAATGACTGGACAATCACCCTATGTGGAGTTTTCTTCATATGATTTACATGAAAGAAATCGGTTCCTCCTAAAAAAACCAGAATTACATCTTGGGATATTTTAATTTTCTTAGATATCAGTCCCTTAATTCTCCATACTTGATAACTCCTTGATACCATTAAGGATTTAAGGAAATATTTCATACATCTTCTATATTTCTTCTTATGTGTAATGTTGTCTGAAAGACTTATTCTGCCTGCGCCATCTGTGGCAATGCTGGGTCCTTAACCCACTGCTCCAGGCTGGGGATTGAACCCATGCCTCTGCAGTGACCTGAGCCCCTGCAGTTGGATTCTTAACCCACTGCACCACAGAAAGAACTCCTACATTGAAATTATTTAATTATAATACAGGCTGTTTTTTCCCTCCGAATTGCAACCAGTTTATGTGTATGGAAATATAAATTATAGCAAATGGGACAAAAGTAAAAGTTTAGGGGAAAACAAATTTATTATATTTGCTTAAAATTTTCATAGGAAGTCAAGAATGAGAAATGTTGAAGTTAAGAAAGGACTTCAATTTATATAAACTCCAAATTCCTTAAATATCTCTCTTTATAGTCAACTTGCTTTGTATAATTCATATTTTATAAACAAAATTAAGAAAAAAAATTTCTCCGTCTTCTCTCAAAATCATTTAAGATTTTCATTCCACCATAGTACATAAGATATTTTGTTTTGCATTAAGGCAGAATATGTCTTTCAGACAACATTACACATAAGAAGAACTATAGAAGATATACAAAATATTTCTTTAAATCCTTTGAATAGTATCAAGAAGTTATCAAGTCTATGGAGAATTAAGGGACTGATATATAAGAAAATAAAAATATCCCAAGATGTAATTCTGGATTTTAGGAGGGACCAATTTCTTCCTAGACCCTGAAAGGCTAAGAGATTGAAAAAAATCTTCGATCAGTTCACAGACTTCTGGGACAAAATTTGAAATTCAAGGTTCACAGTGCCTGGCAAATGCCAAGAGCTCTGAAAGTCTACACTTTAAAATAAGCAAACAGGGAGTTCCCCTTGTGACTCAGCAGTAACGAACCTAACTGTTGTCCATGAGGATGTGGATTCGATCCCTGGCCTCACTCAGTGAGTTAAGGATCTGGTGTTGCCGTGAGCTGTGGTGTAGGTCACAGACACAGCTCGGATCTGGTGTTGCCGTGGCTCTGACGTAGGCTGGCAGCTGCAGCTCTGATTCGACCCCTAGCCTAGGAACCTCAATATGTTGTGGGTGCAGCCCTAAAAGGATAAAAAAAAATAAAATAAGTAAACAATTCACAATTCTCCTCTTTATCTGCCAAGAGCATATCCCCTGCAGTAGTGGATGAAAGCTTCCGAGGGCTTCTGCTGTGAAAAGCCATGTTCTCTATCAGAGAGAAGAGGGACACACATGAGTTGGTTGAATTAAGGAGCTGTGTTTGGGACTGTCTTGTAAATGGGTAGATAATTACTAAGATTGTCACCATTGTCTAGAGAAAAGTCAGACAACTCAAAACTCAGAACTGGCTTAGTAAAGAATAATTTTTTTTTCCTCTGGCCCTTTCTGCTGTGCCCTTTGAGTAACTTGAACTTGCCCACCATCTGCAGAGCAGTCAAGGAGTGGACCTGCATCTTAGCCATGGCAGGGCGTAGGGAGTGGTAATGACAATGGTTGAAAAGTTGTTTCCCCATGGTTGTAAAATAGACTTCTGGCCAGTGGAGTGGCCATTGGTCTTCAGGGCAAAGACTAAAATGCAGTTCCTTAAACTAAATCAGACTGTCTGTGATCCTAAAAATTGTCAGGCTCAGGTTTCCCTTCTGTCAAATGAACGTGTTAATATCTTTTGCTGGATTGATGCTTTTGTGTTTGCTGTTTACTTACTAAGGATAAGTTGTTTTATAATGCAAAAAACTATGAGTATGGATTTCTTTTGAAATGTATATATATATTGAAAGATAGATAAATAAATGGATGGCTAGATAGGTAGGTAGGTAGGTAGGTAGATAGATAGATAGATAGATAGATGATAGATATTGGTCTACTACTGTCAGAATCCCCACTTATTTGCTGTTAACACTAGGGGTCAGGCTAAGAATAGTCCTGTTTTCTATTCTATTATGAGCCATGTCAGATATTACAGATACCTAAGATATTTAGATCTTAGCTATGTCTCCTGAATTTCCAGGATGTATTGTTAGATGACTCAAACATACTTTTTCAACGACAAAGATGATAAACTAAATAAGAGATTTTTCCTACAAACAAAAAAATTAAGGAAGTAAAAATATACTTCTAATGTTTCTAAGGCCAGTATTACAAGGGAAAATCTAACAAGCGTTTTCAAAGTAAATCTTACAACCAAATGCAAAACAGTTAGCAATCTATATTATCTTTTCATAAACATACCATTGTTGTGTAGGTTTTCTTAGCTTTCCTTGTTTCTTTCTCCTTTTCTTTTTTTCTCTCCTGTGGAATTACAAGGACTATGACAAAAGCAACAGTCTGCCACAGACTCAAAATAACCTCGAACATCAAACAAACACAATCATAAACATAGAGAATTTATAACATCCTCTTTAGGTTTATTTTTCATGGATTTTAACAATATTTTCACCTCTTTAAGGCTCTAGGTATTTATGTTTGTTAACTTACCAAATATAGATGCATCTTAAACATGATCGGTCTTGCACACTGGTGCACACAGGAGTTGATGCAACTAAGATGTCTTCCAGTAAGTGAATGCAGAAATAAAGTATGGTACTTCCAGACAATGGAATATTATTCAGAGGAACGAGCTGTCAAGCCATGAAAAGACATGGAGGAACCTTAAATGGATATCACTAATTAAACCAATCTGAATAGGCTACATATGATTCCAGTTTATGACTTTCTGGACGAGGAGGAAGGGATGAGGAGTCAGAACAGAGGAATTTTAGGACAGTGAAAGTGCTCTTTCTGATGCCATGGATGTGGTCCTTATACAGTCGTCCAAACCCACTGAATGTACAACACCAAGAGTGAACTGTAATGCAGACTATGGACTTCCGGTGGCTGTGCTGTCCCAGTGTACTTTCATCGGCTGTAAAAAATGCAGTGGTCTGGTGAAGAATGCTGACAATAGGGAGATGTATTGATGACCTCGTTCCAGTCAATTCCAATCAGCCATTCTTGGCCACCACAGTTACCTCTCATTCAGAGCAGTCATTCTGCTCTCACCAAAGAGCTTTCTATGACTCACTTTAAGAAGGAAAGAGAAGAGAGAAGGTAAAAGAAGAAGACAATGAAGAGAAAGTGGAAAAAGTTATTTGTATTCATCCCTTAATTTTTATTACTATAATGATTTTAGACTGTTTTCCTCTAATTATTGTTTAAATGTGTGTAATATATAGTTTATTTATTATCATTATTTTAAAATAGTTATTATCTTTTTATTTTTTTTCTTTTGGTCTTTTTAGGGACGCACATGAGGCATATGGACGTTCCCAGGCTAGGAGTGCAGTCAGGGCTGGAGCTGCCGGCCTACACTACAGGCACAGCAATGCCAGATCTGAGCTGCATCTGCCACCTGCACCATAGCTCACAGCAAGGCCGATCCTTAATCCCTTGAACAAGGCCAGAGATCGAACTTTCATCTTCATGGATACTAGTCAGGTTTGTTACTGCTGAGTCACAAGGGAACTCCAGTTTGTATTGTCTTTATTCAAGATTATTTCAAGAGCTATTTAATAGAAGATTTTCTTTTTTATATTCTATTTCCTGTAGTTTCTGCTCTATAAAGGTAGTAGTGTATTATTTATTTGGTATACACATATTTGTAATTGTTACGTCTTTTTTTGTTTGTTTTGTCTTTTTAGGGCCACACCCACGGCATATGGAAGTTCCCAGGCTAGGGGTCGAATTGAAGCTGTAGCCACTGGCCTACGCCATAGCAATGCCAGATCCAAGCTGTATCTGCGACCTACACCATAGCTCACAGCAATACCGGATCCTTAACCCATTGAGCGAGGCCAGGGATCGAACCTGTGTCCTCATAGATACTAGATTCATTTCTGATGAGCCACGATGTGAACTTCTGTAATTATTATATCTTTGTTGGGAATTGTGGCTTTTAAAATTAAAAGTGTCCTCCACTTTCCTTTTTTTTACTTGACTTCCCCTATCAAGATCACAAATCTTACTTTCTTAATATTTCTACTTGAGTGATATGTCCCTGAACTTCATCTAAATCTTATTTTAGATATACTATATACAGAATTATAAATTTACACTACTTTGTTAGTAAAATTAAAAATCTTCTTATAATAGTTGAGTTAAAGCCGTCCATATTTATTGATATATGAGTTATTAAATAACTTATATTTTATAATTTGATAAATTTATATAACTAAATTTCATAGTTATTGTATCTATTATGTCATATATGCTATCTTGCTGTATTGGTTGTATATACTTTGTTCTTTATATTTTAAATTTCATTAGGTATTTAGAATAGTTTATATTTTCTTCAGAGATTACTTTTTGTACTTTTCTAATGGTCTGAGGACCCGATTTCTCATATAAACATATATTTGGTTTATTGATTTATAATAGTATCTTTTGACTTCTGCCTGTTGCCCGTGTAAAACAATGAGCTATTCTATGTTCCTCTTTGCTCTTCTTTCTTCATTTATCTTAGTTGAATTGTTTTTACTTTGAAAGAACAAATAATATGTATTCACTGTTCTTCCATTTCCTCCACACTTGAGCCTCAATCTTAGTTCTATGATGCATTAGTAAGGTAAATGCTTATCACAGTTCCTTTCACTGAAGATTCTCCCAGTTATCTCTTTATTGGTTCATCCTCTAGAAGATTCTCCAAGGAGATCTTGAGAGAGAAGTATAACCTGGGTTCTTGCATGTTTAAAATCATTATTCTGTACCCTTGATGGTGAAATGACAGTTTTTCTGACTGCAAGATCTTCGGTTCACATATTTTTTTCATTGAAAATGCTGCTCTATTGTTTAGCTTTTTCATGTTGCTTTTAAAAAATCTAATGTCAGTCAATTCTCTTGTCTTTTAAAATTATTGATCTTTTTGCCTGTAAGTCAAAAGGATTTGCCTGTAAGTCCTAAAGATTTTTTTAATCATTAAAGTTTTATAGATTTATTAACATACTTCTTAGAGTTGTCCACTGTTAAGGTCTAACGTGGCCAGCTCTCTTTCTTTTGAAGGTTTCATGTGTCAAAACACATCTCACCACAGTGAGTGATTGCTAGTAATTCAGAAGGTCATTATTCAGGTAAACGTGAAGTAAGGTAGACCCTGGGCTTTGATCTCCAGGCCCAGAGAAATAGACCGGAGGTCCTGACAGGAACCCGCCAGGGATTTTTTAATAATGCCAAGGGTAGACAGGTTTCAGAGTATTCCTAGTGTGGGGGGAAGGCAGATAATGAAGCAGAGCAGTGCTGGTCTTCCCGAGGTGTCTGAGACTCAGCCCAGTGGGTTAACAATTTAGTCAAGTTCATTTTGCAGTGAGTGACTTATTGCTTCCAACTTTTCCTCTGTAGTTGTTTCAAGAAAAGTTCTCAGATACATGTTGGGTGTCTTCCATATTTTAAAAGTGTTCTTACTTTTTATTTCCCAGAATTTTTATATTAAAGAATGAAATACTGACTCTTTTATATGTATTTTTCACTGTCAGACTGCATATTATATGATGTTTTTATATCTACCTTTTTTTATTTTAACCAATTTTCTTCTTACCCTTTTTACCTTTTTTTTTTTGTCTTTTGCCCTTTTAGGGTGGCATATGGAGTTTCCCAGGCTAGGGGTCTAGTTGGAGCTGTAGCTGCCAGCCTATGCCAGAGCCACAGCAATGCCAGATCGACCTACACCACAGCTCACAACAACGCTGGATCCTCAACCCACTGAGCAAGGCCAGGGATCGAACCCGCAACCTCATGGTTCCTAGTCGGATTCATTTCCACTGCACCACGACAGGAACTCCTACTTCTATTTTTAAACTCATTTTCATTCCTTAGTTGTTTTCCTACTTTTCTCCAAAGTCCTTTATTAAATTTCTGTTGAAGCCTGTTCTCCCTAAGGAACCTTATAATTTAGTCATCGTTGCTGTTATAATTTTCCCCTCCACTCCCTCCCCCTCCTTCCGCTCCTTCCCCTCCTTCTTCACTGAGTTCAATCAAATTTTATTTCATTTCTTCCTTAATGTATACATTTTTTATTCTACCCATATGTGTACAATCACTTGTCTGGGGATATTTAATTCAGTTTGGAGGTTGTGTTAGAGTTTTCCTCAGCTTTGTGATTGGTTTTCTGAGAGGATTTTTCACCTGGGAGAGGAACTGTGTGATTCTTATCTTTATCCTCCTGTAACCGTGGGCTGTGCAGGTGCGCACAGCTTAGATGCAGGTGCACACAGTTTATGAGTAGGTGCACACAGCATACGTGCAGGTGTGCATGGTTTGTATGTGCACACAGCTTATCTCTAGGTGCACACCGTGAGTATGTGCACACAGCTTATGTGTAGGTATACACAGCTTACGGTGATGCTGTTTGTAGTGGCAGGGGCTCTAAATTTCCTATTTCAAGAGTAGGAAATTCTTTGTTTGGATTGTCTGTGTGGTTAGTTTGGACGGAGATTGTATGCTTTGATTTTGTTTCACCTATTCTCTTTTTTCTCGGCATGATCACACCCTCCCACCCTCTCTTCTGTTCCCCCTTTATTTTATGATCTCCAAAAAACACCACTCTCCTTCTTATATCCTCTTCCTTCAGAAATAACACCTCTCAGTCTTGTCACTGTGAGCCCCACACACTATTATGTCCTTTCTCTACTGTCAGTGCTCTGATTTATCAGAAATATTCTTCAGTATTTTCACACGTACGTGGGGGAATTTTACATCACTCATGGCCATGTCTTCTCCTAGTCTCTCCTCCTCGGCAGTGTTTCCAAGCCCTCCTCCCTGTCTCTACCCCGTCTGTCTGCAAAGTTGAGAGATGGCTCTGCTGAAAATAGGCATTTACTTCTGTACAGGTAATTTAAAGTTTGTTAGTGTTGTGTGAATTCTAGTTATGTCTTTTTCTGGTTTTATTTGCTATATTGAGCAAGAGATACTACAAAAAGTGACCAGTGGGGAGAACATAGTGTCACAAAAGCAAACGATAAAAAATTTTTAAGAACAATGATCAGTGTGGCAAGTGCTTCTGGGAGGTTGAGCAAGATGAAGGCAGAAAGCTAGCTATTGGTTTAGGATCATCCGTAGCTTTTAAAAGAGTCCTATGGGTTAAGAAGAGTCCTATGGGTTAAGAGCAATGGGTTCAAAAAAAACAACTGGTCTGGGATCTACAGAGAAAACAGTGTGAGAAAGTGAATACAGTATATATAGCAAGTATAACAGACTGACTGGAGAAGGCTTATCATGGAAGATCCTATAATTTTGTAGTAGCTGAGGGCAATATGGCGTCCTTTGACTTTAACTTTTTTTTTTTTTTTTTTTTTTGCCTTTTGTCATTTTTTTTTTATGGCCGCGGGTCGCACCCGCGGCATGTGGAGGTTCCCAGGCTAGGGGTCTAATCGGAGCTGTGGCCACTGGCCTGTGCCACAGCCACAGCAACGCAGGATCCGAGCCGCGTCTGCAACCTACACCACAGCTCACGGCAACGCCGGATCGTTAACCCACTGAGCAAGGGCAGGGATCGAACCCGCAACCTCATGG
>PVHT021183584.1:6868188-6884914 GCA_004024745.2 Catagonus wagneri
TGACTTTAACTTTTAACCATATGCTTACAAAAAGTACATGTATCTTAAATACACCTCTGGATGAATTTTCAGAAACTCAACAGTCTGCAGATCAAAGAATAGCTATCACCACCTTCCTGGAAGCCCCCAGTGCTCCATGCAGTCACTAATTATCCCCAAAGGGTGATCCATATGCTTATGTCTGATACCGCAGTGCTCAAAGCTTTAGTTAAGTATTTCTGATATTTTGCTGTTATAAATGCAATAAATGTTTCAGTTAAATAAAATTGTATTCATATATCAGATCATTTTCACTTTCCAAAAATGAAAAGTCTTAATTTTAAAAATAAAAAATAAAAGCTTTTTCGCATATGTAAAGGAGAAGTATTTTGTGCCATGTTCATTGGCTTTCTGTTATAAGGACGTGTGCCACTGTGCCATGGTATTAAATGTTAGAATATTATTATTGCATCATTTAACTTTTTTTCATTTGCTTTACTTCTTTAGTCTGATGAACACTATTCATTTTACATTATTTTTATCTGATTATCTTTTTGTCACCTTTTAGATTTTAGCACTTTTGTTGAATGTTGTAATGTATGTTTTCAACGGCTCACTTGTCTTGGGTTGCTCTTTTTTACATTTTATTTCTTGGGTATTTTAGCAAGTTTTAGTTTTTTTTACCTTGTTTATTTTCATTACTCTCTTTAGCTCATATTTTTATTTTTGTTAAATTTATTTTTAGCTTTTCTCAGTTTGGCTAGTAGAAAATATATTAACAGCAATTATTTCAATAATTCACATTCTAGTTTGAAGACTTTTATTCAGCATTCAATGGATTTTAGGCTCATTACAGTAGTTTTTGTAGCAAAATACGTAATCAGAAATCCATAGCCTTTGCTTGTACAATCATGAGTTTTATAAGTTGTGCAGTAGGTGTCTGTTTAACAGAAGAGAGAGGTCGAGTTCAGCTGCTAATTCTGTTCCAGGCAAGTGCGTCCCTTCTGAGTTTAGTCAAACAACAAGTGTCCATATGATCTGGGGACTTCTTTCGCAGTTCTGTATGCTAATTAGGGAGAAGTTGCTAGAGTCAAAATTTTTCATTCTGTAATTTTGGAATGAAAACAGTTTCTTCTTTGTGGGATCACATAGCAAGCACAAAGAATCGCCCTCAAAGCCCATATGATTTTGTTTGATATTTCCGAGCAAAAAGAATCCATGTCTCATTTCGTACTTTACTCTCAGCTGCCCTAAAAGAAAGGCAGACTTCTTAATAGGTACACTGTGACTTTAGAAAGAACTTTTTCTTCTATTAACTGACTGAAAACCCCTATCAAATGCCCCCTTTTTAAAAAAAAAAATTATTATGATTGATTCACAATGTTCTGTCAGTTTCTGCTGTACAGCAAAGTGACCCAGCCAATATATATATACACATTCTTTTTCTCACATTATCATCATGTTGGTTAGATACATAGTTCCCTGTGCTGTACAGCAAGATCTTATCGCCTGTCCACTCCAAATGCAAGAGTTTTCATCTACTAACTCCAGGCTCCCAGTCCATCCCACTCCCTCCCCCTACCCCCGACAAACACGAGTCTGCTCTCCATGTCCACGGTCTTTTCTGTTTTGTAGATAGATCATTTGTGCCATATTTTATACTCCATACATAAGTGATGTTATATGGTGTCTGTCTTTCTGACTTACTTCACTCAGTATGAGAGTCTCTAGTTCCATCCATGTTGCTGCAAATAGCATTATTTTGACCTTTTTTGTGGCTGAGTAATATTCCATTGTATAGTACCATATCTTCCTAATCCATTCATCTATTGATGGGCATTTAGGTTGTTTCCATTTCTTGGCTGTTGTGAACAGTGCTGCAGTGAACATACAGGTGTATGTATCTTTTTCAGTGAAATAATTATCTGTATATATGCCCAGGAGTGGGATTGCTGGGTCATATGGTAGTTCTCTATTTAGTTTTCTGAGGTATTTCCATACTGTTTTCCATAGTGTTCCATAGTGCTTTCAATTTACGTTCCTACTAACAGTGTAGGAGGTTCCCTTTTCTCCACAACCTCTCCAGCATTTGTTATCTGTTGACTTGTTCGTGATGGCCACTTTGACTGGTGTGAGGTGGTGCCTCATTGTAGTTTTGATTTGCATTTCTCTAATAATTAGTGATGTTGAGCATTTTTTCATGTGCCTGCTGGCCACCTGTATATCTTCTTTGGTGAAATGTCTGTTTACATCTTCTGCCCATTTTTCAATTGGGTTATTTGTTTTTTTGTTGTTGAGTTGTATGAGTTGTTTGTATATTTTGGAGATTAAACCATTGTCTGTTTAGTCATTTGAAAAAATTTTCTCCCATACCGTGGGTTGTCTTTTTGTTTTTTTAATGGTTTCCTGTGAAGAAGTTTTGAGTTAATTAGGCCCCATTGGTTTATTTGTGTCTTTATTGTCTTTTTTCTAGCAGGTGGAGCAAACAAGATGTTGCTGTGATTTATGTCAAATAGCATTCTGGCTAAGTTTTCCTTTAGGAATTTTATAGTATGTGCCCTTACATTTAGGTCTTTAATTCATTTTGAGTTTATTTTTGTGTATGATGTTAGACAATGTTCTAATTTCATTCTCTTAATGCAGTTGTCCAGTTTTCCCAGCACCGTTTATTAAAGAGACTATTTTTCCTCCACTGTATGTTCTTGCCTCCTTTGTCATAGATTAATTGACTGTAGGTATTTGGGTTTATTTCTGGGCTCTCTATCATGTTCCATTGATCTGTATTTCTGTTTTTGTGCCAGTACCATACTGTTTTGATGACTGTAGCTTTGTAATAGACTCTGAAGTCAGGGAGCCTGATTCCTCTGGTTCCATTTTTTCTTTTCAATATTGCTTTATCTATTTGAAGTCTTTTGTGTTTCCATGTGAATTTTAAAATATTTTGTTCTAGTTCTATAAAGAATGTCATTGGTAATTTGATAGAGATTGTGTAGAATCTATAGATTGCCTTAGGTAGTATTTTCATTTTGACTATATTGATTCTTCCATTCCAAGAGCATGGTATATTTTTCCATCTATTTGTGTCTTCTTTGATTTCTTTCATCTGTCCTGTAGTTTTCAGAGTACAGGGCTTTTGTCTCTTAGTAGGTTTATTCCTAGGTGTTTTATTCTTTTTTATGCACTGGTAAATGGGATTTTTCCCTAATTTGTCTTTCTGATCTTTCATTGTTGTGTATAGAAATGCAGTCAATTTCTGTGAAATCAATGAAACCAAAAGTTGGTTTTTGAAAAGACCAAAACATTGATAAACTGTTAGCCAGACTCATCAGGAAAAAAAGGGAGAGGGTTCAAATCAATAAAATTAGAAATGAAAACGGGGAAGTTACAACTGACACTGCAGAAATACAAGGGATTGTGAGAGACCCCTATGAGCAACTGTATGCTAATAAAATGGACAACCTAGAAGAAATGGACAGATTCTTACAAAGGCGCAACCTACAAAGACTGAGCCAGGAAGAAACAGATATGAATGAATCAAACACAAGTACTGAAATTGAAAGTGTGATTAAAAAACTTCCAAAAAACAAAAGCCCAGGTACTTGATGGCATCACAGCTGAGTTCCAGCAAACATTCAGAGAAGAGTTAACACCTCTTCTTCTGAAAGTTTTCCAGAAAATTGCAGAGGAAGGAACACCGCCAAGCTCATTCTATGAAGCCACCATTACTTTGATACCAAAACCAACAAAAAAAGAGAAAATTATAGGCCAATATCTCTGATGAACATAGATGAAAAAATCCTCAACAAAATACTAGCAAACCACATACAAACATACATTTAAAAGCTCATATACCATGATCAAGTAGGATTTATCCCAGGGATGCAAGGTTTCTTCAATATCCACAAATCTACGCCACATCAACAAACTGAAAAATAAAAACCATATGATCACCTCAATAGTTACAGAAAAAGCTTTTGACAAAATTCAACACCCATTCCTGATAAAAACTCCCCAGAGAGTGGGCATAGAGGGGGACTAGCTCAATATAATAAAAGCCATTTATGACAAACCCACAGCTAACATCATTCTCAGTGGTGAAAACCTGAAAGCATTTCCACTATGATCAGGAACAAGACAAGGATGTCCTTTTTTACCAATGTTGTTCAACATAGTTTTAGAAGCCCTAGCCATGGCAATCAGAGAAGAAAAAGAAATAAAAGGAATCCAAACTGGAAAAGAAGAAGTTAAACTATCACTGTTTGCAGATGACATGATTCTATATCTAGAAAATCCTAAAGACACTACCTGGAAAACTATTAGAGCTCATCAATGAATTTGGTAAAGTTGCAGGATACAAAATAAAAACACAGAAATCGATTGCATTTCTATATACTAACAATGAAAAATCACAAAGAGAAATTAGGAAACAATCCAATTTACCATTACATCAAAAAGAATAAAATACCTAGGACTAAACCTACCTAAAGTGTCTACTGATTTTTTAAAATGTACTCACAAATGGGATATATGATAAAAATCTGTTTTTAAAAATGGAAAAGAGTTACTTTTCAGAAATACAAAATAAAAATTATGAACGATGAACACTTTATTATGTGCAAATTCCAGCTTTCTTTCTCAGTGATGTACTAAATATTGATATTTCTTACAATAAATTTCATTATACTTTTAATGAATTAAAAATAAATAACTGTATCAGTTAGCATTTTATTCTTTTATTAATATCAGAAAACCTGTCAGCAGTGGCTTAAGTAAGGATGTTTATTACATCCTTAACAAAAGGTCTTATAACTGACTGATTTGGAAACTAAACAATGTCCTTAAAGACCCAAATCATTCTTTCCTTTCTGTCATCCTTGGGATGTTGGCTTTTCATTTCATGCTTTTGCCTCATTGATGCAGGGTGGCTGCTGTAGCTTCAGGAACCACATCTATATTCAAGGTAGAAAGAAGGGGAAAGAGGCAGTTTAAAAAAATAAAAATCTCTTCTTGGAGTTCCCCTAGTGGCCGTGCAGGTAGGGGGTCTGGCATTGTCACTGCTGTGACACGGGTTCGATCCTTGGCCAGGGAATTTTTGCATGCTGCAGGAGCAGCCAAAAAAAAAAAAAAAATCTCTTCTTGAAGAAAACAAATTATGTTTTCTTACTGACTTGAGATGTTTTCATGTCTCAGAGAAAACTATTTGATGTGGCCAACCACAGTTGCAGGAGAGGCTGGGAAATTATCAAGGAGGGACTCTTGTGAAAAAACCCTGAACAACCACGTATGACTGGAGCTGGGAACGATGGAAACACAGATAGATGAGTCTTTTGGCTGAACTGAGTGAGACGAGACAATCAATTTTGGGGAGGAGGACAGGATGAAAACGAGAGGGCAGGAGTGAGAGCAGAAGGTGCCCTGGCTCTGGGGTTTGGTTGGCGGTACCTATTCATAAAGTCTTAGATGATTCTATTGAATTTCTTAGTCAGTTTCCTACCCTTCCAACAGGGATTTTTATTGGAACCTCAGTCAGCAGCATTTTAATGACTCCTCACTGACCATTAATGGTTCCGATCTCAAGTAACCCTCTTGATTTTCTTAGTGGGAGTAATCTGGCACTACCTTGCAGTCCCTCCCAAATGTTGATTCTAGCATCTTCCTAATTCTAAAAGCTTGGTGGAGTAGCTGGAGTTCAGCATATAATCCATCTTGCTGCAAATTCCACTGAGACCAGTGGGAAGGTTTGCTAGTCGTAATAAAGCAAGGATTCAGTAACTGGATCCTTGCTTTATTACGTTGTCCTTGTCTGGTACCTCAGTCTACTCAGGAACTGATTTCTTGCCTCTTAAACTTAGGGAGCTCCTTGAAAAGGTTCCCAAATCCTATAGTTAGTCAACCCTATCCAAATGCTAGCAATCATTATTTTCATTGCTGCAATGGAGTTATTTCTGTCCTTGTCTGATGCTTTTTACCCTGTTATCAGTCCCTGAAGCAAAAGGACAACATCTCCATTGTATCCCTAATAGAACCTTGAACTGAACTTGCGTAGGAAAGTGGTACAGCGAATATTGCTGAATGAATGGACATAATGAATTAAGTGAGAACTTTTAGCAAGTGGCAGAAAAACCTCTGAGATAAGTCTGAATCTCAGGAAAAGGGCCACTCTTTAGGATCTGAGCCCCTGAAGGCCCACCTAATCTGTTCCTCAAATTCATCCAGGAACATGGCACTTCAAAGATCTTAAAGTGAAGGATGCACTCATAATTTACATGTGACAATATTCATTACTCTCATGGTCCACCAGGGATGTAAACCATCAGCCATTTGCTTATGGAAATTATAAGTCTGTAAATGTTCCTTGTTACCTTGGGGTTATAAGTCCCCTGTTGTAAATATACATTCCACTCAGACTTCTCAATTCTTCCTAACTCAGTTCTTTGGGCATTGTGCCAGTCATCTGCTGCTGCAAAACTAATTGCCTCAGAATATAATGTCATGAAACAGAAAGCTTTTCATTATAACTTACGGTTTTGTGGATCAGAGTTTGTGTAGACTTGACTGGGTGGTTCTCAACTTGACCTTGACTAGGATCTCACGGTGGCTTTCAGCTGGAATGTTCTGGAAGGTCCATAGAGCTTCATTCACATGCCTGCTGTTTGGAGGATAATGTCTGGAAATATGACCTCCCCTGGGCTCCTTACCTTCCTCATGTAGTCCTAGGTCTTCTCTGTGGTGTATCTCTACCCTGGTAATCACTTTTAAAGGGCAGCTCAGAGCTTTAAGAAATCAAGGCAGAAGCTTACAATCCTCTTAAAGTGCAGGCCTGTGACTATCACAGGGTCATTCCATGCCATTATGCCACGATGCTCAAACGAATCTCAGTCCAGTGTAAATTCAGTAGGAAGGGAAGAAGGATCCACCCTCTCAAAGAAAGAAAAACAAAAAAAAAATCTGCAGACGTTGTTACTCTGCTACCATCTTTCCTATGACCAAATATCATTTACAGTTCTCCAAAATGCAAAATGCATTCACTTCTTGCAAGATGTCCAAAGTCATCATCTCAAAGTCCAGAACCTTATTATCTGTATCAGGACCAGGTTTGGCTATTATACCTCAAGAGTGGTTCCTTGAATATGGTTCCTTTTGAACTGAAAACCTGTGTGCTGAAGAGACAAGTAATCTGCACACCTACAGACTCAATATACAATATGAGGCAGAGTTAGGGCCCCACAAAAGACACCTGCCTTCAACATGGGGGAAATCTGCAGGCACATGGACAGGTACTTGTCGCCAGTTTCTTGACCAGGGCTCTGTCCTAATTTCTGGGAAATAGTCTCAGTGGTATTTGAATCCACCCTCCATGAATTTGGGTCATTGTTACTTTTCCATAAGAAATGCACCAGGTTTGCAGCTGAGTTGTCCTCTCAGCCAACTTCTGGTCCACGAACAAGAGACAGAACACCAAAGTTTTCTTTAGTTTCATTATGTTCATTTTAATTAACCATCTTTCAGCCAGTGCAAATCTCCTAAAACATTGTCAGTTTTACATCAGATGTATAGCTTATCTCACTAGACAAAAGCCACACTCATATTATATCCCAAGGCAACCACTTTCTGCCTTGGGCAATCTGTGAGGTTTTGGGGGAAAAAATTCTTAAAATTCTTTTTTTATAATGATTTTTATTTTTTCTATTATAGTTGGTTTACAGTGATCTGCCAATTTTCTACTATACAGAAAAGTGACCAAGTCACATGTACATATATATTCTTTTTCTCACATTATCCTCCATCATGCTCTATCACAAGTGACTAGATATAGTCCCCAGCGCTATACAGTGGGATCTCATTGCTTATCCATTCCAAATTCTTAAAAATGCTATTTCCTGACAAAGGCGATCTGTGAGGCACACCCTTGTGTCTTTATGAAGGATTAAGGAAGCAGTCTTACAGCGTCATTCTGACCTCAGCCTTTCCCAGAGACCTAGTCTTACTGCCTTGGGCTTGACTTTTGTCCTATCTTTTGCCATTTCCTGGAGAATCTTTTCCTGGCTGGAAGGACATGTTCTCTAAATTCTGCTTAAAATGTGAACTTTCACTTCTCTTTTTATATTTTACAATAAACTAGACTGTTTTATCATACCTAGAATAATCAACATGTCAGCATTCTGCCTGGAAATCGCCTTAGGCAGATTAGTGACTTTATTCATTAGGTACATTTCTTATCTTCTATATTCCTGCAGGTCGTAAGTGTTGCCAAACTTTCTGGTACTGTGTAACTAGGCTTCCCTTTTCTTCAATAAAGTTCTCTTAATTGTCTTTCCAGTATTCCTAGACTGCTTTCCCAAGACTTCTCTACCTTTCACTAACAGTCTCCTTAAGGCCATTCTAGCTTCTTCCTGCTCAGCCCCAATGCCACCGGTTTCAGATTTTGGGTATGGCAGCACCTCACTCCTGGCAGCAAAGACTGTTGCAGTCATCTGTTCCTCTGTAACAAAGCACCCAAATTTAGTGGCTGAAAACAACAACCATTTACTGATTCCTCACAATGATCTGGATTGGGGATTTGGGCAGGTCTCAGTTAGGTGATTCTTCTGCTTTACGGGGCATCAGCCGGGATCACTCAATGGCAAATACCGGGTAGGGAGGGTCCCAGTCAGCTTCACTCACGTGCCTGGCACCTGGAGGGGATGTAGTTCCCTGTGCTGTACTGTAGGACCTTACTGCTTATCCATTCTAAACGTAATAGTTTGCAGTCAATGAAATTTGGTAAATATCTTCTAAGGCAGCAGTACTGGTTTAGTACACTATAAATGCTTATCATCACCTCTAGCATATTTTATGTTTGCTTTCTTCACATACTGATAAGATATAATTTTTCTCAACACAGATCATTGATTTTAAAGCATGAATCATAGAATGCCAGCCCTGTAAAGGACCTTGAGATGTCTATTCCAAAGCCTTGCCTTCACATGGGTCCACCATAGCCAACACTGGATAATGTTCATTGATTCCACTTTTAAAGACCTTTGAAGGAAGAGGGTCCTTCAATTTTCTTCTGTAGCACATTTCAGTGTTTAATAACCCATAAGGCCTTCAGGAAATTCTTCCTTATATCCTTCCTAAATTGCCAATGGCATGGATTTAGAATTCAGTCTTAAGTAACGGGAATAAATTACCTAAGCTATGGAAGCAGACATTCACTCTGAATTTGAGAAAGTGTTGTCTGTGTGAAATAAACTGAAAATATTACTTCTCTGGGATGGGAGTAAGTGATTTTCAATCAAATGCCCCCAGCTCCACGAAGTTTTTGTGCTAAAGTCAGCTGGGCGATTGTCATCAAATAGAGCTGGCAAAGCTCTTCAGGACACTTTGGAGCAGTATAAGCACCAAGGCCAAAACAGAAAGCCAAAGATGATCCACGACAAAGAGTCAGGCAAATTGTGGTCAGGCTGTACGGCTGATAGGCTATGTACACAGACAGGCATTCCAAATTGATCTCAGTAAATACACTACATCTGAACAGATGGTGACAGGCTGAGCCCGAGTTCCTGTGCACGTTGGTGTCTGTGAGCAAGAGGGGACATTGCCAAAGAGAACTTCTTTTCAGAAAGGTTTTTTTTTTTTAAATCATGATACCACTCTATTATCTGCAGTTATACAACTTGGGCATTCCTAGGTAAAGGAATAAAGGTACTTCCTCTTTGCTTGTCTTCTAAATTCTTTCACTCAGTGTTTGACCTTGACATTTTTGCTAGGTTCTAATGGTGGAAGGTCAAGAGTTTATGTAAACAGGCAGCATTCTTTAGGGACTGAAGAGGATGGTGGTTAAAAAATAAGCTCCTGGAGTTGGCTAAGTACAGATCAGAATCCTTATCATTTATGTAACTTTGAATAAATTAATTTCTTTTAAAGCTAGATTTTTTTCAACAGTAAAATAAAAATAGCTATGCCTACATCACAAGTTTGCTTGAGGGTTAAATGACGTAATTCATGAGAAAGCTTAGCTATTATCTCTCAGTTAATAAATGCACACATGTACATGCTAAAATTAAAATAACTTCATTTATTTTTGATTCAGCAACCATTTGTCTATTATCGACACGAATATAAAACCCTGGCTCAGACCCTTTGATGAAATCAGGAGTGAATTAAAGCTCCCAGTTTCAGTCTGCATGATGTCCATACTCAGTAAATATTTTCCAATCAGTACTTATATCAAAAAATTAAAACACATAGATTAGTATTGAGAAGAGTAGAGATAAAGGGTCATACAGTTCGGGGGGGTAGAGGGAGGAATAGAAAATTTCTAGAGAATGAAGACGAGGAAGGTATGATAAAGGGATTATTGAAAGTGTATGTGGGTTTTGGAGTAGCACAAATATCGTTTATCTCATTTATCTGTTGAACGTCACCCATTACCAGCACTCCACAGTATCTTACTTTGTTAGTTCAGCTGTCCACCTAAATGGAGAGAGACAAGACCTTATTTACTCCATCCTCCATTTAAATGCCAGATGAGTAATAGAATCGTCGATCTTTAGTGAGGAGGGTTTCACTTGTCTTCTCAAGTATGCTCCTTTCACCCACATTCAAGACCGTGGCTCTTCCTATTAGCTTCTCCCTCTTCTCTATTTGCAGCCCCTTCCCTCTGTTGACTCATTCTATGCAGCTCACATCTTTAGCACTGAATGGATAAAATTCTTCTTTACATGCTTTCCCACCTCAAATATGCTCCTTAAAAAAAAAGTAGGTAGTCTGTGCTATTTCTGGATTTTGGTCCAGTAAGTAGGGAGCTCAGAAGTCACTACTGTGTTTTCAAAACAGGGAAAAAACTGCGCCACTCTTCCTAAATCCAGAAGAAAAGTGAAGTCACAGGGCAAATTGATATCCTACATGAAATGGATCCATTCCTAGAAAGACAGAGTCTTCCAAAACACATAGGAGAAACAGACAATCTTAAGATATCTGTATCTATTAAGGAAATTTGGATCAATAATCAGTGACCTTCCAAAACAGAAAGCACCGGGTTCAGATGAGTTCATGGTGAATTCTATCAAACATTTAAGGAAGAAATTACTCCACTTCCCATCCCCAAAGGGAGGAAATGTAAGGAATAAAGAAGTCACTATTCCAAAGCAATTTCCAAATCCAATTTTGAGATAGAACTCCATCAGTTTCCAGGCCTAAGAATAATTCTCTGGAATTCTTGGCTGTTTTTACTTGTCTCATGGCTCGACTCTCCAGGACTGAGGTTTTTCCCTCTGGGTGCCTGCATGTGCCTTCTGAGTTATTCTTTCTTTCAGTGAAGAGTAACATGCTTGTAATGAGTAGTTTTTGTATATGGAATTCAGTAGCTTTCTTTCATTTCATCCTCTCTGTCCCTTTCAGAGCAAGTTGGCAGTGTGTCTGCTGATGTAATATTTGCAAAAACCTTGTGGGTTTCCCACATATGTCACAGGTATTCAATCCACTAGACAAAGGCTAATTCAAGGGTCTTTCCTGGATAATCTTGGCTCTATTTTCCATTTCTGATGATATGGCTGAGTGAATTTATGACTCACATGCCTGATGTCTTAAAAGAGTTCATTGTGTGACTGAATACTTGGACCTTTTGATTCTTCTCAGGAACTAGTAAAATGTTGCCCAGACACACCCTTGGCTTTCCCTCCAGAGAATTCTTTCCTAATGTCCTACTTTTAGCATTTTTTTGTAATCAGAGTAGACTGGGACTTTCCCAAATCATCAAATCCTAGATACTTTTTGCTCAGTACTTCTGTTCTCAACTTATCTCTTTCCTCTCAATTTTTTTTTTTTTGTCTTTTTGTCTTTTTTAGGGCCACCCCTGTGGCAAGAGGTTCCCAGGCTGTGGGTCTAATTGGAACTGTAGCCGCCGGCCTATGCCAAAGCCACAGCAATGCCAGATCTGAGCCGTGTCTGTGACCTACACCACAGTTCATGGCAACACCGGAACCATATCCCACTGAGTGAGGCCAGGGATCAAACCCTCAACCTCATAGTTCCTAGTCGGATTCTTTTCCACTGTACCACGACGGGAACTCCTCCTCTCAAATTTGACTATAATCAACATGAAGAAACCAGGCCCTGCTTTCAAAACTTTGCTCAGATAAATATCCAGCTTTATCATTTACACATTCTACTTCCCATATGACACAATTCAGCAAAACTTTCTGCTACTATACAGCAATAGCAAGAATCTCTTTTTTTCCAATTTCCAGTAATATGTTCCTCATTTCCTCTGAATTCTCACCTGGAGCACCTTTAATGTTCTTATTTCTACCAAAATTCTGTTCATAATGTTTTAGGAAAGTATTTGTTATAGCAGCACTCCACTTCTACTCCAAAATATGTATTAGTTTCCTTTGGCTGGCATAACAACTCACCACAGACTTAGTGGCTTAAAACTGCACGTATTTATTCTTTTACATTTGTGGAAGTCAGAGGATCACAATCAGTTTTACTGGACTAATTTCAAGGAATCATCAGATCGTCCTTCTGCAGATTTTGGGGGAGAATCAGCTCCTTGCTTCTTCCAGCTTTCAGAAGCTGTGGCAAGCCTTTGCCCCTGGGTGACTTAATCTGGTTTCCGCTTCCATTATCGTATTATCTTGTGATCGTCAGATCAGTCCAGTGTCAGTGTATGTGCTTCTGCCTTGATCGCTCTTTGCTGGAAAACTCAAGCAAAAGCAGCTGTTGTTACTTGAAAGCTTCTGGAGAGATAAGAAAAGAAGTAAAGGGAAAAACCCTTGAGTTACTCTTCTTTATAAGTTTCATTGCTATTCTTCTCTCAGAGTTCAGGTCATTAAAGAAGTGGTTTTAAAAATACCAAATTTTGGAGTTCCCATCATGGCTCAGCAGTTAACAAACCCAACTAGCATCCATGAGATTGCAGGTTCGATCCCTGGCCTCGCTCAGTGGGTTAGGGATCCGGCATTACCATGAGCTGTGGTGTAGGTCTCAGACGCAGCTCGGATACCTCATTGCTGTGGCTGTGGTGTAGGCAGGTGGCTACAGCTATGATTGGCCCTCTAGTCTGAGAACCTCCATATGCAGCAGGTGTGGCCCTAAAAATTCAGAAAGACAAAAAGAAAATTTCTTTAATGGAAAACTCCAAAAATAATTCATAGGCTTCAAACTGCACACTGTTCAGAGTTGCATAATGAAGTCTCACACCACCAAAAGAAAAAAAAACAAAAAAACCCAAAGTTTCTAAGACAGAGTCAGGTAAGCAAGAGTAATGAACTTTGCTACTGAGTTTGTGTTATCCTCATATGCAGTTAGTTACCTAAGGTTTTGACATAAAATATAGATATAGGAAAAACCTCTGTAGGGAGTGTCCTACAAACTTTACTCTTTTTAACTTATGAAAAATTACAGTATCAGAATCTTTACTCCATGAACTTAGATGGTACATACTTGGCCATTTAAATATTGTGGCCTTAACAGTATTTCTTTGAAACGGTGTATTAGGAATAGGCATTAGAAAATAGGAAAGCCAACTGAAGACTCTGTCAGCAAGCTGTGACTAAGAAACATGACTAAATTTGTAGGTGGTAGAGGAACTGGGGGAAGGGAGACAGTGATTTGATGGAAGCTTCTTCAGATTGAAATGGAGATTACAATAAGATATATAATAGTCACAATATTAGATATGTGAGGGGATAAGAATGGAAACATCCGAAAAAGGGAAGTAAAAACCTAGAAGGGTGATAAGAGAATGGAGACCTTTCCTGTGAGGTGAGCATTGGCAGTATTATCAAGACAAATTCCGAGAATATAGGCATGAGATTTTTAGAGGTGGAAGAGCAGAAAGTAACAGGCTGCGTACGTTTTTGCACTAACAGATAGGCATCCAGATGAGCTGTAGAAGGAGGTGGAGGAGAGAGTGCTGAGGAGGAGGAGGACCAGGGGACAGAGGGGAAGAAAGAGAGCAGCAGTGGCGGCGATGGCAGTGACAACAGCAAGAAAGCTCTAGAGCAAGCTAGGCTGTTGCCTGGATTGCAGGGCCCTGGAGACTCTGAACACATATCAACCTCTAAGGCAGCAGACTGGCTAGCACAGTTAGCACCACAGCAGAAACTGGGAAGCTCAGTTTGTGGTGGGGGCTCTCCCCAGAGGCACATCCTCCTAGCAGTGGTCACCACTTGAGGAAGCTTAGTCTTTGCTGGGAAGTGTACCAGGCCTTGTGCATTCCTTCAGTCTTGCAATAGTTGTAGCAGTATTGTAAGTACAATTATTATCCTTATTTTATCAACGAGGAAATTGAAAAACAAAGAGATTAGATAAACGTGCTTAAACTAGTACAGGCCAGAGCTGGGCTTTAAAATGAGGTAATCATATTCCAGGACCCAGTCTTTCTTTCTTTTTTAAATTTTTAGGGCAGTACCCGTGGCATATGGAAATTCCCAGGCTAGGGCTGTCAGCATACACCACAGCCACAGCAACACCAGGTCTGAGCCGAGTCTGCAACCTACACCACAGCTCACTGCAATGTCGGATCCTTAACCCACTGAGCAAGGCCAGGGATCGAACCCCCACCTCGTGGATGCCAGTCAGGTTCATTACCACTGAGCGACAATGGGAACTCCAGAGCCCACGCTCTTACCTGCTATCTTGGACTGCCTCTCTTACAAAACTAGAATAGGGGTTATTTTTTGAATGAAAGTCATCGTTAGTATCTCCTGGAGTCACTGACCTCTGGCCAGCTGAACAGAGCGGGGACAGGTCAATGCATTTCATTTATACATACCACCATCAGTGCTGATCAAGTTCAGTGGAAAATACATAACAAAAGGAATCTTAAAAGAGTCATTTTTAATCTCATAAAAAACAAATGGTTATGTCTCGTATTAATTGAGCAATATATGACGTCTCATTTAATTTTCACAAACACACTGGAATCAAAGAGGAATTATTATGCTTGTTTTCAAGATGAAAAATAGAAACTAAGTTTCAGTGCGATTGGAATTATTTTTTTCTATAAAGGGATATTATTTCTCAAAAGAAGTTCTCAACAAGTCTTTTATCAAATCTTGGTCCCTTTGAATTTTGCCTTGTCGAAAATAAACATCTGTTGAAAAAAAATTGAGCGTATATAGAATTTCCTGCATCTGAGGTAAATGGAAGCCTCTGAAAAGGGATAACGGAGGACACTCCTTCCCAGGGTCTCTCTTCCCAGGCCATCCTTTTGGGGATGTTGTTCTTGGAGCAGTAGAGACTTAGGGTCACAGATCCTGTCGTTTGGCTTTCTGCCTACGTAAACCTCTGATCTACACAAGTTAAAAATAAAAGGAAGCAGGACTCCTTTGTTCTCCCAGCCTCTGCTCATTCTGTCAAAATCCTGGAAGAAATTCACTGTCCTCTGATTTCAGGAGCGATATTCAGAATTGTGAATGGGGTATGTGAATGTGGGTGTGGCTCAGGCACCCACCCATCGCAGAGGCTGGCTGTGGAGCGTGTGCTGTTGTTGGCCCTTGGGAGGTACTGGGACAGCACCAGGGATCCAGGGGGTGAGTGGATTGGAGGGAAGAGTCCTTGAATATCTTGGGAAAGTGGTCACTTTATTACTGGAAAAAACTTCAATATTTTAATACCAGCGTGAGCCTCCCTGGATGCGCTATAGCTCAGTATTAACACCTCTTGGGTCCCTAGAGGGCAGGAACTGCGGTCTACTTTTCATTAAACACCACAGGTCAGCAAGCCTTTACATTCTGAAATCCAGAAAGCTGTAAGATAAAAATTTTCTCTATAACTTATTTGGCTGCAAAACCTTGTCTGTCTTGATGTGCGACCATTTACAAACTTCATTATTCTTAAGCGGAGAAGTCATGATTTTCACTGCTGACACATTAATGTGTTTGATTATAGGATACTGCTTAGGGTTCTGCTGGGAGTATTTTGTAATAGGAGATGCACGCACTGTTTTACTTTCCTAAAATTTTGAATATTCTACCTTCAGAAGCACATGTGGTGCCAAGAGCTTGAATAAAGGGCTGTGTACGGACACCACCCAGCCTTGTACGTGAGTGGGCCTCAGCGACAAATTCTGCGTTGCTGAATGGATGTGCCTACGTGGCTTTCAGAATTTTGCTTTGAGAAAAATTTGAGAAAAAAGGGTAAAGGGAGTAGAAAAACCATTTTCTGCTCAGACTTGGTTTTGTACACTGAGTTTGTCTAAAGTCAGGGCCAAAATCATATCATTGGATTTCTATCACCCCATTGGTTTCTCCACAAAGGGCAGGACCAGTCTGTCCCATGAGGATGTTTTACAAATGTGGATACTAAACAGAAAGCCTGTATGACTAAGTCGGCACGTGTGTAATTTCTCCTGGTCATATGTGGAACCCTATGTGCGGAAATATTCATAATCCTAAAAGGAATATCAATGTCAATTTGGAGAACAATGCATTTCACTTTTCCCAGAAGTGTTTCCAGTATTCAGAAATACCCTGACAATACATCGTGAATAGTCCAATTGCCTTTTATATGCTTAAAGTGTTTAAAGATAAATAAATTGTTAGCCTTTAAAAATATCAGAAATTGGGAGGGGTGGCAAGATGGCGGAGGAGTAAGAGGTCGCTCTCACCCTCTCCCACAAATACATCAAAAAACGCATCTAAATATAAAACAAGTTGGACAAATCATCATCTGAATGCTGATCAATTAAACCTCCAAAAACTGCAAGAAACCCTTGAAATAACTGGGTAGAACAAGTGAAGAAAAAAAAAAAAAA